>CM035623.1:87909548-89149548 GCA_020496765.1 Gossypium stocksii
TGGTTAAATATGCTTGCAAAAAGTCCCTTGAAAGACCTCCAATTTGCATTCAAACCCCACCTTTATTTATGGCTTTGTAGATTTGCCCCAGCCTATTTTTAGCAAAGTTGAAAGCTTAAACCTTGCCAAGTGTGTGGACGGCCATAGGGGGGCTCTTTGGCTGCTGGAATTTGCTATTTTTAGCAGCCACAATCAGCTATAAAAGCCACCCCTTGCTGATCATTCTGATGATCCCTCATTCCACAACATTCTCTCGTTCTCTCTTCTCCTCTCCACTCTCTTTTCTCTCCATTTTCCATCCTATTTTCCTATAGTCTTGTGCCGATTTCTCCTCTTGGAAAAGAGGTATTTTCCCAGAAATTTTGGAGAGCAAGCAAGTGTTCATAGAAGCCTTGACCAGCGAGGACAACGGAGACGAAGAACGGAGCAATCAGTCAAGCCACGGAGAAACACCGGATTTGCCTTCTTGTTCCATTTCTTTTTAATTTCTGTTGTTTTTATGATGAACATATCTATGAATATTATTGTTGTTGAAATGGGTATTTTAATCAATTTAGCTTGAATTTAATTTGTGTTGGGATTGAATATATTTTGCCTACTTGAATTATTAAAATTGTGTTTATGCTATTATAGGCCTCGGTAAAAATGCTTGATTAAGTAAAATCATGCCTAAGTTATTCTTGCATTAAATTTGTTAGATAACTAATGAATTAATTGTTTAAACGGATTGAAATTGTAGTTAATGCATACAGTACTTAATCAGTGCATGTTTAATTCTTCTAAGGTAGCTGAAAATTAAATTAGCATTGTATTTGACAATACATATGCCTTGCATAACTTGCAAGATTGCTGTGATTAAATTGTTTCAAGGTATGGCTACCTTGTTACTTCACATAATCTTTTATATGTTTATGAAATTGAGTTAATTATTTAAATTGACATGGGAACATGCAAGAGATTAACTGAATTTAATAAATATGTATGAGCAGTAGTTAGCAATTTTTCCGAGTTGCCATGAATTTATTCGTAACAGCATAAGCATGAGTTTAATAATTCTAAGTTAAAAAGATGTAATTAATCCAACACAATTATATCATCTTGATTAAACCTTTTTGAAATCGTGCATTAGAACTCTTTTGTTTTATTTAAATTGCTTTACTTAGTTTTGGTCTTTTTGAAATCGTGCATTAGAACTCTTTTATTTTATTTAAATTGCTTTACTTAGTTTTGGAATCTTAGTTTATAAATCACCCTTTTCAGACCAAAATTATTTTCTCACCAAAGTGTTTTTAAATTAAATTTATAAATATTTCTTTTTACAGTCCCTGTGGGTATGATAACTCGACATTTACTTGTCACTTTATTACTTGTTACGACTGTGTACACTTGCACATTTTTGCCGTTCCAAATCCATAGAAGTTGGTCTCCTTTACAATCAGATCTCTTGCATAAAACAAATAACTAACACTAGGAAAAGTTAAGAAAGAAAGAAAACAATTCTAAAGCCTAAAGAGAAAATCTAAGCTAATGGAGTGATGTTTATAATGTGTGCTAGAGAGGTTTATATATAGCCTTAGGTAGCCATTATCCTTAGCCCTAGGGTAGCTGACATTCCCGAGCTTAAAGTTTGATTGTGTAGACCAAAATGCCCCTGCTTCGTGTTTTATTTTCGTTACAGAGTCAATATCAGAACACACCAAGACTTGTGTCGTGACGTAGCAACCAACATGTTCTTCTATAGCCATCTTCAGGGGTATGTTACGACATCCATGGCCTATGTTGTGATATTGAAGGCAGTTTCTCACTTTCTCTATTCTACTCTCTATGTTGTAACATTGGATCCCCCATGTTACAACATAGCGTCTAGTATTGACCCAAAATGCCCTCTAATGGTCTCATGCACACTCAAAAAGTACATTAGCTCTCCTTCAGGCTTTATTTGGCCCTTAAGGTTAATAAAAGACTCAATGTGCACATTTTATTGAATGTAAACATAGCTAAAGAAACTGAACTAAAGCATAACAAAAATGCCTGTATTCAAGCTCCTTAAATGTGAAAACTAGTTTAGTTTGCTATACTAAATTACGGCAGATCAAACTTCTTCACACTTAAGTCATTGCTTGTCCTCAAGCAGCATAAAATGATATTACAAAATGATAAATGATGACCCTTAAGCTGGTATGGTACAAGTACTGATTTCGGAGCATATGACTTAGGCATTTCACATTTACTAACAATTTCGACATGATGAGTAGTTGGCTTACCACTTTTGATCATAAACATCTAAGTTCAGTATGTTACAAAATATACTAGTATTAAGGTTCTCACCTATAAGAATCTATCAACAAATCATACAAGTATATTTATTATCTGAGCATAGTACAAATAATCTCTTATGTGAATATTTAGTATAATATCCATTCATGTATAAGGACATTTAGGCCACATAAGGCTTTTTGGCTTGTAACGTTAGGAGGCTTAGGACATGTATGGAATTAAAAAAAGTAAGCATCAAAGGTTACAAACACGAAAATAATTTGGCACATCGTATTGATCCCTATTCTTCTCCCTTTAGTAACCCTTACTTGCTCATGGTCTTATTTCTCCTTCTCTCTCCTTCCTTGTCTTTCCATAGGAAATCATAGTACGGCATGGTAACTACGGCTATCCTACGAGTTTTTATACCCTAATGAACAAGTTTTCTCTTTCCTTTTGTGACTTTTTCACTTACTTTCTCAACTCATCTCACCCAAGAATGCTTTTTATTTTTCAAGTACTTTTTCTACTCGTATTACTTTTGCCTTTTGGATTTCTCTTTCGTCTTGCAGTTTTAGGTTAACCTCTAGTTCTTACATCTCACTAATCCTTCCTATTTCTCTCTTGTTTTTTCAAACTCCACGTAAATGTATCTATTTAACCCTTAATACGTATGGGTAGACGTCTATAATCATGCAATGCAAGACCAAAGAAAAAGGGCAACTACAAATTCATGTTTTCAAGCTCGGGGTTTGAACTATGATTCATCAAGAAGTGTCAAAAGCCTAAAAATTGATACTAAAGGTGAATTATAAATAGGATAGCTTTTTGGTTCTGAATGTGTTCCAAACAATGCCTTAGTCATCCCTAAATATGTCAACATGCATAAATTTAATCAACCAAACAAACACAAATTCAAATTTATCATTCATAATAGCATGCTCGTTTCCTTGTATTTTCTATATTACTTGGTACAAATGATAGCTTAATACCTATTTACAATGAAACATATAGAACTTTAGTAATGTAGTAATAAAAAATTTAAAATCACCTATAATCATGCTAAACTTATTCATAAATATAAGCAACCTATGTACATGCTCTTAACCAATCACTTGTATTTCTACAAGCTCAAGCACACCAAAAGATAAGAAAAATCAATGAAAATGTAAAAATTTGACGCAAATTTTCTATGTTACCCCCCACACTGTAGTTGACACATTGTCCTAAATGTGTAGTCTATTAAAAGATAAGGAAAGAAGTTACTCGATTGATCCTGATTACTTGAACTCCTATTATAGGTGCTTCCTCTTTTAATTGTTGAAAGTTTGATTTTGTTTGTCTCCTTCGTGTTAGGTTCCTACATAGAAAAATTAAACAAAATGCGACAAAACTAGAAGAAAATCTACTTATTTATCCTTCTCCTATAAAGTCTAAATTACAATAATCCAAATTAATATAATTTTTTTAAAAAATTGTTTAATCATCCTCCTCATCGTCCATCTCCTCATTCTCGTTATCCTCGTCTTTTTCTCCTTCTTCTTCACTTTCTTTTGCTTCTTTGTCTTGTTCCATATTTGTTGGACCGAACATATTAGGTGTATAATTAAGGACTCGTATGTTATTTTGCCTAGCAAACTCTTGAAAAATTGGTCCCCATTCTTGTAACCACTAAATTATCTAATCTAACTTTGGATGACTGTCCTCACTAATGTCTTATTGAGCTCGTGCAAACCTTTGTGATGAGGTGGGTGTAGTTGTCATTTCTTACTGTCACTTGTTCCCATCTTTAATCTATTTGGTCTGTAGCTTGATGTATTGCTGGAATAAGGTGTCTCTGGCGATGCTTTGTGATGGTTTCAATGACTTTTTAGTTGATTTCATAGGTACACTTGCTTTTGCATAAATCCGTCACCAGATGGGGAAAGAACATTCCCACATTTTGGCTACGAATGCATCTTCCCATGTTTTGGTGGATCCATTTGCCAACACACACATTCTTTTTCTGTAAAATAACATAGAGTAAAATTACTCTAAAGGTATTAACATTAGAAACATTTAAAGCATGTACAATCTATGTGCAAATAAAATAAATCCACATCTGAGCCTCAGAGAACATAATAGCTTGATGAAAAGATAAAAGGATATTACTACCTTTGCGATACTTCCATTCATCCCTACTTTCAGTTAAAAAGTTTATAATACTATCCATATCTAGGTCTTTAAAATATTCTAAGTCAGTTTCATTGATGAAATCATTTTCATAATATGGAGCATTATAAAATTCACAAATTATTCGAGGGATTACTCTTACCTCTTTCCCTTGCACAAGTACTATATCCCATATATGTCTTTCGATATTTCTAGACTCGTGGTCCTGTAAAGATGCATAGAAATCTTGAATAAAAAGGGCTATGACATTATCCTTTGAGATCATCAAAACCCGCTCCCATCGATGATATCTGACCAAAGACCATATTTCTTTACATAAAATCATCGATGGATCAAATCCCCTCTTTTGAATAAATGTTTTTCCTTGAAGTTCATTAAAATTCTTTTCAACATTCCTATTCGAAAAAGTAGATGGATTTTGAACAATCGATGGCTCTATTTCTATTATTCACCTGCATTTTCTAGGAGGCATAATGTTTCAATCCTAATGAATTACTAAATAAATAATTCAATGGAATGATAAAAAGTTTGAGTTTAGGAACCCTTAACCTTGAATGAATAGTTGAAGTTTGTTTGAATTCCTTGCTTGCCCATGATGTCCCTATTCCTTATTGCACCAAGTTTGTGAAAGGTAATTTGGGAAATTGGGGGTTTAGGATTTAGACGATGTTTTAATTAGTTGTCGGTAAGAGTTTAAGTTGTAAAATAGGGTTTTAAAGGTTTAAAAATTAGGTAAAATTAGTGTTTAAGCTGCCGGGTTGTGTAATGGGCTGGGTCCACCTTGTAAAAAATTACAGCAATGTTGTGACACAAGGGTTCTGTGTCACAAGATCCCTAGCAGAAAACCAATGTCACGACACAGGGGTTTCATGTCGTGACATATCTGCCAATTTGGAGATTCTCAGGTATTGTTTACTACGTCGTGACTTGCTGTTGTGATGTTACGACGACGACTTTGTTTCGGCCCAAAACTCCATCTTAAAGATGTTTCGATCTAAGGATAAACCTACATCAAATAAAAGGTAAAATCTAAACTATGTGGTTTGTTAATTATATAGTAATTTACAAATATCATGCAACAATTCACAAATTTTAAGTTATACTACCAGATTTATCCAGTAGTATTATCAATTCACTCGTGGACAATTTTTTTATTCTCTCAATATTGGTCCACCGTTGTTGTGCCATTCCACCCTTGCTCAGTTGTCCCATTCCTTGAGCATGTTTATTCTTTCTATATTCATAAAAGGGAACATTTCCCTTGATTTGGGAACATTAGAAATAGGTAACTTTTTGCAATGCTCCCCTAATTTCCTCCTACTTTCCTTGTTCTGTTGATAGCTACATTTGAAGCTTCTAGTCTCACCATTAATTTTCATTATCAACTAATTTTTCTCTAAATTAATGATGGATCTAGAAGTGGCCAAGAAAGGTCTTCCTAGTAAGATTGTTATCTCACGATCTTCCCAAAGTCAAGTACTACAAAATCCACAGGAATAAGAAAGCTTCGCAACTTGACTAACACATTTTCTACTACCCCCTTTAGGTGTATTGAAGACCTGTTAGCCAACTGTAATGTTGTTTGAGTTGCTTTAAGATTCCCAAACCCAAGTTTTCCAAAAATTGATAAGGGCATTAAATTAATACTAGCTCCTAAATCGCATAAGGCTCTATGAAAGTGAATACTCCCTATTTCTATGGGAATGGTAAAATTGCTTAGGTCTTTAACTTTTCAATTTGGAAATAATTACACTACAAGAAGCACTTCAATTAACCTACTCTTTTACCTTAATTTGCTTACGCCTTGCTATCATCTCCTTTAAAAGCTTGACGTACTTGAGAACCTTTTCAAACTCGATCAAGGGTTGTTTAACATTTAAGGTTTTAAACAAATTCAAAAAACTTACAAATTCATCCTCATCCCACTTTTGTCTTTCTTCTAATCTTGATAGAAATGGGACTTTTGTGATTTTGGCATCTTTAGATGTCTTGTTTCCCATCTCAGCTGCTGGTGCATTCTCCTCATTTGGTTCAGTTTCGTCTTCCACTTCTAGGGAATTGTCTTGAGGCTCATCAATATTATCCCTAGTTACCTCTGGGATAGGTATTTTTGTGCAACTCAATACCTTGCCAAATTGGAGTGCTATAACTTTTACATGGTTTTTACCTTCTTTCCATGGATTATATTCCGTGTTACTAGGAATGCTTGAGCCAATTTGTCTTTTGATATCGCCTATCATGCTCATCAATTGGCTTATTTGATCCTCGAGCTTAGTTAATGTTCTTGTTGAGTTGGTGCGCTCAGACTGCACCAGTTTGACATTTGTTCTCATTAACTGCATCTCTCTCGCAATTCTATCAAGACATTGACCACATGCCGTATGGTCACTTGGGTTGGCTCTGTGTTAAGGTTTCTACAAGTAAGGAGGTTGGTAATTAGTATGTTTAACTTGACTTAAATTGTTAGTTGAACTGCTTTACTGTTTGGGAAAAACTATTGTAAGAACTTTCCAGCGAGTTCATCTCATGTCGTGATAGGCCCTAGTGCTTACGAGTCTAACCAAGAAAAACCATTATCACTCAAAGAAAAGGGGAACAACCAAAGTCGAATAGCATCACCAATGACCCCATTATATTTAAAAGTATTACAGAGTTGAAGAAACCGTTTCAAATGTTGATTAGGGTCCTTGGTCATAGTGCCCTTAAATTGTAGATTATTTTGGATGATCATTTGTATCATTGCCGGTTTGATTTCAAAATTATTAGTTGTAATCACCGGCCTCGCTATACTTTCCTAAACCATATCTAAACTTGATAGGGCATAGTTCCACAAAGTTCTCACATTCCGAGCCATATGCACGTTTGTAGGTAAACTGTGGTGTTGGTGGGTCTCCTAGTGCGTTATTGTCAGTGTCAAGAAATAATGGATTGTCACGTGGTACGTTAACTGTAGCTGGTGGTGGTGGATCTTGCATTTGTTGCTACTACTGTAATTGATTTCTTCGAATTATTCTTTCTATATTTGTGGCTACTACAATAGGTGTGCCTCTACTGCGAGTCATACGCCAAACCTAGAAAGAAAAAAATAGTAATGCTAAAATAAAATAAAATAAAATAAAATAAAATTGTATCTATAGCTAAGAAATTTCATAAATATTCTTTTAAAATGAAAAAATTAAAATTAATCTAGTGACGTTGCCTCCCGAGCAATAGCACCAACAACTTGATTGCCTCCGGACCTACTAATGTCCAAAATATGAATACTGCAATAAAAATAGAGAATTACGAGGCGGTATTCACAAGTATACTGGTCGAGTTGTAATATAGATTTTACAACGAAGTAGGTGAGTACTCTAAGGATCGTACCTAAGGGAGACGAGTACTAAATTAAGTTTAACCTAAACGATTAAAGATCTTGTAACACCTTTTACCCTAGTTCGACGCTGGGACAGGGTACGAGGCGTTACCGTACTAGAACATGCTTAATCATACTAAATCGAGCCTTACTTTTCACTCCAAATTAAAACTTTTCAAATAAACTCTTAATATCCTTATCAGGGGCCCACGTGGCCCAAAACATATATTGGAAGTGGTTTGGAACCAATCCGAGAATTTTCGGGCTCTTAGAAAAATTTGTGTTGGTCACATATGCCCATGTTCCTAGCCCGTGCTGAATTTAATTTTATTTTGAACCTATAGGGGTTTTGACATGGCTTAGGCACACACCCGTGTCTATGGCCCGTGGCATGTCTATGGCCCGTGTCCCTCACACGGCCTAGACACGCTCGTGTCATTATCCCTTGAAGGACTCTAACTTTGAACACAATAACATCTTGGGTTCACACGGTCAAAGTACACGCCCGTGTGCTCTACCCATGTGCAATACTGACTTAATCCCAAAAACAACTTGGGTTTAACATAGCCAAAGCACACGCCAGTGTGCTCTACCCGTGCTCAACACTGACTTAACTAAATTGGATGCAAGGGACACATAGTCTATTAACGCACCTTTGAGGCTGATCGTGTGTCACACACAGCCTAGGCACACGCCCGTGTGCCTAACTGTGTGGACAACTATAGGCTATTTTCCAAGCCTTTTTCCACCCTGAAACTGAACCAAACATAATGCCAATCCAAAATCACAACTTGTGGCACAATAGAACATCCAAACATTCCCAAACACGACATTCAAACTATAACCTCATAATATAGTTATCAACATTTATCTTTCCCATCAATTTATGCAATTTCATGCTAATACCATTGACATTCACTTAGCAATTAAACTTGATCAATATTAGCCTCCTTTCAAAGGCCATTACAAAATGTCTTGAGCAATAGTAGCCAACACATTAGGCAAACAAAATGACACATCTCAAAATGACAAGGAATCCTATACATGCCATACATAAAAATAACTAACTATACAATACCCAAAATGAATGACTTGATAGTGTGACTTTGAGCTCCGACTTTGATCGATCCTCGAGTTGATTCGGCAATCTACAAGGAAAGTGGGAAAGGAAAAGGAGTAAGCATATACATGCTTAGTAAGTTGCATGAATAAAATAGCTACAAAAATCATGAAACATCATCTAAATAAAATATCATGGAGTTCATATAGTTTCTTATTCATTTTGGTGACTTACTCAATCATATAACTTACTCCTTTTCATAATTTACTCATTCTCATGACTTTCCCTTTTCATGACTTTCTCATTCACCTACCTTGTTCAATCTCATGGTTTATACTATCTTGTAACTTACTCGTGCTTTTCCTTCTGTATTACTCATAATAATTTACTTTCAACTTCTCATAACTTACTCATATATACCTGTAACACTCATAATCAATCTTTAGTCTTCCACAATAAACTCATTAACTTGCATACTTTTCTCGTGTAATTTACTCATAATACTAAAGGATATCCGAATGTCACTCTCATGAAAAGATGCCAAAGCCATATCTTAGATAAGGTCTTACATGGGATGTCAAGTCGATGCCAAAGCCATATCCCAGATATGGGCTTACACAGGATCTCATATCGATGTCGATGCCATGTCCCAGACATGGTCTTACACGAGATCGTAAACTATGTTGATGCCATGTCCCAGACATTGTCTTGTAGAGGATCTATATCTCGTCTCGGTGTCGACGCCATGTCCCAGACATGGTCTTATACGGGACCTCATATCGATGCCAACGCCATGTCCCGAACATGGTCTTACATGGAATCATATCTAGATGCCAATGCCATGTCCCAAACATTGTCTTACATGGGATCTCAGTTTGGAGCTAATGCCATGTCCCAGACATGGTCTTATATGGGACCTACATAACTCATGTCATGACTTCGGTATCCCTTGTATTACTTAACATTTTAACCGAGATTTCTCATCTATAATTCATCTTTTCTTGATTAAAATCATGATAAATAATTTCATGGAATTTACATAATCACATAGAATATCATCATCATAAATTTAAATAATGCATAGGGCTAAATTATTACATATAACTTACCTCGAATTCAAAATGTGGGTGAATGCTCGGTTTAGTCCACTACTTTACTTTTCCCTCGGTTTCGGTCTGGGCTTCGTGTTTCTTGATCTAAAATGACAAATTTTAGCTTATTTAGTATCCACATTGACTAAATAGTCCATAATTCATATTTTGGAAAAATTATAATTTTTCCCCTAAACTTTTACATTTTTGCAAAATGGTCCCTAGGCTCGTAAAATGAAATGCACTTAATTTTTTGACTTCCCAAGCCTAGCTGAACCTTTCTCATTCTCATAACAGCCCCTATTTTTCATAATTTCACACTTTTACTACACATTTTCATACTTTTACAATTTAGTCCCTATTAGGGATTTTCATGAAAAAATCACTTGAAGAAAGATGTTTACTAGACTTTAAACTTTCATATTCTACCACTAGACATCAAAATACTTGCATGTCATGCATGAGTATATTTTTGAACATAAACCCTAACTCAAATTAGTGGTAGAAATAGCTAGATTAAGCTACGAGGATTTCAATAGTGTAAAGAGAATTAAAAACGGGGCGTGGAGTCACTTACTTGGAGCCTAAAAATGAAAGAAACCCTAGCTATGGAGGCTCTTGAAATTTGACTGACAAAGGAAGAAGATGATTCCATTTTTGCTTTCTTTTTCCCTTTTTATTACTTAACTTTATCAAATGACCAAAATGCCCTTATGCCATTTCTTTAGAAAATTTTCCTTCTATGGGCACTTTTGTCCATCATGCTAATAAATGGTTTAATTGCTAAATAGGGACCTCCACTAATTTTCCTCATGTTATTTCATACCTAAACCTTCTAGGAACTTATATTTTGCAACTTTTTCAATTTAGTCCTTAAGGACAATTTAATCACTTTTTCATAAAAATTCCTTTATGGAATTTTATCAATATCATGCAATCATGTCATAAAAATAATAATAATAATCATAAAATATACTTTTCTACTTCGAATTTGTGGTCTCAGAACTACTATTACGACTAAGCCCCAAATTTGGGCTATTACAATTCTCCCCCTTAGGAATTTTTGTCCTCGAAAATCTTACCGGTGAATAAGTTGGGATATTAGTTTCTCATGTTTTCCTCAAGCTCTCATGTTGCCTCCTCTACCCCATGTCTTTGCCATAGTACTTTCACAAGGGCTATACTTTTATTTCTCAACTATTTGACTTCCTGAGCTAAAATCATAACTAGTTCTTCACCATAAGTCATGTCCGGTTGAATCTCCATCTCTGTCAGGGTAATCATATGTGAAGGGTATGATCAGTAGCGTCGTAGCATGGACACATGGAATACATCATGAATCTTTTCCAATTCGGGTGGTAAAGCTAGCCCATAAGCTACTAGCCCTATCCTCTCAATGATCTCATATGGTCTGATAAAACACAGACTTAAATTGCCTTTTCGGCCAAATCTAAGAACTTTTCTCCATGGAGATACTTTCAAGAACACTTTATCCCTAACTTGGAACTTTATTTTCTTCCTTTTAAATCTTCATACGAATTTTGTCTATCGGAAGTAGCTTTCAAGCAATCTCGAATCACTTTTACTTTCTCTTCTATTTCCTTGACTAGATCAACCTCGTGAATCTGATTCTCCCTGAGCTCAGTCCAATATAAAGGCGTTCGACACTTACACCCATACAATGCCTCATAAGGCGCCATTCTTAAGCTCGATTGAAAATTATTGTTATACACAAATTCGACTAAAGGTAGGTACTTCCCCCAACTACCTTGGAATTCCAATACGCAACATCTGAGCATATCTTCAAGCACTTGTATTACTCTCTTCGACTATCCATTGGCCTGTGGATGGAAAGCGGTGTTGAAATTTAGCTTTGTACCCAAAGCATCTTATGATTTCTTTCAAAACCGTGGTGTGAACCTCGGATCTCTATTCGAAATGATTGATACTGGCACTCTGTGTAGCCTCACAATTTCTGAAATATATAAGTCAGATAACTTATCAAGTGAATAATCCATACGTATAGGTATAAAATGGGCCGAATTTATAAGCTTATCAATTACAACCCAAACAACATCTTTCATTTTCGATGTCGTCAATAAACCCGTTACGAAATCCATGGTAACACGGTCCCATTTCCACTGGGAACCATGATAGGCTATAGTAAACCAGAGGGTACTTGGTGTTCTGCTTTTACTTGGTATTAAGCATTTTGGAATTCTTCAAATTATTGTACATCTTGGTACTGCCAGGGTGGATAGACATATGACAACTATGTGCCTCACATAAAATTCTCCTAATAAGCTCATCATCTTTTAGTACAGAAAGTCAACCTTGAAACCTTATACAACCATTTGAATCAGTCTGGAAGTCTGAGTCGGTACTTAACTCGCACTGAGCTTTCTTGGCTTGCAATTCTTTGTCTTTTAACTGTGCTCCACAAATCTCTTGAATAAACATTGGTTTAGCTCTCATCTTTGCTAAAACCGAACCATCATCAGTTAGGGACAACTGTGTGTTCATGGCTCTCAAGGCAAATAGCAATTTCTGACTTAAAGCATCGGCTACTACATTTGTTGTCCCTGGGTGGTAATCAATGATCAATTCATAATCCTTTAGCAGCTCGAGCCATCTCTGCTATCACAAATTTAGCTCTTTATGTGTCATCAAGTACTTAAGACTCTTATGGTCAGTGAACACTCGGTATTGCTCATCATATAAATGGGGCCTCCAAATTTTTAGCACAAATACTATTGCAGCCACTCCAAGTCGTGAGTCGGGTAATTCTTTTCATGAGGTTTCAACTATTTTGAGGCATATACAATCACCTTGCCTTCTTGCATAAGTACGCAACCCAAACCATTTAAGGATGCATCACTGTAAATTACAAGCTCTTTCCCGGGTTTTGGTTACACTAAAATAAGAGCTTCGGTTAACGTCTTTAATTTTTCAAAACTTTGTTGGCATTTGTCATTCCACTCGAACTTAACATCTTTTTGCAACAATCTCGTCATTAGAGTGGCGATCATGGAAAATCCTTTAAAATCTTCGGTAGTAGCTGGCCAAACCTAAGAAGCTTCTGACCTCGGATACATTCCTCGGCAGTTTCTATTCAACAATTGCCAAGATCTTATTTGGATCAACTCTGATGCCATCATCTGAAACGTTGTGGCCCAAAAATCCCACTTCTTTAAGCCTAAATTCACTTGTACTGAACTTGGCATAAAGTTGCTTATCTCGTAGGGTTTGCAAAACTATCCTTAAATGCTCGACATGTTCTCCCTCATCACGAGAATAAATTAGGATGTTGTCAGTAAAAACTACAACGAACTTATCTAGATATGGCTGAAAGATGTGGTTCATTAGATCCATGAAGACTGTAGGAGCATTTCTTATACTGAATGGCATAACGAGAAATTTGTAGTGGCTATATCTTGTTCGAAATGCGGTCTTCAGCACATCGGACTTTTTAACCCTTAACTGATAGTACCCATATCTCAAATCTATCTTGGAAAACACTGTGGCTCCTCGCAACTGGTCAAATAAATCGTCGATCCTTAGCAAAGGGTACTTATTCTTTATGGTCATCTTGTTAAGTTGCTGATAATCTATGTACAACCTGATAGAACCATCTTTCTTTTTCACGAATAACACAGGAGCACCCCATGGAGAATGACTCGGTCTTGAAAACTTTTATCTGTTAATTCCTGTAGCTGAGCTTTCAACTTCTTTTAGCTCGGTCAGAGCCATTCTATAAGGGGCAATAAAAATAGGCGTAGTGCTAGGAGCCAACTCTATACCAAACTCTACCTCTTTAACTAGAGGTAATCTGGGCAACTCTTCCAGAAAGACGTCTTGATACTCATAAACTACTGGCACTGACTCAATTTTCAACTCTAACTCTCTTGTGTTCATCACAAAAGAAAGATAATCTTCATATCCTTTTCTAATACATTTCTGAGCAACCATGGAAGAAACCACTGTAGGCAAACTCTCAAATTCACCTGATTCAACTTAAAGAGTATCACCATTCTCACATTTCAGTTCAATAAACTTTCTACCACAATTTACTATCACATCATGAGTGGTTATCCAATCCATACCAAGGATCACATCAAACTCATCGAAAGGCAAAAGCACGAGGTTAGCTGGAAAATGATGACCCCTAATCATCAAAGGACAATCTCGACATACTTTGTCTACTAACACACATTTGCCCAGGGGGTTGGAGACTTGTATCACAAATTTTGTAGATTCTACGGGTATGTTCATACTAGAGGCTAATTTTATGCAAATATATGAGTAGGTAGATCCGTGGTCTATCAAAGCAATAATAGAAGTTTCATGAAGAGAAAATGTACCCGTTATAACATCAGGTGATGACGCCTCTTCGTAAGCGCGAATGGCATACGTCCTTACTGGGGCTCTACCCTCGGTTCTTGCAGTCTGTTCATTTAGTATGCTTCCACTACTTGTTCCCGTATCGGGTCTACCTTTGGAAGGAGTATTGCCTGATCTTGTACTCTGATCCTTGTCTTTCTCGGCCATCTCAGGGCATTCTCTAATAAAGTGGACTTGAAAACCATATTTGAAACAAGCCCTCTCATGAGCCCGTCAATCGTTGAGGTGGCATCTGCCACACTAAGGGCATTCAGGTCTACTAGGTCAAGTATTACCCTCACTCGCAACTGAAGAGGTCTGAGCTTTGGAAACTGAATACTGTTTACCTTTGTTCTTACTTGAGAACCCCACTGAAGTCACGGATCGTGCAGTAAATTCCTTTGATTTCTTTGAGGATTGGAATGACTTGTCCAACAGTCTCTTTCTTGAGTCACGAGACTCCATCCCAGCTTTTCGCTTCTCTTTGGCCAATTCCTTAGCCTTACAAGCCATGTCTACAAGTATTACAAACTCCTTTATCTCAAAGATATCAACGAACATTTTAATATCCTCATTTAAACCATCTTCAAATTGTTTACACATGAGGGCTTTGGTAGATACACATTCTCAAACGTATTTACTAAGCCTCACGAACTCATGCTCGTATTCCATCACTATCATCCTACCTTGTTTCAACCCTAAGAATTCCTTGCGTTTTTGATTGATAAACCAAGGGCTGATATACTTCTTGCAGAACTCCTTTTGGAAAAACTCCCAATTATCTCTTTCCCTTGGTAGCACCGACCAAGGGTGTTCCACCACTAATAAGCAGAATCTTGTAGGAGAGATACTACGCACTTCATGCACTCTTCAGGTGTGCAAGACAACTCGTCGAATACCCTGATGGTATTCTCTAGCCAAAATTCTGCTCTTTCTAGATCATCATCTTTAGTAGCCTAAAACTCTTCGGCCCCTTGTTTCTGAATTCTATCAATCGAGGGCTTTTCTCATCTTACAACCTCTACAATTTGGGGAGCTACCGGGGTAGATTGAGGAACTTGAAGGGGTGGAGCTTGGTGTTGAGTGGCGGGGTTCGTTCAGACGAACTCAGTGAACCACTCGTTTATCATTTAGAAGAAGGCCTCCCGGGCCTCTCCTCCCTGACTTATAGCAGTTGGCCTATTCCCGGTTCTAGTTGGCACTGTCCCTTCAGTGGGAGCTAGTGCATTACTTTCTACATCATCTATCATAGCTCGTTCGGGATCCATTTACTACGAATAAACACATTTAAACTGTCAGGAGTCGTCACACTATCATATTTCATGAATATGTAAGTATGGCATGTATAGCTAGACTCATGCATGTGCTAGGTTAGTCCTAGAATCGACTAAACACTAGCTCTAATACCACTAAATATAATACCCCCTACCCGAGTCTAACGCTGGGACAGGGTACGATGCGTTACCGTACTAGAAAGCTTGATCATACTAAATCGAGCCTTACTTTTCACTCTAAATTAAAACTTTTCAAATAAACTCTTAATATCCTTATCAGGGGCCCACGTGGCCAAAACATACATCGAAAGTGGTTTGGAACCAACCCGAGAATTTTCGGGCTCTTAGAAAAATTTGTGCTTAAAACAGGGCCACACGCCCGTGTGAGACGAGAGACACCCGTGTGGGGAGGCCGTGTGGTCACCTACGCCTATGTTCCTACCCCATGCTGAATTTATGTTTACTTTGAACCTATAAGGGTTTTGACATGGCTTAGGCACACACCCGTGTCTATGGCCCGTGTCCCTCACACAGCCTAGACATGCCCGTGTTATTATTTCGTGGAGGACTTCGACTTTGAACACTATAACATCTTGGGTTCACACAGTCAAAGCACACGCCCGTGTGCAATACTAACTTAACTCCAAAAACAACTTGGGTTTAACACGACCAAAGCATACGCCTGTGTGCTCTGCTCGTGCTCAACATTGACTTAACTAAATTGGATGCAGGGGACACATAGTCTATTAACATGCCCTTGAGGCTAACCGTGCATCACACATGGCTTAGGCACATGCCCTTGTGCCCAATCGTGTGGACAACTATAGGCTATTTTCCAAGCCTTTTGCCACCTTGAAATTGAGCCAAACACAATGCCAATCCAAAATCACAACTCGTGGCACAATAGAACATCCAAACATTCTCAAACATGACATTCAAACTATAACCTCATAATACAGTTATCAACATTCATCTTTCCCATTAATTTATGCAATTTCATGCTAATACCATTGACATTCACTCAGCAATTAAACTTGATCAATATTAGCCTCCTTTCAAAGGCCATTACAAAATGTCTTGAGCAATACTAGTAGCCAACATATTAGGCTAACAAAATGACACATCTCAAAGTGACAAAGTATCCTATACATGCCATACACAAAAATAACTAACTATACAATACCCAAAATGAACGACTTGATAGTGTGACTTCGAGCTTCGACATTGATTAATCCTTGAGCTGATTCGGCAATCTACAAGGATAGTGGGAAAGGAAAAAGAGTAAGCATATACATGCTTAGTAAGTTGCATGAATAAATAGCTAAAAAAACCATGACACTTCATCTAAATAAAATATCATGGAGTTCATATAGTTTCTTATTCATTTTTGTGACTTACTCAATCATATAACTTACTCCTTCTTAAGATTTACTCATTCTCATGACTTGCCATTTTCATGATTTCTCATTCACCTACCTTGCTGAATCTCATGGTTTGTACTATCTTGTAACTTACTCGTGCTTTTCCTGCTGATCGTGATTGTGATGAAGTAATTAAATCTGATCGTACCTGGAAACTAACTAATATCACGATAAAAGGCAAGTGCACCTATCGAATAGTAGTATAGTTAGTGGCAAGACTGAAATATTGAATCCAGGGAACTATGAGTACTAGTAATGACTTTCTTTCTATTATCTAGCCTAAAAATAAAGAGGGTTTGGTTGTAAACTAAACTAAACTAACTAAAGAAGTGACAAAGAGTAAAGTGGGAGATTGCTTTTGGGAAAGACTGATTGATTAAGGCAATACCTAAGGAAGAATCCACCTAGACTTCACTTATTATCTAACTCTGAACCAGATGATTTCTTCATTTGATTTGATCCGTAGAGATCCCTAAATTATGTTAATACCTTCATCGAGGATAAGAACAACTAATCCTAGGTTGATTAATAGAAATCTCTTTCTAGTTAAAACCCCTAGTCTCGTATTAACTCGATTTATGGCTCCCCATATTAGATTTGACTCTAATCCGGCAGATTTTCGTCAGCCTATGTCTAGGATTGCGATCAACTCTGCTTAATTATGTTGGATCTACTCCTATGCAGGGACTTTTGCTCCTCTACATAAGCACATTCGACTTAAATCAATATCTCGAGAATAGCAATTTAAGAGTTAAAAACACAATTAAGAACAAATCAAATATTTATCACATAGTTCAGATAACAATAACAAGATCTGTCTTAGGTTTCATCCCCCTTAGATATTTGGGGTTTTAGTTCATAATTATGAAAGAAAACATCTAAGAAGAAATAAAATAACAAAACATAAGAAAACCCAAAACTCCTTAAAGGATTGAAGGGAGATCCTTTGTCTTGACGTAGATCCTAGATTCTAAGATGAATCAATCGACTTGCCTTTGAGTAATTCCTTGTCTTTAACTCCCCGTCTTGGCGGGAATAATGCCTTCTTGGGGGAAAAAGCACACCTTCGTAGTTGCATCCTAGGGTATTTATATAGAGCTTTGGACTGCCTTTCTTAGCTTCTAAGTAGCCTTTTCTGTGTGAAATTGAACTTCCTCATGACAGGGACACGCCCGTGTGCCACGCCGTATGGATCAAGGCCCAGGCAGTGCTCGGGCCTGTTAAGGTGGCACAGTCGTGTGGTCTGGCCGTGCGAGTCAGGGTTGGGCCGTGTTCTAGCTCAAGGTGGCACGGCCGTGTGGCCCAGGCCGTGTTGTTTTCATACTTTGGCCTATTTTCTCTGTTTTCAGCTCGTTTCTCATTCTTTTCACTTCTCTACGCTCCCTTGAGTATAAGGCATGAAATAAAAGGATTAGGAGCAACAATTTCCAGAAATTCAATGATAATTCATCCAGAATTTAGGCTAAGCATGAGGTAAAAACATGTATAATTTATCGTTTATCAAATACCCCCACACTTAAGCCTTTGCTTGTCCTCAAGCAAGATCTCAACTCACAATTAAGAATTATTCTTCTCAACTTATAATCCTTATTAATAATGTTTCAAACTAATCCACAACTAATCATACAATGAAAATTCAACCAGAAGAACATTAAAGTCTCAAACACTCTAAGTTGAGAATTTTATCATAGAAACATAGGTTTTCTCCCTTTTCCTGAGTAATTACCTTTCAATCAAAATCAACAAGAGTTGACATCCTCACTAAATATTCACTCTATCCACTTAAAGTGTTTAAGATTAAAAAATTAAGCACTCTTTAGTCAACCTGAAAAGCTATTACCATAAGCTTGTAGGAAAATCAAATCTCCAGCACTATAGATTGATATGACACATCGATCAAAAGGTCTTTCAATGGTTGTAATGGGGCTTTGGTTAGGGGTGTTGTCACAAGCTGAAAAAAAGGGTTAGAATCGAGATTGAATTGAAAAATCATCTAGAAAAATCTCTATCATGGGAACATATTCCTAGAGCTAAGCCTCATGATGATATCGTTCTGGGTTCGGTAGCTTATAGTAGAAATATACAAAAATATTAAACTATAACTAAAACATGTATTACAACTGAATTAACTGTATATGCACTTTTTTTAAAGAACAAATCAAATATTTAATTACAAACTTTATAAACTAAAAAAAAGAGCAAAGCTAAATAATAATTCAACTCAAATCTCGACAAAAATAGGGATCAAAATAATTGAATGGAATTCAACAAAAATGGGTTATAGGTTAATATTAGAGGTAAGTCAAAGAATGGGTTGTTAGGCTCAATGGGGTTTACTAAGGGTTAATATATGGAGGTAGGCTTTTATGGAGTAAGTGGTTATTACCTAAGTGCCTTTATCATCTTAGTATATCAAATCAATGATGTGGTCTCGACATGTATAATCGAAGCAAGTTCTAGAATAACACAATCAGTATTGACTCACTCAAAGCAACAATAAAAGTGAGCACGAAAGGATGTATGCTCAAAAGGCTCAACAATCTCACCAGAATTATGGCTTTTTGATGTCAATCCTGTGAATTTCAAATCTCAAGATAACACTTAAAATTAGGGAAGATAGCCTAGAAAAATTTAAATTCTCAAAAATTTCAACTTATTATGCTTGATTCCCTAATGTCTTAAAGTTTGAATAATCAGAGCATGAGTACCTATGTCTTAATTCTCAGCATATCAATAAAATTCATAAATCAATAGGAATTAATTTCTAATAGGACATTGAGACTAATGCAAAGAGTGAAAGTGAGAATTCGAAATTTTGAGAACAATGCAAAAAGTTAGTTGTAAAAAATTTTTCAGGGGTTCGAAGAGAATGCAATGACTGAAAGTAAGTTTCTACCCCACACTTAAGATGTACATTGCCCTCAATGTACAAAGATACATTAGTAGCAATAGAAGCATAATATCATAAGATAGGGAAAGAAATGAAACTCCTTGAATTGGATGAATTCTGTGAGGTGGTTGTGGCTGCAGAGTGTCTGGGACAAAAGAAAGGTGGAGGTGAATACTCCGGTGGTGGTAGCAGTTGTTTGTCCACAGTTGCTATGCTAAAAGGGTATGTTTGTTGATATTAGGTGGCTAAGGTTCCCATTAGATTTTGGATTTAAGCTATAGAGCTCTTTTGAAACTGCGAAAGCATTTATCAGTTTTGAGGAATTTGGATTATCAGAATGTGTTTGTTAGGGAATAACTGATATGAAAAAATTGAAATAAAGTAAACTATGTTCTAACAACACGAAAATTCAAATAAAAAAAAAGATAAAATAAAATAAAATAAAAAAATAAAAAAGAAAATAAAAAAGAAGATAAGAGGAATAGAAAGTTCAAATCCTCAGATGGTCTGCGAGGTGGGGGCGGCGATGAGATGTGTAGGTGCTGGCATATCTGCTGTAGAGTAGCGTCGATATGATCGAAGCTTGAAACCACTGCTGCTCAAATCGTGTGAGGCGCTTGTATATGTCAGCATATGAAGCTGCCGCATGAACTAGGCGGCGAGGGGGTGGTGGCTCGGATGGTGCCTCCTCCGGTGGTGGGACATCATCAGTAATGTCCTCAGGGTCCTCCTGCTCAGTCTCTCGGAGTTGACGGTATTGTGGAAGGTTGGTCCCAGGTCAGCGCTGGATCATCCTCATATGTAGCATAGTTTGGATGCCCTGTGGGGACATCTGACCAATCAGTGTATAAGAGGATGTCTGGGCCGCGGTGTTAAGTAGGCCGAAGTGGTGGGCCAATCAAGTGATGTACGGGCCCATAGATATCACGCCCCTGTGGTATCGTTCGTTTGGTGCTCGATAGCATGGGCGATGAAGTAGACGAGATCGATCAAATGAATATGCGCCATTCTCCATAAAAAAATAGGTGTCGTGGGTGTTGACGACGCCAATACTCTCGCGTCTACCTGTCAGTGTGTGTGCAAGTAGGGCATGTATGTACCTCAGAGATGGGGCAAGATTGGTCATTTTGGAGTGACTGAGGTCGTATATGGGCTGGCCAGGGACTAGGGTTCGCCAGCAGTTGACTAGAGAGACGTGAATGTGGCGGTGGAGCTCAAAAAGGTCCTCATCCTCCACGAACTGCTCAATGTAGAGGCCTAGAGTTGTACCGAATTTTGGTACACTGAGATGACGAACGAGGCCTCCTAAACGGAATTGGATCGTCCCTGGATCATCGTGTTAGCTCATCACTGTCTGAAGGTGAAATGTGGAGCAGAACTCGAGGGTGAGTTCGAGATAGGTAGGCTCCATGATCTGAAAGAACTGCTCCCATGGGTCTGTTTAATAAGGCCTGGACCTCATCAGCTAGCTAGACCTGCTCTAGTGCGGTCCAGTGGAGACGCCTTTCAACTCCGAGAGGTCGTGCCTGTAATATCGGAAATAACTTCTCTTAGAAGTTCTGCAGAAATTGGAGGAATGGGTGTCGGACTTTAGCAATGGGTCTAGAAGAGGAACCACCGGGTCCCTTGCACTTTTTGGAGGTAGGGGCGGTAGCTTTCTTTCCGCGGGAAGACGACATTGTACCTAAAATACAAAAAGATAATAAGATTGATACCTATCATTCCTAAAAAGAATAAGTTAATAGGCTAAACAACAATTTAAACCAAACAAAAATTTATTGTATTGAAATGTTGATTTCACTGACCTAACAAATATAATCAATTCATTCTAAGCATGGTATCAAATGATGGAGGCATGTGTATCATTTTATACTAAGTGACAACTACTCTAGATAGGTAAAAGTGGCAGCCAAAGGAGAGTCTAAATGGCATAATGAATCTTTTCTAGAAAGATCATGCTAAATGAATGAATCTTCTATTAATAATAAATCAAATAACTAAATGAATGAGATAATAAACAAATAAATAGATAGAAAAAATAAAGAGAAAAAGTGAGAATAGGGGAACCGAATGGGTGATTATGGGGCGAAACATGGTCGTGGCGAGGTTACACGGGCGTGGAGGTGCTGTTGAAGCCGGCAGCAGTGCTAGAACTGGTGGATATGAGAGTTGGGTTGAAAGGTTTTTAGGGTTTAGGTGAGGAAGAAGGTGAATAATGGGCTATTTATATAGGATTTTGGGTCACACAGGCATGGAACACGCCCGTGCAGCTTGAGGTTAGCCCGTGTGGTTCAAAAATTAAGGGTTTTAGAGTGCCAGATTTGTGTCACACGCCCGTGTTCCTAGGGCGTGTTGAGGCATACGGACATGTCGCATGGTCATGTCCTTTGATGTTCTCTTCTCCCACGGCCGTGTAAGTGGTCACACACCCGTGTCTGAAATGGTAGGTTTGACCACGGCTTTGGGGCACGGGTGTGTCGCACGCCCGTGTTGATTTAACAGGTTTGGCTACGGCCACTTCGTACGGCTGTGGCAAGTTATCGAAGCCCGTGTGTAGGAAGATCTTACCCTTCTCGTACACGGCCATTACGCACAGCTGTGTCTTTGCTCGTAGTGGCACGCCTGTGGGCATGGCCGTGTGGATTGAAAAACCTGCATTCAAAGGGTTAGTTGATGTATTTAGAGAACCTAAATAAAGTGATTTACTAAGTCAGTGCTCGGGTTGCCTCCCGAGAAGTGCTTGTTTATAGTCTAAGCTCGACTTTTCTCAAGCTTGTTTGGTCACGGTGGCTTGAAGAGTTGATACTCTTTTATCCTGCTTATAATTTCATTATTAACGTAAGATCTGAGTCGAGTGTGATTTACCTTGAAAGTGCTAAGTGACTCATGTTTTATCTCGATTGTACCATAGGGGAAAATTTTCATTACCGTGATGTAGGGTATGTCACTTGTATGTTCTTTTATATTCAAGATTCGAGGATCATCTTCCCCTAAAAATACCTTATCTCCTACCTTGATTTGATTTGTTTTTACCTGAGGGTCAGCTCGGTGATGCTCTGGGTTGGTGTGGTATATTTTGGGCTTTTCGTGATAGTTAACCTACTCATCTAGTTCCTCGATCTGAAGCATTCGCTTTTCAGGTGCGTCTCCCTTTGATGGACTTGTCTGTGGTTGGGTTGCCTTTATGTGGAGTGTATCCTGCATAGAAGGTTGGATGGTGAGTTTATGTTTTTACAAGGACTCGTAACTATATTATTATCAACAGTCTTAATCGAGTTTCGAGCTTGTAAAGTAACTTTGTCATTACCTATACGTAGTGTCAGCTCACTTGTTCCTATATCAATTATTGTTCTGGTAGTTGCTAAAAAGGGTCGCCCTAAAATTAAGGCTACATTGATATCCTCATCAATTTCTAAAACAACAATGTCAACGGGGAATATAAATTTATCAACTTTGACAAGCACATCTTCAATTATTCCTTTTGGAAATCTAATGGTCTTATCAGCCAATTGGATGCTAATCTTAGTTTGTTTAGGTTTTCCTAGACCTAGTTGTTTAAACAGTTTATAAAGCATGACATTTATACTAGCCCCTAAATCAGCTAAAGCATTTTTGGCGTCTAAGCTACCGAGTAAACAAGGATAGTAAAACTCCCAAGAACTTTTAGTTTATTGGGTAGCTTATTCTGTAAAATGGCTAAGCATACTGCATTCAGCTCCACATGAGATTTCTCATCTAGCTTCCGCTTGTTTGTCAATAGCTCTCTTAAAAACTTAACAGCATTTGGCGTCTGCGAAAGAGCTTCAATAAACGGTAAGTTGATATGTAATTTCTTTAAGAGTTTAAGAAACTTACCGAATTACTCATCTGTACGGTCTTTCCTTAGCGTATTTGGGTATGGGATATGAGGTTTATATTCTCTGATGGCTGTCTCGTTATTACTTACCTCGGCCTTACCTTTACTTACCACAGTTTCCTTACATGGATTTGGTTGGTTTTGGTTAACCCTTCCTCATCTATTGTATCCACGACATTGAGTTGCTCCTTAGGGTTAGTCTCAGTGTTGCTTGGTAACCCACATTGCTGTCTTTCAGAAATTAACTTGGCGAGCTGGCCTATTTGTGTTTCGAGTTCTTGAATGGATGCTTGTTGGTTCTTCAGTGCCGTTTCGGTGTTTTGGAAATGGGTTTCTAACACGACAATAAATTTTGTGAGCATTTCTTCAAGGTTCGGCTTTTTCTCTTGTTTGAACAGTGGCTATTGAAATCCTGGAGGAGGTGGTTGTCTTTGATTTCCTTGTCCTCCCCATGAAAATTTGGGGTGGTTTCACCAACCCGCATTGTAAGTGTTACTATAAGGGTTATTTTGAGATCTAGAATTGTTACCCATATAGTTGGCTTGCTCGGTTTCCATGCCATGTCCATAGGAAGAGTGATCGGGATTTTACATGTTTCCCATAATTACGTCACACTGCATCACTGGGTGTGCCTGCATAGAACCAACAAAATTATCAATCTTTTTATTTAAGAGTTCTACCTGGTTAGAAAGCATAGTTACGGCATCAATATTAAAAACTCCTGTAGCTTTTGGTGGCTTTGTTCGCATGACTTGCCACTGATAGTTATTCAGTGACAACTCTTCTATAAACTCATAAGCTACTTCAGGTGTTTTGTTGTTAATTGTTCCACCTGCGGCTGCATCGATCATTTGCTTTGTCGAAGGGTTCAAGCTGTTCTGGAAAGTTTGAACTTGTAGCCACAGATGTAACCCATGGTGAGGGCACCTTCTCAAGAGATCTTTGTATCTCTCCCATGCGTCGTAGAGTGTTTCTAAATCCGTCTGCACAAAAGAAGAAATATCGTTCCTCAATTTAGCTGTTTTAGCAGGAGGAAAATACTTAAGTAAAAACTTCTCAATCATTTGTTTCCATGTAGTGATGGACCACCGTGGTAAAGAATTTAACTACTATTTAGCCTTGTTTCTCAAGGAGAATGGGAATAGCCTAAGACTAATGGCATCATCAGAAATGCCATTTATTTTGAATGTATCGCAGAATTCCAAAAAATTGGCTAGATGCGAGTTAGGATCCTCATACTGCAAACCATCAAACTGAACAAATTACTGTATCATTTGAATAGTGCTAGGTTTCAGTTCAAAATTATTTGCAGCAATAGTAGGCCTAACAATGCTAGATTTTGTGCCTGCTAAATGAGGTCTAGCATAATCATTCATAGTACATGGAGCAGTATTTTGCTCAACAGGATTTGCGGCTACTACAAGAGGTAGCTGATTATCCTGATCTGCTTCCATCTCTTCAGTAGGTTCAGGTTCTTCTTCTTGCCCTTCTTCTGGAAATTGCAAGCTTCTTCTTATCTCTCGGCGAGTTCGACGAACTGTCGCTTCTAAATCGTCGTCAAAAAGTAGTGGTCCTCCCGGGTTTTTTCTAGTCATAAACTAGAGATATGTGGAAGGAAAGAAAATTTTAGTAAATAAAAATAAAAGAAAAAATAAAAACTGAAAATAAGTAAAAGTAATAATGGCTAAAGTAATAGAAATCGAGTGTTCCTAATATCTTAGTTCCCCGACAACGGCGCCAAAAACTTGATTGTGATTGTGATGAAGTAATAAAATCTGATCGTACTTGGAGACTAACTAATATCACGATAAAAGTCAAGTGCACCTATCGAATAGTAGTATAGTTAGTGTGTAACACCCCAAACCCGACCTAGACGTTAGGGCCTAATCTGGTGTGCTACATCACCTAAACTAAGTCGCGCTGCCTAGTTACTAAGTCTGGTGGTAAGTTTTGTAAAGTAGTGTTTTGGGTTAATAGAAATTCCCGGTTTATTTGATAACTAGCCTACTCTCTTTCCTTTTGATACATGCTTCATTTTAAAACTACTATCTAGTTTAATCAGTTGTATTGCAAGGTTGGCTTTGAAAACTTTAGTTTAATTTTGAAAACGTGTGTCGTTGTAGATGTAATACGTCATGCATAAGTAAAGTAATAACCTCAATTAAAAATAGTTAAAGTGGCCTTATTACAAACCCCAAAGATATAAGTAAAATGAGTAATTAAAAATATGAAATAATAAAGCAAGTTTTAAACCAAGTTCAGTCCTCGTGGCCACTCTGAATCCCTCCCAGCTCCAAGTCGCGAACTAGGGCTCACCTGCAAGGATGGAAGGAAAAAAAAAGGTGAGTTTGGAGAACTCAGTGTGTGCAGAAGCCCATCCAAAGCCCAAATTGGCTCGAGCCCACTGGGCCTAACCCCTATCCAATTCAGTCAGAAACTGGGCTGAAGCCCTATGCAGATAACAGTAAACTGGGCCGAAGCCCTATCCAGAAAGCAGTATGGCCCATAGGCCCAGAACAGAATAGTACAGAATAATAGTATGAATCCAGGCCCATATCATGTGGGGAGACTACTCGACCCACCCAACCGCTACACACCACCCGTACCAGCCAACACACCATGTGGGGAATAACTCAACCCACCCAGCCCACACAGCACAGTTGCAGCATAGCTGCTCAGATAAACAGAATAACGAGGCAAAGTCCCTATCAGGAAACAGCACAAGGCATAGCCCTTTTTCAGATAACGTGGCAATGCCACTCTCACTTCCTCCAATATCAACCCAACCGATGCAACAGATATACATATGACATGGCATACAGTAACGGTGACAGTCAGATTAAGCAGTATAGTCGATTTTAGCCCTAGAGGTATAATAGTCATTTCACACCTAGAGGTAAAACAGTAATTTCCCACCCTAAGGGGTATTTCAGTCATTTACACTATTATTATTAGTCTTAGGCATGTTACCGTCACCAACAATCTTTATTTCTGTTTTAGCAACCAATAATCAGTGTTTAACAGTTTCAACTACTGGGCCCTAAAACCCCTAATGGGCCCCACATAGCCTATTGATCACTTAAGCCCATTTAATCCAAATTTAGTTTTCAGTTGCCGATTTCAGTAGTTTTAACTTTGTGATCTTCAGAATACTCATAAAACTTATTTTTACCCAAATGGGCCAAAAAACCCATTGGGCCCTCATTTGGCCCACCGAGGCCCAATATACCAAAGTGCTCGAAATTATGCACTCGACTCACCAACCATTAGCAATTCCAAATCCAGCATACTCCTATCGACTTGAGAGCATTCGTACGCTCACAAGCCCTCAAAATGCCAAATCTTAGGCATTTCAGCTTTTCGGCTTTTGCCGATTTGAACCATAGAGGGGTGTTCGATACACACACCTGTTTGTGATTTCACTGACGAAATCCTTTACACGATAACTCCTACAATCAAACACTTAAATGATTAAACAAAGAATCCATGAAACTAACACTAGAATCCCTTACCACAATCGTTCAACACCCTTAATGGCCATATAGATCTCACCTTGTCGAATTAGATCCCCTTAGATCTAGATCTGGTTGAATCGATGCCTTCAGTTTCTCGTTTGCTCTCATTTTTTGCTAACTAACGAACATAAGAACCAACATTCATTATTAACACACCAATAGGCTATGTCGACAGCCTCCCTAAATATATACAGGGATTTCAGCTTTTAGATCTATGGCAGTATGCACTTGTCGCCTTTAGCAAGGGATTGGATGGAGTGAATTGACAGAAGAGTAGCATGGAGGAGTAGAGATGCGGTTTGGTGAAAGTTTGAAGAGAAAGAGGAGTTACCTTTCGGTCTACAGGATATTCGGCAATGGTAGGGGTTAGCCTTCAATGGTTGTCGACAGAGGCTTGAAGAAGAAAGGAAGAAGAAGAATTCGGCTTTGAAAGAGAGTGATGGTTTGGAATCAGTTTGAGGTGCAAGAGTCACAAAAAGGAAAGGAAAAATGGGAGAAGAAGAAGAAAAGAAGAGTGGGTTCGGCTTAGATAGAGTAATTGACTATGAAGGTTTTCGGGATAGTGGGTTTCGGCTATTAGGTCAGAAAAAGAGAATAAAGAACGGCAAAAGAATGGTAAAAAGGAGACCTAAAACGCTATACATAATCGACACAAAAAGAGAACTCACTTACCTAGAGAAATCGGCACAAAAAGACCCAAATGCCGATTGTGCTATGCCTAGGGTTGTTTGCCGAATTTGCCTTCCCAACAATCCCTTGGCCGGCCACTTCCATTCCAAATTCAAATGCCCTTAATTCATTCCTTGATTTACTCTCTTGAACAGTTCAAACTCTCCTAGACAGAGTTCTATTTGGGCACCAACACTGACTATACATGCACATAAAAATAAAAGGACTTTATGCTTACCTTGCAACTCGTACCCTGGACCTCATACACCTCTTAGGTGCCACTTTTTTAGGAGCTTAGCGGCGCCACCTTGCCACCTTGCCAAGGCTCCTTTTGTGACACATTTTACTCAATTTTTCTTAAGAGCCCTCTTGGCCAAGTTCCTCATTCCACTTAAAACATACTTTTGCTATTTTTATCAAATTTTAACCGAAGTTTGGGCCTCCTAAAGGCCCACTAACATACTTAAACATAAATTTAGCAGTCCACACACACAAAATTCATAATTCCTACAAAATTGCAACAACTCGAAAATTCCCAAAAATTAGGGCATTACAACTCTACCCCCTTAAAGAAATTTCAGCCTCGAAATTTACCTGTTCCAAACAACTGAGGGTATTGTTGACGCATCGCCTCCTCTGGCTCCCAAGTAGCTTCTTCTCTTCCATGGTTATGCCATAGCACCTTTGCTAATGGAACCAACTTCTTTCTTAAGACTTCGACTTCACGATTTAAAATTTGCACAGGCTCCTCCTCGAATGTCAAATCTACATTTACTGCAATCTCCTCCACCGGTACAATATGTGAAGGATCCGACCGATACCGTCTTAACATGGATACGTGAAAAACGTCGTGGATACGGTCCAACTCCGGCGGTAACTCCAACTGATATGCTACTGGTCCAACCCGCTTGAGAATCCAATAAGGCCCAATAAATTGCGGACTTAACTTGCCCTTTCTACCAAACGTCAAGATCATCTTCCATAGCGAAACCTTCAGAAACACCATATCCCCAACGGTGAACTCAATTTCCTTGCGCTTAAGATCAGCATAAGATTTTTGCCTATCAGACGCCTCTTTCAACCGGTCTCGAATCAGCTTAACCTTACTTTCAGTATCTGCTACCAACTCTGGTCCAAGTACTTGGCACTCTCCTAACTCTGTCCAACATGAAGGAGTACGACATCTTCGCCTATAAAGTGCCGCATATGGAGCCATCTGAATACTTGCTTGATAACTATTGTTGTATGCGAATTCCGCCAATGGTAAATAGTCTTCCCAACTACCACAAAAGTCGATAACACATCCTCTAAGCATATCTTCTAACACTTGAATGACCTTTTCAGACTGACCATCTGTTTGAGGGTGAAATGCAGTACTGAAGTCTAATCGCGTACCCAACGCCTCATGCAACTTTTGCTAGAATCGAGATGTAAATCTAGGATCTCGATCAAAAATTATCGAAACTGGCACCCCATGCAACCGCACTATCTTAGCCACGTACAACTTGGCCAACTTCTGAAGCGAGTAATCAGTTCTAACCAGTATAAAATGAGCAGACTTCATCAATCTATCCACGATTACCCAAACAGAGTCTTTCTTTGAAGGTGACAACGGTAACCCACTTACAAAATCCATATTTACTCTTTCCCATTTCCACTGCGGAATATTCACTGGTTGCAACAGTCCAGAAGGTAACTGGTGCTCAACTTTAACTTGCTGACACGTCAGACACTTCCCAACGAATTCAGTCACCTCTCGCTTAAGTCCAAGCCACTAGTACGCCTCTCGCAAATCTCTATACAACTTATTACCTCCAGGGTGCATAGCACAAGGTCCACCATGAGCCTTACTCAAGATCAACTGCCTCAAATCAGAGTCCTTAGGAATGCAAACTCTTCCACAAAAGCAAAGAACCCCATCAGAATTCAAACCAAAGTCCTCACTCTTACCACATTTAACTTGCTGAAGTTGAGGAACCAACGAATCATCTTTCAACTGCAACTCTTTAATTTTCTCAGTCCAAGTTGATCTTACTTGCAACTTTGCTAACAAACTCCCATCATCATATAAACTCAAGCGAGCAAACATAACCCTTAACTCTGCAACAATCCTACGACTCAGTGCATCAGCCACTATGTTAGCTTTGCTTGGATGGTACTCAATCAAACAGTCGTAATCTTTCAGCAACTCTATCCATCTTTGTTGCCTAAGATTCAACTCCTTTTGAGTCAACAGATATTTGAGAGTTTTATGGTCAGTGTATATAATACACTTTTCCCCATACAGATAGTGTATCCAGACTTTCAATGCAAAAACTACCGCTGCCAACTCCAAATCATGCGTAGGGTAATTCGCTTCGTGAGGCTTCAGCTGTCGCGAAGCATAAGAAACCACCTTACCCTCTTGCATCAATACATAACCTAACCCCACATGTGAAGCATCGCTATATATGGTAAAGTCCTTCCCAGATTCTGGTTGAATCAACACTGGCGCCTCAGTCAACACTTTCTTCAGCTTATCAAAAGCTTCTTATTGCCTCTCAATCCATATAAATGCTACTCCCTTCCTTAGCAATTTTGTCAACAGTGCTATGATTAATGAAAACCCCTCAACAAACCTACTGTAATAACCTACCAGACCCAGAAAACTACGAATTTCCGATATTGACCTTGGCAGATTCTAGTCCAGAACTGCCTCAATCTTGCGAGGATCTACCTTAATCCCCTCAGTAGAAACAACATGACCCAGAAAAGTCACTTCTCGTAGTCAGAATTCGCACTTACTAAATTTCGCATACAGTTGCTTTTCTCTCAATACTTATAGGACGATTCGAAGATGCTCATCATGCTTCTCCTCGGTTTTCGAATACACCAATATATCATTGATAAAGACAACCACGAATCGATCCAAGTACGGCTGGAACACTTGATTCATTAAATCCATAAAAGCTGCAGGTGCATTCGCCAATCCAAATGGCATAACCAAAAACTCGTAGCGACTATATCAAGTTCTGAATGCCGTCTTATGAACATCCACCTCCTTTACCCTTAGCTGATGGTATCTAGATCAGAGATCGATCTTGGAAAACACAGAAGCTCCTCTAAGCTGGTCAAACAAATCGTCTATTCTCGGCAGAGGGTACTTATTCTTTATTGTCAGCTTGTTCAACTGGCGATAATCGATGCACATATGCATCGTTCCATCTTTCTTTTTCAAAAATAACATCGGTGCTCCCCATGGAGACACACTCGGTCTAATGAAGCCCCTATCTAACAATTCTTGAATTTGAGCTTTCAGTTCCACTGGCTCCTTTGGTGCCATTCTGTAAGGCGCAATGGACACTAGAGCTGTTCCAGGTAACAAATCGATCCCAAACTCAACTTCTCGGTTCGGAGGTAATCCAGGGAGCTCATCAGGAAAAACATCTTGAAACTCATTAACAGTTCTAACTATCTCCACTGTTACACTTTCAGATTCAGCTTGACTCACGAATGCCAGATATGCTTCGTAACCCTTGCGAATCAGCTTTTCAACCCTTAAGGCAGAAACCACATTGGACAAATAGTCCATTCTCTCCCCAATAACCATTACCTCCTCACCATCGATTGTTCTCAATATCATCGTCTTAGCCGCACAATCCAGAGTCGCTTTGTGCTTAGTTAACCAGTCCATGCCCACTATCAAATCAAACTCTCCAAAAGGTAATTCCATTAAGCCTCCCAAAAAGATCCTACCTTGAGTCTCTAAAGGGACATCCCTAAAGAGTTTATCTACCATAACAGAGTGACCTAAAGGACTAATCACAGTTACCCCACTCACAGTCTCCTCAGAGTGCACACCCAGTGACCCAGAGATCTCACAAGCAACATATGAATGTGTTGAACCCACATCAATCAAAGCAGTACATGGCATGCTAGATATCAAGAACGTGCCAGTTATAACATCAGGTGCGTCACACTCCTCTCGGCAACGAGCAGCATACACTAAGGCTGGCTAATGAGCCGCAGCATTTCCAGCACCCCGGCCAGGTGCCCCAGCATTTACAGTTCAAACTCTCCCAGACAGAGTTCTATTTGGGCACCAACACTGACCATACATGCACCTAAAAATAAAAGGACTTTATGCTTACCTTGCAACTCGTACCCTGGACCTCATACACCTCTTAGGTGCCACTTTTTTAGGAGCTTAGTGGCGCCACATTGCCACCTTGCCAAGGCTCCTTTTGTGACACATTTTACCCAGATTTTCTTAAGAGCCCTCTTGGTCAAGTTCCTCCTTCCACTTAAAACATACTTTTGCTATTTTTATCGAATTTTAACCGGAGTTTGGGTCTCCTAAAGGCCCACTAACATACTTAAACATAAATTTAGCAGTCCACACACACAAAATTCATAATTCCAGCAAAATTGCAACAACCAAAAAATTCCCAAAAATTAGGGTGTTATATAGTGGTAAGACCAGAATATCAAATCCAAGGAACTATGAGTACTAGTAATGACTTTCTTTCTATTATCTAGCCTAAAAATAAAGAGGATTTGGTTGTAAACTAAACTAAACTAACTAAATAAGTGACAAAGAGTAAAGTGGGAGATTGCTTTTGGGAAAGACTGATTGATTAAGGCAATACCTAAGGAAGAATCCACCTAGACTTCACTTGTTATCTAACTCTAAACTAGATGATTTCTTCATTTGATTTGATCCGTAGAGATCCCTAAATTATGTTAATACTTTGTCGAGGATAAGAACAACTAATCCTAGGTTGATTAACAGAAATCTCATTCTAGTTAAAACCCCTAGTCTCGCATTAACTCGATTTATGGCTCCCCATATTAGATTTGACTCTAACCCGGCAGATTTTCGTCGTCCTATGCCTAGGATTGCGATCAAATCTACTTAATTGTGTTGAATCTACTCCTATGCAGGGACTTTTGCTCCTCTATATAAGCACATTCGACTTAAATCAATATCCCAAAAATATCAATTTAAGAGTTAAAAACACAATTAAGAACAAATCAAATATTTATCACATAGTTCAGATAACAATAACAAGATCTATCTTAGGTTTCATCCCCCTTAGATATTTGTGGTTTTAGTTCATAATTATAAAAGAAAACATCTCAGAAGAAATAAAATAACAAAACATAAGAAAACCCAAAACTCCTTAAAGGATTGAAGGGAGATCCTCTGTCTTGATGTAGATCCTAGCTTCTGAGATGAATCAATCGACTTCCCTTTGAGTAATTCCTTGTCTTTAACTCCCTCTCTTGGCGGGAATAATGCCTTCTTAGGGGAAAAAGCACACCTTTGTAGTTGCCTCCTAGGGTATTTATATAGAGCTTTGGAATGCCTTTCTTAGCTTCTAAGTAGCCTTTTCCGTGTGAAATTGAACTTTCTCACGACAGGGACACGCCCATGTGCCATGCCCATATAGATCAAGGCCCAGGCCGTGCTCGAGCCTGTTAAGGTGGCACGGCCGTGTGGTCTAGCTGTGCGAGTCAGGGTTGGGCCGTGTTTGAGCTCAAGGTGGCACGGCCATGTGACACAGCCGTGTGGCAAACCTCCAGGCCGTGTTGTTTTCATATTTTGGCCCATTTTCTCTGTTTTCGGCCCGTTTCTCATTCTTTTCACTTTCCTATGCTCACCTATGTATAAGGCATGAAATAAAAGGATTAGGAGCACCAATTTTCACAAATTGAATGATAATTCATCAAAAATTTAGGCTAAGCATGGGGTAAAAACATGTATAATTTATCGTTTATCATCTGCTATATTACTCATAACAATGTACTTTCAACTTCTCATAACTTAGTCATATATACCTGTAACACTCATCATCAATCTTTAGTCTTTCACAATAAACTCATTAACTTGCATACTTTTCTCGTGTAATTTACTCATAATACTAAAGGATACCCAGATGTCACTCTCATGAAAAGATGCCAAAGCCATGTCCCAAATATGGTTTTACATGGGCTGTCAAGTCGATGTCGAAGCCATATCCCAGATATGGTCTTACATGGGATCTCATACAAATGTCGATGCCATGTCCCAGACATGGTCTTACATGAGATCATAAACTATGTCGATGCCATGTTCCAGACATGGTCTTACACGAAATCTCTCTTAGATGCCCATGCTATGTTCCTGACATGGTCTTACAAGGGATCTATATCTCGTCTCGGTGCCGATGCCATGTCCTAGACATGGTCTTATACAGGACCTCATATTGATGCCAACGCCATGTCCCAGACATGGTCTTACATAGGATCGTATCTAGATACCAATGCCATGTCCCAAACATGGTCTTACATGGGATCTCAGATCAGATATTCATGTACAGCGAAGCTGACGTATATGCTGTACGGTGTAGTGCGGTAATCCACTGTATAGTCATGTTGCAATTACACTGCCAATTAGATAGTAATACGTAGCGAAGCTGACGTATATGCTGTAGGGTGCAGTGCGGTAATCTGCTGTATAGACTAGTTGCAGTAAAACTACCAAATTAGTTTAGTCTCAATCTCCCTTCTCTGTAAAATCCCACCCAAAAATATTTTATGCATATGTATGTTTACAGTCACTCAAAGACAGAAACTCACATCCAGTCAATTAGATACAGAATGCACACAATCTCACAGATTAGTGACATATTAACAGACAGTCAGACAGAGCAGATTTGCACACACACTCCCAGTCAAACAAGTTCAGGAATCAGACATCCCACTTATAACAGTAAAAAATTATACATAACAGAACACTTAGTCACAGGTATAGAGGTCTAGCCACCCTTACTACAGCTTAGCTAAGGGTTGGATTACATATACACATTCCCGGCTCAAAGACATGTACAAACCAAAATTTAATGTCACAGAAGCACATGCTCTTATACTTCAATCGTGTGGAACAACCCAGGCCGTGTGAGGGTCAAATCGCTAGTGTAGGGGGAAGCACATGATCGTGTGGCAGAGGCACACGCCCGTGTGAAGTGGGGAGACAGCCATGTGAATAGGTCGTGTAACTTTCTGACCAATTGTGCTAAAACAAGTGCAGGCCAAACACGGCCGTGTGTCCAAAGCACAAGCTCGTGTGGAATCCTTAAATTTCCAAATTAGCCACACGATTATGTGGCCAGGCAGTATGGAACTAAATCCCTGAATCCCTAATTCCCAAATTCACATGCCTGTGTGTCCAGAGGACACGGCCATGTGAAAAATGACAATATCCTCAAATCGGCCACACGGCCATGTGGCACCCAAATTGGCCCGAAAAACCTAATTCCCAAAAGCACACGGCTGTGTGAATTGACACACGCCCGTGTAGCCATCGGGGAGGTCACGAAACCACCCTAAAATATCCAAAAAATGTGTTTTCAGCCACGAAGTGCTTCCTGATCCTTGCTAGATAGAAATTACATAAAACCATACACGTTTCAAGCTTAAAATAACAATATTTCATCCAAAATAGACCTTTTGCAAAGTCAAAATAAAATTTGCAAGTAAAACAAAAATGGTTTGAAACCTACACCTGTTTTGCGATTGGAGATGGCGATGGAGGAGCGAAAATCCAGAACCCATAGATAAACAGTTTGAGAAACAAAAGAAAAGGTAAAAAAACCCCAAAAGAAAAGAATAAGAAGAAGAGAAGAAGAAAAGAAACGTCTAGGGCAATAAAAAATAAAATAAAATAAAATAAATAATCAATAAAAAATAAAACTAAATAAAATAAAATAAATAGCATAAAAAAACTTAAAAGAAAATTCACTTAGAAAGCACCCACAAATACTTGAACCCAGAACCCAAAGGTTCACTAACACTCTCTCGACCACCAGACCAGCAGGCCATTTCTGCTACTAAGATGCTCAACTAAACACATAAGTGCAACCTCCTCACTGTCCCTAACCACAAACACTCAAAACTTCTAACCCTAAAATTGGGGTGTTACATGATTGATATTGATGAAAATTGCGATTCCATAGAAGTTGATCTCCTTTACAATCAGATCTCTTGCAGAAAACAAATAACTAAAACTACGAAAACTTAATAAAGAAAACAATTCTTAAACCTAAAGAGAAAATCTAAGCTAATGGAATGATGTCTATAATGTGTGCCAGAAAGGTCTATTTATAACCTTCAGGTAGCTGTTGTCCTTAGCCCTAGGTAGTTGATGTTCTCAAGCTTAAAGTTTGATTGTGTAGACCAAAACACCCCTGCTTCATGTTTTATTCTCGTCACAAGGTCGATGTTGCGATACACTAGGATTTGTGTCGTGAGGTAGCGACCAACATGTTTCTCTATAGCCATATTCAAAGGTATGTCGTGACACAGGGCATCGCGACATTAAAGGTAGTTTCTCACTTTCTCTATTCTGCTATTTATGTTGCAACATTGAATCCCCCATATTGTGACATAGCACCAATTATTGACTCGAAGTGCTCTCTAATGATCTCATGTACACTCACAAAGTACGTTAGCTCTCTTTTAGGCCTTATTCGGCCCTTAAGTTTGATAAAAGACCCAATGTGCACATTTTATTGAAAGTAAACAAAACTAAAGAAACTAAATTAAAACATAAAAAAAGCTTGTATTAAAAAAAAAGCTTGTATTGAAGCTCCTTAAATGTGAAAACTAGCTTAATTTGTTGCACTGAATTACGATAGATCAACATACTACCATCGATGTCGTGACACAAACACTAGGGTCTCACCACACTATTGTGTACTAGATTAATTATGAGTCAGGGGCATTTTGGTCTACATAATGGAAGTTAAACATGAGAACGTTAGCTAAGCTAGGCTTGAGGAGGACAACTACTCTAACTCTATAAATGCACTCATTTAGCATTTGTTTAGGAAAATTTTTCATACTTTTAAGTTTTGCTCTGTAATTTGAGTTTCATTTTTCCCTTTCTTCTAGGCCTTAGGCTCATTTTTAGTTATTTTCTATTTTATGCTCTTTGGGGAACATGATTCGTAAACGTGATCAAATGCTAATGGATTTTTTGTAGTTCATCTATAAAATACAAACAAGATTCTCTAAACTCTATTCTTGATTTACTCTTTATGCATATCTTTATTATAAAGTTTATGATGTTTATGGATTCCACGATGAACTAATCTTGTTACAGGGGATTAATTAGTGAAGGTGTGATTAATTAATTACTATGTAGGGTTTTCTTAGTGGATCAACTGTTCAGAAGAGGAAGAACTTAAACCCTAGTCTTGACGACCCTAGGAAGTCGTTTAGGTGGGAATTAACCCAAAATTGGTATGTCTTATCCGTGAACACTTTAGCCCTGAACTGGTCTAGACTGTGAGGTTGAGAGATAAGTAGTTCTTTTCGACTCGTTAGTTTAATAGAAGGTCAAGAGATCCTGCTAGGGTACGACTAGTTAATTAAGTAGAAACCTGAAATAGGAATTAGTTATGATCACCGAAGCTAGCTAATCACCCATGCTTAGATTTGATTATGTTAGAATTCATTCAACGAAAGTTTACTTTATCTCTATTGTTTTTATTTCATTATTATAAAAATCCAAAAATCTTTCCTTTATGTTTCATCATAATATAATTTCTTTAAACTAATAATTAAGTATATTTGCGTTTAGGTTCAGTTTATCTATTCTATTATTACAACATGAACCGTATACTTGTGGGCACAGCCTTAAATTTATATCCTTAGTTGCAGTATTCACACTATGAAAGTTAGTGCGTCTGGAGGCGTTAGAACTCTATTCAATATGTGATAAGCTGTTAGAACAACTTCTCCCCAAAAATCTTGTCCAAGACCTGAATATCATAACCTTGTGGCGTATAAGGGGCTTAAACTTGACAGATAATTCCAGTGGATTCAAAATAACTTGGATTATAGTATTCTTCATCTTTATTCGATCTTAAGCACTTGATAAATGATTCATTCTGAAGTTTAACTTGAAATTTGTAAACTTTAAATTTATCAAGCACTTTATATTTTGAATGAAATAAATATAAATAGTAATATCTAAAACAATCATAAATAAAACTAACAAATATTTATTTCCACCTAATGTAGGAGTATTATTGTAACACCCTTACCCCGTAATCGTCGCCGGAATAGGAGGGGGCATTACCAGATATTAAAACAAATCAGAATAGAATATTCAGAGATTAAATTAAGATTCAAACATAAAGTCCCTTTCGGAAGTCTACTTGACCAGAAACATACATTGCGATAAGGTTGGGACTAAACCGAACACGTTTACAAACTTCAGAACACATGCAAAATTTTCCAAATTTAGGAGGTCACACGAGCCGTGTGCCTCACACGAGATTCAAGCACGCCCATGCACCCAGACCATGCCAAAATAGGGCAAGCATACTGACTTTTTGCCACAGCCATATGACACGCCCGTGTGTCTTGGCCGTGTGAGTTTTTGTGTCAATACCGAAAAATTAGCACGGCAATAAGGCACGCTTGTGTACCATAGCCGTGTGGCACTAAGCAGACTTGGTTTAAGTCATACCTTCCACCCACTAAGGGTCAATCCCTACAAGCCAATTCATGCCACAAAGATACCACAATTCCAACTACATTCAATGCTTAAAACATATTTCAACATGATCAAACCATTCATGTACATACTCAATTTCAAATCTCACACCAAGCATACCCATAACTTAACCAAAGTTCAAGATTAAACACTTGGTACATACCTCATTCATACTATTTCCAAATCTTACCTTTTCTTCACCTTGTCATGATTCATGAACATCAAAACATACAAATTCATATAGCCATTATAAGCTACTCAAATTGGCATCACAAGCCATATACCAAAACCAAACACAACATATCATTTGCTAGCCAACTTTCATGGCCTTACAAATAAACATATCCAAGCTTAATACATAGACACTTTAGGCCTATACATGCCATACTTAAACTTTTTAAAAGGTACCAAAATCAAGCTCGATAGTGTGGTGATGGTCCTTGACTATCCCCGTGCCCTCAGTAGCTACGAAATCTGTAAAACAATTGAAAAAAATACAAAGTAAGCTATAATGAGCTTAGTAAGCCAAATACAAACATATGCAATCCTTAAACACAATACGATAGCAATCTCATTTAGATAACTCATGAACCAAATATACTCATAGTTCACAATAGCATACCTTACATGCTTGTAATTTCAGTATGGAACAAACGTACCTGAATCAGACATATGAATTATGCATTCATTCATTCCTCAGAATTTCTCCTAAAATTATTCAGAAATGTCATAGAGATCATATAGGCCTTATACAATGCCGACGTCCCCGACATGGTCTTACATGTTATTCAATATCGATGCCACTGTCCAGGACAGGGTCTTACACGAAACATATACGATGCCAATGTCCCAGACACGTTCTTACACGTAATTCTCTAATCAATGCCTACGTCCCAGACGAGGTCTTACATGATATCATTTTACCATTACTCATTCAGAAATGACGCAGAATAATACTTCAGGCTCTCATGGCCATCCAAATACAGTTTATAAATCAAGAATTTATAACAAACATCAATATAACGCGTATTTGTATTTTGACTTATATTGTACGGATTTGACGGATTTGAACCGACTATTCAACAATTTTGGATTTCCCTCGATCTAAGTCTGTTTTTCTTTGTTCTTAATCTAAATCAATTCAATAACAACCATTCAATCATTCATTTCATTCATTTCAATCCAAATATACTTATCTAGGGCAATTTACAAATTAGCCCCTCATATTTTCACATTTGGATAATTTAGTCCCTAATTCACAAAATCATCAAATTAACAAAATCTTTTTAGACATGTACCTAGCCAAATCTCTATAATGTTCATAAAAGCTCATAAATCACATTTATTTCACAAAGTAGTCCTCCAAAATTTTCATTTTCACAATTTAACCCACATAGCTCAAAATCATCAAAATTTCATGGCAAAACATGTTTATTCAATGCCTATCCATCATAATTCAATCAAATTCATCACAAAGCTTCAAAACTTATCAATGGCATCTCATGAAATCTTCAACAGAAATAGAAATTGTAACATGGGCATTGTATAACACTAAGGAACGATCACACAAACGTAAATATTATCAAAAACGGACGAGAACTCATACCTTAATCAAGCACATTCATAGCCGAACCCTACAAAGCTTTTATTCTTTTTTTCTTTTCTAATTTTTGGCAAAATAGATGAATATGGCTTTAATTTCATTCATTTGTTTTATTAAACACATATTAATAAGCCATTTACCATATTGTCCTTCATTTAAAAACACATAAAACATATTTTATAAGGCTATAAATGTCCACTACAATTCAATAAGGTCTAATTACCTTATAAGACCATCATTATTTAAAAGCCATTTCAATTGAACACCTGAACATATAGCATACTAATTTTATCACATAAACAATTCAATCCTTTTTCACAATTACGCACAGAGACAGACAAATTAAATCACAGAAATTTCACAAAAGTTAATTTAGATATTATAGACACAGAAAATAATATTAAAATATTTTTCAGACTCGGATATGTGGTCTGAAACCACTATTCTGACTAGGGACCAAACTGGGCAGTTACAATTATGCATGTCACATAAATCACTATGTATCAAATCAAGAAATTTCGTTTTCCTTTTAACCTTTGCGAAAGGGTTTCTAATAATTTTAGTCAACATACATGTATTGCATTTTTCAATATTATTATTAAAAATAGGAACTAAATCTAACTTATGCATGTCACACAATTTTCTTTAATTCAAGTGACCTAATCTATAATGCCATAAATAAGATGATTCAATCGTGTAAGCAGAAATAATATTTTTATTCTTATTAATAATAGTAAGTTTGAACATATCCCATATATATACCCTTTCCCTACAAACATTCCTCCCTTAGACAAAATAAACTTATCTTCCTCAAAAACAAGTTTGAAATCAAACTTATTCAATAGATTTTCAGATACTAAATTCTTCCCAACTTCTGGTACATAATATACATCATTCAAGGTTAAAACCTTTCTAGAAGTGAATTGTAGTTCAACAGACCCTTTGCCTTTAATTGTTGTGGTGGAAGAATGTAACACCCCTTACCTGAGTTCGACGCCGGGACGGGGTACGAGGCGTTACCATACTCAATCTTGCTCAAACTTACTAAAATGAGCCTTAATTCTCGCTTCAATTTAAAACTTTTGCAAACACATTCTTGATAATCTTATTATGAGCCTACGAGGCCCAAAACATACACCAGAAGTGGTTTGGAACCAATCTGAGAACTTTCGAGCTTTATGAAAAATTTTGTTTGAAATAGGGCCACATGCCAGTGTGAGGTAAGACACGCCCCTGTGGGCTGGCCATGTGGTCGCACACGCCCATGTCCCTAGCCTGTGCTAAATTTATTTCTCATTTCCATCCTACAGGTTTTAACACGGTTTGGGTACACGCCCGTGTCTATGGCCCGTGTCACTCACACTGCCTAGATACGCCCGTGTCAATAAACTGTGGAGTACTCTGATCTAATTACTATAAACAATAGGCATTCACACGACAGCCCATGTGCAATACTGAGTTAACTACTTAAGATGCAGGGGACACATGATCAAGCTACACGCCCTTGGTGCGAATCGTGTGTCACATACGGCTTAGACACACGCCTGTGTGCCTAACCCGTGTGGACAATATAGGCTATTTTTCAAGCCTATTTGCCACCCTGAAACACAAACCAACTCATATTAACTCAAATTTCACAATCATGGCACAATGTACATTCTAAACATTCGTAATTAAGGCACTCACCTGCCACCATGCATATCACTCTCATCCATCATTAATCTACTTAAACTTGTAAACTTGCATACTTATGAATTTCATCCACATTGCATAAAACATAACTTAGACAATATTAGCCCATTTCAAGGCCATTACAATGTGACTTGAGTGACAATAATAACTACCACTTTTGGCTACTTCAAAATGACACATATTAAAATGACTAAACTTCCTATACATGCCATACAACAAAATAACTAACTTCGCTATACCAAAATGATTGGCTTGATAGTGTGACTTTGAGCTCCCACTTCAATCGATCCCTGAGCTAATTCGGCAAATCTACATGGAAATGGAAAATGAAAGAGTAAGCATAAAATGCTTAGTAAGTTGCATGAAATAAAATAGCAATAAATGTCATGGAAAATCATTCAAATAGGGCATCATGAAATTCATATAACTTCTTACTCATTCTCGTAACTTACTAAATTTTATAACATGTTCATTCTCACGATTTACTTACTCTTGTGATTGGCTCTTTCTCATGACTTACTCATTCACATGTCTTGCTCATTCTTATGCCTTACATTTTCATATTTTCTCATGACTTATTTAAGTGTACCTGTAACACTCATCATGAAACTTTAGTCTCTCTTATTAGCTAATCAACTTGGATACAATCTCTATTAACATGCTTAGAATATCGAAGAATACCCATAATGTCATTCTCATGGTAAGATGCCAAAGCCATATCCCAGATATGGTCTTACATGGGATCTCAAGTCGATGCCGAAGCCAAATCCCAAGTATGGTCTTACACGGGATCTTATATCGATGTCAATGGCATGTCCCAGACATGGTCTTACACGAGATCGTAGGATGATGCCAATGCCATGTCCTAGACATGGTTGTATATGGGATCTCCCTCTTAGATGCCCAAGCCATGTCCCAAACGTGGTCTTATAGGGGATTTATATCTCATCCCGGTACTGACACCATCTTCCAGATATGGTCTTATACGAGGGATCTCATGTGGATGCCAATGCCATGTCCTAGACATGGTCTTACACGGGATCTCAATTCAGTGCCAAAGCCATGTCCCAGACATGGTCTTACACGGGACCTACATATTTCATGACATGACTACGGTACCCTTCGTATTCCTTAACTTTTAACCGAGCTTTCTCATTTATTTCATCATCATTTCTTTGTAAATTTTCATAACAATAAATTTCATAGAAATACATAGAATTCATGAAATATCATCATAATAATTTTCATCATGCAAAATGCTAAATTATTGCATAGAACTTACCTCGGGTCTAAAATGCGGGTGAACATGCGATTTAGTCCACCACCTTACTTTTTCCTTAATTTCATTCTGAGCTTCATGTTTCTTGATTTAAAATGACAAATTAAGTCATTTAATACACACATTGGCTAATTAGCCCATAATTAACACTTTGGAAAAAATTTATAATTTTGCCCCTAAACTTTTTGCATATTTGTAAAATGGTCCCTAGGCTCGTATAATAAAATGCACTTATTTTCTTGGTTACCCAAGCCTAACCGAACTTTATTTATGTTCATAACAGCCCATATTTCTCTTCAATTCACACTTTTACTACACATTTCATACTTTTACAATTTAGTCCCTATTAGGGATTTTCATGAAAAATCACTTAGAGAAAAATGTTTACTATACTTCAAACTTTCTTATTCTACCACTAAACATCAAAATGCTTGCATGTCATGCATGGGTATATTTTTGAATATAAACCCTAGGTCAAATTAGTGGTAGAAATAGCTAGATTAAGCTATGAGGATTTCAAAATTACAAATAGAATTAGAAACGGGGCTTGGAGTCACTTACTTGAAGCTTGAAAATGTCAAAAACCCTAGCTATGGAGACTTAGGGATTTTCAGCATGTACATGGAGAAGATGAGCATATTTTTGGCTTATTTTCCTTTTTTATTTCATTAATAAACCAAATGACCAAAATGCCCTTAAGCCCTTTTTTTTAGAAAATTTTCCTTCCATTGGCATTTTTGTCCATCATGCTAATAAATGGTTTAATTTCTAAATAAGGACATCTAATAATTTTTTTAATGCTATTTCATACTTAAACCTTCTAGAAACTCATATTTTGCAACTTTTGCAATTTAGTCCTAAAGGACAAATTGACAACTTTTTCATAAAAATTTCTTCATGGCATTTTGTCACTATCATGCAATCATGTCATAAACTTAAAAATAATCATAAATTATACTTTTCCACTTCGAATTTTTGGTCTCAAAACCACTATTTTGATTAGGCCCTAATTCGGGCTATAACAAAGAATTTCCCATGTATAAGTCATTGCTATATTCACATTGGAAGAACTTTGTGAACATGTTTTTATATTTGCACACATGTTTGGTTGCTCTAGTATCAATCCACCATGCATTATCATCTTGTACCATATTAATTTTAGAAATCATGACAACAAATTTTTTGTTATTATCAGGCTTAAAAAAAGTTTTCTTCTTCAAGAATCGACATTCATTCTTGAAATTTCCCAGCTTGACACAATGGTAACATGAGCCATTTTGTTTCTTTTTGAGCTTAAGTGCTCTAGCAGTTTGTATGAACTTCCTATTAGATGGTTTAGTAGTCTGTACTTGCTCCGTAACATGCACTTTGACATTTTTCAGAATCTAAGTTCTGATCTTACTTTCGATATTCTTATTCAATACGAAGATGATTTGCCAAAATCTCAAGAGATATTTCCTCTTTCTTATGTTTTTTACTTCTTTTAAAGTCTTTTTAAGATGGATGAAGTTTGTCTATTATGGAGGATACAACAACCATTTCATTCATTTTCGTATCATATTGCGTAAACTGATTCAACATTTTTCCAATATAATGAAATTATTCCATAACATAATGGCCATTAATCATTTGATAATTATTGAAATGGCTAATAAGAAATTTCTTACCTGTAGCATCTTTGATCATATATCTTGTCTCCAATTTGTCCAATAATTCCTTAGCAGCGACTTTGTATCGGTAGGTGTCAAACAAACTATCGGATAAACCATTCAATATGTGATCTATGCCCATGTAATAAAAATTGACCCATTTTTGCCTTTCTCGGGTTGCAACAACATATTTGTTTTCATTTTCTTTCAGTATTGGAGTATCCAAAACATAGGAAATCTTCAAAGTTGATAATAAGGAGTGCATCTTTTTCTACCATCATCGAAAATTGCCACTATCAAACTAGTCAAACTTCGAAAAGTTGGAAGCCAACTCCCTTAGTGTTCCACTTTCATGTGTTGTAGTACTCATCGTGGAAAATAAAACCTTAAAATTGTTAGTGCAAAACTGTGGTAAGGATAATCTCAAACACACGAACAGAACACGAACAACAACTCCAACAGAATACGAAAAAATAGGATAAGGCTCCAAGGCGTGTATCAAGCCACTATTTTTAAGATTCTATTTGCCTTTACCTATACTCGGTGTGTAAATGAGTTTCAAGCAAATTAACCTTGAGGGTACAATGATGTCCGATGACTATTTGCATTTTTGCACTGATGAAAATAGTCTACAAAGCACTAAGCACTAAGCACTAATCAATGTATAACAATAAAATCAATTTCGGTAAAGAATTTCTACAGTTTAGAAAATCTTTATATAATAATAATCTAATAATATTAAAAGATGGAGGGAAAATAAAAAGAATTTTTAGAACTTTTTGGTATAATTTCAAATGAAATATTATTCCTATTTATTAGAAATTTTCATGTCTCTACATAACGACATCTTTCAATAGGTGTCTTTTCTAAATACTAACATCTTTAAAAGAGACATAATTATTCATCTAATATCATAACTATTTAAGTAATATTGTTTGAATAGTTATAATTCTTTATCAAAAATAAAGTGATATAACTCTTGACCAATGACCAAAAGATATAATTTTTGATTAATTACAACCTTTTATTTATAGTTATTGAAACACTATAAATATTTTTGAAAATGTTCCAACAATATATATTAATTAAAATTCATGTATAATTTTAAAATTTACAAGTACTCGGATGTGTTTCCGGAAGAATTACCCGGATTGCCTCCAACTATGGAAGTGGAGTTTGGTATCGAGTTAGTCCATAGTACAACACCTATTTTGATTACTCCGTATAGGATGGCCTCATTTGAGTTAAAAGAATTAAAGGTTCAGTTGCAAGAGTTAACGGACAAGGATTTTGCTAGACCGAGCTATTCCCGTGGGGTGCGCCGGTATTTTTTGTGAAGAAAAAGGATGGTTTGATGAGATTATATATAGACTACCGACAGCTCAACAAGATTACAGTTAAGAACAAGTATCCTTTGCCGAGGATAAACGATTTATTTGACCAACTGAAGGGAGCTACCGTGTTTTCTAAGATAGACCTGAGGTCCGATTATTATCAATTGAGAGTCAAGGAGCAAGATGGACCGAAAACTGCATTTCAGATGAGGTATGACCATTATGAGTTCCCCATCATGCGCCTTGGCTTAACGAATGCTCCTACGATATTTATGGATTTAATAAACCGTATTTTCTGACCATACTTGGATAAGTTCGGGTTCGTTTTTATTGATGATATACTCATTTACTCTCGTGATGAAAGTGAGCACGCAGAGCATTTGAGGACTGTCATACAAACTTTGAGAGAAAATCAGTCATATGCCAAGTTCAGTAAAAGTAAATTTTGGCTACGAGAGGTCAGATTTTTGGGACACATTGTGTCAGGTGACGGGATTAGAGTTGACCCGAGTAAGATCTCGACTGTTGTGCAGTGGAAATCGTCGAGGAATGTATTAGAGATTAGGAGCTTCTTGGGCTTAGCGGGATACTACAGATGGTTTGTTAAGAGGTTTTCTATGATTGCTACTCCGATGACAAGATTAATACAGAAAGACGTCAAGTTTGAATGGACTGAAAAGTGCTAATAGAGTTTTGAGAAACTAAAGGCTTTGTTGACTGAGGCCCCGGTCTTGGTGCAACTGAACCGGGAAAGGAATTTGTAGTTTATAGTGATGTATCCTTGAATGGCTTAGGGTGTGTACTCATGCAAGAAGGCCAGGTAATAGCCTATCCCTCGAGACAACTGAAGCCACACGAGAAAAACTATCCAACACACAATTTAGAGTTGGGTGCCATCGTGTTCGCATTGAAAATTTAAAGACACCACTTGTATGGCGAGAAATGTCGAGTGTTCACCGACCATAAAAGCCTAAAGTATTTGATGACACAAAAAGAGTTGAACCTACGGCAATGAAGGTGGTTGGAGTTGATAAAGGATTATAAGTTGATAATTGACTATCACCCTGGTAAGGCGAATGTAGTCATCGACGCGTTGAGTAGAAAATCATTATTCGCCTTGAGGGCTATGAATACTCAGTTATCCATAATTGATGATGATTCGATCCTAGCTGAGTTGAAAGCTAGACCAACGTTCTTGCACGAGATTTCTGAGGCTCAAAAAGGTGATAAAGATTTATAAGCCGAGATGACTCAGTGTGAGAGACTCAGTGTGAGACAAGTAATGAATCAGACTTTCGAGTTAGTACTGACAGATGTTTAAGGTTCCGAGATAGGGTCTGTTTACCTAAAGATGATGAACTTATTCAGAGGATTTTGCGAGAGGCATATAGTGGTTGCTTGTCTATCTACCCGAGTAGCATAAAAATGTATAATGACTGGAAGAAAATGTATTGGAGGGCGGGCATGAAGAGAGATATATCGGAATTTGTTTCCAAGTGCCTAATTTGTTAGCAAGTGAAAGCTGAACACCAAATGCCTTCAGGTTTCATTCAACCCGTAATGATTCCCGAGTGGAAATGGGACCGTGTTACCATGGATTTCGTATCAGGGTTAACTTTGACACCAAGGAAGAAAGATGTTGTGTGGGTTATTACCGATAGGCTAACAAAGTTGGCACATTTTATACCGGTGCATACCGATTATCCATTGAGAAACTTGTCGATTTGTATATCTCTAAGGCTCTGTATAGGCGTAAGTGTCAAACACCCTTATATTGGATTGAACTTAGAGAGAACCAGATACACAGGGTTGATTTAGTCAAAGAGACCGAAGAGAAAGTTAAAGTGATTCGTGATTACTTGAAAGCTGCCTCGAATAGGTAGAAATCCTACGTGGATTTGAAACAGAAAGAGATTTAGTTTCAAGTCAGTGATAAGGTGTTTTTAAAAGTATCCTCGTGGAAGAAAGTCCTCCGATTTGGGAGGAAAGGCAAATTGAGTCCACAGTTTATTAAACCTTATGAGGTGATTGAGAAAGTTGGGCCAATGGCATATCGGTTAGCCTTGTCATCTAAATTAGAGAAGATCCATAATGTATTCCACGTGTCTATGTTGCGCCGTTACCGTTCTGACCCTTCACACGTGATTACACCAGCAGAGGTTTAGATTCAATCGGATATGACTTATAGTGAAGAGCCTGTTAAGATTTTGGCTCGAAAGGTCAAGAAATTGAGGAATAAAAATATAACACTTGTAAAAGTATTATGGCATAGACATGGAGTCGAGGAAGCCACATGGGAACCTGAGAAGACTATGAGAGATCAATACCCGAACCTGTTCACTTGTAAGATTTTTGCGGACAAAAATCCCTAAGGGGAGAATTGTAACAGCCCGATTTTGGGCTTAGTTAGAATAGTGGTTTTGGAGCCACAAATTTGAGGTCGAAGAAATTAATTTTTATAATATTTTATGTGTCATAGCATGATTTCGTGAATGCATGAAAATTTTGGTGAATTAATTTTAGCGATTGTGAGCTTAATTGCGAAGGAGGACTAAATCGCATAAAGGGTAAAGGTTGTGACCTAATAGATAATTGTGTTTAATAGCTAGAGAACCAAAATTGGGGGTCTTTAATAAGCAAATAGACCCACTGTATTAGAGTGGCCGGCCATGAGGCAAGGGAATTAAAGAAAACAAAAATTGGTCAATGTTATGTGAGATATTTAGCAATTAAATAATGCACCTAAGACTAGCTATCATCTCTTCTTCATATCCACTGAAAAATTCAGTAAAAATGGGGTTTTAGAAGCTTGAAAACACAGCCACTTAGAACTATTATAAGTAAGTGATTTTGATGATTTTCTTTGATAATTTTTGTACTTTTGGGACCCTTGTGGCATGAGCTAGCTATTGAGGGGACTATTTTGCAAAATGGTTGAGAGTTTAGGGATTTTCCATGAAAGTGTTTATGTTTTTTGCTGAAATTTTATGGAAGAAAATGAATCTTGGTTGTTAAATAAATAACTTTTGTAAAAAGGTTTTCATAAAAAATCACTAAATGGACTATTTTGTAGAAGTTGTAAAATAGATAGTAATTGTGTGAAATAATTGAAATTGTAGGCTGTCATGAGTGTAAAAAGAGTTCGGTTACGCTTGGTAAATGAGAAAATTTGTTAAAAATTAATTTTCGAGCCTAGGGTAAAATCATCATTTTGTGGAAGTTTAGGGGCAAAATGGTCATTTTTCCAAAACGTGAATTTTAGAATGCCTAAATTAATATGGTGATTAAATTAGTGAATTTTATCGTTTTAGATCAAGAAATACGAAATTTAGACCTAGACCGAGGGAAAGTCAAGCTAGCGGATTAAACCAGACTAGTCGTCTACATTGGTGATTAAATTAGTAAATTTTATCATTTTAGGTCAAGAAATACGAAATTTAGACCTAGACCGAGGGAAAGTCAAGCTAGTGGATTAAACTAGACTAGTCGTCTACATTTTGTATACCGAGGTAAGTTATGTGTAAATATTACAACCTTATTGTGTTTATGCATTAATTAATTGATAAATTATGAAATGCTTAATTGAGAGCTAGTGTAAGACCATGTCTGGGACATGGCATCGACTTCGAAATGTGTCAGTGTAAGACCATGCCTAAGATATGGCATTGACACCAATAGAGGAGAGGCAGTGTAAGACCATGTCTGGGACATGGCATCGGCCTCGAGACATGAGAGTCAGTGTAAGACCATGTCTGGGACATGGCATCAACTTTGATATGTGAGCCAGTGTAAGACCATGTCTGGGACATGGTATCGATATTGATGTGAGTGCCAATGGAAAACCAAGTCTAGGACATGGCATCAGCCTCGATAAGTGTCAGTGTGAGACCATGTCTGGGACATGGCATCAGCACCGGTATGTGTGAGCCAATGTAAGGCCATGTTTGGGACATGGCATTGGTATTTTACCCTATGTGTAAGGCTTATCGAATATCCTCTCGTATTAAAAAAGGTTCAACGAGAAATGTACAATTTATGTTATAATGGAAGAGAATATGACCATGTTGTGAGTGATATAGGTACTTACATGAAATGTATGAGATGTGAGCTCACTTCATGTTGTATGATTAGTAAGGGATGGAAATGAGTAAGTTGGGTTATAACCATTATGTATTATGTGCAAAATCATGATATGTGAAAGTATGTATTTGTTTGATAAATTGTTGTTATTTATTTACATGCGACTTACTAAGCTTTGTGCTTACTCATTTTCCTTTCCATTTTCTTATAGTGCCCCCTAAGTAGCTCGTGGATCAAAGAACGTTAGAGACATCGCTCACACTATTAATTAAAGCACTTGGTATAGTTGGTTTTATTATTTTGAGTATGGCATGTATAGGGACTTAGTCTTTGTTAAGTGTCATATTGTTTTGAAGTCGAATGTGTTGGTTGTCATAGAAATTGACTTATATTGCATAAAGCCATGGATGATGGCTAATATTTACTAGTGATATAAGAAATTGTTGATGTTATTCATGAATGTGTACTTTGCTTAGTTGAGGATATGGTATGACAATGTGTGAATGACTAATTATTGTTATTAGTTGAGTATTTATGCCATGTTATGTATTGGGAAGTTTGGTAGGTGTTTGATCTAGTTTCAGGGTGGCAAAAGGTGTAACACCCCAAACCCGGCCCATACGTTATAGCCGTATCTGGTAGTGTCACATTGAAGTGTTTTGAAATTGTGACCTTACTTTGCCTTGTCTTGTCATAAAACCTTTTTAGTTTGGAAGGAAACATTATCCTATCTATCTTATTTAATCTGGCTATAAAAGAAGTTCACTTTTGAAAATTTGTTAATTGCGGAAGCTCGGCTTAAATCCTTGTTTATTATGAAACCATGATTTTTGAAAAACAAATATCTTTTGTTAAAACCCGCGCCCTAGAGAGATCAGATTTTAAATGTAACAAGTAAACCCAATATTTTAGTTTAAAGCTTAAATAACGGCCTTATTACAAACCCATAATAAAATAATGAAAATAAATTAAATCTGAATACAGTTTAGAAGCAAAGTGTGGCCGTCTCCAAGTCCCACGTAGCACCGAACCACCTATGCCTCGGGATTACCTGTACAGTAAGCAAATAGGTGAGTTTATGAAAGCTCAGTGTGAACCCCAAAAATATTAGTATCACAGAATCAGTCTGGGCCTTAGCCCATTACAATATCATATCACAATTAGTGGGCCTAAGCCCATTACAGTAACAGTATAGCATGCATTCAAGAAAATCCTACCCAACCATCCTCTACACTCCATCTCCATCCAACCCATCACTCCATGTAGGGATATAATCAACCCACCCAACCCTACACTCCACAGTGTAGCACCCATGCGGCACTATCGATAATATGCAGCAGTGCTACCAAAATATTAGGCTGTAAGCCATCAGAATAATGCAGCGAAACTTCCAAAACATAACACTTCCTCCAAATTCATATACGCAACCCTCATGCAATACAACATATTCAATGTCATGTTATATCATAATGCAGAGTATAAACACACACACACACACACGTACATATATATATAATATCTAATAGCATGCATAATCATCCAATCAACATACAGGGTCAAAATGGACATTTTACCCACGAGGGCTAATTTGGTCATTTTGCCTCTTAGGGCATTTTAATCGTTTACCAGTGTGGGCCTAAGTACTTTAAGGCCCATCAGCAAGCCCACAGTTGTCTGGCGACACATGGGACTATATCAGTACAGAAATTTATACGTGGGCTAAAGCCCATCCAATAGGCCCATGTGGGTCCACACAGCTGTGTGGCTCGCCAAGCCCAAATTTGGCCTGTGCCAAGCATGTATCATAATCAGAACATTGGCCCAGGACTTCTTAGATACTCCTAAACACTCCTAAATCACTTAGCCACTAAACTAAACATGCAATTTATGAATTTTTTCGCACAACTAAAATCCACTTTCCTTGACACACAAAGCCCATTTCTCCTAGGCCCAAAATCCGGGGCGTTACAATTCTACCCCCTTAAAGAAATTTCGTCCCAAAATCCATTTCAAGGTTTTTTTTTCCAAAAAGAGCCAAAATCGAGAAGGGAAACACTTTTAGCCGAATTCCCTCTACAAGCCTACCAATTCGGTCATCAGGGATATTCAAATTTGGTCATCACACTTCAAATCCAAAAGACCTCGATTTCCTCATTTTACTCCACCAAACCGTACCAACTTCTATCCCTATCTCATAAATCACTCCCCCAAGACTGATTCCACAACCACCTTAGCAGAACTCCACTCCAACTCAAGCACTGGATGTCCCCTCAGCAAAATAAATACTCCATTGCTTATCCCAAGACTTGAACCTTGGCCCCCTTGCCACACCTGGGACGTCACTTCCATTTGGCCATAAGGCCCCTTGTACCCCTTCTTAACCACAATTAACTATAAGATATACTTCTAGTCACCAAAGGTTCACTTAGGAGCAAAAATAATAATTTTGCAAACATCAGGACTTGAACCCCGGACCACCTGTATATATTTATCACCCCCTTGCCACTAGACCACATGCTCCATTGTGTCATATTTCAGCCAAGCATATTTATAAGGCCTTCCAACTAACGCCAAGGTCCCCTAAAAAGAAAAACTAAAAATTTTGCTAAAGCCTTGGTTTGAACCCAGGACTTCTCAAATACTCCCAAATACTCCTAAATCACTTAGCCACTAAACCAAACATGTAATTTATGAATTTTTTTTTTTTTGCACAACTAAAATCCACTTTCTCCGACACACGAAGCCCATTTCTCCTAGGCCCAAAATTCGGGGCATTACAAAAGGCTTGGTAGATAACCTTATATTTGTCCACATGGTTGTGTGTCTAGGCCGTGTGTCACACACGGCTTTGCCCCATGGGCGTCTGGTCGTGTGTCCTCTACGCCTTAAGTTGACAAAATTAATTACCAGTAGTAACCACACGGGTAGAGACACGGCCGTGTGTCTCAACTGTGCGTTGGACACGGCCTAGCACACGGGCATGTGCCTTGGTCGTGTGACCCTTAAGAGTTGATGATGTCAGAAATAAAATACTAATGTTTTTGCACTCGGACATGTCATGGCCATGTAAGGGACATGGGCTAAGCATACGGGTGTGTGCCTTAGCCGTGAGAACCTAATTTGTTCATAGAGTATAAGTCAAAGAGCTACATGGGTAGAAGACATGGGCGTATGTTAGACCGTGTGACAACCCCTACAGGTTTGATGTTAGAAAATAAACCACATGGGCAAGGGGCACGGGCGTGTCTGTATATCCTTAGGCCGTGTGATCTATACGGGCCTTCAACACACTAGGTGAAGAGGCCACACGGGCGTGTTGCCTATCCACACGGGCGTGTGCCTTTTTTTGTAATGGCTTTATTTTGAAAGTTTTCTAAGTGCTCAAAATAGTCCCGAATCGTGTTTAAAGTGAGTTTCGAGCCTCGTAGGATCAAATTAGGGATTTTAAGATAATGTTTGAAAAGTCTTAAATTGGAACAAAAATTTATTAACTCGAAAATATTAATATGCTTGTGTTTGAGATAGGTAACGCCTCGTACCCTGTCCCAGTGTCAAATACGGGTAAAGGGTGTTTCAACTTTTGTCCTCAGCCATATCAACTACCTCTGTAATTATCCAAAATTGAAATTTGTGATTCACCTAACTTCTCAATATCTAAATTCATTGTTGTGTCACCGAACGAGTTGATCTGTGGAAGCTGAACCTTGGCTTTGGTTCGCACAATCAAATGTTAAGCACAATGACGGCAGTTGTGTAACGCCCCAAATTTTGGGCCTAGATTAATTGGGCTTTGGGCTTTGGGTCTCATAAATTTTTTTTAGTAAGCAAGAAAATGACAAATGACATGTTAGCTTTAAGGGTTTAATAAATTTGGAGTGTTTAGAGGTGTTGGAAAAGTTCTGGGTTCGAACTTTGAGGTGAAGGAATTTTTAATTAATTATTAAAGGAACCAGGGCGGTAAGTAGTTGTGCTTTTAAATAAAAATAGGGAAAAATGACATCAAAGATTCTTGTGGTATAGTGGCTAAGTGACGCCACTTAGGGCATAGGAAGGTGGCGTTATGGGCTAGCAAGGAGATCCTAGGTTCGAATCCTAGCTTAGTAGTTTTTTTAGGCCTTCTAGAAGGTTGGAAGTGGTGTGATGATGGACTCTAAGGAGAGTGATCAGAAGAGAAAATTTAGGAAAAGGATTGGGGAGTTATCAAGGAGAAAAACGAGAAGATGAGATAGGGAAGAGTTGAAGCCAATTGAGACTTTGGGGTTAGGTAGAGTTTCGATTTTGTGTATAAATAGGGGGTTCCAAATTCCTTTGAAAGGTTATTTGGTTTTCCATTACTTTTCTTTTTCTCCCCCTCATTCTGTTTCTTCCATTGCCGAATAACCATCATTCCTTTTTGTCGAAATCCCTATTGGTGTTATGTTCTTCTTCTTTCTCTAAAAGCCAAATACTCCCTTATAATTGAATAGTCCTATCTTTTTGCCGATTCCTTGTTGTTTCCCTCCATAACAAATCAGTTGTTGTTATCTACTCTTAATCAAGTTTTAAAAACCGGATCTCATTCAGTAGCTACCTAGGCCACAGGATCAAAGGTTAGATTCGGTAAGTACTTAGTCAAACATCCTTAGTGTGTTTTGGTAAAAGTCAGAGGGCTATCTAACTCTCTTTTTTTGTTAACCCTGTATTAACAAGGGTAGGGTTCAAAGATCGCAAATGTGATAGGGATCTACAAGTCTCTGCCGAAAAACTATCCATTCGTTTCGGCTTTTGGGCAAGTGTTCTTGATTTTGGGATATGTTGGCCGAATAGTCTATAGTAAGAGAAATGGTGACTTAAGTGGAAACAAGTCACCTATGATTTCATCTTTAACGATTAAGATTAATGCAGATCTAAGGATATTCGTGAATAGTAGCTAAGGAGGGGCGATAAGAACTAGTGGCACACGGTAAGGTTATGGTAAGGCTTCGGTTTTTGGTAAATGTTGTGGTTAAGTGTAGGATTTATTTAAGGATTGGTATTGGTTGTAGGTTCAAGGCTGAGGATAGTGTAACACGTCTCATTAACCAGGTGTGTACATACACTTCACACACGACAAATCGGCAAAAGCCAAAATTTCGAAAAGCCAGAATGCTAAAAAGCCAAAAAGCTGAAAGGTTGGCACCGGAAACCACACGAGCGTGTGAACATTTGTATAGAAACACCGATACGACTACTGAGGCCAAGAGAGCGATCTCATGGTCTCGGGCCACTGTTGGCCAACTGGGCCAGAAGGGGGCTAAATGGGCCCGACGTGCTCATGGGCCCAAATCGACAAAAGTTGAAAAGTGATATTAAATGATGAGTTGATATTGATGGTTGAATGATTTGAACAAGATCAGTCCGGGTGGGCCATATATTTGTGAATGGGCCTAATGGGCCATATAGACATGATTGAGTTTGATGGGCCATATGTGATTTTAGAGAAGCATGTAGACTGCTAGGGTTTTATGGTGGACTCTAGGCCTAGATTTAATGTACTCTCAAGCAACATAAAACTTAATTAATTAATCAAATATGTCTGTGGACAAGTCGCAAGGTTAGAGTGTGGCAATGGATGTATGCATGTCTAGGATTGGATCTAGGAAGAGCTTGGTACATAAGTGGTCCTAGTGACCCACATTTTCTTCTCTTGAATCCTACTTGGTGCATAGTGTCTATTCACTTTAGCCACGAGGACTTGTTGATGGGCCAAAGTTCGTAATTAGAACCCGTACTATTAAGAAATTACAAAAATACCCCTGTAGGGTAGAACTACTAAACCACCCTTGTCGGGTAGAATTACTGTAATGCCCTTGTAAGGTAGAATTACCAAAATACCCCTGGGTAGTGAAATGACTAAATACCCCTAGGTGCTTAATGTGTGGAAATGTGTATGTTGCATTCATGAGATGTATGTTGCATATGGGTGGGATTGATGAAACGGAGGAAGTATATGAGGATTGCATGGTTGCTTGACGACCGTGGATCCATCGATGGCTTTTTAGGCCCAATGTATGATTAGCAGCTTTACTGCAACGATAGGTAGTACCGCAACCGGCGCTACCATTGGTGTGTATGGGATGGGGGTCGATATTTATATTCCCACATGGTGTGTAGGGTTGGACAGAGATGGTGTGTAGAGGCTGGATGGGTAGAATTTTTGCACTTGATTACTTTAATGCTGTTTTGCTATTGGATTGGGGTCAGGCCCAAGATGACTTGTGTTGTATGATATATATATATATATATATAGTTGTTGAGGGTTGTACACACTGAGTTTTTGAAAACTCACCCCCTCCTTTATTTTTCTCAGGTAACCCTCAGTAGGCGGTTCAACGGATGGAGGGACTCAGAGGTGGCCAACTAGCAAGACGATTTGGACTTGTTTTTCTCATGAATTTCTAGTTTTTTTATTTTATTATTTTACTTTATTTCAGTTCGGATTATAATTAGGCCCTTTTCTCTAGTTATTACTTATTATTATGCTTAGGGATGGAACATTGATTTATTCCTTTTAAATACTTTTCAAGTTATTTTAAAACCACTTGTTGCTCTTAAAATTAAGCTTCGGCAGTTAAAGAGAATTTTTTTCCAAAGTGACTTTTAACATGTAATAATTAAAAAAAGGATTTTTAATACACCTTATTCTAAAAGCAAGTACTGCCTGGGTTTTTACTTGAAATTTCTTTAGAAAAGTTATTCAATGAAAACGTGGTTTTTGATAAAACATTTCAATATGACATGCCAGACTCGGGCCTAACTTCTAAGTCGAGTTTGGGATGTTACAAGTTGACCTAGGGTTAAAGATGACAACCACTCTAAATTCTATAAATAGTCTTATTTAGCAGATTTTATAGGCAACTTTTATATTGTATAATTTTGTTCCTAGATTTAGTCTTTAGTTTTTCTCTTTTCTTAGGCTTAGGTTTTATTTCAGTTCTTGTTATTTGCTTTTGTGGAGGGAAATCAAATTTTTGAAATACCATCAAACTCTATGAGGATTCTGCGTTTAATTCTAATATGAATCAGGCTTCTTTTAAACTTTATTCTCTTGAATTATTCTTCTTGTCTATTCTTTTTATCAAGTTTATATTGTTTATTAAATCCATGAGGAACTAATCCTTCCGTAGGGGATTAGCAAGTGGAAGTATGATTAATTAACTATTTTGTAGGGTTCCTTAGCAGATTAGCTATTCTAGAAAGGAAAAACCTAAACCCTAGGCCTAACAACCTTTAGAAGTCATTGAGGTGGGAGTTAACCCAAATTTGGTATGGCCTATGTGTGTACGCTTTAACCCTGAACCGGTCTAGACTGTGAGATTAAGAAATATGTAGTTTTTGTCGACTTAGTATTTTAGTGGAAGATCAGAAGATTCTGTTGAGGTATTGACTAGTTGATTGAATAAGAAAACCTGAAGCAATAGTTGGTTATGATTATTGAAGCGAGCTAATCACCCATGCCCAGATTTGATATATATATTTTATTATTTGATTTCTCATGATTTATTTCTTTATTTCTTATTGTTTTTATTAATATAGATAACTAAAACCTTTCTTTTTATTTATCATAATATAATCTATTTAAAAAACTAATTAGATCTATTTGTGTTTAGGTTAGAATTAATTTAGTACTTGCCTTTTTTGGGTATGATCCTCGGAATACTCACCTACTCCGTTGTAACTATATTACAACTTGACTCTTATACTTGCGGATATCGCCTTTCATATATTTTGTGCAGGATTTCTACTCTGGATGTTGGTACATTTGGAGGCAGTCAATCATTATATACAAACAATGATATAATAAAAGTGGAGAATAATAAACAAAAATATGTTACTTGGAAAACCCTAAAAGGGGGGAAACCACAAGCAAATGAGGTATCGAATTTTCACTAAATGAGTAAATAAACAAGAGTAAATTATGGAGAAAATAAACCTAATGTACTATGTGTACAAACTAAAACCCCAAAATAAAGTCCTAACTTGGAAACAAAATTCTTTCCATAGTTACTACGAAACTCTCACTAATACTCATTTGCAACTACATCTTGTCACCCTTAAAGAAAAGTCATTATTGATTATTGTTTCAAAATAGGGATACAATGGCTACTTTAAATAGGATTAGATCAGAGTCCAACTGGAAAAACATTCCTACTTGAAGTCTAAAATGCAGTTCCATAACTTGGAGAAATCTTCGTGATGTCCCAAGCATGCTCGTCACGATGTCGCCTCCACGTTTGTTTGGGGTTTCATCGCTTCATCACGATGTTTCTTTTCTTCATGTCGTGACATCGCTTTTGTTCACGTCACCTATGTTTTACCTCTTCTTTTGTAAATCATCGAACGTCATCTAAGGTGGTTGCAACGTGTTTGATAAATGCGAGGCATACCCCACAATTTTCTATAAAATATTTTAAATTTAATTTTCTTCCATGATTTAGATTTTCACCAATATTTTTTAAACAAGATCAGTGGTCGAATTAGTCAGGCCATTGGTTCGCCAATCCCATCAGTCCAACTAGTTTGATTAAAAAATTTTAAAAATTTTAAAAAATTTTGGTTCAAATGTTAGTTCAACTGATTCCTAATCTAACCTATTCAAAGTTACTTTTCGGAACAATCCCTCAACTGGTTTTTGGTCCAACCAACCGGTCCGATATATTTCAAACAACATTAGATTTCACTAAAAATAATCAAAATTCAAGCTTTTGGATAAATCCAATGAATTTTCATTTATATACACATTCTCAAAAAAAAAAAAAAAAACCTGAAGATAGATATTTTTATATAAATACATCCAAATATTTATACACCAAGAAAATTAAAAGGTTTTCATATACTTCTGTTAAGGTAATTATGTAAACAGTGAGTCATGCAGTGTCATAAATAGTGGTCATTACACTTAGCATCGTGATAGATAATATAGCTCATCATTTTTTGAGTTGGAAATCTTCCAAAACAAAATCTTTGAGTTGAGAATAATACTGATATTGTGGAAGTATGATAATTGGTTTATGAAGATTGATTGATTTGAAGCAATATGTCTTGCAGATTGAATCCAATCAAGCAATCAAATTATTTTAATTAAGGAGATTGGTTTGTGCTACATTAAGGACTGATATTCATTTTTTCTGAATATCATGAAGTTTATTAGAATACTGTTTATGATTGATTAGCTGATTTTTAGTTGAGGAATTGATTGTAATTTACCTAGTATATTAGCAAGTTTTGAATGGTTATATATTGGAGAGACTTGTATAAGCTTTTTATAGAGAGTTTTTAACACTCTGAGGGAATATGTGCTACTGAATTTGGACATGGTTCAAGGGAGTGTAATGAGGCCAACTATCATGACCAATGTAACACAAATAACCCTCATCCATCGCTGGAATAAGGTAACAAGGTATTAACCAACTAAACAAAACATCTAGAGGTTCATAGATACATACCAGGCATAGATTCAATTGCACATTGAATATCAAATAGTAATCTACTTTAATTTGTCTATAACCAAATATACCAATTTAATAAATGATTCAATTAATGTAACATATCTTATTAATTTACTATATGAGCACATATCAAAGTTCAAAAGTGATCACTTACCAATAAGCATAACCGAATTTCTTAATTACAAAGCAAACCACTATCGAATCATATACACATTTATTTCTATGGAAAACTTAAGCTACTTCATTCAACTATACATGATTAATACGCTTCTTTTTACCTACTTCACCATTTACAAAGTTATCAAATTAACAAGCCACATAAATTTTATCAACCATACATTCATACTTAGCAATTAAGCAAGCCATTTTCGCATGGCTAGAATATTTACAACTTCAAAATATAACGTATTTCAAAAGGGAGTTAAGTCTACACATGCCATCTTTCAAAACATAGACTTTTAAAAGTACCAAAATAGAGACGATAATATGGATGACTTCGAACTTGAATCCCCGAGCTCGTAGCTTTCAAAAGAGATCTATAAAACAGAGTAACAAAGACACTAGGAGTAAGCTAATTAGCTTAGTAAGTCTTAAGTAAATTAAATAGCTTAACTTAATTAAACACATTAATCACGTATTCAAGATTTAAGTATAATATCATTTGGCCGAATAGGCCTAACCACAATTGTACACATTTACATTGACATCTCATTTACTAAAAATTTGGAATCACATAATCGCATCATCATATACCGCAAAATCATTCATTAATTCAACTCAATAGAGTTAATTTAAGACACCATATCAACATTTAATTCCAATGATCGTAATCGCATATGATTAACACTTATACCTTCGAGTATATATAATTCCACAAGGGTCGAATATGCATAATCACTTATATGCACTAATATCAAGTCATTCGATTAGCTTTACATTCATATAGACATGAACACTTCAAGATCTTAATGGCAACATTAATTCACCCAAATTAAGCTATAATGTAATACCATCTCCACCTTTACAACATTCTTTCTTTATTCATAACCACATACATAGTTAATATATTTCCATGAATAATTTCACATGAATCGAATGTTCACAATTGAACTTAATCATAATCCAATTTGAATCTTTCTCACATAATAGGTAAGTATCACATACCTGGACATCTTAATGCATAATACGAATTCAACTTGCCATCTTAGCATAGGATCTCGTTGTCATATACTTTTTATTAATTCACCGGCACTTGGCCTGCTAGGTATAAAACCCGAGTTTCGACACTGGCTCAGAGCCTGCTAGACTTTTTAAGTCTGAATTTGCTTCACTGGCATTACGCCTACTAGGCTCAGGGCCTGAAATCATTTCATCGGCATTATGCCTGCTAGGCTCAAAGCCCGAATGTCACATTACAAAAATCAATTCACATGTTCTTTCATACTTTCACAACTTATGCTTCAACTTCACATATGGCCGAACATATACATTTGTACAAAGGCTTTCATCATTCGAATAAAGTACACATTTGATGTAAGGCATCACATTCGAATTCCATACCTCAATTACATTCGGCAATCACACATAATTAATAATAATATCATATCCAAACATGGTTACCCTTAGATTCTAACAGTCACAAATAGTGAAACCTCTTTCACCACCCATACGACATAGTACATTGATCATAATGCTCATTTAACATGTCATATTTCCATATCCAATTCAACTTAGCTATTCTAGCTATCTTCGGTTTATAGTATTAATTCATTCTCATTCGGCATATTTGTTAAATAAAAACATCTTCCTCTTAGCTATTTTCTTTTAACCATTAATCATATAAAATCAAATTAAACACTTAAGAACTTACCTCCAATGTTCTCAAGCTATTACGGATCGACTATTTAACTAATCTCGCTTTCCCCTTATCTGAACTTGGCTCTCTTTGATCTTGAGCTTAATTAGGCAAGTAAACTAGTTTAATCATCTTATCAATTCATCATAATCCAAATTCTATTAATTCCAAACGCATAAATCATACGACACTTTCATCATTAATTAATTAAACACATATCATGACCAAATGCACATAGTTCTTAACTCAACCAACTTGTCTTACAATTTCGTATTAGCAGCATATAAAATCTCAATCGAATATACATTTAATTATTGTCAAGCAAATCAATTTCTCTTCCTACTATCATATATACGACAACTCAATTTCTTTCATGTCAAATGCATTTAACTAAACTATGCCTTGGTATCAAGTACATTCGACTATGGCACAAACAAACTAAGTCATTCCTCAACAAAATTATCACATTCGGTCATAGGTAAGTTGATTCCTAGAAATCTAAATTTACTTCTAATACTAGCATGAGGTTTTACAATTTAACCTCTATTGCCGAATGCTTCTTTGTCCATAAAACCCTATTTGTTAAAATTTAACAAGTCTAGAACTCATTTAACAACTAGTTCCATTTCAAAACATCAAAACGCCATTGAAATTGCACCCAATTTAATTGACCGAATGTCATGTAGTTCTACAATTCATCTTTAACAATATTAACAATTTTCAAACTTAAAATCACATGAATTTAACATCATAATGTCAATTTACAAGCTCAAACTCATCTTTCGCCTCATTTCTCACTTTGGTTCAATTTCGGCAAGCATATAATCACTTACTAACAATTTAATTATCAAATTCCAAAATTAAGCACAAATTCCACATTTCACCTTAATAGCCGAATGCAATTTGCTTATTTTAGTTACCTAAAGTAACATTTAACTAGTTTATAACCACATATATTCATTTCTCATTACACAAACATCAAACTATCAATGAATTAGCACATTTTTAACCATGGTCGAATGCTCCATGTATCTCAAATTCACAAATTAACATATGGGTTACATCAAAAACTTAATGATCAGCCAAATTTCACAAAATCTAAAGAAAATAACATAAATTCATTCCTTAATTAGACCCTCAATTAGCCGAATGCCCCTTTGTTCTTTTTATTTCTTTTCTTCTTTGAAGAATTCGGCAAACACAAGAGAATCTGAGCCTAATTTTCTTATTCACTATTACATGTATGAGTTTTTGTTGTTATTTTACTAAATTAACCCTTTTATAATCATTTCTTCTCCACTATCACATGGCGTATTATGTCCATGCAAATTTTGCATGGTTTAGTTACACCTTAAACCCTTCAGCATTAAAATTCGCCCACAATTCGACACTTACATTATAGCCTTCTAATCTTTTCTTTTATGCAATCAAATCCTCAATTAATAAATGAACATCCAATTAGAAAAATTAAAGCACCAAATTTTCACACATGATAATTCACATAATAAAAACATAGAAAATAATATTTAAAAATTTTTTTAACTCGGTTTAGTGGTTCTGAAGCTACTTTTTGGATTAGGGCCAAAATAGGGCTGTCACAACTCTCCCCCCTTAGGGATTTTCGTCCCCGAAAATCTTCCCGGTGAATAGGTTAGGGTAATGTTCTTTTATTGAGTCTTGAAGCTCCCAAGTCGCTTCCTCAACCCCGTGTTTGAACCACAACACTTTCACTAACGGGATTTTCTTAGTTCGCAATTCTTTCACCTCGTGAGCCATAATGCGAACCGGTTCTTCCTCGTAACTGAAATTAGACTGAATTTCAATCTCTGACGAGCTAATCACATGTGAAGGATCGGATCTATACCGTCTAAGCATCGAAACATGAAAAACATTGTAAATCTTTTCAAGTTCAAGTGGCAAATTTAATCTGTATGCAACCGGCCTAATTCGTTCAGAAATTTCATACGGCCCGATAAATCTCGGGCTCAATTTGCCTTTACGGCCGAATCTGAGTACCTTTTTCCATGGTGAAACTTTCAAAAACAATTTGTCCCCAATTTGATACTCTATTTCTTTACGATTCAAGTCTGCATACGATTTTTGACGGTCTGATGCTACTTTTAGACTTTCACGAATTACTTTCACTTTTTGCTCGGCCTCTTTAATCAAATTAACTCCGTAAATCTTATTTTCACTGAGCTTGGTCCAAAACAACGGGGTAGGACATTTGCGACCATATAAAGCCTCGTAAGGTGCCATCTTGATACTCGATTGAAAACTATTATTGTACGCGAATTCAATCAAAGGCAAGTATCGTTCCCACGAGCAACTAAACTTAAGGACGCTACATCTTAACATATCCTCGAGTATCTGAATAACTCGTTCGAATTGACCATCGGTCTGAGGATGGAAAGCGGTGCTAAAATGAAACTTAGTACCCAATGTCTCTTGTAATTTCTTCCAAAATCGAGATGTGAATCTCGGATCTCTATCCGACATAATAGAAGTAGGCACCCCGTGCAATCTCACAATCTGATAAATATACAATTCAGCTAGTTTATCAAGTGATTAATCGATACAAACAGGAATGAAATGAGCCGACTTTGTCAATCTATCAACGACAACCCAGATTGTATCTTTCTTACTTGATGTCAACGGTAAACCGGATACAAAATCCATCGTAACATGATCCCATTTCCACTCGGGTATCATGATCGGCTGAAGCAATCTCGAGGGCACTTGATGTTCCACTTTCACTTGTTGACATATCAAACATTTCGAAACAAAGTAAAAAATGTCTCGTTTCATACCGTGCCACCAATATTGACGTTTCAAATCGTTGTACATTTTCGTGCTACCTGGATGAACTGACATTCGACTGCTATGAGCTTCGTTCAAAATTATCGGAATAAGCTCTGAATTTCTCGGAACACACAATCGATTTTTGAATCTTAAACAATCATCTTCATCAATCGAAAATTTTGAGTCCTCCTTCGAATCACATTGGGCTCGTTTAGCTATCAAATCATCATCAATTTTCTGAGCTTCACGGATTTGTTGTATTAACACTGGTTTTGCTTTTAATTCCGCTACTAACGCATCATTTTCGGACATAGACAAATGTACATTCATTGCTCGAAGTGTAAATAGAGATTTTCGACTTAGAGCATCCGCGACTACATTAGCCTTTCCCGGATGATAATCAATGACAAGCTCGTAATTTTTCAATAATTCTAACCACTGTCGTTGTCTCAAATTCAAGTCTTTCTGAGTCATCAAGTATTTGAGGCTTTTATGATCGAAATAAACATGGCATTTCTCTCCGAATAAGTAGTGACGCCAAATTTTTAGAGCGAAAACAATAGCAGCTAATTCAAGATCATGAGTTGGATAGTTTCGCTCGTGAGGTTTTAATTGTCTCGAAGCATATGCAACAACTCTGCCCTCTTGCATCAAAACACAGCCTAAACCGTTCAAAGAGGCATCACTAAAGATCACAAATTCTTTACCAGATTCCGGCTGGACTAACACTGGAGCTTCGGTCAAAAGAGCTTTCAACTGATCAAAACTTTTCTAACACTTTTCTGACCACTCAAATTTGACATCTTTCTGAAGCAACTTTGTTAACGGTGTTGCTATCATTGAGAAGCCTTTCACGAACCGTCTATAATACCCGGTAAGTCCCAAAAAGCTTCGAACTTCTAAAACATTCCTTTGAGGCTTCCAATCAAATATAGCTGAAATTTTACTCGGATCAACCCGAATACCCGATGCAGATACAACATGTCCCAAAAAACTAACTTCACGTAACCAGAACTCACATTTACTGAACTTTGCGTAAAGCTGATTGTCTCGCAAAATCTGTAATACCAATCTCAGGTGTTCGGCATGCTCAGTTTCATCGTGTGAATAGATTAAAATGTTATCTATAAACACTACTACGAATCGATCTAAATACTGTCAAAAAATTCGGTTCATTAAATCCATAAAAACCGCAGGGGCATTAGTGAGCCCAAACGGCATCACCAAGAACTCGTAGTGTCCGTACCTCGTTCTGAAAGTAGTTTTAGGCACATCGGAGTCTCTAACTCGCAACTGATAATAGCCCAATCTCAACTCTATCTTTGAAAATACTGAAGCTCCCTTTAATTGATCGAATAAATTGTCAATTCGTAGCAACGGGTATTTATTCTTTATCATGACTTTATTAAGTTGACGATAATCGATGCACATTCTCATGGTTCCGTCTTTCTTTTTCACAAACAGCACTGGTGCACCCCAGGGAGAGAAACTCGATCAGGCAAAACCTCTATCTATCAATTCTTACAACTGAGATTTCAATTCTTTTAATTCGGCTGGTGCCATATGATACGAAGCTATCGAAATCGAAGTCGTTCTAGGTACTAACTCTATACCAAACTCTACTTCTCGAACAGGTGGCAACCCAGGCAACTCTTCGGGAAACACATCTGGATACTCACATACTACTGGTATTGTCTCTAACTTCTTTTCTAATACTTTACTATCCAGTATGTATGTAAGGTAAGCTTCACATCCCTTTTTCATATATTTCTGAGCCATCATAGAAGATATCACTGCTAGTAACCCGTACAAATTAGTGGACTCAATTTGAATTATTTCACCATTTGAACATCGCAAGTTAATTATTTTTCTTTTGCAATTCACCACAGCATCGTGCACCATTAACCAATCCATACCGAGTATGATATCGAACTCGTCAAATAGCAAAAGCATCAAGTCATCCCGGAAGTAAAAATCTCGAATCATTAGGGGACAGTTCTTGCATACTTTGTCAACTAACACACACCGGCCCCAAGGGTTTGACACTCGAATCACAAATTCAGTAGACTTAACAGGTAGAGTCTTACTGGTTGCCAAAGTTTCACACACATAGGAATGAATTGAACTGGGATCAATCAAAGTAATAACATTAGTATCAAAAAGAGTGAAAGTACCGATAATAACATCTGGAGAAGAAGCCTCCTCGCGAGCGCGTATAGCATAAGCTCGGGTAGGTGCACGAGCCTCAGATCGAACAACAGTATCTTTGGTCCCTCTCTGAATGCCACTAACATTACCCGCATGTCTAGGTGGTCTACCTCGTGCTGTAGTATTACCCGGTCTCTCGCTCTAATCAGTATTCGGCTCACCTAATTTCAGACAGTCTCGGATAAAATGATCGGCTGGCCCACACTTGAAATAGGAGCGATCATGCAGTCTGCAGCTCCCCGAATGCCATTTACCATAATGTTTGTACTCGGATCTGTCCTGGCGATCATTACCAACACTAGCAATGGAGGTAGCTCGGGTACTCATAGGAGGTCGATCTCAATCTTGTCTAGAAAATCTTGAAGTAGTCTTGGATCGGCCCGATTCATCTCGAAATTTCTTCGAGGATTGCTGAATTTTTTTCCCGAAGATCTTTTACGAAACTCTCTAGCTCCAGCTTTAGCTTTTCTTTTCTCAATACTGAGCTCTTCGACTTCACAAGCTCGCTCAACAAGAACCACGGATTCTTTAATTTTGAGAATACCCACTAGCAGTTTGACGTCTTCGTTCAACCCATCCTTGAAGCGTTTACACATGATAGCTTCGGAAGAGATACATTCACGGGCATATCTACTGAGTCTCACAAATTCTCGTTCATATTCAGTAACAGTCATTCGGCCCTGTTTAAGCTCAAGAAACTCTTTGCGCTTTTGGTCGACAAATCTCTGGCTGATATACTTTTTACGGAACTCCATCAGAAAGAATTCCCAATTAACCCGCTCTCTCGGAACGACTAAAATCAATCTATTCCACCAATGATAAGCAGCATCACGTGACAGAGATACGGCACATTTCAAGCATTCATCGGGTGTACATGATAATTCATCAAACACACGGATAGTATTATCGTGCCAAAACTCAGCCCGCTCAGCGTAATCGCTAACTGTAGCTCGGAACTCTTCAGCCCCATATTTCCTAATTTTATCAACCGGGGGCTTACTCGATCTCAACGAATCGGTCACCGGAGGCACTACAGGTGTCAAAAGTAGAGTATTTGGGGGCGGGGGTTGTGGAACAGCTGGATTAGTTCGAATAAATTGAGTGAACCAATCACTCATCATAGCATAGAAGGCTTGTTTTGCCTCCTTATCTCGGTTACTCGCATTCGGCTGAGAGTTATTCAGCATTGTCCCTTGAGCGAGAGCAGGCGCAACGCTCTCAACATCGTCGGCTACGGCTCGATCGGGATCGGGATTCATTTACTATACGAAAAACACATTTCAACTGTCAGAAGTCACCACACTATCGTATTAACACAAAATGGCATGTATAGCTAGACTCACACACGCTACGTTAGTCCTAGAATCGACTAAACCGTAGCTCTGATACTAATAAAATGTAACACCCTATAATCCTCATCCGTCGTTGGAATAAGGTAACAAGGTATTAACCAACTAAACAAAACTTCTAGAGGTTCATAGATACGTACCAGATATAGATTCAATTGCACATTGAATATCAAATAGTAATCTACTTTAATTTGTCTATAACCGAATATACCAATTTAATAAATGATTCAATCAATGTAACATATCTTATTAATTTACTATATGAGCACATATCAAAGTTCAAAAGTGATCACTTACCAATAAGCATAATCGAATTTCTTAATTACAAAGTAAACCACTATCGAATCATATACTGATAACGGCTCGCGATATTAGGTAATAAAATTTATAAAACTGATCACACCAAAACTAGCTAATATCACGATGTTAAAGGCAAGCGCACCTATCGAATAATAGTATAGTTTAGTGCAAGACCGAGTTATCGTACCCAAGGGAACTAAAAGTACTAATAATTACTTCTTTTCTATTATGTAGCCTAAAAATAAAAGAGGTTTGGTTGAAACAAATTCTAAAACTAACTAAAAGTATACAAAAAGTAAATTGGGGAAAATTTTAGGGAAAAGCTGATTGATATAAGCAATACTTAAAGGAGAATCCACCTAGACTTCACTTGTTATTGGTTCTTGAGCTAGATGATTTATTCACTTGACTTGATCCGTAGAGATCCCTAATTTATGCTAAACCCTCCGTCGAGGTGAAAAGCAACTAGGCCTAGGTTGTTAACTAAAGTTCCTTTATTAATTAACACCCTAGGTTGCATTAATTTGATCTATGGTTCCCTATATTAGGTTTGACCCTAATCCGGCAGATTTATGTCGCCCTATGTCTAGGGTTGCCTGCAACTCTACTTAATTATGGTAGATCTACTCTTATCACTGGGACTTTTGCTCCTCTGCTTTAAGCACATCCGTTTCTTGAATTAATACCTAGGCTTATTAACACAAGAATTAAGCACACATAATTAAGAATAACTTAAGTATTTATCATATAACTTAAGAATAAATAATAACAAGATTCGTCTTAGGTTTCATCCCCCTCAAGTATTTGAGGGGTTTAGTTCATAATAAAGAAAGAAAACATCTAAGAAGAATTAAAATAACAAAACATAAAGAACCCGAAAACCCCTGAAGGAATTTAGGGAGATCCTCTCTCTTGATGTAGAATTCTGGCTTCTAGGATGAATCAATCGGCTTCCCTTGGAGTAATTCCTTACTTTCACTCCTCGTGTTGGCAGAAAGATGGCGCTCCTATTGGGAGAAAAAGAGTACCCCTGGCAGGGGAAATCAAGTACACCCTTGGAGTTGCCTCCTAGGGTCTTTATATAGAGTTTTGGGGAGCCTTTCTTAGCCTTTAAGTACTTAAATCCGAGTGAAATTCCTCTTCCTCATGACTAAAACACGCCCGTGTGATTTCAACAAGAGGCCGTGTGAGATTTTGTCAATTGGGGCACGGCCGTGTGGCCTGGCCGTGCTTGTTGGGGCTAGACCGTGTGGTCTTCGTGTGGCACGGCCGTGTGCCACAGCCGTGTGGTGACTTCGTGGGCCGTGCGTTTTCACATTTTGGCCAATTTTCTCTGGTTTTTGGTCCATTTTCTGTTCTTTTCTCTTCCCTATGCTCTCTTGAATGTAAGACATGAAAAAGAAAGATTAAGAGCACCAATTATCACTAAATTGATAATAATTCATCCAAAATATAGGCTAAACATGGGTAAAAATATGTCTAATTTAGCGTTTATCATATACACATTTATTTCTATGGAAAATTTAAGCTACTTCATTCAACTATACATGATTAATACGCTTCTTTTTACCTACTTCACCATTTACAAAGTTATCAAATTAACAAGCCACATAAATTTTATCAACAATACATTCATACTTAGCAATTAAGCAAGCCATTTTTGCATGGCTAGAATATTTACAACTTCAAAATATAACGTGTTTCAAAAGGGAGTTAAGCCTATACATGCCATCTTTCAAAACATAGACTTTTAAAAGTACCTAAATAGAGACGATAATGTGGATGACTTTGAACTTGAATCCTCGAGCTCGTAGCTTTCAAAAGAGGTCTATAAAACAGAGTAACAAAGACACTAGGAGTAAGCTAATTAGCTTAGTAAGACTTAAGTAAATTAAACAGCTTAACTTAATTAAACACATTAATCACGTATTCAAGATTTAAGTATAATATCATTTGGCTGAATAGGCCTAACCACAATTGTACACATTTACATTGACATCTCATTTACTAAAAATTTGGAATCACATAATTGCATCATCATATACCGCAAGGTCATTCATTAATTCAACTCAATAGAGTTAATTTAAGACACCATATCAACATTTAATTCCAATGATCATAATCACATATGAATAATGCTTATACCTTCGAGTATATATAATTCCACAAGGGCTGAATATGCATAATCACTTATATGCACTAATATCAAGTCATTCGATTAGCTTCACATTCATATAGACATGAACACTTCAAGACCTTAATGGAAACATTAATTCACCCAAATTGAGCTATAATGTAATACCATCTCCACTTTTACAACATTCTTTCTTTATTCATAACCACATACATAGTTAATATATTTCCATGAATAATTTCACATGAATCGAATGTTCACAATTGAACTTAATCATAATCCAATTTGAATCTTTCTCACATAATAGGTAAGCATCACATACCTGGACATCTTAATGCATAATACGAATTCAACTTGCCATTTTAGCATAGGATCTCGTTGTTATATACTTTTTATTAATTCACCGGCACTTAGCCTACTAGGTATAAAACTCGAGTTTCGACACTGGCTCAGAGCCTGCTAAACTTTTTAAGTCTGAATTTGCTTTACCAGCATTACGCCTGCTAGGCCCAGGGCCTGAAATCATTTCACCGGCATTACGCCTGCTAGGCTCAAAGCCCGAATGTCACATTACAAAAATCAATTCACATGTTCTTTCATACTTTCACAACTTATGCTTCAACTTCTCATATGGTCGAACATATACATTTGTACAAAGGCTCTCATCATTCGAATAAAGTACACATTTGATGTAAGGCATCACATTCAAATTCCATACCTTAATTACATTTGGCAATCACACATAATTAATAATAATATCATATCCAAACATGGTTACCCTTAGATTCTAACAATCATAAATAGTGAAACCTCTTTCACCACCCATACAACATAGTACATTGATCATAATGCTCATTTAACATGTCATATTTCCATATCCAATTCAACTTAGCTATATTAGCTATCTTCGGTTTATAGTATTAATTCATTCTCATTCGTCATATTTGTTAAATAAAAACATCTTCCTCTTAGCTATTTTCATTTAACCGTTAATCATATAAAATCAAATTAAACACTTAAGAACTTACCTCCGATGTTGTCAAGCTATTACGAATCGACTATTCAACTAATCTCTCTTTCCCCTTATCTGAACTTGGCTCTCTTTGATCTTGAGCTTAATTGGGCAAGTAAAATAGTTTAATCATCTTATCAATTCATCATAATCCAAATTCTATTAATTCCAAACACATAAAGCATACGGCATTTTCATCATTAATTAATTAAACACATATCATGACCGAATGCACATAGTTCTTAACTCAACCAACTTGTCTTACAATTTCATATTAGCAGCATATAAAATCTCAATCGAATATACATTTAATTATAGTCAAGCAAATCAATTTCTCTTCCTACTATCATATATACGGCAACTCAATTTCTTTCATGTCAAATGCATTTAATTAACTATGCCTTGGTATCAAGTACATTCGACTATGGCACAAACAAACTAAGTCATTCCTCAACAAAATTATCACATTCGGTCATAGGTAAGTTGATTCCTAGAAATCTAAATTTACTTCTAATACTAGCATGAGGTTTTACAATTTAACCTCTATTGCCGAATGCTTCTTTGTCCATAAAACCCTATTTGTTAAAATTTAACAAGTCTAGAACTCATTTAACAACTAGTTCCATTTCAAAACATCAAAATGCCATTGAAATTGCACCCAATTTAATTGACCGAATGTCATGTAGTTCTACAATTCATCTTTAACAAAATTAACAAGTTTCAAACTTAAAATCACATGAATTTAACATCATAATGTCAATTTACAAGCTCAAACTCATCTTTCGCCTCATTTCTCACTTTGGTTCAATTTCGGCAAGCATATAATCACTTACTAACAATTTAATTATCAAATTCCAAAATTAAGCACAAATTCTACATTTCACCTTAATAGCCGAATGCAATTTGCTTATTTTAGTTACCTAAAGCAACATTTAACTAGTTTATAACCACATATATTCATTTCTCATTACACAAACATCAAATTATCAATGAATTAGCACATTTTAAACCATGGCCGAATGCTCCATGTATCTCAAATTCACAAATTAACATATGGGTTACATCAAAAACTTAATGATCAACCAAATTTCACAAAATCTAAAGAAAATAACAGAAATTCATACCTTAATTAGACCCTCAATTAGCCGAATGCCCATTTGTTCTTTTTATTTCTTTTCTTCTTTGAAGAATTCGGCAAACACAAGAGAATATGAGCCTAATTTTCTAATTCACTATTATATGCATGAGCTTTTGTTGTTATTTTACTAAACTAACCCTTTTATAATCATTTCTTCTCCACTATCACATGGCCTATTATGTCCATGCAAATTTGGCATGGTTTAGTTACACCTTAAACCCTTCAGCATTAAAATTCACCCACAATTCGGCACTTACATTATAGCCTTCTAACCTTTTCTTTTATGCAATCAAATCCTCAATTAATAAATTAACATCCAATTGGCAAAATTAAAGCACCAAATTTTCACACTTGATAATTCACATAATAAAAACATAGAAAATAATATTTTAAAAATTTTCTAACTCGGTTTAGTGGTTCTGAAATCACTTTTTCGATTAGGGCCAAAATAGGGCTGTCACAACAGATAATTTCGAGATCAAACCAGCTATGATCTAGATGATCGAAAATAATTGGTAGTTTTGAGGAACAATGACAAAAGATCCTAGTTATCTGTGATCTAGATATTTTACTATAAGAGTGAGTTTGTCGCCCGAAGTATGATAGGACTTAAACCACGATGTATTGTATTTAAAGATATTAAATTATTTCATTAAGTGGACTCTGCAGACATAGAGAAACTGAACTATGTAAACAGCTTGTTTGTGTTTTTCTTTCTTTTCTCTTGTTGTAATTATTAAAAAAAGGGGTTTGGAAAATACAGCAAAAAAAAAAGTTCTAAAGGAAAAACTAGAGTTTTAATTTTTTTCCCAAAACCAAGAACTTGTTGTAATATCATAGTAATAAACACTTAATCAAAATTGTACCTATTTGATTCGCCTGGGATGAATGCTTTGAGTAAGTAGCCTTTTCCGCTACCCTCAAGCTTACGACTGCCGAGTGTGGGCTCGCTTCGAATTAGAAAATTTTCTAGAAAATTACCAGTGAGACAATTTCATCAATTTTTCTAAACTTTTGGGTCAAGTTGTAAATAAGAAAAATATCTCTAGAAATCTTCTGAAATAATTTCTTTAGAGAATTTTCTCCTTATAACTGTTTCTTGAATTTAAGCCTGTGAAAAATAATGACCCAAGACTCTCTTTATATAGAGAGAGTTTAAAGATTTCAACAAAGATCAAACTTAATCACTTTAATATTAAATTAATAAAATACTATTAAGATAAATATTAAAATAAATTTATTAAAACCATATTATTTTTGGAATAGTTAATCTGAAATCAAATTATCTGATATAGTCCTAGTAGGAGTGTAAATCTCCCATTGCTCAACCACCGAAGAACCATTGTCACCTCGCCGACCATCATCGCAGGCGTGACACCCTCACAGCACCCCAAACTCGTTTGATTGCTACTCGTTGGATCCGGGCCAATGATGGCCCGACCAGTCTGATCCAGCCACCGGTTGGACCTTTGATCCAATTTCACATATTAGGCTCAGTTCGACCAGTTTTAGAGCTCGATCTTTGTTTTTGGTTCTCGGTTTCAACTTTTTATCTCAAGTCCAATTTTTAAGTTCAATTACCCATTGGACCAATTGTTTGACTTGAAAATTAATTTCCAAAAATATCATATTTATTTTAATTAATTTGGTTAATTTAATTTTGCTTGATCAAAATTAATTTTCCTAAAAATCACTAATATTTTCCAAAATTAATTTTTCAAGAAAATTCTTTAATCAACTTCTCTAGTTGAACAATTCCCATGATCACCCAATTTAATTCCACATCAAATAAATCGAATCAATTAAATTATTTTCAAAGTCGTAGAATTTTCTTTTGATTCAATGCAGTCTGATCGAATATTTGGTGAGCTAGCGAAAGGACTATTCATACAAATACAATTAGGCTTTAGAAATTGCAATTTTTTCCAAAAGCATCATTCCGATAATTCACAATTTAGTTAATTATGGAGTCAGTCCACAAGAAGTACCATGATGGAAAATGCCTTACTGTATAACATTTACAAAAGCAATTCATCCATCTTCTTTGTCTAATGACCTCATCATATGTGTGTTAACCTCATATGATATTCTTAACTCCTTTGAGTTAAATTTGTTCACTCAATACAATCCTATTTTATCTTATTGTCACCATTGTGTCTTCTTAATGATTAATATGATCACTGTCAACAAATTAATGTGATAAATTTCTCATTCGAGAACGAGGAACCCATGGCCATGTTCCATATTTACCAATTCACATAATGCCAATTGCTAACTCTTTAATCGAGCTATGAATTCTATTGTTTCTAATAACGCCAAGCCATACACAAGTGTACCCAACATACTGGCTATGGGCTCGATCATGTTTAGAGCATAAGCCTCCACTTATATCAAAACACATGAGTTACATACACATGGTCAATGACTAACTTAGGATTTAGATAAATCACACTATGGACGTTACAAGTGAATTAATTCACAAACGAAATCAGAATTAACTCAACTTGGGTCCAGTCCAATGTATCATTCTTCCAATGAGTACCTCTATGTCTCTACCCATGTGTTGAGTATGACTCATATTTTAGTCGATAATCTCTCAATTAAACTCTTTTTATTTGTTTTAACTCTAATTAGTCTAGTTTATTTTATTATTATTTGACCTACGAATTTAACCTATAAATAGGCTATTTTACAACATTAGAAAAAAACATCCATTAAAGATTAGAACTCATAACACTTTTGGAGAATTTTTTGTTTACATTTTGAAGGTTTTTTGTTCTCGGGTTTCAGGGTTTAGTTTTTATCTCCATCTTTTGTACTATTCGTTCTTTTGTTATTATAGTAAAATTATCTTTACCCATGGTTTTTTATCCTCTTTAGAGGGGTTTTTCCACGTTAAATTTGTGTGTTCAAATTCTCAATTTCTTCTGCTATTTTTACTTGTTCGTTGCTTAATTGAGTCGATCTCCAACACCATGGAGTAACTGTTCCGATAGCCAAGACTAGCCACCTCCCCAAAATTGGAATTATAGACAATATAATAATCCTTCTAAGTGTTTGAATCAAACGCTCACTTTGATTCTTTTATAGGATTAAGGATTTGTTTAGATTATCTACTAAAGTAAGTTGTTCTTCTCGCAATGTAAATGTTCTTATAGTGCCACTTATGATCAGTTTGAACTTAGACAATTAATAAACTAATATTTTCTTGTCACAATTTTACTATGTATACAAAACACAAAAAAAATAATAGTAAAATGTGAACTTAACTTTATTTATTTATTTTTCGTTCAAATAGATAAAAAATAATTACATAATTACAATAATATAATCACATTTCCTAACAGTAATGTCACCTTCAATGCACATAGCAGCTAGCACTTCACTCAACATTACTTGTTTTCTTTGTAATTATCCACTTTAGAATCCAACAACTTAGGAATACAATGTTCTCCTTTTCTCTTTGACTACAAAGTATAATCGTAATTACAATTATAAATAATATTCATTCGAATGACAAAAATGAGAATAAAAAGTTGCAAAGTACAACAAATTAATAATTAGAATATTTTTAAACTTAGAATAAAATAAGTCAGGACACAACTCAGACATAAATACTGTAACGGGTCTATTTTTTTAATTAAAAATTTAATTCAAAATATTTTCTTATTAAACCATAAAGGCTTTAATGAAAAGGTTGAAATCCTGAATAAAGTTTAAGTCCAACCCTATATAAATCATGCAAGGCATACTATTTGTATTTATAATTACCATTAGTGGAGTCTATAAATATTATTTTTTTATTTATAGTTAGGATCTTTTACAACCACATTATTTTTTATTAACCCGATGGAAAATTTAATCAATGGAGGGATTGTTTGAGCTAAGAAATTGTCCACATTGGTAGCAAAGTGCCGAGAAAATGAGGCTTTGGGTACACACAGAGCAGTAAATACAAGTCATTTTCCTCACTAACAAATGGCCATACCCTTATTAAATCCATTTGATAACCAAACTATAGAGAAATAAAATTAATTGAATTAGAAAAACGATTGCTTCGTTTTGTTTCAAACCCCTAACCATGAACTAATTCAATGAATGCTATGAATTATACACACACACCACCAACCTGTTTGTTGATATGATTGGTTTTGAAACCAAACCCTTTCAATTAGCAGCTAAAAGACAACGTCATTTCCTGCCACTGGTCTATTCTTCTAACTGAATTTTAAATCTTTTAATTTTTTAGAATTAATTGTACCAAAAATCTTCAAATTATAAATTTTATTTTAAATTGGTTTTTAAATTTTAAAATATTCTAATTATATCTCTAAACTATTAATGTTATATCAATTAAGTCCTTTTGTTATTAAAGTCATTAGTTTAATTGATAAATTGACATATCAAATATTATGTAACTACATTTAAAATAAAATAAAAAAAAAGAAAATAGAACATTATTGTGTAACTTTTAAAATTTTAAACTAAAAATAAAGTAAAACTAAAAAAAAAGAAAGAAAGAGTGAATGATAAGGCTTTTGTAAAAGTTTCAAAAATCTCAAAACTAATATTTTTAAAATATCTATTTTTCTTAAAATTTTTCATTTTAAATTATGTCACATAAAATTTGATGTGTCATTTAACAATTAAATTAATAGTTTTAGAAATATAATGACTTAATTAATATAAACTTAATAATTTAAAAATGCAATTAAAATAATTTAAAGTTTAAGGATGAATTTAAAATGATAATTTGAAGATATTTGGTACAATTCACTTTATTTTCTATTTATATAGGTCAATATTGGACGTGGCATGTTCTTTGACCAAACACGTGGGACATATCTCAGCCCATCAATTGTCACAATCACTAAAGGCTGGAGATTATGTTTTGATATCTTGAACAAAAAATTGGTATTTATATTTTGTATTCGCTTGTTTTTATTTTATAATTGATCAAAATATATTTATATATGTAAATATATTGTATTTATAAGGCTAAATTTTGCTATTAGTTCATGTGCTTTACAAAATTTGTGGATTTAATACATGTTTTTTAATTCAGTCATTTTTGTCTTTATACTTTTTAAAATTTAAAATTTTAATCTTCACCAAACAATAACTATTAAATTTATTAACTTAAATTCTACTATTTCTAAAATCTAATGTGGTAGAAATATTATCATATGTATAATGTCATGTGAACTTATTATTTTCACATGTTACTTACTAAAAAATTCTTGTTAATGGATTAAGGAATGTCATTTGTGTAAAACTGAGATTTCAAATTTTGAATAGGATAGGGACTTAAAATGATCCAACTCGAGAATATAAACTAAATTTCCAACTGTGTGCATATGGTACATGATTAGTAATTGAATTTAACCAAACGAAATTAACTTCTATTATTTTGGTCAGAAATAAAATTTTAAAGTTTGAAGAGTGTAAGGACTCAATTAACCAATTCAAAAAGTATAGATCTAAAATTTATCAAATTAAAGTATAAGGATTAAATCTACAACTTTCATAAAGTACATAGATTAATAGCAAAATTTAACCAATCTGTAATATTTTTTTATATATTATGCTTAGAACCACTCATAATCCTTTCACACTCTTAAATAAGAGGATAAATGTTTTTTAATGCGCTCAAACTCACATTATTCTACTCTAGTAACAATATCGATACTAACTGAGTTAAGGCTCAGTCGACACCTATCAATAATAGTTAAACTTAAAAAAATAAAACCATAACTAAACTATAGTTAACAAAAATAAAACATATATCTTGATATAATTATGTTTAAAATACATATGATTTACTAAATAGTTCACAAAACTCAATAATTAAATAATAGTAAGGTAAACTATACAATTGGTCACTTAACAATTGTTCACTGAATTATAAAAATTTTTATTTTTGTCACTAATGTTATTATTTATTTTTGTTTTGATCACCTTTCATTAAAATCATTATAAAAAAAGATAATGTGACCTTTAATCTTTCTATACGATTATATTCTATTAATTTAATCCTAATTATCATAAATAATTCAATCAATTTAAAGGAATTGTTTTAAAAAGCATGAGAAAAAAGAGTTCATTTATCTTATAAATGTTTAAAATTTGTTGAATTTGAGTAACTTGAAAGAATAGCAAATCAATCAATAAAATAAAACAGAACAAAATCATAGGCGAAGAAGGAAAAAGAGTGGATTTGGAGGTGGCTTACAGGACCTGATGTGATTGAATCATGGATCAATGCACCGCAACAATGGAAACCGATTTCAAAAATTATTTTCTGTAAATAATCATTTTGGGACTGTTAGTAGTGTCGGTGTTTAAGTTATGTCTTCGTTTGCATGCTCTTTGACTTCAAGGTTTCATTAAGAAGAATTCATCAAACCGTGGTGATGCTATTAAGGAGAGCTGTTGGTGATCTGGGTTGCTTTTCTTTTCTTTTTTGCGATAATCATATATTCCGCTAAGTGTTACTAAAACATTCATATATTTGAAAAATGCAAATATGATATTGCTTATTAACCATCCTTAAGATCAGATTTTTCTACTTCTTCCTTGTATGTGAGATCAATAGTAAAGGTTCAATTATAAATAGGAATGCCTCGTTATTAAATATAGAGGGTGAAACTTTTTAAATTATTTAAAATTATGATTAAGTAGATAAAATGTCTGTGTTGAGGATTAAATATGTAGTTATGTCAATTTAAAAAAAAAAACTACATCATCATTTTCGTTATCGGTTTAATAGAGGGTGATCAAAACATAAACAGATGATAATATTAGTGATGAAAATAAAATTTTTTTATAGTCTAGTGACCAAAATAGAAACAACTAATAGTTAGGTGACTAATTGTATAGATTACCAAAAATTTTATTAATTAGCAAATAGAAATTTTAAGTAAATAATAGACTATGCCTGAACTTAGTTACAATTAAGATGCGAAATCGACTGCTACTTAACCCTAAACCTAAACAGAATAGAAACCCTAGCCTAGAGCTGTTGTCGCCTCTACTTCGCCACATCAGCGCCGCACCTTAGTACTTGCCACCACCAACTCTGCCGCACTCGTCAACCAACTGCAAGAGCCAAACAAACACGCAAACAATAGTGACAAAATCAAAGAAATATGCATTTTAAACAATTGTAAACTGGCTATAACAAGCCATAGCAATCCCAATGTAAATTTTTTTACGGACGAAAAAAGAGAGTAATAAAAAAATCAGAACAAAAAAACTTCGAGAAGGTGATTCATTTTCCTTTATTTTTTTATTTCGAAAACAAAAATAATAAACACATAATAAAAAGAGACCCTTTTTTACCTGTCCTTTGGTCTTCGTACCACCGGCGTTGTTCTTCTGGTCCAAGGGCCGCCGAATCCCTAGGGTTCGACCAAATGGCGCGACAGAGAGCACTAGGAAACCGAAGGTTTTTTTTTTTCATTTTTTAGAATATTGGGCTTTATTTTGAATTTTTTGGCTTCGAATCGACTTTTATACAAAAAGGGGGTAAAAAATGAAATTTTTTTAAATTTTTCGGCCACCAGAAACGATGGATCAGCCTCGACGACCTGTGGTCGGTACAATGGACGGCCGACGGACCTAGGCCAGATTCAGGAGAGGGAACAGAGAAAAAAAATGAAGATTTTTGTTTTTTTAAAGAAAGGCAGAAATAAAATTTTTTGAGAAAAAATTGACTTAAATAGGGCCCAGAAACGACACCGTTTTGACCTGTTTCCTATGCACCAAAACGATGTCGTTTTAGTGCAACCCGGCCCAATCCGACCCGAACTTCCTAGGAACTACGTGTTTTTGGATGAAGGGTCTATTTTCCATTTTGACCCTTCATCTTTTTTGACATTTTGCACTATACTCCTTTTCTTTTTTTCTTTTTTAAAATTTACCCAGTTTAATTTTAATTGCGTTTACTTTGGTCCCTTTAAACGATGCACATAGGGAAGTTGGGATATTCTCCACTTCGGTCCCTGTTTCTTTTTCGCGCATTACAATGTAGTCCTTTATTTTTGTTTTATCTCGATTTGCCCCTAAAATTCCGTTTAAATTTCAATTTAGTCATTTTTGCATTTGTTTTATTATAATTTAAGCTCAAAATTTCCTTTCAATTTTGATTCAATCCTTTAATCATTTAATTTCAACCTGTTATTGATTCTTCTATGTATATTATTATTTTATTTATTTATTTATTTATTTATTTATTTGTTATTTCTTTACTTTTTACATATTTAATAAATTTTATATTTGACATTTCCTTAAGCATTTAGTTTGCCCAAAATTATTATTATTATTATTATTATTATTATTGTTATTATTATTTATTGTGTTTGGATTATTTATATTAGAATTAGAATGGTAATTATATATTATTTTATTTAGTTGTTTATCTATTTATTATCTCTTACCCTTTTTATATTTAAAAATTATGATTTTCTTTATTCGTGCACTTATTTTTCGTATTATTATTATTATTATTATTATTATTATCATTATTATTTATTTTTACTATTATTTTTTAATTAGTATTAGAATTAGTAACTATAATATGATTATTGTCAATGTTTATTTGGTGTTTTATTATTATAGATATATAATCATCATTTACTAGTATGATTTTTTTTTTTTTTTTGTCTATCATCTTGTTTATGCGCACTATTATTTTATTATTGCCACAACCATGTCACGAACCGTGTTCAAATGTATTTATCTGTTTCTATACTATACTCGAATAAATCAAATATACGTTATTTCAAAAGTTACGTTTGTTTTGGCATGATGCATAAATTTTTTTTTAAATCAAGGCATTGTTCATTATTTTTGGAATTAGAAAAGTTGTGTTCCTAACTTACAGAATATGACTTCCTTCTAAAACTGAGATAGTCAAACATCTACTTTAAAATAAATAAAAAATTAGATTTAAATAGTGATAAATTGACGTATATTCTTGTTTTTGAGGATTTAGGGCATTGTGTCCTAACTTACGAGACATGATCATTTTCTCTCGATTAACTTGAAATAAGCCTTTTTTCACGTAAACTACTTTAGTTAGGTAGTGCCTTAATGCAAAAAGGGATCGTATTTTAAAATCTCCTCAAATTTTCAACTAAAGACACCAAGTAATCAACTAGGTACCAATTTTGGGTGTAACGAGGGTGCTAATCTTTCCTTGTGCGTAACCGACTCCCGAACCCATTTTTTGGATTTTTGTAGACCGAAAAATGTTGTTTTAGTAAATCAAACTGTTTATTAAAATGATTAAACTGTTTATTAAAATGATCAAATTACGAGGTGATCCAATCACACCTTATAAAAAAAGAATTGTGGCTGTAACACCCCTAACCCAAATCTGTCACTGGAATAGGGTTACGGAGCATTACCGAAAATTTCAGAACAGATAACAGGCATATCATATCAAAATACAGTGTTCACACAGTATACATATTAGTATTATTCATATAATCCCTTATGAGAGCCTTTGAGGACCAAAATATGCCTTTGAATCGAGTCAGGACTAAACCGAAAACTTGGGAATTTTTTTGTGAAATTTCAAAATTTTCTTATATACAGGGCACACACGCTCATGTGGTTAGACCGTGTGGCTCACATGGCCAAATGACATGTCCGTGTCTTAGGCCGTGTGATACTTGAGTAGGGCACACGCTTGTGTCCCTACCCCGTGTAACTCTCTAACTTGTAAATTATTTTAGGTGCAGAGGTCACATGGCCAGGTTACACGCCCGTATGCCAGGCCCTGTTCTTTACACGACTGAGACACACGTTCGTGTCTCTGCCCGTGTGCCAAATTCTGAGTATTCTGTTTCTCAATTTTAATATGCGAGGGACACACAGCCAGATCACATGCCCATATGCCAGGCCATGTGTCACAAACGGTCAAGACACATGCTCGTGTGTCTACCATTATAGACAAAATAAGGTTATTTTTCAAGCCTCATTTCTCACCCATTTAGTCTTCCATCTACACTAACACTCGAACACATTCAAGAACCAATTTAAGACATTTAATCAAGCCCAAATCAAGTTTTATGTTTGATATATCTTTATCTATATTCATGTATGTAAGCTTACTTATTTCCTTCATCTCATATATAAGCATAATTTATCAATTTAGTTATCTCATTCAACTTGTCCATGTGATTACCTCTATTTACCATTCATACTCTCATACCATTAACATGTTAAGATTGTATATAGATGTACATCTCAAATATATCAAAAACAAGCCATACTAATGGCTAGTACATTCATAAAATGTTATGTGCCAACATTGGCTAATTATCCTATACAAGCCATTATAACTGTATCTGATTTACCATATATATATATACCGTAATATGTCAAAGGATAGTGTGAGTGATCTCCGCTGAGGTTCCAATCCAACGAGTTTCCGAATTATTATAGGATAGGAAACAAATAAAACTGAGTAAGCATATAATGCTTAGCAAGTTCGTATAACATGGTAAATAACTTACCATATATTTATGCTTAAAATAAACTTGCAAGACATTATCAATCAATTTGAATCACAAGCCCTAAACACATATCCTTATCATGTTACCCAAACAATCACTTATAATAGTCCTTAATCATGAATGAACAAAGTCATCAAGCATGATCCACATTCATGTAACAACCAATTTATGCATCATTATCTCAGATAATGTCACTTCCATGTATATACGGGTAATAATTCACTTCTAAGTCATACTATCTTAAATAAACATCAAGAGACATGTATGGGCTCAATAATAACCAAATTCCCATATACATAAACTTTCCATTTTATAAATTTAAATAACATATACAAGTCATACCTATGTATTTCAAGTACATTATCATAATATTTCATCTCAAGTTCAGATTGTAACATCCCTAACCAGTATCCGTCGCTAGAGAGGGTTGCGAGATATTACCAGACAATACTTAACATGTCGTACATTCGCATGCTCATATGTTCAAAGCTTTCAAAATAATCTGATTCATAATCATAAGGTCAAGTATCCATTTACAATTTATTTCATACTACGTGTAATCATTTGTATAGTTAAGTTGAATTATAAACCCGAATTTAATAACCAATATAATAAAAAAAACATAGTTGCACATAATGCCTTTTATAAATAATAATAATAATAAAGACCCATTCAGAGAAAATAAATTAAACCCATCTAAACATTTTTAGATACAGCATATGATCATGAATAAACATAGTCAATCCATATATATAATATGAACATTTAGAGTTCTTCAAGTACATGTAATAATTTAAAACACAAATAATAAAGCTAATGTATTTAATTAGCATTAAACAAACATGGTTCATTATAATTTGATTATTAATCGTTGTCATTGACCAGGGTTTAAACCGATTATAAACAAGTTAAAAATTCATGTATTTTATTCAATGTCTACTTGGTTTCCTCAATCAAGTTTTATAGGTATAACTATATACAAAATCAGCCTCGTAATTCGGCCCTAAATTTTCATCTTATAACATGAACATTACAAAAGTATGCATATATAATTACATATAAAATAACAATCTTTGACTTAAGATGTAAAGCATCATACGAATCTTATCATGATAATACCATCTATTTTACAAATTATTAGTATCAAACACCATGATCAACTATTATGACAAATAACTGTTATGGTATGTACACCGCACACACATATATATATATCACAGCCAAAAATTCACCTATACATGAATATATTTCACACACACACACATATATATATAGGCATAACTATATCATCAAGTCTTAATCACAAATCAGCCATGATACACAATAAATGTCAACTTAATATTATCATTCCATGGCATCAATTGCTATAGCAAAATAAACATCAACCGCAAGCAAAATATGACCAAAACCAAACTTAGAATTTAAGCCATTTTCGTATAGCTAGGTTTATCCAAACTATACTCCCACATTTCAAAAGATAACCTAGACTATACATGCCATAGTTTCGATGACTCGTTTATATAAGTACCAAGAATAGTGGATAGTGTGAGTGACTTGCTGACAATCCCCGAGCTCGTAACTTGATTCAATCTATAAAATAAAGTAAATAAACACACAGAGTAAGTTTTTATAGCTTAGTAAGTCTTAAGCAAATAAATGAATTAATAACATAATCATTTCATATAAATTAAACTAATCACATTAATTTTACCATGCTTCATCTCAAACTATCAAGTCTCGTCATTTAATAAATTCCTTACTCCAACACTACTAGGCCGAATACTCACCTAGTCATTTTAGCAGTTTATTACTCATTACCTAATTTAAATAGTCACAAAACGCCATACATACAATTAGTCATATATTTAAGCCCAAGATTCTTAATATAATATCTCATACATATACATATAGCCTACATGGCTGAATACAGTAACCATATATGCACATATTTATGAAACATTTCCATGATATACTATTTGTTCATTAACAATCGAATACACATATACTCTTTACTTGCAAGTTCATTTTTTTTATTATATTGGTTATTAAATTCTGGTTTATAATTCAACTTAACTATACAAATGATTACACTTAGTATGAAATAAATTGTAAATGGGTACTTGACCTTATGATTATGCATCAGATTATTTTGAAAGCTTTGAACATATGAGCATACGAATGTACGACATGTTAAGTATTGTCCGGTAATATCTCGCAACCCTCTCTAGCGACGGATACGGGTTAGGGGTGTTACACATATTATTTCATATAAGAACTTTTCTTATTAATTCATTTGAAATACCATTGTCCCCTGAGTAGTACACTCGAGGTGTACAATTCTTTAATCATGAATGAACATATTTATTAGACAATTTCCATGTTTATATACCATCATCCCATATTTTCATGTATTATGTGTCATCATTTTCATGTATTTCTGGCAGATTCTTGTAATAATTCATTTCGTATTCATAACTTCTCATATCAGTATTTTACCCATTGAATTATTGAAAACATCGATGGATACACAAGTAGTACACTCAAAGTGTACATTTTAGAATCCGTCAATTCATAACCATGGGTACTCATTAAAGTACATAATCATGTAGCACACTCTTGAGCCACATATTAGGATGCTTAGATGAGCTATGTAACCATGTAACAGGACACTTATTCGGGTTAATTAGGAACCTCATAAGAGTTTTACTCAGGAAGCTCATAGAGCTTAACATATATCTCCAAAGAGATAATATTAGGGAGCACCAGATAAGGTAACAGGGAGTTCAAACGAGCCATGTCAGGACGCTCATGAGAAGTTGTGTTTGTGACCACAACATATGCAAGATCACAACCGATCAATAAACAAAATGCTCACAAAGATATGCGTTTGTGTCTACAACGTATGCAGGATCACAACCGTTTGAATCATGTAACAGGACACTCACACAAAGCTGCCGTAGTACACAACACATGCTAAATCACTACCAATTAGGATGCTTGAGAGGGCTATGTTAGGATTACTCGTCTGAGCTAAATCCTGTCTACAACATATGTAGAATTACTTTTAATATAGGCAATCACCTATCCATCGATTTTCATTTGTTCAAACGAGATTTAACATTTTTCAAGCCTTATCAGGCATGTGATTATTTCATACATTTACAACATTTATATAATTCAGATAATCACATTCCACATTCATTTCAAGTACAAAAGTAACATTTTTATCATTTATCATTTATCAGGCATTATTATATATCGAGCTTTGTCGAATATGTTTCCAATGTCATATAATTTGTACATTATACATACACAACATTTAATTCAAACATATAAATATACACAAATTTGTTACATGAACTTACCTCAATAAATGTTCGTGTATGTGAAATCTACTAATTTGACACTTTCTCTTTTCCTCACTCTAACTCCGAATTTGATCTATCTAGATATATACGAGTGAATTTAACATCAATTTAATATAATTCATACTCAATTCATTCCATTTCATATTTTAAGAAAATTACCATTTTACCCCTAAACTTTTAATTAATGACAATTTCGTCCTTAGGATCGGAAAATAAAATTCTTGCAAATTAATGTAACATCCCAAATTATGGCCTAGTTGGAATATTGGTTTTGAGACCACCAATCCGAAATAGAAATATTTGTTTTATGATTGTTTTAAGGTCTATGTTAAGCATGCATGATTGTGTGAAAGTTTCATGAAGAAATTTTGTGAATAAGAGTCCAAATTGACTTTTAGGACTAAATTACAAAAGTTGTAAAGCACGAGGTTCTAGAAGCTTTAAGGTAATTAATTGAAATGCATGTTTAAATTAGAGGTCCTTATTTAGTAAATAGACCATTTTATATCATAATGGACAAAAATGGACATGGAAGGGAAAATCTTAAGGAAGGGCCTTAAGGGCATTTTGGTCATTTAGTTAATAAATTAATAAAAAGGGAAAATGAAGTCAAAATTGGTGTCCATCTTCCTCACCATAGCCGAATTTTACAGGCCCTCCGTAGCTAGGGTTTTTGACATTTTCATGCTCACAAGTAAGTGCATCCTAACCCTGTTTTTAATGCTCTTTACATTTTTAAAACCTTCGTAACCCGATTTACCTATTTCTAGCCATATTTTGAGCTAAGGTTCACGTTAAAAAATTTACCCAAGTATGACATACAGGTATTTTGATGTTTAATGAAGGAATATGAAAGTTTGATGTATGATAAACATCTTTTACTAAGTGATTTTTCATGAAAACACCTAAAAAGGACTAATTTGTAAAAGTCATAAAATGGGTAGTAAAAATGTGTTTTAAAATAAAATGTGGGCTGTTATAAGCATGAAAATGGTTCGACTAGGCTTGTATGTTAAAGAAATTGAGTACGTTTTATTTCACGAGTCTAGGGACTAAATTGTAAATAAGTGAAAGTTTAGGGGCAAAATTATAATTTTACCAAAACATGATTTATGGAATGAATCGAACAATATGATGATTAACTAAGTGAAATTTGGTATTATAGATCAAGAAGAACGAAGTTTGAACCTAAATTGAGGGAAGAATATTGTTGCGGACTAAATCGAATAATTATTCACATTTTGGTACCGAGGTAAGTTTGCGGGTAAATAATGCAACATTTCTTCATTATGTATTAAATGCTTTATTATTGCATGATATGTATAATTGTTCTACGAATTTTAATTTACAATAACTTAATGATAACATGACGAAGTTACGATATTTCGAAATCCCGGTTGAACCTTTGGAATAGATAGGATACAAATGTCATGACATTAGGGTTATGTGTGATCCCATGTAAGACCATGTCTGGGACATGTCATTGACATCAGCATCAATTTATTATCTCGTATAAGACCATGTCTGGGACATGGCATCGGCATCATTATGAGATCCCATGTAAGACCATGTTTGGGACAAGGCATTGGCATCGTTATGAGATCCCGTATAAGACCATGTTTGGGACATGACATCAGCATCTATAGTAGCCTGGTTTAGACCCTAGTCGGAATAGTGGTTTCGAGACCACATATTCGAATTTGAAAAGTATTTTAATATTATTTTCTGTACTTATTATATGTGAATTAGCATGTGTGAAATTTTCGTGTGAAAATTTGTCTGTTTGAGTGTTTAATTTGCAAAAAGGACTAAATCGAATAAAAAGTAAAAGTGGCTAGTTATTTAATTATGTAACATCCCTATTGCACAAAACACAAAATATGTAAAATTTCAATATACCCATTTTGGCCGAATTTTACCCACACTCATACAAGTCTATATATTTCATCAATTTCACATTTTAGTCCCTCGAACTTTTATTTTTTACAATTAAGTCCTCATTACTCAAAATCATCAAAAATTCCCATACAAGATATATTAACCCAAAATATATCCTCCATATCTCATCATCAAAAAACAAAATTCACAAGCTCTCATCAATGGCATAACTCAAAATATTCATCGAAATAAAAAATTCAAGCAAGGGTTTTGTAGTACTCGAAGCAACAATCTCAAAAACGTAAAAATTATCAAAAACCGACTAAAAACAAACCTTGAATTTGAGCTTGGGAGATGGTCGAACCTAGTTTTCTCTTATTTTCTTTCTTTTTTTTTTTGTTTCGGTTAAGAAGAAATATAAAGCAAGCTTATATATATTTTTAATCATCATATAATATAATATGTAATAACATATTGTTAACACTTGTTTTCCTATTATACCCTTTTAAAAATAATGACTAAAACTTATCCGTTAAGGGTACATTCGGTGATGGGTTGAAAATGAGCATGGCTTTATTTTTCGGCCCCCTTCTAGAAATAACCACCAAATTCCCCTTTTACGCGATTAAGTCCTTTTATTTAATCAGACATACAATGACAAAATTAAATCACGAAAATTTCATAGATATAAATTCACACATAATAAACACAAAATAATTTTAAAAATATTTTTCTGACTCGGATTCGTGGTCCTGAAACCACTATTCTAATTAGGGTCTTATTCGGGTTGTTACAACTCTCCTCCCTTAGGGATTTTTGTTGCCGGAAATCTTACCGGTGAATATGTTTAGATGACGTTCCCTCAATTCCATATTTATGCCATAGTATTTTAATTAACAAAATCTTTTTATTTTGCAACTCTTTAATCTTGCGTGCGAGAATACAAATCGGTTCTTCTTCATACATCATTTGAGGCTTAATCTCACTCTCAAATGGACTAATCACATGTGATGGATCAGGTCGATATCTACAAAGCATCGAAACAGGGAATACATTGTGGATCTTTTCTAACTTAGGTAGCAACAACAGTCTGTACGCAATTGGCCCAATACACTCTGTTATTTCATACGGTCCAATGAACCTCGAATCTTTATCCAAAATAATAGAAATAGGCACACTGTGAAATCACACAATCTGAGAAGCATACAATTCAGCTAGCTTGTTCAGCGAATAATCTGTACAAACCGGAATAAAACGAACCAATTTAGTCAATCTATCCCCAATAACCCAAACTGCATCTTTCATGCTCAGTGTCAATGAAAATCTGGATACAAACCCATTGTGACTCTGTCTCATTTCCACCTAGGTATTATAATTGGCTGAAACAACCTAGAAGGTACCGGGTGCTTGACTTTTACTTGCTGACAACTAAACATTTCAAAACAAAGTTGGAGATGTCTCATTTCATACCATACCACCAATAAAACTGTTTCAGATCATTGCACGTCTTCGTACTACTCGGATGAACAGATAACCGACTGCTGTAAGTTTCATTCAAAATCATTTGAATCAACTCTGAATTTCTCGGAACACATATTCATCATCATTTTTTTTGCGACTTAAGCTGAACCAGAGCTGATGTTTCAGTTGATAATATCTTCGCATAACAAGGGAAGCTTCAATAATTAAACTAACTTTAAATTTTATCACAACATTTCTCAGATAGAATTGTTCCAATAAACATAATTCTGTATGAAATCCTTAAGAATACAAATTCTTCTTCCAGACTATTTCTCAAATCACACATGTACATTCAGAATTTATTACCAGTCCGGTGAATAGATTCAAACACATATATGCCAATCTTCTTTTAAACCAAATAAGTCAGGTCAAAAGAAACCACTGGATCAATATTCTCGAAGAAATTATTTCTTCCCTTTAAAAGAATAACTCAAACATAGCATTATACAAAAGCCACAATCATCAAATGGAGATCATAATATCATAATGAGATTGACGTCTTACTTGAAATAATAGATAATATCCTAGTTGTTAATAAAGTAGCTAGACCCAAAAGAATACCAGATATGATTTGGACAGCAACCAGTGTAGAAACACAACTTTTATAACTCTAATAACTATACTGCAGTGCTTTTCAAATTTTTAGAATAGAAATGATAATTATAACAGATATAGCCATTCTGTCAAATAGAAATCTCTTATAGATAATCACATGGAATCATATGAAGACTAGAATAGCGAAATTTTAATGTCTAAAGCTATACAAAATATCAGAAAGTTACAGCCCATATAGAATAATATTAGCTCCAATGATATCCTAGAAAATGTCTAGAAAGAACAATGCCACTCATAAATACTGGAAACCACAGTAACATGAGCAATATAATCTTTCCATATTTTCAACATAATAATCTCCAGTAGGAATAGAATATTAGCATTATACAGATTTTACCGTCGATTTTTTTAATATCCACATAATAGAATAAATATCAGAGAAAAATAGAACAATGTTGAGCATAACCTAAACAGATCAATGATGCTTTCGTCTAGAAGTATGTTTAGTTAATGTTCTCATGCGATAAGAATTCCTTCTAAAATTAAATAGTCACTGATACTTGTAAGAATAAATGTACACATAGAATGCCCAAAAGAAATCGTAATAACTATCTGACTATAATTCAAACATTATCTCTTCACTGACAGAATTTAATTTAGAAAAGCTTCCAGTTAATACTATCTTTAAACAACATACCTAAATAAGTCATTTGATTGAACGTAACTTCTTCTGTTACAATGATTTGATATAACCTAAATAGTTTTCAGAACTATCCGATGTCTCTTTTACTACTGTCTTCATTTGCTGATTCATTCACATTTCTGACAACATTGTTAATCTTCCATGTACGGACTTCTGTAACTCCACACTCTTGAGCTTATTCAACCCAAATCTTACAGGTTTTACAGTAACATTTCACTAATAAGGGGATAATTGTAACACCTCAAACCCGGCCTAGACGTTATGGCCAAATCTGGTGTGTTACATGGACAATCGACTAAGTTTTGATCTTCTTTTGATAAAACGTTATGTTGATTTCAATAAAACTGTATTTCACATCTTGTAATTAAGAAACACCCTTAGTTTATAAAAGCCGTATCTACTTCCAAATAAAGTTAACTTTTTAAACAAATCTTATTATTGTTGTGTTATCATTGTTCAATTACCCATTCGTTATGTATCGCTTGTTTTGGAAATGTTTGATTATGTTTAAAAGCCCGTTTGAACTAGTCTACCGTTATAAAACAAGCAATAAAGAAAATCCAAAACCAAATCCCCGAGCGGCCTTATTACAACTTAAAAATTGAAATTTAAGAAGAATTGAAAATAAAGTAAAATTACGAAATCACAAAAAACCCAGAAGCATGAATCACGTGGCCACCCTAAATCCCTCACAGCTCCAAGTCCTTTAAGGTTGAGGGTTACTTGCGTGGATGGAAAAGAGAGGGTGAGTTTGTGAAAACTCAGTATGTAAGCTAACCCAACCAGTGTCAGAGATTAGTCCAAGCACAGTCTAGGCCGAAGCCCTATTTTGTTACAGATTAAACTGGGCCTTGGCCTTATTTAGAAAACAGTGTGGGCCTTGGGCCCATTACAGAAACAGATCAGATTATAATAATATATGCATGTATGCAAAGCCCAAGCCCAATCCAACCCTACACCACCCGTACCAGCCCCACACACCATGTGGGGAATAACTCAACCCACCCAGCCCTACACACCACAGTCGCAGCAGAGCTGCTAATACAGATATCGTGGCAGAACCACTAGAACAGAAATACGAGGCAAAGCCTCTAAGCAGATTACGTGGTATTGCCACTTTTAGCACTTCCTCCGAATCAATAACCCAACCCCATGCAAATCAGAATATATCATAACATGGCATACATAATATTAGATACAGTACATCCAAATCAGTTAACTTTATCTAGGGGTAAAATAGTCATTTAGCATCTAGGGGTAAAACGGTAATTTTCACTCTTTCAGGGTATTTTGGTAATTTCACTATGTCTCTAAGTCTCATGCTTAATACAATCTTCTAACAAATCTAACGTCGCTCTAAGCGACTCAAATAGCCCATTTATTCATACAGTGTCATTAGGCTTTAAAACCCCTAATGGGCCCGAGGAAGCCCATATGCTATTGTGGCCCGCTCAGTCAGATTTTATACATAATATCACAAAATTAATGTCCAACTTACCAAAAACCCACTTACCGCATACTTTTACCCATACAAGCCTATAAGCCCATTGGGCCCAATTCCGGCCCATCGAGGCCCAAATCCACCTAAGTGCACAAAAACGCGCACAGCAGCCTTACCGTCCATTATTGCCAATTTCACAGTTTCATACCGATCTACGGGCGCTCACACACTCGTAAGCCTTCGAAATGCCGGCATTTCGGCATTTCGGCATTTCAACTTTTCAGCTTTTGCTGATCTAATCTACTAGAAGGTGTCGATTACACACATGTTTGCGTACTACGTCGAGATTCTGCACACGATTAACCTACAACAAACCCACTACAACATTAAACTATAACCCAAACGAAATCAAACGAAATCGACATCACTCAATACCACCACATTCGGCCATCACTACCCAAAATCATTATTCACTTACCTTTGCTAAAATCTACAACTAGATCTAGATCTAGATTGCTTCAATGGCCCTAGCCTCCAACTACTCCTCGCTAGATCACCCCTTTACCACTCTAATACACATGAGAACCAAAAGAAAAGGGCTAAAATGGGTGTTTATCCAAAAGGGGTCAAAACAGATAGCCATTATGGGAAGATAGGGTTTTTGGCTTTTCTTAAATCACAAGAATATGAAAGAAGAGATGCGAGTACTTACCACCGAAATTTGCTAGCTCGATTCGCTATCACTAGTAGTTATTCTACCACTCTAAACCCAGATCTACACTTGATTTAATCGAATCACAAGAGCAGAAGTGCCTCAAAGTATTCGGCTAATAAGGCAATAAAAGAGGTGAATGATTGTTTAGGGACAATCGGCTAAAGAGAAAGACTAAGTGTCTTGAGTTTTTGAGTTTTAGAGAAACAGGTTAAGAGAAATAAAGAAGATAGCAATGGAGAGACAGAGTTTAAAGGTTTCAGCTAATATGAAGAAGGGATGAGAAGGGCTTGGCTAAAAGAGAAATTGACTAAGAGAGTAAGTTTGGCTCTTTAGAGAAAAGGTGGGGGTTCGGCCAGAAAAAGAAATCGGCAAGGGTGGCTAAAGACTTAATGATTTTCGATTGTTGAATACAAGGTGGAAAAGAGAGAAAAGAATGAAAAGAATGAAAACCACTTCAATCTACCTATTCGGCACTAATTGAATGACCAAAGAAAATCCCGAAAAGAACCAAAAAGGTATTCGGGACACTTATACCACAAATACCGAAAATGCTACTTCCTAAGGACCCTAGCCGGATTTGCACCTACAGTCCTACAACCGGCCAACTCTTGCTCCTGATATCCGCTTGATATGAAGTAATAAAATTTATAAAGAACTTGATCAAACCTAAACTGACTAATATCACGACGTTTTAAGGCAAGCGCACCTGTCGACAGTAGTATAGTCTAGTGATAAGATCGAGTATCATACCCAAGGGAACCGAAAGTACTATTACTCACTTCCTTTCTATTATTTAGCCTAAAAATTAAAGAGGGGTTTTGTTTAACTAATTCTAAAACTAAACTAAGAGAAGCAAAAAGAGTAAATTGGGAAGACTTTTTAGGGAAAAGCTAATTGATAAGGACAATACTTAAGGGGGGATCCACCTAGACTTCACTTGTTATTGGTTCTTGAGCTAGACGATTTATTCACTTGACTTGATCCGTAGAGATCCCTAATCTATGCTAAACCCTCCGTCGAGGCGTAGAGCAACTAGGCCTAAGTTGTTAATTAAAGTTCCTTTATTAATTAACTCCTTAGGTTGCATTAATTCGATCTATGGTTCCCCATATTAGGTTTGACCCTAATCCGGTAGATTTATGTCACCCTATGTCTAGGGTTGCATGCAACTCCGCTTAATTATGGTAGATCTACTCTTATCACAGGGACTTTTGCTCCTCTGCTCTAAGCATATATATTTCTTGAATTAATACCTAGGTTTATTAACACAAGAATTAAGCACACATAATTAAGAACAACTCAAGTATTTATCATATAACTCAAGAATAATTAATAGCAAGATTCATCTTAGGTTTCATCCCCCTCAAGTATTTGAGGGGTTTAGTTCATAATAAAGAAAGAAAACATCTCAGAAGATATAAAATAACAAAACATAAAAGAACCCAAAAACCCCTGAAGGAATTTAGGGAGATCCTCTATATTGCTGTAGAATTCCGACTTCTGGGATGAATCAATCAGCTTCCCTGTGAGTAATCCCTACTTCCACTCTCTGTGTTGGCAGCAAAGAATACTTCCCTTTGTGGGGAAATAAGCACACCCTTAGAGTTGCCTCCTAGGGTCTTTATATAGAGCTTTGGGGTGCCTTTCTTAGCCTCCAAGTATCCCAATTCGAGTGAAATTCCTCTTCCTCACGACTAGAACACGCCCGTGTGCCACGCCCGTGTGACTTCGACAAAGGCCGTGTGATTTGGCACGACCGTGTGGCCTGCCCGTGCTTGTCGAGAGTTGGACCATGTGATCTTCATGTGGCACGGCCGTGTGGCACGGCCGTGTGGTGATTCCTTGGGCCGTGTGTTATGTCATTTTTGGCCCATTTTCCTCATTTTCAGTCCGTTTCATATTCTTTTCTCTTCCCTATGCTCTCCTGAGTATAAGATATGAAAAAGAAGGATTAAGAGCACTAATTCTCACTAAATTGATAATAATTCATCTAAAATATAGGCTAAGCATGAGGTAAAAATACGTATAAATTAGCGTTTATCAAATACCCCCACACTTAAGCCTTTGCTTGTCCTCAAGCAAAATCTCAATCCCTAAATAAGAATTATTCCTCTCAACCTACAATCTTTATCAATAATGTTTCAAACTAGTCCACAGGTAATCATACAATGAGAAATTCAATCAGAAGAACATTAAAGACTCAATCACTCTAAGTTTAGAATTTTATCATTGAAAACATAAGTCTCTTCCTTCCTTCTAAGTAGTTGTCTCTCTATCTTAATTAACAGGAGTTGACATCCTCACTAAAGGTTCACTCTATCTACTCGAAGTGTTTAGGGTTCAAAATTTAAGCATTCCTTAGTCAACCTAAAAAGTTATTACCATAAGCTTGCAAGAAAATCAAATCTCCACCACTATAGTTTGATATGATACATTGATCAAAAGGTCTTTTAGTGGTTGTAACGGGGCTTGGTTAGGGGTGTTGTCGCAGGCTGCAAAAAGAAGGTTAGAATCGAGATTGAACTGAAAAATTATCTAGCTAGAAAAATCTCTATCACTGGAACATATTTCTCAGCTAATTCTTGTGATACTATCATTTCTGCGTTGGTAGCCTTAAAATAGAAATATGCAAAAACTTGTTCAACTATTACAAGTTACAATTGAATTTGACTTACTCATTCATTTTTTTTCTTTTTTTCTTTTTTTTCTTTTTTTTCTTTTTTTTTTTGGAATGATTAAATCAAATATGATAACTTGGAACTTTACAATTTTACAACTAGAGAGGAGAGTAAAGCTAGATAAAAATTCACTTCAAATCTCGACAAAAATAGGGGTTAAAGTAATTGAATGGGTTTCAATGAAAAATGGGTTTTTGGTTAATAATTAGAAGGTGAGTCAAAGAATGGGTTGTTAGGCTCAATGGGGTTTACTAGGGGTTAGATTTATGGAGGTAGGCTTTTTGTGGAGTAAGTGGGTTAAACCCTAGGTGCCTTTATCATTTCAGTATATCAAATCAATGATGTGGTCTCGACATGTATAATCAAAGCAAGTTCTAGAATAACAATTCAGTATTGACTCACTCAAAGCAATAATAAAAGTGAGCACGAAGAAAATGTATGCTAAAAAAGGCTCAAAAATCTCACCAGAATTATGGCTTTTGATGTCAATCCTGCGAATTTCAAATCTCAAGATAATACTTAAAATTAGGGAAAATAACTTATGCAAAAATTGGGGGTTCTCAAAAATTTCAACTTATCATGCTTGATTCCCTAATGTTTTAAAGTTTGAATAATCAAAGTACAAGTACCTATATCTTAATTCTCAACATATCAATAGAAATCATAAACCAATCAGAATTGATTCCTAATAAGAGACTGAGAATTATTTGAGAACAAAGCATAAGGAAAAAAAATTTAGGGATTTTTCAGATAATGTAGAAATTTAAAGTAAGCTTCCCCCCCACACTTAAGATGTACATTGCCCTCAATGTACAAAGATACATAAATAGCAAGAGAAGTAGAATATCATAAGATGAGGAGAGAATTGAAACTTCCTAAATTTAGGATAAATTTGTGAGGAAGAGTCGGTAGTTTGTGGCCGGGTGTTCCCTTTTCCGTTTTGAATATGAGCTGTAGAGCTCCTTTTTGAGACTGTGAAAATATTTAATTAGTCGTGGAAATTTTGGATTAATAGAGATTACTCGTTAGGGATTGGCCGATATGAAAGATAGACAATTAAATAATAGAAAAATAATAAACTAAGTTCTAAAAAATACTAATACTGTAATGATTAAAAGGATTAAACATAAAAATAAATTTTGAAATAAAATGAGACTAATAAAGGAAAAAAATGAGAAAAAATAGAACCGAATGAGAGAATAGAGGCACACGCCCGTGTGTCTCGGGTTAGCCCGTGTTGAATTCGTAAAGTTGCCACGGCCATATCACACGGCCGTGGTGATTTGTCGACCTCCCGTGCTTTTGGGAAACTTCTACTCTGTTTGTACACGATTTGGGCGTACGACCGTGTCTCTATTTTAAGATGTCACACGGCCTTAGGCACGCTCGTGTGTCTGGCCGTGTGGCCTAAATTTCTGCATAAAAAATGTTAGTTGCTGTATAAAAATACTAGAAAAATTTTAAACAAAGAAAAGTTACTAAGTTATTGCTCGGGTTGCCTCCCGAGAAGCGCTTGTTTATAGTCTAAGCTCGACTTTTCTTAAGCTTGTTCATTCATGGTGGTTTGAAGAGTTGATACTCTTCTATCCTGCTTGCAATTTTATTATTAACATATGATTTGAGTTGAGTATGGTTTACCTTGAAAGTGCCGAGTGACTCATGTTTTATTTCTACTGTACCATAAGGGAAGATTTTCACTACCGTGAAGTATGGTATGTCACTTGTATGTTCTTTCGAATTCAAGATTCGAGGGTCGTCTTCCCCTAGAAGTACCTTATCCCCTACCTTGATTTGACACATTTTTCCCTGAGGGTCGTCTTGGTGATACTTTGGGTTGGTGTGACATGTTTTGGGTCTTTCATGATAGTTCAGCCACTCATCTAGTTCCTCGATCTGAAGCGTTCGCTTTTCAGGTGCATCTCCATTGGATGGACTTGTCTGTGATTAGGTTGCCTTTATGTGAAGTGTATCCTGCACAGAAGGTTGAGTGGTGAGTTCAATGTTTTTATAAGGACTCGTGACTATATTATTCTCAACAGTTTTAATTGCGTTTTGAGCTTGTAAAGTAACTTTGTCATCACCTACACGTAGTGTAAGTTCACCTGTTCCTAAATCAATTATTGTTTTGGCAGTTGCTAAAAAGGGTCGCCCTAGAATTAAGGGTATATTGCTATCGTCATCAATGTCTAAAACAACAAAGTCAACTAGGAATATAAATTTATCAATTTTGACGAGCACATCTTCAATTATTCCCTTAGGAGACCTAATAGTTTTATCAGCCAGTTGAATGCTTATCTTAGTTTGCTTAGGTTTTCCAAGACCTAGTTGTTTAAATAGTTTATAAGGCATGACATTTATACTAGCCCCTAAGTCTGCTAAAGCATTTTTGGTGTCTAGGCTACCAAATAAACAAGGAATAGTAAAACTCCCTGGATCTTTCAGTTTGGTTGGCAGCTTATTTTGGAGAATAGCTGAGCATTCCTCGTTGAGTTCCACTGTGGACAATTCTTCCAACTTCCTTTTATTTGTGAGAAGTTCCTTTAAAAATTTTGCGTACTCCGGCATCTACATAATTGCTTCAACAAAAGGTAAGTTAATATGTAATTTCTTTAACAGTTTAAGAAACTTACCGAATTGCTGATCTGTGCGGTCCTTCTTTAAAGCGTTTGGGTATGGGATACGAGGTTTAAATTCTTTGACAATTTCATCTTTGGGACTTACCTCATCCTTTCCTTTACTTACCACAAGCTCCTTGCATGGCTTTAGGTTGGTTTTGGTTAACCCCTCATCATCTATCGTATCCACGGCATTGAGTTGCTCTTTAGGGTTAGTCTCAATGTTGCTTAGTAACCCACCTTGCGGTCTTTCAGAGATTAGCTTGGCGAGCTGGCTTATTTGAGTTTCAAGTCCTTGAATAGATGCTTGCTGGTTCCTTAGTGCTGTTTCGGTATTTTGGAAACGGGTTTCTGACATGGCCATGAATTTGGTAAATATTTCTTCAAGATTTGGCTTTTTCTCTTGTTGGAATAGTGGCTGTTGAAATCCCAGAGGGGGTGGTTGTCTTTGATTTCCTTGTCCTTCCCATGAAAAATTAGGGTGATTCTGCCAACCTGCAGTATTATTATAAGGGTTATTTTGAAGTCTAGAATTGTTACCCATATAGTTGACTTGCTGAGTTTCCATGCCATGTCCGTAAGAGGAGTAATCTGGATTGAACATATTTCCTGGAGTTGCGTCGCATTGCATAACTGGCTGTACCTGCGTAGAACCAACAAAATTATCAAACTTTTTATTTAAAAGTTCTACCTGATTAGTAAGCATAGTAACAGCATCAATATTATAAACTCCTGCAGCTTTTGTCGGCTTTGTCCTCATGATTTGCCACTGATAATTATTCAATGACATTTCTTCAATAAATTCATAAGCTGTTTCTGGCGTTTTATTATTAATTGTTCCTCCTGCGGCTACATCAATCATTTGTCGTGTGGATGGATTCAAACCGTTGTGGAAGGTTTGAACTTGTAGCCATAAAGGTAGTCCATGATGAGGACATCTTCTCAAAAGATCCTTGTATCTCTCTCAGGCATCGTAAAGTGTTTCTAAATCCATCTACACAAAGGAAGAAATATCGTTTCGTAATTTAGCTGTTTTAGCAGGAGGAAAATATTTAAGTAAAAAATTTTCTATCATCTGTTCCCATGTGGTGATTGAACCTCGTGGTAGAGAATTTAACCACTGTTGGGCTTTGTTTCTCAGAGAGAATGGAAATAGCCTTAGTCGAATAGCATCATCAGAAACGCCATTAATTTTAAAAGTATCACACAATTCCAAAAAGTTTGCTAAATGAGCGTTGGGATCTTCATCCTGTAAACCATCAAATTGCACAAACTGCTGAATCATCTGAATAGTGTTAGGTTTTAGTTCAAAATTATTAGCAGCAATAGCAGGTCTAACAATGCTAGTTTGAGTACCAATCAAACTAGGTTTAGCATAATCATACATAGTTCGAGGAGCTTCATCCTCGTTTACTGGTTCTGCTGGTAGCGCTAGATGTGGTGGAATGTTTTGATTTGCTTCCATCTCTTCTGTAGGTTCTGGCTCGTGCTCTGGATAATGTAGGCTTCGTCTAATTTCTCTGTGATTTCTGCAAACTGTAGCTTCTAAATCTTCGTCAAAAAGTAGTGGTCCTGTTGGGTTGTTTCTAGTCATAGACTAGAAAAACCTAGAAAAATAATTAAAAAAACGAAAATAAAATAAAAAATAAAATAAAATAAAATAAAAAAATAAACTTAGGAAAACCTAGAAAAAAAAATAAGAAGAAAAGAAAAATAAAAATAAAAATAAATAAATAAATAAATAAATATATTAATGGCTAAAGTAATAGAAATCGAGTTTTCATATTTCAGTTAAATCCCCGGCAACGACGCCAAAAACCTGATATCCGCGTGATATGAAGTAATAAAATTTATAAAGAACTTGATCAAACCTAAACTGACTAATATCACGACGTTTTAAGGCAAGCGCACTTGTCGATAGTAGTATAGTCTAGTGATAAGATCGAGTATCGTACCCAAGGTAACCGAAAGTACTATTACTCACTTCCTTTCTATTATTTAACCAAAAAATTAAAGAGGGGTTTTGTTTAACTAATTCTAAAACTAAACTAAGAGAAGCAAAAAGAGTAAATTGGGAAGACTTTTTAGGGAAAAACTAATTGATAAGGACAATACTTAATGGGGGATCCACCTAGACTTCACTTGTTATTGGTTCTTGAGCTAGACGATTTATTCACTTGACTTGATCCGTAGAGATCCCTAATCTATGCTAAACCCTCCGTCAAGGCGTAGAGCAACTAGGCCTAGGTTGTTAATTAAAGTTCCTTTATTAATTAACTCCTTAGGTTGCATTAATTCGATCTATGGTTCCCTATATTAGGTTTGACCCTAATCCGGCAGATTTATGTCGCCCTATGTCTAGGGTTGCATGCAACTCCGCTTAATTATGGTAGATCTACTCTTATCACAGGGACTTTTGCTCCTCTGCTCTAAGCACATCTATTTCTTGAATTAATACCTAGGTTTATTAACACAAGAATTAAGCACACATAATTAAGAACAACTCAAGTATTTATCATATAACTCAAGAATAATTAATAGCAAGATTCATCTTAGGTTTCATCCCCCTCAAGTATTTGAGGGGTTTAGTTCATAATAAAGAAAGAAAACATCTCAGAAGATATAAAATAACAAAACATAAAAGAACCCAAAAACCCTGAAGGAATTTAGGGAGATCCTCTATATTGCTGCAGAATTCTGGCTTCTAGGATGAATCAATCAGCTTCCCTACGAGTAATCCCTACTTCCACTTTCTGTGTTGGCAGCAAAGAATACTTCCCTTTGTGGGGAAATAAGCACACCCTTAGAGTTGCCTCCTAGGGTCTTTATATAGAGCTTTGGGGAGCCTTTCTTAGCCTCCAAGTATTCCAATTCGAGTGAAATTCCTCTTCCTCATGACTAGAACACGCCCGTGCGCCACGCCCGAGTGACTTTGACAAAGGCTGTGTGATTTGGCACGGCCGTGTGGCCTACCCGTGCTTGTCGAGAGCTGGACCGTGTGATCTTCATGTGGCACGGCCGTGTGGCACGGCGTGTGGTGATTCCTTGGGCCGTGTGTTCTGTCATTTTTGGCCCATTTTCCTCATTTTCAGTCCATTTCCTATTCTTTTCTCTTCCCTATGCTCTCCTGAGTATAAGATATGAAAAAGAAGGATTAAGAGCACCAATTCTCACTAAATTGATAATAATTCATCTAAAATATAGGCTAAGCATGAGGTAAAAATATGTATAAATTAGCGTTTATCAGCTCCCCATTCAAAATTCCTAAATTTTCTCCTTGATAAACTCCCCCTTATCACTCATTAACCCAATCCCATGAGCACTTCAGACTACTTCCTTTAGAATCCAACTTGGATTCCACCTCTTACTATGCATGTGTAATAAAAATAAAACAACACTTTGCTCACCAAGGGCACTTTGCTCACCAAGGGATTCGAACCTTAGCTCCTTCACAAGCCTCCACACACCAACACCTTGAGCTCTAAGTGGCGCTACGTTGCCACTTTACCACAGGTTTTGTTGTGTACACCCCAACTTTAATTTAAAAGCCCACTTAGCTCCAACCCACTATCACCTAAGGCCAAAAATAAAAATTTTGCCAGACCTTAGGCTTAACCCTAGGCTTCCTAAATGTCCACTAAACACACTTAATTCACTACTTCAGCATATCAAGACAAGTAAGGATAAATTCAAGAAAAAATTCAAAAACTCGTAAAATTGGGGCGTTACAGTAATAAAGCCTCAAATTTGACTTGCACATAAGTACATGTAACACACACTTTCACAAATAGTCAATTCATTAATAACTTCACATTATCCAAACATTTAATAAATATTTGCTTTTAATCACTTTCGTTCTTAGCACTTAAATTCATATATCAACTCAAATCACTAATTCACAGTCAAAACATTTCAGACAGTAATCATAACTCAAATATCATAATCTATATGCTTATATAATTATAACATGTGTCAAGATCAATATATCATACTCTTTGATCCATACCTTTATAAGTTTCAACTCATCATCAACACATTTCCATTCAAACATTTGAGTACACAATCCATGCTATCAAAATTAGCTCGGTTGAAAAACTTATCTGTCTCAACAAAACAATTTTCGTCAGAGTCAGAAGATATCACACTATCGCAGGTTAAATATGGCATGTACAGCTAGACTCACATACGCTATGATAGTTTTAGAACCGACTAAACCATAACTCTGATACCAATAAAATGTAACATCCCTATTGCACAAAACACAAAATATGTAAAATTTCAATATACCCATGTTGGCTGAATTTTACCACACTCATAGAAGTCCATATATTTAATCAATTTCACATTTTAGTCCCTTGAACTTTTATTTTTTACAATTAAGTCCTAGTTACTCAAAATCATCAAAAATTCCCATATAAAATATATTAACCCAACATATATTCTCCATATCTCATCATCAAACAACAAAAATCACAATCTCTCATCAATGGCATAACTCAAAATATTCATCAAACTAAAAAATTCAAGCATGGGTTTTGTGGTACTCGAAGCAACGATCTCAAAAACGTAAAAATGATTAAAAGCAGACTAAAAATGGACCTTGAATTTGAGCTTGGGAGATGGCTGAACATAGTTTTCTCTTATTTTTTTCTTTTGTTTTTGTTTCGGTCAAGAAGAAATATGAAGCACGCTTATATTTTTTTAATCATCATATAATATAATATGTAATAACATATTTTAACACTTTTTTCCTATTATACCCTTTTAAAAATAATGACTCAAACTTATTCATTAAGGGTACATTCGGTGATAGGTTGAAAATGAGCATGGCTTTATTAATCTATATTTTATTATAAAATAAAGTTTAATTCACATATATATAACTTTAACAAAATAATATAAAAACTATATGACTTGTGCTTACCACCATCCCACTAATAAATAAATAGGCTATTTACAACTTAAGGGCTTTCACTTGTAAAGCCAATAGCAATTCGACCCCCTTCTAGAAATAACCACCAAATTCCCCTTTTACGCGATTAGGTCGTTTTATTTAATCGGACACCCAAACGACAAAATTAAATCACGAAAATTCAGCAGATATGAATTCACACATAATAAACATAGAAAATAATTTTAAAAATATTTTTCTGACTCAGATTCATGGTCCTGAAACCACCGTTCCGATTAAGGTCTAATTCGGGCTGTTACAAATTATATGCCGAATTGAATGTGGCTTTTGAATATGAGGTCCTTATGTTGTAAATGGACCATTGAATTTATGAATGGACATATATGTTAAGGGTTAGTGGATTTTAAATATGAATAATAAGGTTATTTTGGTAAAATGTAAATTAAAAGATTTTATAATAAAACAAAACACAAAACAAAGGCTATTATCATCATCTAGCCGAATTTGAAGAAGAAAAAGAGAGCTTTTATACTCCTCTAGGGTTCAGCACTTGTGAGCTTAATTGGTAAGTATTTTGAGCTCGATTTTTGATAATTTCTACGTTTTTGTGATCGTTGCTTCGTATTTTATAAAGCCCATGCCTTAATCTTATGATTTGAGTTTGATTTTGAAATGTGCCATTGTTGAAATGGTGAGCTTTGTGATGATTTTTTTGTTAAATGAATGATATGATTTGGGTTGATATATTTTATTGAATTTTTGATTAAATTAGCTAATTTGGGCTAATTTGTGAAAATAATTATATAGAGGGACTAAAATGTGAAATAGATGAATTATGTGGGCTTAATTGAATTATAGGAAAATTCAGCTAGACCTTGTATAAACAAAATGTGCATTTGATGATTTTATGAAATAAGGACTTAAATGTCAAAAAGTGAAAATTTGGGGGCTAAATTGCAAAATGCCTCAAATATGTGTTTTTGAATTGAATAGATTGAATGAATTCATTTTAAAAATGTATAGATCAAGAAAAGTGAAATCCGGACTTGGAACGAGGGAAATCAAAAGTTGTCGAGTGATCGAGTAAACCGATAAAATATACTCGAGGTAAGTTCATAAGTAGTAATTTGGTTATGAATGTTGTTAATTGCATTATTATAGACCGAATTGTGATGAGTGAAAACTCAGATGAGGTCAAGATAACGAAATGAATTATATGGTAGAGATAATAAAGAAAATGAGATAGATAAAGCTCGGTTGAATTGTAGATTTAGTTTCGGAAGTTAGTGACATGTCACTAGGATAAATTGTTTGGCTTCAGGCCATGATATTGGCACTTCCGGTGCGAGAAACATCTTGATTTGGCTTCGGGCCATGGTGTGGATGTTTTGGAAGTAACCTTGATTTGGCTACAAGCCATGGTATAGGTACTTATGGGATGTTATGTTCGAATGTTTGACTCTTAAGCCGGATGGTTCAATGAATGAACTGGGGAAATGCTTATGGAAGTAGTAGTATGAAATAGAACAAGTATGTACGATGTGTTAGTTGTCGAGATAAAGTACATAAGTGAGATGATATGAATTGAATCAAAGAGGTATGAATCTCATTTAAATGAGTAACCATGTGGTAAGACAAGCATAAAGGTTTGTAATGCTTGTTCATGGTTCAAATTGGTGAAATGGTAGTTTTATTGTTAAATTATATGTTAAATTATTTGCTTATGACTTACTAAGCTTTAAAAGCTTACTTGGTTTGTTTATTTCTATTTTATAGATCATCGAAGCTACTAAAGGCTCGGGAATCATTGAGGATCTTCATCGCACTATTTGAACTCATTTTGGTACTTTTAGTGCTTTTGAATAGCTAAGTATGGCATGTATAAGCTAGGGAGGGTTACATGTATATTTTGAATTGTAAATAAGCTAAGCCATGTGATTTGGCTACCTAAGTTGTGAATACGGTTGCTCTAGTATGTGATAGCTAATGTAACATTGGTATGACTTAGAATGCATGAATGGCCTAATGATATGCTCGCGATATTAAGTAATAAAATTTATAAAAACTGATCACACCAAAAACTAACTAATATCACAATCTTAAATGTAAGCGCACCTATCGAACAGCAGTATAGTTTAGCAGCAAGATCGAGTTATCATACTCAAGGGAACCAAAAGTACTAATACTTCCTTATCTAGCCTAAAAATAAAAGAGGATTGATTGAAACAAATTCTAAAACTAACTAGAAGTGCACAAAGAGTAAATTGGGGAAAACTTTAGGGAAAAGCTGATTGATATGAGCAATACTTAAGGGAGGATCCACCTAGACTTCACTTGTTATTAATTCCTTGAACTAGATGATTTCTTTACTCGACTTGATCCATAGAGATCCCTAACTTATGTTAATACCTCTTTCGAGGATAAGAACAACTAGGCTTAGGCTGTTAACTAAAGTTTCTTTATTAATTAACACCCTAGGTTGCATTAATTCGATCTATGGATCCCCTATTAGGTTTGACCCTAATCCGGTAGATTTATGTTGCCCTATATCTAGGGTTGCATGAAACTCCATTTAATTATGGTAGATCTACTCTTAAAACGGGGACTTTTGCTCCTCTGCCTAAGCACATCAAGTTCTTGAAGTAATACCTAGGATTATTAAATCAAGAATGAAGAACACATAATTAAGAACAATTCAAGAATTTATCAAATAATTCAAGAATAAATAATAACAAGATCCGTCTTAGGTTTCATCCCCCTCAAGTATTTGAGAGGTTTAGTTCATAATAAAGAAAGAAAACATCTCAGAAGAATTAAGATAACAAAACATAAGAACCCAAAAAACCCTTGAAGGAATTTAGGGAGATCCTCTGTCTTGATGTAGAACTTCTGGCATCTGGGATGAATCAATTGGCTTCCCTTGGAGTAATCCCTTGCTTTCACTCATTGTGTTGGCAGAATTATGGCGCTCTTTCTTAAGAGGAAAAAGTATATCTTTAGAGTTGCCTCCTGGGTCTTTATATAGAGTTTAGAATGGCTTTCTTAGCCCCTAAGTATCCAAATCCGAGTGAAATTCCTCTTCCTCACAGTAGGGACACGCCCGTGTGCCATACCCGTGTGCCACCACAAGAGGCCATGTGAGAGTCTGTCGATGGGGGCATGGCCGTGTGGCCTGGCTGTGCTAGTCAAGGGTTGGACCGTGTGTTCTTCATGTGGCACGACCGTGTGCCACGGCCGTGTGGTGACTCCTTGAGCCGTGTCGATTTCATATTTTGGCCCATTTGCATAGTTTTTGGCCCGTTTTCCATTCTTTTCTCTTCTCTATGCTCTCCTAAGTATAAGATATGAAAAAGAAAGATTAAGAGCACCAATTCTCACAAAATTAATGATAATCCATCCAAAATATAGGCTAAACATGAGGGAAAAATATGTATAATTTATCGTTTATCACCTAACTAAATATAATCATTTTGGTATGAGTAAATGATGAACTTTGGTAAGTTTTAGTTATGAGTTGAAAGGGTTCATGATGTGGTAATATAACAATTGATATGTTATGGTTTTGGCTTGATTGGTAAATGCTTAATTGGTTAATGTGCATGAATTGGTTGGTGATATTCTTAGTCTTATTGATGACTATTGTGGGCATGCTTTGGTTGTGAATTTTGGTGTATTTTGGCTTGTAGAGAGGACCCAAATCGGATAGCAAAGTTGGCTTTACGAATGGCCTATTTTTGTCCACACAGGCAGAGACACAAGCGTGTGTCTTAGCCGTGTGCGACACACGATCATAGTACATGGCCATGTGTCCTTTAGGGTACTAGTTGGATTAAGTCAGTATACCCTACAGGAATGATACGGCCTAGGCACACGAGCGTGTCTAGTGGCCGTGGGTGCAAGTCAGTAGTCTCCCTAATTTTCACACTACCGAGCACACGGGCGTGTCTCGTGGCCGTGTGAACAAGACAATATATATGCCCTATTTTGCCACGGCCTGGACAAATGGGTGTATCTAGTGGCCATTTGAAGCACACGACTTGACCACACGGGCATGTGATCTCAACAGCTTTGAAAAATGTTCAAGTTTCAGAAAAATTTTCTAAGTGTTTGGTTTAGTCCCGACCTTCTTCTAATGCATGTTTAGGGTCTCGTAGACCTTCATAAGTGACTCTTTGATGATGTATGATTATGTTATGATGATAATGAATGTGAAATGCCTGTAAAAGTTTTGATTTATCCAATAATGCTCCTAACCCTAGTCCGACGACGGATACGGGTTAGGGGTGTTACAACATCGATTTGTGATCCCATGTAAGACTATATCTGGGATATGACGTTGGCATCCTACCATGTATATGAGATTTCCCGAGTATCCTTTAGTATTCCAAGTGGTTCAATGGGTAACCCAAAGAGTATGCCAAAGAAAAGACAAGGTATGTTCATGTTGAAAGGGTACAGGTATGTACACAAAGCTCATAACTAATGAGTTTATGAATCGATGATATTCTCGGTAAGAAGTGAATGAATAAATCATGACTATGAGTTGTATAGCATACTATGTGATTGACACGAGTAAAGATGTATCCATGATATTTAATAACAACTGTGATAAGTTATAAATATGTTATATGTATGATATTGCATGATTAATGTTGTTGTTTATTTACATGCAAACTTACTAAGCTTTATGCTTACTCTCATTTCCTTTTTCATTTTCTTATAGTATCACCAAGCTAGCTCGAGGATCGTGGGATATCGGAGTTTGAATCTCACTATCACGTGAAGTACTTGGGTATAGCTAGTTTTAACAATTTGAGTATGACATGTATAGGAACTTGGCCATTTTGTTATATGTCATATTGATTTGGCCAAATGTTGGCTTATCTTGATGAATGATCCTTTTGTATAAGGCCATATGAAATTGGCCAGTATTGGTTAAAGGTATATACATATGATGATGTTATTCATGGAAGTAATAGTTTGCATGGTTAGGTTTCGAAACATGTGGTTTATAGGCTTGATAGATGTGGTATATGAATGAGGTGTGGATGACTTAGTTTTGAGATATTTGATGATTTAATCATGTTGTGTTATGTATCCTTGATTTGATGTAAGTTAAGTGATGTTTCAGGGTGGCAAATGGCTTGGTAAATAGCCTTATATTTGTCCACACAGGTAGACACACGGGCGTGTGTGACACATGGTTAGCCTCATGGGCGTGTTGATAGGCCATGTGTCCCTTGCATCCAAATTTAGCAAAACAGAATGCCCAATAGTAAACAAACGGGTAGAGACACAGCTATGTGTCTCAGCCGTGTGAAGGACACGGCCTCAGGACATGGGCGTGTGCCTAGGCCATGTAAAGTCTGCACATTAAATGCGAGAATCAAATTCATCACACGGCCTAGCACATGGGCGTGTGACTTGGTTGTGTGACCATAATTGAATGTTACATGGGTAGAGGACACAGGCGTGTCCTAGGGTCACATGGGCATGTGAGTCCACACGGCCTGCCCACACGGGCGTGTGACTCTCCAAACATGAATTTTTTCCTAAGTTACCCAAAAGTTCCAGAAGTTCTTAGTTTAGTCTCGAACCACCCCAATGTATGTTTAGGGCTTCGTAGGCCCTTAATAGGTACGATATACATGTGAATGAAAAGTTTGAAATTTTATGGCCCAGTTTTACATGGATGTCGATGTTTAAGTTCAATAATGCCTCGTATCCTATTTTAGTGATGAACACGGGTAAGGGGTGTGACACTTAATCCTTGTTCCAAGCCTAATTATTCTCATACATATCCATAACAGCCTATGAATTCCATGAAATTTTAGAATTTTCTGAAATTTTAACACTTTTCAATTTAATCTCTAAAACATGATTTCACCCAAAATTCTTTAATAAAATACCTTTAAACATCCATTAACATCTCAATTTCATCATCAAATAACTAAAATCATATGAACTTACCAATGGTATCTTCCAAAACTTTCAACAAATTCAAAAACTAATGAAATAGCAAGTTAGACCTAATTGTTAAAGTCCAACAACATAAAAATTTCAAGGAAAAAGCAAGAATTAAACTTACATGAAGCTAAATTATGAAAAACTAGCTTAAACTCTCTTCAATGGCTATTTTTTAGCTGAAAATGGTGATGATTTTGTTTAGAAATTTCAAATTTTCTTTTATTTCACTTAATTTGGCAAATTTTACAATTTTGCCCTTGTTTCGCAAAAAAATCTTAGATTTTTCTAATCTATGCCACCTCAACCACTTAAAATGGGTCCATTTGCCCTTTTAGTCCTCCCTTATTTAATTGTTAAGCTATGTAATCACTTTAGCAAGTTTTGCATCTTTGTCAATTTAGTGCTTTTGAATTAACTGACTACTAAAACATTAAAATTTTCTGACGAAACTTCAATACTACCATATTGACACTCTGTAAATATTTATAAAAATATTTACAACTTAGTTTATAACACCGAGGTCTCGATACCTCTTTTTCTCAATTATTTGACCTAATAAATCTTTATAAAACACAATTTACTATTTCAAAAATCTGTTAAAAACTACATTTGACTCGAAAATATTAAATAATATAATTTACAAGCTCATTTGTTGAATTTAGTGGCCTTGAACCACTGTTTTCGACATCACTAAAAATCGGGCTATTATAGTAGTGGCTACCATTTTCGTTTTCAAAATAAAAGTTGATTACAAAAAAGGCTTTTGATAGCTTGGCGACTCTATTGGGGATACAATAAGAGAGTCAAGTCGTGAGTTGATTACTTATTGGTCTTTTTTTCAAAAATTGATAATTTGCTTGAAATTTACGATCCTTTTATTGCATTTCATCTTTCATGTTTTGATATTTAGGGTTGTATAGGATCTAATATATCTTATTTTATTTATTTGAAAGTCTCTTTTTGTAAGTTTTTCCCTTGTTCAGTAGGAGTGAGAAACTATTCCTTCGTAAGGTCTTCACCTCCATATAGGATAGTGGATCGCTTTCAGGATACATCCATACCTATGTCTTCTTGAGATTTTCATCTCCGTACAGCCATAAGGAAATGCATTCCCTTGACCTGAACTCGGCCCGTATAATCTTATAATGAGTGAGGATCGAGGAATCTACCGGTTCAGGTTCCCTTACTTTAGAACCGAACCGTATATAATGAGCCTAAGAGCCTACCCTAGGTAGAACCACACCAAACCCCTAGTGGTCACCCAAATAGGTGCTCTATTTATTATTTCTCGCTTGCTTTAAATTCTAGCTTTGTAAGACATGTATTAACTCATTTTGTTTTGTTTTGATTGTGATTGTATTGCATTTTTATCATTGAAAAGTGTGTTGATTCACGTTCAGTTGCTAAATAGAAGAGCTTGTCATGGAAAAGGGATTTCTTGATAAAATGGAAGATAATGTGGCTGTCTAGATATGGTCTGAGAAGACACAAAAAGAGAAGGGTGATGGAAGGATATATGTCAAAATTGTGGGATTTCATTCGTATTAGTGTGACTTAGAATAATCTCCAAGAGTTGAAAGAGGTATGAGACCAATGGAATGATGAAACCAAATAGCTATTTTACTATAATTATGGTGATCTGCCTTATTTATTCGATGTCAAAGTAGATAAGCACTTATTTCAAGCTCTAGCCCAATATTGGAGTCTCACATATAGCTACTTCACTTTTGGGAATGTAGATTTGGTGCCCACCATAGAAGAGTACACAGCACTGCTCTGTTGCTCGAAAATCCAAGCCAACAAAGCTTATTCTAGAGCCCGCCATTAAGCTAATGAGTATTACGAGGGTGAGTGAGCAATGGGTTGTGGCCTGGATTAAATATAAGGGAGATAGTAAATGCATCCCTTGAAAAAGTTTGCTAGATTTAATCTTGGCACATCCGGATATGAAAAAAATGGTCGATATCTTTGCCTTGAGTATTTACGAGTTGGTCATCTTCCCCAAAGCGCTGGGTCACATAGATGATGTAGTTTTAGATCTATTCAGCCGACTTGATAAAAGGGTCATGCTTATCCCGGCAATTTTGGATGAAACTTTCAGATCTTTGAGTGCATGCCAGGGAATAGGTGAAGGAAGATTTATCGGGTGTGCACAACTCTTGCTAGCCTAGTTTCATAGCCACTTTTGGAAGGTAGAAAAGGTCTCTTATAGAGTATTCTCTGGGAACTGCTCTCTGTTGAAAGAACTCGTAGCCATACCAAGGTAATATGACATTTTGGAGGAAAAATGGATGGCAATTCTCCAGAGTCTCCAAGATGAAGACATTGAATTGAGGGCTCCTTGGATGATCCCTAACGAGATTTTGTACAATTTTGGAGACTTCGACTGGGTCCCTTTATTCGGGATACGGGAGCTACTAGGTATGCCCCTCTACTGGTATTGAGATAGTATAGGTCGAGACAGTTCATACCAGTAATGCAAGGGTAGGCCTAGTGTGTGTTTGTGTACAAATGTGATAATTACATGAAGAAGGCTCGTGAAATATCGAACTCTTGGAACCAAATCTACAGAATGAAATGATTTGCCGTAAATCTCGTGACGACCTATGAGTATGTAACACCCCAAACCCGGCCCAGACGTTTTGGCCAAATCTGGTGTGTCACATGGACGGTGAATTACACCTCGTTCTTTTATTAGTAAGTTTAGGGTGAATTAGTAAAATCATTTTAAGTGTTTTGAGAAAAAGAAGGTTAATTAATTTACAAAATCCTATCCACTTATCAATTTTGAAGTTCACTTTTTTAGGGATCTTAGTAGTATGTCATTGTCATTAAATTAGCCATTTGTCACGTAGAAAAGGGTTTTTAAAATGTTTGTTAATTTTAAAATAAAATTAATCCGCCCAGCCTTAGACTATAATTTTTAAACAAGTAGTAAATAAGTAAATAAATCCAAAATAAAAATAAAATAATTAATGAGCGGCCTTATTACAGATTTAAACCCCAAAAATTTAGTAATACCAAAATAAATAATTTTAAGAAAACATAATCGAATGCAGATCATGTGGCCACTCCAAATCCCTTACAGCTCCAAGTCCTCTAAGGTTGGGGCTCACTTGCATAGATGAAGAGAAAGGGGTGAGTTTGTGAAAACTTAGTGTGTAAGCAAACCCAACTAGAGTCCAGATCAGTACAAGCTTAACTGGGCCGAAGCCCTATCCAGATACAGTGATAACTAGGCGTTAGCCCTATTCAGAAACAGTAATTACTGAGCCTTAGCCTTATTTAGAAAACAGTGCGGCCTTAGGCCCATTACAATATCAGAATAGTATTTTATGCATGAATGCAAACCCAAGCCCAATCCAGCCCTACACACCACCCGTACCAACCCTACACACCATGTGGGGAATAACTCAACCCACCCAGCCCTACACAACACAGTCGCAGCTTAGCTGCTTAATCAAATAACGTGGCCAAGCCACTAAAATAGTAGTACGAGGCAGAGCCTCTAACAGTATGCGTGGCATTGCCACTTAACACTTACTCCATCAAAACCCAATCCCATGCAGTAGAGCATATCATGACATGGCAGACAGAGAACAGAAATAAATTTAGCATGCAAATCAGTCAACTTAGCCCTAGGGGTAAAATGGTCTTTTAACACCTAGGGGTAAAATAGTAATTTTCCACCCTTAAGGGGTATTTTAGTAAATTTACCAGATTTTTAGTGTTTCATACTCATTACAGTTTGTTAACAGTCCTAACGTCATCCATGTAACTTATTTAGCCTATTTTATTAATTCAGAGACATTGGCCCCTAAAACCCCTAATGGGCCCAACAGTGTCCACTAGCTACTACGACCCATTAAGCCCAAATTTTACATCTGTTTTAGCAGATTTAGTAGTCAAACTACCAGGATATGCTTACCGCTCATTTTTACCCATATGGGCCCGTAAGCCCATTGGGCCTAAATTTGGCCCTTTGAGGCCCAAAACCACCAACGTGCACGAAATCGCGCACACAATCGTCTTACCATTTGTGATTACCAACCTTACCGATTCAACTGACCCACGAGTGTTCACACGCTCGCAAGCCCATGAAATGCCAGAATTCCAGCTTTTCGGCTTTTGCCGATCTAGTCTACTAGTGGGTGTCGATTACACACCTGTTTTGCGACACTACGTCGAGATCCGCCCCAAATTAACCTAAAATTGTTTAAATCGCACTGTTAACTAAATACCAATGAAATCAACGAAATTAGAAACCTACCATATTCGACCAACACCATCCAAAGCCCTTAATCACTTACCTTTGCCAAAATCCACCACTAGATCCAGATCTAGATTGCCCCACGGTCCTAGCCTCCATTACTCCTTGTTAGCTCGCTTCTTATCAACACTAAAACACAAAAGAACTGAAAGAAAGCGGCTAATATAACCCTTAGTCAAAACGACAACCACCCTGAAGAGTTAGGGGTTTTCGGCTTTTCTTGAATCACAAATTTACGAATGGAGGGGTTTCGAGTACTTACCAATGCTTTATTTTGCCAAAGAAGAGTCCCCAATCCAGGCTAATCCAGATCTAGTATAGATCTAATCCAAAACGTGAAAAGAGAATAGATCTAAGTGATCTAAAGATTCAGTTCCTGAATCATTATAGAGTATGGAGGTTTCGGCTTTTATAGAAACAAAAAGGAGAATGGATGTCTATTAACCAGATAAGAGATGTCGACAGAGTGATAAGAGAGTTGTGAGTTTTAGCTTTTGAAAGAATTGGGTTGAAGGGTGTGGAAGATTTGGCCAATAAAGAAGAATCGGCTAACAAGATGATTCGGGTTTCGGCTTTTGGAACAATCGGCTAGAAGGCTATGAGAAAAAAGGTTACTTTAATTGATGGAGAAAAGAAAAAGAAAAGAGTGGAAAGAAGAGAAAAGAAGGAAAGTGACAGATTTAGTTTGAAAAGAAAATAGATGATAGATTTGATTCTTTGCACAATTCGGCACAAAGAGACTATGGAGATCTAGTTTTCGATTTTTAGAATGTGAAGGAGGAAGAAAAGGTAAACAGAGGGCACTATACCTATTCGGGCAAAGAGAACAACCCCTACTTGCCAAATCCCGAAAGCTTAACCCCAAGAGATGTCGGTACAAAACAATCTCTAATTGCCGAAAGTAAAGCCCCCTAACAACCCTAGCTGAATATGCACCCTCAACCCCTCAATCGGCCAACACAACTTCCCCTTCAAAATTCCTAAAATTTCTCCACTTATTCCTCCTTGATTTAATCCCATGTGTAATTCAAACACTTCCCCTTCAGAGTTTAACTTGAGAACCAACACTTGCCTTGAACAAGCAATAAAATAAAAAAAATGCTACTTGCTAATCCATGGATTCAAACCTAAGCTCCCCTTACCATCCTTAACACGCCACTCCCCCTGCTTTAAGTGGTGCCATCTTGCCACTTTAACATAGGCTTACTTGTGTCTCAGATTCCTAATTTTTGTTTAAAGGCCCACTTAATCAAAGCCCCTTCTCTATTAAGTCTAACATTTTAAAATTCCACCGGGTTTTAACTTAAGCTTAGGCCTTCTAAAGGCCCACTAAACATACGCAAAACATATATTAACACATCCAGCCAAGCAAAATTAAATTCACGCAAATTCTCAAAAATCCCAAAAATTAGGGCATTATAACTCTGCCCCCTTTAAAGAAATTTCAGCCTCAAAATTTTCTTGGTCCAAACAGGTGAGGGTATTGCTGACGTATCGCCTCTTCTGGCTCCCACGTAGCTTCTTCTCTACCATGATTGTGCCAAAGTACTTTCACCGAAGGAACTGACTTCTTCCTTAATACCTTGACATCACGGTCCAGAATTTGCACAGGTTCTTCTTCAAAAGTCAAGTTAGTTTTCACCTCAATTTCTTCCACTGGCACGACATGAGAAGGATCAGATTGATACCGCATTAGCATGGAGACATGAAAAACGTCATGAATTTGATCCAACTCTGGAGGTAGCTCCAGTGGATATGCTGCCGGACCTACCCATTTGAGAACTCGATAAGACTCGATAAACCGTGGACTCAACTTGCCCTTCTTACCAAACCTTAGTATCTTCTTCCAAGGCGAGACCTTTAAGAAAACCATATCTCCCACTGAGCACTCAATTTCCTTACGCTTTAAGTCAGCATAAGATTTCTGTCTATCATATGCTTCATTTAACAGATCCCTGATCAGCTTAACCTTGTCTTCAGTATCTGCCACCAACTCTGCCCCAAGAACCTGATGTTCTCCCAACTCTATCCAACAGGTAGGTGTACGACACCTTCGTCCATACAGTGCCTCATTTGGAGCCATTCGGATACTCGCCTAATAGCTGTTGTTGTAAGGAAACTCCGCTAATGGCATGTAATCCTCCCAACTACCTCGAAAGTCGATAACACATCCCCTCAACATGTCCTCCAAAACTTGAATCACCCTTTCCGATTGTCCATCCGTCTGGAGGTGAAAAGCAGTGCTGAAATCTAACCGTGTACCTAACACCTCATGCAACTTCTGCCAGAATCGAGATGTAAACCTAGGATCCCGATAAAAAATAATCGAAACTGGCACTCCATGAAGCCGCACTATCTCTGCCACATACAACTTGGCTAACTTTTGAAGTGAGTAGTCGGTTCGGGTAGGTATGAAATGAGCAGATTTGCTTAACCTATCCACAATCACCCAAATTGAGTCTTTCTTGGTAGGCGTCAAGGGTAGCCCACTCACGAAGTCCATGGTTACCCTCTCCCACTTCCAAAGTGGAATCTTCACCGGTTGTAGAAGCTCAAAAGGCAGTTGATGCTTAGCCTTCACTTGCTGGCATGTCAAACACTTTCCCACAATTTCTATTACTTCATGCTTAAGTCCAGGCCACCAGTACAACTCTCATAAATCTCGATATAGCTTATTCCCTCTAGGATGCATGGCACAAGGTCCGCCATGAGCCTCACTCAGAATTGACTACCTCAAGTCAGAGTCCTTTAGAATACAAACTCTTCCTCGAAAGCACAGAACCCCTTCACTGTTAATCCAAAATCTGAAGCCTCATCACACCTAGCTTGCTTGAATCGAGGAACTAGTGACTCATCCTCTAACTACTTTTCCTTAATCTGCTTTATCCAGGTTGGTCTCACTTGTAATTTCGCTAACAAGCTACCATCGTCATATAGACTCAGGTGAGCAAACATTGCTCTCAACTCAGTTACAGCTCTTCGACTTAGTGCATTAGCTAACACATTTGCTTTGCCTGGGTGATACTCAATAGAACAGTCATAGTCCTTGAGCAACTCTATCCACCTTCGTTGCCTAAGGTTCAACTACTTCTGATTCAACAAATACTTGAGACCCTTATGGTCCATGTATATAATACACTTTTCTCCATACAAGTAGCGTCTCTAAATCTTTATTGCAAAAATAACTGCTGCCAAATCTAGATCATGCATAGGGTAGTTCACTTCGTGAGGCTTAAGCTGTCGCTATGCATAAGCGACCACCTTACCCTCTTGCATCAATACACAACCCAAACCAACATGCGATGCATCACTGTACATAGTGAAATCCTTCCTAGACTCCAGCTGAATCAATACTGGCGCCCCACTGAAAACCTTCTTCAACCTATCAAAAGCCTCTTACTGTTTCTCAGTCCATACAAATGATACTCCTTTCCTCAAAAGTTTTGTTAATGGCGCAGCAATCAAAGAGAACCCTTCCACGAACCTTCTGTAGTACCCTACTAAACCCAGAAAACTCTAAATTTTTGATACAGATCTCGGCGGCTTCCATTCCAAAACTGCCTCAATTTTTCGAGGATCGACCCTAATCCCCTCAGCAGAAACCACATGATCTAAGAACGTCACCTCTCGCAACCAAAATTCACACTTGCTGGATTTTGCATACAGTTGCTTCTCCCTCAACACTTGCAGAACAATACGGAGATGCTCATCATGCTTTTCCTCAGTTTTCGAATACACTAGAATATCGTCTATGAAGACGACCATGAATCAATCCAAGTAAGGTTGGAATACCCAATTCATCAAATCTATGAAAGCCATAGGTGCATTCGTCAATCCAAACGGCATTACCAAAAACTCGTAATGACCATACCGAGTTTTGAATGCTATCTTATGAATATCCACCTCCTTGACCATTAATTGATGATATCCAGATCGAAGATCGATCTTGGAAAATACTGAAGCTCCTCTTAGCTGGTCAAACAAGTCGTCGATCCTTGGCAGAGGATACTTGTTTATAATCGTCAGTTTGTTCAGCTGACATTAATCGATACACATATGCATCGTCCCATCATTCTTCTTCACGAATAGTACCGGTGCTCCCCACGGAGACACACTTGTTTAATAAAACCTCTGTCCAACAACTCTTGGATTTACGCTTTCAACTCTACTAACTCCTTTGGTGTCATCCTGTATGGTGCGATGGACACTGGAGCCGTTCCAGGAAGCTCTTCAAGAAAGACATCTTAGAATTCCTTGACAGTTTTAACCTCCTCCACGGTCAAACTCTCAACATCAGACTGATTCACATATGCCAAATATGCCTCGCAACCCTTGTGAATCAGCTTCTCAGCTCTCAAAGCTGAGACAACATTGGATAAGTAATCTCTTCGCTCACCTATAACCATCACCTCCTCATCCTCCACATACTTTAACACCATCCGCTTAGCAGCGCAATCCAGAGTCACCCTATGCTTAGGAAGCCAGTCTATTCCCAAGATGAGATTGAACTCTCCAAACAGTAGCTCTATTAAATCTGCAGAGAAAATCCTACCTTGAGTCTCTAAAGGCACATCTCTAAAGAGTTCGTCTACCCTAATCGAGTGACCCAATGGACTTATCACAGTTACCCCACTCACAGTTTCCTCAGAGTGCACACCCAACGTCCCAGATACATCACATGCAACATAAGAATGGGTAGAACCAATATCTATTAAGGCAGTGTATGGCATGCTAGAAATAAAAAACGTACCGGTTATGACGTTAAGTGCGTCACCCTCCTCTCGGCAACGAGCAGCATAAACCAACGCTGGCTATCGAGCCTCAGCATTTCCAACACCCCTTCCCGATGCTCCACGTCCACGACTATTTCTGTTGCCGCCTCTACCTTGACCACGGCCTCTCAGTGGTTGTGGTCCACCTCGCATTGGTTGCAGCTTGCGTCTGAGCCAGCCTCTGAGAACAATTGTTGACTCTATGCTCCTTGGACCCACACTGAAAACATGCTCCAATACGCTTCCAACACTCTTCCAGATGCACTCTGCCACAATCCTCGGAAGCCTGCGGTCTAACCACATTCACCGGAACTGCTCAAATCGGTTCATCCATTCTAGCCCTTTTGACATTTTTGCCCGCAGCACCTGAAGGTCCAGAATCCCTCTTAAATCAATTTCGATCCTTCTCACGGTTCTGCCGCTACATGCGTTTCATCTCCTCAGCTATCTTAGCTTTTTGCACCAGAGCCGCGAAGTCACGCTCCCTCTACGGAGCTATCAGCACCCTAATTTCATCCCTGAGGCCATCTTCAAATCGTACGATACGTTCATATTTCGTAGCGACTATCCTACTAGCGTACCAGCTTAACCTTAAGAACTCAACCTCGTACTCTGCAACAGACTTATTACCCTGGGTCAAGTTTAGAAATTCTTTCCTTCGGGCGTCCACATAGCTCACCCCAATGTACTTCCCTTTGAAGGCTGCCTTAAATAGCTCCCAAGCTACCCGCTCAGTTGGGGTACTATCCCTCATAGTGATCCACCACTGGTAAGCCTCATCTCGCAGCAGAGATACTGCTCCCTTCATCTTCTACTCCGCTGAGCAATCCAAATCGTCCATGATCCGCTCCATGGCCTCCAGCCCGTATTCAGCCACATTTGGGGCCACTTTAGATACGCTCCTAAAAATCTCTACTCTGTTAGCTCGGAGTCGCTCAGAAATAGACCCTTGATTCACAATCCCCGTACTTGCTCCAGCAACCCTTTCCAGAACCTTTAACATCACCTGGGACAAAGTATCGTCCCTTGCAGCCCGATCATACAACCCAGTCTTAGTTGCTGGTGGCGCCCGTGCCCCCTCAGCTGGCATATGTCCCAAAGATAAAGACCCAGCTTGTACACTACCTCGGCCATGTCTACGGCCTCGTCCACGAGCTGCCCTCGTCCACGAGCTTGTACAAAATTTATTACAGATGACTTATGTACAAATAGTATTTCAGAGTTTTGTTTTCGCAGAATTGTAGCCTAGCTACAGTCTCAATCTTCTAGGGTTTTTAGTTTTTTTTCATATTGACTTAGTCTCTACAGTTTCAGTATCACCCTAGCTACAGAATCTTAGTAAAGCCTCAGTACTATCTATAGTAGTATAATAGTATTACAGTAAGGTACAATATAGTAAAAATACTTACAGACTTGGTACCGGAGACTCGGTGTGCTACTCTTCGAAATCTAGATTTTAGAAAACCAAAATATTTTTTGGAAAAATAACTTTTGTTCCCAAAAGAAAACCTTTAGTAAAAATACAAATATCTTGAAGGAAATCAATTTGAAAAGGGTTTTCCTAAAAAAATTTCAAAACCGTTTTCTTTAAAATACCTTTTTGGGTCTTTATTTAAATTTTAAGAAAACTGTTTAGACCCGATCCACAGCCGAGTTGTTGCAACCGAGCTCTAATACCACTAAATGTAACACCCCAAACTCAGCCCAGACGTTATGCCCAAATCTGGTGTGTCACATGGATGGTGAATTACACCTTGTTCTTTTATTAGTAATTTTAGGGTGACTTAGCAAAATCATTTTTAAGTGTTTTGAGAAAAAGAAGGTTAATTAATTTACAAAATCCTATCCACTTATCAATTTTGAAGTTCACTTTTTTAGAGATCTTATTAGTATGTCATTTTCGTTAAATTAGCCATTTGTCACGTAGAAAAGGGTTTTTAAAATGTTTGTTAATTTTAAAATAAAATTAATCTGCCCAGCCTTAGACTATAATTTTTAAACAAGTAGTAAATAAATAAATAAATCCAAAATAAAAATAAAATAATTAATGAGTGGCCTTATTACAGATTTAACCCCCAAAAATTTAGTAATACTAAAATAAATAATTTTAAGAAAACATAACTGAATGCAGATCACGTGGCCACTCCGAATCCCTTGCAGCTCCAAGTCCTCTAAGGTTGGGGCTCACTTTTATGGATGAAGAGAGAGGGGCGAGTTTGTGCATGAATGCAAACCCAAGCCCAATCCAGCCCTATACACCGCCCGTACCAACCCTACACACCATGTGGGGAATAACTCAACCCACCTAGCCCTACACACCACAGTCGCAGCTTAGCTACTTAATTAGATAACGTGGCATGGAATACAGAGAACAAAAATAAATTTAGCATGCAAATCAGTCAACTTAGCCCTGTGACAGCCTTAAATTGACCCTAGTCAGAATTGTGGTTTTGGGACCACAAAACCGGGTTATAAGAATAATTTAATATTTATTTTTAAGCCCATTATATGTGTCAATTCATGTGTGACATCTTTGGTGATTTAATTTAGTCTTATCATAGTGAATTGCACTTAAAAGGGCTTAGTTGTGAACTTTGAAAGTATGATGGGTAAATGTGTGATGACTAATTAATGCATGCATGTGAAATAATGGAGTTGCATGTCAATTTGACCACTTTTATGATAGTGGGCGGTAATGATGAGTTCTTTTGGCATTTTGTGTGTTGTAATTTAGTTAAATAATAATAATAATATGAATTAGTAAATTGTTATCATAAAATTGGGAAATAAAATTATAATATGGGTGAAAATAACAAGGTGATCTCTTTTTTCTTCATTTGGCTGAAAATAAGAAAGAAGAAAGGAAGATAAGGGCTCAACCATTCGGCTAGGAGAGGACATTGATTAAGGTAGGTTTTCTTGATGAAATTCTTTAATTTCTTTGAATTTGAGCTAGTCTTGGGGTTCTCTCCATTGCCCATTATGGAATTCCTTGAGCTTTGAAAGATTGAAGCATTCGGCCATGACAAATTTTGGCTAAGGATTGTTGAGTTGAAGCTATGAACTTATTAGAGCTTGTTAATGAACCTTATGGTGTTATATGCATGAAATTTTAAGTTGAACTTAGAAATTTTATTTTGATTGATGATACCGAACCTTAAGAGCATTCGGTTCTTTGAGTTATATGATTTTTTTTATTTAGCAATTTGGTTTTAGCATGATATTTGGTTTATTGATATTGATTTGGGGTGAATAGATGTTAATTGGATGTGGTGAGCTTCTTATTTTGTTTGATCGAAACCCACTTGTAATTTGAAATTAGTGAAGCATGTTAGTTTCGGTTAATTAGTAATATGATAGCATTGAGAGGATGATGAATTGAGTCGTTAAAAAGGGGTTGTTGTTAGGTTAAAGAGCATTGAAAAATATAATTCTTGGTATTAGGTCTATAATGCCGAACTTAAGCTAATTATGTACATGATATTATTTCGGTATTGGATTATTATATATAGTTAAATGGTTGACAACTTACATGTTTGATTTAGCTCATTGTTGCATTCGGCTAAATAGGGTGAAGTGTGATCTTTGTGCATGAAGTTTTGAAAATGAAAGACTTTAAGTGAATTGTGGTTAAATGCTAAGTTAAATTTGATAATGACTGAGTAATATGAATTTTGAGAGTTAAAGCATTTGGTCATAGGGGATAATAGTTGAAGTTATGAATATATAAAAATGTGAATCAATGCATTATATGCATATACATGTCATTCGGCCTTGGGAAGCTTTACTTATAAATTTATAAGTTGAAGTTATGACATGTATGTGTTTTTAAGTTATTTATGAGTATATGTATATATATGCACTTAAAATGTGATTGATAGCCAAATGTTGGGTACTTGGTAAAGTGAATGTCTTAGTATAGAATAATTATACATGTGTTTCATGGTATTCAGCCAACATGAGATATGGATAAAATTGTGTCGTAGACAGTATAAGAGAGTGTTTAAAGGTTATTGTGATATATATGTATTTGGCCAAATGTGTGTATGTGACAAGGGAAGTATATGTGTTTCTTATTTTTTTAAATGAAAGTGTAATAACCAAATGAGATGTATGAATAAGGTTTAACAATAGTTAAATTGTTCAATTTAGCTCACGAGCTCAAGAAACCAAATCCGAAAAGGGGAAAGCTAAACTAATCGAGTAGACGATTTGTAGTCGTTCAACGACTGTCAAGGTAAGTTCTTGAGGGTTTAAATTAAAATGCTTATATTAAATGATGGAAGAAATGAAATGAACCTTTATAATATGAGCATAGAATAATAATTTCCGAATGTAAATTGATTAAGTAACGTATGTGATTGATAAAGTTACGATATGTTACATGCATATTTAAGTGAAAATATGTGTGTTATTGAATGATACGTGCATATGGAGTAAAAACTATATAGTTGACATGAGTAAAGTATCAAACGGTGAGTGTGATGTGGAAATGCCATAATGGTTATGTTTTATTTGTCAAATGTTCAAGATGGAAAGAAATGTATAAGATATGTATATGTAGGATGGCTGAAATGGCTAATGTTGAATGTGTGTATGATATATATATAAATGTGTGTACTTAGTGAGGTCAAATAACTAATAAGAATGTTGAATGGCCTAATGGTTATTATAAAATGAAAACAAATTATGTGTTATATGAGTAAGTGAGAATAAAAGTATCATCCTAATTAAAACGTTTGTGTTATGTGAATATTAAAAGTATATGAAATAATACGTGGATAACTTTGTGGATTGACTATCGTAAAATATTATTCGGGTCTATAATCGAGTAAATCTCGTGCTGGTATTATATCCGGGTTTAAAGTCCCGCAGGTTTAATGCTGGTGAATTAAGTAAGATTATGATTTTGAATGTTCGCAGTAGACTACCCTCAAGTAAGTACTATATTACCTCCTTATTTGTAAGTTTACCTCAGAGTGAATCATTAGCATTAAAGAAAAAATATATGTGATTGATGATTATATTACGAAAATGAGGATGACCTAATCGGTCTTGATATGTTTGTATAATGTAGTATATGCTAAGTTTTCATGTATGTACTCATGTACATTCGGCCAACGATTCTGTGAATTATTAGTATTAAAGAAGGATACATATGTGGGAATGATTATTATATCTTCGAATAAAGGAATAATCTATTCGGTCAATGGTTGTTAGTATGAGAAAGTATTTGATTTAAATTTATCGTATGAGCTTTAAGTAAAGAAAAGTATGTGCTAAGATATCTATATGTAATTGTGCATATTCGGCCAAAAAGGCCTTATGAATTGAGAATGAATTATATTCGGCTAGATGTGCAAATACAAGGTAAGGATTGTATTCTATCAACCTACATATATGTGATAAGGATTATGTTTGGTTCTTTGCGTACCTATACTGTAATTCAATACATGCCATGTTGAAATACTCGAAAGTTTTGATGTGATTATGAACTAAGGAATTAAGTTTTTATATACATATATATATATATATATATTCATGTATGTGCATGAAACGAGTACATTTGAGCAAGTAATTATGATTATTGAAAGAGTTATATGTTATGCTAAATGAGTAGTGACTCTATGAACCTATTCATGATAGATTATGATATTACTATGTGCTTCCAAATATGGAAACTAAATGTGGTTAAAGTATTATATTTTAGTTTGATTGATTGAATTAGAAGTAGCAATGAAGCTTTTAGATGCGGAAGAATATATGATCTCAATTTGGATAAAATAGTTAAATTATATGCGCGTGCATGAGGTTTGAACTATTTGACAGGATAATGAAATCTCTTGGTATTGTTAAATGCGATTTGTACAAGGTTTAAAACGATGAGTCCTAGTAATGATCAACAATTAAAGATGTTCAGTACATTAAGTTAGCCAGGTATGTATCATGGACTCATATATGATTTTAATTTGATTGAATTAAAAGCATATAAAGTAATGCATATGCAAATATTCGACCATCTTGGTTATTATTGTGAAAGTATATATGTGCTAGCTAGGTGGTGCGTTTATTGAAATTATAGTTCGATATGAAGCTTAGATTAACTGCATCGAATAGAAGAAACGAATGACCAATGATATTGAATGAAAACATTTTGTGACATTAAACTCAAGGGCAAAGAAATGTAAATTAAACTATGCGAAATTCTGGTTAGGTATATTCGGTCAAATGGGATATTACTTAGATTTAAATACATGAGATAATCGTATTTGATTCAATAAAGTTATTGTTTTGCTTAAGACTTACTAAGCTTATGAAAGCTTACTCTGTTTGTTTCGTGTCCGTGTTTTATAGATTGTGGACTTTAACTACCAGCTCGGGGATCGTCAGTGCTTCGTCACACTATCTGCTATTACGATAACCATGTGATTAGACTTAGCTTATGGCATATATAGGATAGATGCTAAGCAAAAATGATATTATGACTTTTATATATAAGTCACGCGAATGTGGCATCTTATGGAACTTACTTGTATAAGTCTTAAATTTGAACTTTGATTGTGTATAGTAATTAGTAAATTAATGATCTTTATTCTAGAAAATGTTCAAAATTTTTCTGTCCTGATCTGATTCCTAGTTTCTGGTAACGCCATTTCCTATTCTGGCGATGGTTACGGAATAGGGGTGTTACAAGCCCTAGGGGTATAATGGTCTTTTAACACCTAGGGGTAAAATAGTATTTTTCCACCCTTAAGGGGTATTTTAGTAAATTAACTAGATTTTTAGGGTTTCATACTGATTATAGTTTGTTAACAGTCCTAACGTCATCCATGTAACTTATTTAGCCTATTTTGTTAATTTAGAGACATCGGCCCCTAAAACCCCTAATGGGCCCAACGGTGTCCACCAGCTACTACGACCCACTAAGCCCAAATTTTACATTAGTTTTAGCAGATTTAATAGTTAGACTAGCAGGATATGCTTACCGCTCATTTTTACCCATATGGGCCTATAAGCCCATTGGGCCCAATTCGGCCCAATTCGGCCCAAAACCACCAACATGCACGAAGTCGCGCACACAACCGTCTTACCATTTGTGATTACCAACCTTACCGATTCAACTGGCCCATAAGCGCTAGCATGCACGCAAGCCCACAAAATGCCAAAATTTTGGCTTTTTGGCTTTTGCCGATCTAGTCTACTAGTGGGTGTCGATTGCACACTTGTTTTACGATACTATGTCAAGATCCACCCTGAATTAACCTACAATCATTTAAATCGCACTGTTAACTAATATCCAATGAAATCAACGAAATTGACAACCTACCATATTCAGCCAACACCATCCAAAGCCCTTAATCACTTACCTTTTCTGAAATCCACCACTAGATCTAGATCTAGATTGCCCCACGGTCCTAGCCTCCAATACTCATTGTTAGCTCGCTTCTTATCCACACTGAAACACAAAAGAACTGAAAGAAAGTGGTTAATATAACCCTTAGTCAAAACGACAGCCACCCTGAAGAGTTAGAGGTTTTTGGCATTTCTTGAATCATAAATTTACAAATGGAGGGGTTTCGAGTACTTACCAATGCTTTATTTTGCCAAAGAAGTGACCCCAATCTAGCCTAATCCAGATCTAGTATAGATCTAATCCAAAACGTGAAAAGAAAATAAATCTAAGTGATCTAAAGATTCAGTTCCCGAATCACTATAGAGTATGGAGGTTTCGGCTTTTACAGAAACAAAAAGGAGAATGGATGCCTATTAACTAGGTAAGGGATGTCGACAGAGGGATAAGAGAGTTGTGAGTTTCGGCTTTTGAAAGAATTGGGTTAAAGGGTATGGAAGATTTGGCCAATGAAGAAGAATCGGCTAACAAGAAGATTCGGGTTTCGACTTTTGGAACAATTAGCTAGAAGGCTTTGAGAAAGGAGGTTACTTTAATTAATGGAGAAAAGAAAAATATAAGAGTGGAAAGAAGAGAAAAGAAGGAAAGTGACAGATTCGGTTTGAAAAGAAAAGAGATGATAGGTTTGATTCTTTGCACAAATCGGCAGAAAGAGACTGTGGAGATCTAGTTTTTGGTTTTTAGAATGTGAAGGTAGAAGAAAAAGTAAACAGAAGGTACTATACCTATTCAACCAAAGAGAACAACCCCTACTTGCCAAATCCCGAAAGCTTAACCCCAAGAGATGTTGGCACAATAGTCTTAATCGAGTTTGAAAGAATTATGTGGAGTGTATCCTGAACAGAAGGTTGGGTGGTAAGATCAGTCTTTTTATAAGGAGTCGTAACTATATTCTTATCATCAACAGTTTTAATCGAGTTTCGAGCTTGTAAAGTAACTTTGTCATCACCTACACGTAGTGTAAGCTCGCTTACTCCTACATCAATTATGGTTCTGGCAGTTGCTAAAAAGGGTCGACCTAAAATTAAGGGTACATTGCTATCCTCATCAATGTCTAAAACAACAAAGTCAACTGGGAATATAAATTTATCAATTTTGACAAGCATATCTTCAATTATTCCCTTTGGAAATCTAATGATTTTATCAGCCAATTGGATGCTCATCTTAGTTTGTTTAGGTTTTCCAAGACCTAGTTGTTTAAATAGTTTATAAGGCATTACATTAATACTAGCCCCTAAATCAGCTAAAGCATTTTTAATGTCTAAACTACCAAGTAAACAAGGAATTGTAAAACTCCCTGGATCTTTCAGTTTATTGGGCAGCTTATTTTGTAAAATAGTTGAACACACTACATTTAGTTCCACATGAGATGTCTCATCTAGCTTTCATTTATTCATCAGTAGCTCTTTTAAGAATTTCATGGCGTTTGGCATCTACGACAGAGCTTCAATAAATGGTAAATTAATGTGTAATTTCTTTAAAAGTTTAAGGAATTTACCAAATTGTTCATCTGTGCGGTCTTTCCTTAACGCATTTGGGTATGGGATACGAGGCTTATATTCTTTGACAATTGCTTCTTTGGAACTTACCTCATCTTTACCTTTACTTACCACAATCTCCTTACATGGCTCTGGGTTGGTTTTGGCTAACCCTTCCTCATCTATTGTATCCACGGCATTAAGTTGTTCCTTAGGTTGGTCTCAGTGTTTCTTGGTAACCCACCTTGTGGTCTTTTAGAAATTAGCTTAGCAAGTTGGCCTATTTGAGTTTTGAGTCCTTGGATGGATGCTTGCTAGTTCTTTAGTGCCATTTTGGTGTTATAGAAATGGGTTTCTAACATGGTGATAAATTTTGTGAGCATCTCTTCAAGGTTCGTTTTTTTCTCTTGTTGGAACGGTAACTGTTGAAATCTCGGAGGAGATGGTTGCCTTTGATTTGCTTGTCCTCCCCATGAGAAATTGGGATGATTTCTCCAACCTGCATTACAGGCGTTACTATAACAGTTATTTTGAGATCTAGAATTATTACCCATATAGTTGGCTTGCTCGTTTTCCATGCCGTATCCAAGGTGGGGTACTCAGCGTTGTTCATGGTCGTTTCGCACTGCATCACTGGGTGTACCTACGTAGAACCAACAAAATTATCAATGTTTTTATTTAAAAGTTCTACCTGATTAGAAAGCACCGTGACTACATCAATATTAAAAACTCCTACAACTTTTTGTGGTTTTGTTCTCATGACTTGCCACTGATAATTATTCAATGACATTTATTCTATAAACTCATAAGCTGCTTCTGGTGTTTTATTGTTGATTGTTCCACCGGTGGCTGCGTTGATCATTTGTCTTGTTAAAGGATTCCAGCCGTTATGGAATGTTTGAACTTGTAACCATAGCGGTAACCCATGGTGAGGGCACCTTCTCAGTAAGTCCTTGTATCTTTCGCATGCATCGTAAAGTGTCTCTAAATCCATCTACACAAAAGAAGAGATATCATTCCGTAATTTAGTCGTTTTAGCTGGCGAAAAATATTTAAGCAAAAATTTCTCGGTCATTTTTTCCCATGTAGTGGTAGACCCTCGTGGTAGAGAGTTCAACCATTGTTTGGCTTTGTTTCTCAAGGAGAATGAGAATAGCCTAAGGTGAATGGCATCATCAGAAACGCCATTTATTTTGAATGTGTCGCATAATTCCAAAAAGTTGGCTAGATGCGAGTTAGGATCGTCATCCTGCAAACCATCAAACTGAACAAACTGCTGTATCATCTGAATAGTATTAGGTTTCAGTTCAATATTATTTGCAGTAATAGTAGGCCTAACAATGCTAGATTCAATGCCTGCTAAATTAGGTTTAGCATAATTATACATAGTACGCAGAGCAGGATTTTGCTCGATAGGATTTGCAGCTACTACAGGGGGTAGCTAATTATCCTGATTTGCTTCCATCTCTGGAATGGGTTCAGGTTCTTCTTCTTGTCCTTGTTCTGGATACTATAGACTTCTTCTTATCTCTCGGCAATTTCTGCAAACTACAACTTCTAAATCATCGTAAAAAAGTAGTGGTCGTCCTGGGTTTCTTCTAGTCATAAACTAGAGATACCTGGAAGGACATAAAATTTTAGTGAATAAAAATAAAAAAAAAGGCTGGAAAAAAATAAAAGTAGTAATGGCTAAAGTAATAGAAATCGAGCGCTCCTAATATCTTAGTTCCCCAGCAACGGTGCCAAAAACTTGATCTCTCATGATTGTGCTGAAGTAATAAAATCTGATTGTACCTGGAAACTAACTAACATCACGATAAAAAGGCAAGTGCACCTATCGAATAGTAGTATAGTCAGTGGCAAGACCGGAATATCGAATCCAAGGAACTATGAGTACTAGTAATGACTTTCTTCCTATTATCTAGCCTAAAAATAAAAGGGGGTTTTGTTTCTAAATTGACTAATCTAAACTAAACTAAAAAGAAACGAGAAGGAGTAAAGAGAGAGATTACTTTTGGGAAAACTGATTGATTAAGGCAATACCTAAGGAAGAATCCACCTAGACTTCACTTGTTATCTAACTCTGAACCAGTGATTTCTTCATTTGATTTGATCCGTAGAGGTCCCTAAATTATGTTAATACCTTCGTAGAGGATAAGAACAACTAATCCTAGGTTGATTAACTGAAATATCTTTCTAGTTAAAACCCCTAGTCTTGTATAAACTCGATCTATGTCTCCCCATATTAGATTTGACTCTAATCCGATAGATTTTCGTCGTCCCATGTCTAGGATTGCAATCAACTCCACTTAATTGTGTTGGATCTATTCCTATGCACGGACTTTTGCTCCTCTACATAAGCACATTTGACTTAAAGAATATCTCGAAAATATCAATTTAAGAGTTAAAAGCACAATTAAGAACAAATCAAATATATATCACACAGCTCAGATAACAATAACAAGATCTGTCTTAGGTTTCATCCCCTTTAGATATTTGGGGTTTTAGTTCATAATTATAAAAGAGAACATCTCAGAAGAAATAAAATAACAAAACATAAGAAAACCCAAAACTCCTGAAAGGATTGAAGGGAGATCTTTGTCTTGATGTAGATCCTGGCTTCTGAGATGGATCAATCGGCTTCTCTTCGAGTAATTCCCTGCCTTTAACTCCCCGTCTTAATCGGAATAAAGCACCCCTTGTAGTTGCATCTTAGGGTCTTTATATAGAGTTTTGAAATGCCTTTCTTAGCCCCTAAGTAGCCTTTTCCGAGTGAAATTGAACTTCCTCACGATAAGGACATGCTTGTGTGCGACACCCGTGTGGATCGACTACAGGCCATGCTCGAGCCTGTTAAAGTGGTACGACCATGTGACACGGCCGTGTGGCAAACCTCCAGGCCGTGTTGATTATTGAACTGGGCCTAATTTACCCGTTTTGGCCCATTCCTTGCTTTTTTCTCCTCCTTATTCTTGCCTAAGTATAAAACATGAAATAAAAGGATTAAGAGCACCAAATTTCACAAATTCAATGATAATTCATTCAGAAATTAGGCTAAGCATGAGGTAAAAATATGTATAATTTACGGTTTATCAGAGGCATTGGAGTTGAACTCTGAAGGAACTGATCAGAAGAGAAATTCAAGGAAGTGATAATAGAGAAAACTTAAGAAGAGATTGAGGAGTAGAGAAGTGAAGCCGAGTTGGGAATTTTGGGATAGGTAAATTCGGCTATAGTATCTATAAGTGCCGATTTTGGGGATTCTAGGCTAATGCCAAATTCTTCCTTTCTACTATGCCGAAAACACTTTTCTATCTAAATATCTAAAAGCCGAAATCCCTTATTCTTTCTCTTTTATTTTGTACTGATTTCTTCCCTCCCTTTCTTATAAAACTCTTTTCTTTCTTGTTTCTAGGTGACCTTCCCTAAAGTCGAATATCTTTTGGCCAAAATTTTATGGCGCTGCCACTTTGTCTTCAACGTTGGCCAATCGATTCTTGTGTAAGTACTTTACTTTATTTTAGCTGGTCTTTCTAGTACAGATTCCATCTCTCCCTCACTCTTTCTAAATCGATTTTGGTAGGGGATTAGTATCGAATCTCAGATTTCAGATCTTTGTCGAATTGCTCATTAAGCATTTTGGGGTTTTGGGTAAGTATTCCTCTTTTATTAGTTAAGGTTGGCCGAATGGTCATGAGTGGTTTAAAGGTGACTTAAGATGATTACAAGTCACTTGTTGTTTAGTTCTTAATGATTAAGATTGATGCAGATTTAAGAAATACTCGTGATGAATGATCAAGGAAGGGCTGTTAAGGCTTGTCGTCCAAGGTAAGGCAAAGGTGGAATTACAGTTTTTGGTAATAGTATTTGATAAGTGTATGATTAACTGTTGAGTGACATCGATTTTAGGTTCATGGCTAAGGAGTTCGCAGCACATTTTGTTAAGCAGGTGTGTACATACACTTCACACACACAATAGCTCGGCAAATCCCGAAATGTCAAAATCCCTAAATGTCAAAATCCCAAAATGTCGAAATGCTAAAATACCAAAATGCCGAAAAGCCGAAAGTTTTGCTACGGTAGTCGTGCGAGTGCGTGAACACTCGTATGAGGGTAATCAATGCGTTATCAGAGACCCCATGAGAGATCTCGTGGACTTGGGTCATATTTTGGCCAACTGGGCCAGAATGGGCCAAATGGGCCTGATGGGCTCGTGGGCCCAGATAAGCAAAAATTGGTAGATTGGTAATAAGTGATGAGTTGATTGAGTTGCTTGTATGGCTTGGAATAGATTTGGGCCTGATGGGCCATATAATTGTGACTGGACCTAATGGGCCATATATATGTGATTGGGCCTGATGGGCTATATGAATGTATGAAAGCATATATAATTGCTAGGGTTTTATAATGGACTTTTAGGCCTAGTTTCTAAAGAATCCTTAAGCGGTATAAAACTTAATTAATTTATCAAGTGCGTTTATGGACAATTCATAAGGTTAGAGTGTGGAAATGGGCATATGCATGTCTAGGATTGGATCTAGGGACAGCTTGGTACTTAAGCAGTCTTAAAGACCCACCTCCTCTTCTCTGGAATCCTACCTAGTGCATAGTGTCCGTTCACTTTAGCCAATGAGGACTTGTTGACGGTTGGCGGGCCAAAGTTCGTAATTAAGACCCATAATGTTAAGAAATGACCAAAATACCCCGGTAGGATTGAATTACTAAAATACCCCTGTAGGGTAGAATTACTGAAATACCCCTGTAGGGTAGAATTACTAAAATGCCCCTGTAAGGCAGAATTACTGAAATACCCCTATGTATTATGAGTAAGACTTATGTATGCTATATGTTTTTTGCTGCATTCATGTATTAGTATATTGCATATGGGCCGGGATTATGATTAGGGGAAATGTATATAAGGGTTATACGGTCGCTTGACGACTGTGGATCCAACGAAGGCTTTTAAGCCACGAGCAGCTCTGCTGCAACGATGAGTAGTGCTGCAACCGGTGCTACAACGAAGGATTTTAAGCCACAAGTAGTTCTACTGCAATGATGAGTGGTACCACAATCGGTGTCAGAACGGGTGTATAAGGATGGGTTGGTCGAGTATCTTCCCACAGGAGTGTAGGGTTGGAAGGAGGTGCACAGGGTTGGTTATGGGTAATTGTGCATTGCATGTGCATATTGATATCTGAGATATGGGCTCAGGCCCAACCGAGGCCACTATGGGCTTAGGCCCAAAGGCCACTTTATATTGTGATATGGGCTCAGGATGAACTGAGGCCACTATGGGCTAAAGCCCAAAGGCCACCAATATTGAATAGGGCCTAGACCCAATCTGATTGTTGCATGATTACTTGTTCGATGAGGGTCGTACACACTAAGTTTTGAAACTCACTCCCTCTTTTTAATTTTTTTTCAGGTGACCCTTAGTAGGCGGCTCGACGTATGAGAGAACTCGGAGGTGGCCACATTACACTGCTATTTACTTTAAGGATTACTAGTTTTATTTACTTTCCTTATTTTACATTGTTTTATTGGGTTGTAATAAGGCCTTTTAGCTTTGGTAGGATTTTATATTTGGATTTTATTATTATAACTACTAAAGTTTCAAACTGAAACGGGATTTCTAAAATTAAACATGTTTTCTAAATCAACATAAATATCTGAACGTTTTCTTAAAACATGAGCTTTTGCTGTAATTGAACAAGATATGTACACATGGGTTTTCAACTTATAAACTCAAAGCTTTTACTCAAACTCACCTAAACTTTTGATTAAGCGAACCTTCTAATGAACATGATTTAAACTAAGTTATTTTTCTAAAAAAACTGTTTTGAAAATAAACTCTTATTCGAACCACAGACAGATGAATGTCTTCAAAGTCATCCAAGTTTACGATTTATATGAGTCACACTTCGATGTGACACTGCTGGATTCAGCGATAACGTCTGGGCCGGGTTTGGGGGTGTTATAGTGAGTAGTTAACCAATCCATACCAAGAATTACATCAAATTCATCAAATGGCAATAGCATGAGATTAGCCGGAAAACAGTGACCTCTAATCATCAAAGGGCAACTTTTACATACTTTGTCAACTAACACATACTTGCCTAGAGGGTTTGACACTTTAATCACAAATTCCCTAGACTCAATAGTCATACTCATACTAGATACCAATTTCATAAAAACGCATGAGTGGGTTGATCCCGGATCAATCAAATCAACAACAGAAGTATCATAAAGAGAAAAAGTACTCGTAATCAAATTGGGAGATGAAGCGTCTTCGTGAGCACGAATGGCATATGTCCTTACAGGAGCTCTACCCTCGAGTCTCATAGCTGGGCCTCTAGTTGCATTCTTGCTACTTGCTCCGCTTCCCAAATTTTTTTGTGGTCTCCCCCTGGGGGCAGTATTACCGGATCTGGCACTCTGAAGTTTCTCTTTTTCAACCATCTCAGGGCACTTTCAAATAAAATGATCTTGGGAACCATTCTTGAAAAAAGTTCCATCATTTGCTCAGCATTCTTCGGGCTGAAGTCTACCGCATTATGGACACTCAGGTCGACTAGGTCGGGTATTACCCATACTCACTATCGAAGTGGTTTGAGCCTTATGACCTGAATATTGTTTCCCTTGGTTTCTGTTTCAAAACGAAACTGAAGCACTCGATCGGGTCTTAAACTCTTTTGATTTCTTAGATGATGACTGAAACGATATACCCATCTGTCTCTTCTTCGAGTCTCGAGAACTAAACTTAGCTTTTCTTTTCCCTTTAGCCAATTCCGCGGCCTTACAAGCTCTCTCTACGAGCACAACAAATTCCTCCAGTTCAAGAATGCCAACAGACAATCGGATGTCCTCATTTGACCCATCCTCAAATCTTTTACACATAATGGCTTCAGTAGATATACATTCCCGGGTGTACTTGCTAAGCCTCACAAACTTACGCTCGTACTCAGTTATGGTCATTTGGCCTTACTTCAATTCAAGAAATTCCTTTCTTTTCTGATTGATAAATCTCTGACTAATATACTTCTTACGGAATTCTTCCTGGAAAAATTTCGAAGTTACCCTCTCCTTCAGTACAATCGACACAAGACCATTGGTAAGCTGAATCTCGTAGGAGTGATACCACACATTTCATGCATTCTTCAGGTGTGCAAGACAGCTCATCAAATACTCTGATGGTATTTTCAAGCCAAAATTCTACTCTTTACGGATCATCACCTTTATTAGCTCAAAATTCCTTGGCTCCTTGTTTTTGGATCTTATCAACTAGAGGTGTATTCAATCTCATGAAGTCCGTACCTTGGGGAGCTATAGGGTTAGGCTGAGGAATAGGTGGGAGTGGAAGGGGTTGAGCATTTGGGTTCATTCGAACAAACTCTATATACCATGCGTTCATCATTTGGAGAATAGCTTCTCTAGCTCCTTCTCCTCCTTCCTGACTCACAATCACGGGTCTACTTTTAATTAGCACCGTCCTTTTAGCGGGAGCAGGTGCATTACTTTCTCCTTTATCTGCCACTGCTCGGTAGGATCCATTTACTATACGAAAACACATTTTAAAATTGTCAGGAATTGTCACACTATCATTAAAACATGTATGGCATGTATAGCTAGACTTCTATTCACGCTACGTAGTCTGAGAATTAACTAAGTTGTAGCTCTAATACCACTAAATGAAACACCTCGTACCTGTATCTAACACTGGGACAAGATTTAAGGCGTTATCGAACTTAAATGTAAACATTCATGCAAAATTGAGCGATAAAATTTCATTCAATACAAATTCGTTCATACGCATGCATAAGGTCCCTTACATGAGCCTAAGAGGCCCAAAACATACATTAGAAATGGTCGGGACTGATCCGAGAACATTCGGAACCTTTGGGAAACTTGCAAAATTTTCATGTTTTGGAGAGTCACACGCTTGTGTGGGTAGGCCGTATGGACTCGCACGCCCATGTGACCCAAGGACATGCTTGTGTTTGAGGTCGTGTCCAAAATAAGGGACATTCTGTTTATGACATCATCATCGAAGTAAGGTCACACAACCTAGGCACACACCCGTGTCCTTAGACCGTGTGGAGAATTAAATTTCAAAATTAAGTGCACACTTTACACGGCCTAGGCACACGCCCATGTCCTTAGGCCGTGTCTTTTACACGATCGAGACACACGGTCGTGTCTTTGCCCATGTGCTTACTACTAGACATTCTGTTTTCCAAAATTAGGGTGCAGGGGACACAGTGCCTATTTACACGCCTATAGGGCTGACTGTGTGTCACGCACTCCCTAGACACAAGCCCGTGTGTCTACTTGTTTGGACAAATATAAGGCTATTTACCAAGCCTTTTGCCACCCTAAAACACAAGTACACTTACACCAATTCAAAGGCACATAACATAAAATATTTAAGTTATCAATATCTCAAAACTAAGTCATCCACACATCATACATATACCACATCTATCAAGCCTATAAACCATATACTTAGAAACTTAAACATGCAAACTATCACTTCCATGAATAACCTCATACCATTAACCAATATTTGCCAGTTTCATATGGCCTTATACAAAAGGATCATTCATTAAAATAAGCCAACGTTTTGGCCAAATCAATATAACATATTAACAAAATGAACAAGCTCCTATACATGCCATACTCAAAATGTTAAAACTAGTTATACCCAAATACTTTAAGTGATAGTGTGATTCGAGCTCCGATGTCCTACGATCCCCGAGCTAGCTTGGCAATACTAGAAGAAAACAGAAAAGAAAAAGGGAGTAAGCATAAAGCTTAGTAAGTTTTCATGTAAATAAATAACAACATTAATCATGCAATATCATACACATTACATATTTACAACTTATCACAAATGTCATTAAATATCATGGATACATCTGTACTCATGTCAATTACATAGTATGCTATATAACTCATAGTCATGATTTATTCATTCTTCTTACTGAGAATCTCATCGATTCATAAACTCAATAGTTATGAGCTTCGTGTACATACTTGTATCCTTTCAACATGAACATACCTTGTCTTTTCTTTGGCATACTCTTTGGAGTATGCATTGAACCACTTGGAATACTAAAGGATACTCGGGAAATCTCATATACATGGTAGGATGCCAACGCCATATCCCAGATATGGTATTACATGGGATCACAAATCGATGCCGATGCCATGTCCCAGGCATGTTATTGTATAGGATCTCATAACGATGCCAATCCCATGTCCCAGACATGGTCTTACGTGGGATCTCGTAACGATGCCAATGCCATATCCCAGACATGGTCTTACATGGGATCACACATAACCTTAATGTCATGACATTTGTATCCTATTTATTCCTAAGGTCAATCGGGATTTTGAAACACTAAAATCTCGTCACACCGTCATCAAGTCATTGTAACCAAAATTTATAGAACAATTATTCATATCATGCAATAATAAAACATTAAAAATAATGTGAAGTAATGTTGTATTGTTTACCGACAAACTTACCTCGGTACCAAAATGTGAATAGTTATTCAATTCAGTCCGCAACTATATTCTTCCCACGGTTTAGGTTCGAACTTCATTTTTCTTGATTTATAATAACAAATTTCACTTATTTAATCATCACATTGTTCAATTCAGTCTATGAATCATACATTAGAAAAATTATAATTTTGCCCCTAAGTCCTTAGGCTCGTAAAATAAAATGCACTCAACTTTTTTAACATACAAGCCTAGTCGAACCACTTTCATGCTTATAACAGCCCACATTTTCTTTTTAAAATACATTTTTACTACCCATTTTATGACTTTCACAATTTAGTCTTTTTTAGGTGTTTTCATGAAAATCACTTGGTAAAAGATGTTTATAACACATCAAACTTTCATATTCCTTCATTAAACATCAAAATACATGCATGCCAGACATGGGTAAATTTTTAAACATTAACCCTAGCTCAAAATACGGCTAGAAATAGATAAATCGGTTGATACCGACTTCAAAAATGTAAGGAACATTAAAAACGGGGCTAGGATGCAGTTACTATCAAGCTTGGAAGTTGAAGAAAACCCTAGCTATGGTGTCTCGAAATTTTTGGTTATGGTGAGGAAGATGGACACTAGTTTTGACTTCATTTTCCCTTTTTATTAATTTATTAACTAAATGACCAAAATACCCTTAAGGCCCTTCCTTGAGATTTTTCCCTTCCATGCCTATTTTTGTCTATTATGACATAAAATGGTCTATTTACTAATAAGAACCTTTAATTTACCCATGCATTTCAATTAAGTGCCCCAAAGCTTTTCGAATCTCATATTTTACAAGTTTTGCAATTTAGTCCTAAAAGTCAATTTGGACTCTTATTCACAAAATTTCTTCATTAATCTTTCACACAATCATGCTGACTATGCACTAATTCGATATGTTACATGCGCGCTCACACTAGGCCTACACGACGAGGCTCTACAAGTTGCTGCTTGCTCCCAGCCCAGCTCACGTGCTGCTCCCACACGCATCAAACCCGCACGCCCTAGCTACCTTGCACATCCCAACGGCACGCACCTTCACCCATACTTAGCCAAATCCTCCAACCTACCTCAAATCGACCTCTTTTTCTTTTTAATTATTCTTTTTTTAGGAGTTCTTAAAGGTGGTAAGACCGAATTTTCTCTTAAATTTTAATTTTATTCAATTATTTAATATTTCAATTTATTGAAATATTAATAAATTTTATTAATTCAATTTTTAAGGAAATAATTTCTTCCATCTTATGTTCAGGTTAATCATGCCTCGTAAGAGAACTCATGCCTCCACCAAAATCGACGAAACACAAAACAAATCCACTGTGAAGAAGCCAAAGGGAGATACAAAAGTATCTTCAAAAATCAATAGATACATCCAGAGAAAGGCTTTACATTGAAAGAGAGCAACTATAGAGACTTTGTGGCACGTATTCGTCAAGTTGCCGAAGCCCTCAATTGGAAATTATTTTATAAGAAGAGACCTAGTGTGGATGAGGAACTAGTTCGTGAATTCTATGTAAATTCTGATGCTATTAACGAGTTCTTTAAATTACCTGGTTTTGAAAATGATGAATATTCTTCTTTGATGAGCAACATTGAGCCTGAAAATTTGTAAGAAATTCTCGAGGAACTTACAGTTCCAGGCTCCAAGTATACTGTGTCAAAGTAAGGAATCCACACTTGTCGAATAGAATATTTAACACCACTCGTGAAGGTATGGTTCTATTTCTTTTGCTTCAAACTTATGCCTAATTCGCATGGGACTAGAATCTTATTAGAGCGAATGGTTGTGTTATACTCGATTTTAACTGGAAAGACCATTGATGTGGGATAAATCATTCTGAGAGAAATGTAGAATTATGCCGTTAGATGTTCTGGCCCAGCTTACTTTCCTTTTATGATAACAATTCTGTGATTCAAAGAAAAAATTCTTGCAAATATAAAGAAGATAGGGTACAGTTAGGGCACAATCAAAATTCGTTAGAGCAAGGAAATGGTACAATTGTGTATTGGTGTGATGGCTAAGTAATTTGGAAGGGTTAGGGGGTCTCTATGAAGTCCTGGGTTTAAATTTTGGTATAGGAAAAAATTTATTTTTAGCATTAAAGGAGCCCTAACTCAAGGTGCTAAGCCTTTTAAAGTTTTGAAGCTAAAATGTGACAAAAGGAGAACGTGTGGTGGAGTAGCAAGGAGGTGGCGTCACAAATGGGAGAGGAGGTCATAGGTTCAAGTCTCTCCCTATTCAAAAGAGTAATTTATTTTACTCCTCGCTGAGCTAGAAGTTGAGTTGGGGTGAAACTCTACATGGTGAAGGTTTGAATTGGTCTTAGTGTTTGAATAGAAGGCGGGGAGCAGATTAAGGAGGATATTGAGGGATAATGTTAGTTGGGGGAGGAGTTCAAGGAAGGAGTGAATGAAGTAGTGTCTTAGCCGAATAGGGACTTTTGTTGCACAAGAGTTCGGCTAAGGGGTTGGGTTCATTTTGTTTTGGCATTTGATGCTTTGTGTGGGTGTTAGCGGAATTTTACTAGATGATTATGTTTGTTTTCTACACTCATTTGCTCCTTTGTCTTTTTATTTCTAGACCTCTTATTTTTTTAGTTTTATTTTCCTTAGCCAAAATTGAATGACCATTTAGGCTTTTTATGCTGAACTTACTTTCATCCAATGGCCAAATTTCTCCATTTCTCCTCTGTTAAACTCTCGTTTTCTTTTCTAATTCTTTTATCTCTCTCTCTCCCTCTTTGTAGCCGATTATTCCTGCTTATTCAACTTATTTTTCAAACTTTCTTTTGATTGTTGCCGAACCTCGGTTTATCCAATTCCTCTTTTCTCCTCTCTTCTCAATTCTTTTCTTTGCCAAGCTTTCACCGAATTCACTTTTTGTCGTTCCTATCTCTTTTCCACATTCAAGTAGTGGCCGACTACTTTTCTCTTCTATCTCAAACTCAAATTGATTCTCTATTTTTCTACCGTGTACTCTTTGCTTCTTGGTCTCACCTTGAGCAAGTGACTTCTGGCTTTGGTAAGGGCACTCGATTCCTGTTGGTTTTCATTAATATAATCAAGTCACCCCTTTGCTTGTATTTAAAAAACCAAATGTGATTATCCTCTTGTGGGCTAGCATGCTAGGGTGTGGCCGAATGCCATCTTTTTCGTATCTCTAGTTTTGTGACTTATGTTTTGCGAGAGATAATGATTTAGGCCTTTTCGATTATTCAATGGGTATTATTAAGGTTTGTTGTAATGCAGATAATCAAGGTAGGAGTGTGGTGGAGCGTGATTGATAATCTTAAAGGGATTAAGGGCTTTTCTTTGGGTAAGGTAAGAAAAATGCATAAGTTTAGATTAAGCTTTGAGGTGATGTTAACCTAGGTGGCGTTTGGCTAATGGTATATTCTGATGGTGTGTAGGTTCTATACGAGGGGGTTAATCGTGCATCTTGGAAAAAGGTGTGTATTCACAACTTTGTTTAACTCTGATTCGGCGAAAGCCGAAAAGCCAAAATGCCAAAACCTCGGCATTCGAGGCCTCACGAGCGTACGAATGTACGTAGGGTGAGCCGAGCCCATAAAACGTGGGTTATAGACTGTAGATGCCATCGTGCGCATTTTCCTGCACTTGGGGCGATATAGGCCTAAAATGGGTCTTGTGGGCCCAAGGGCTTGTAGGCCCACATGGATAAAATGTTTGTTTTGTGGTAAGTTTTGGATTGGGCTGTGTCGTGCGTAGAGCTGTGATTGTTTCTGGGCTAATTGGGCCACACAAGTGTGTGGGCCTATTTGGACCAATAAGGGGCCTCGGGTCCATTTATACTATTACGACCGTTTGTGTTACTGAAGTCGTTTGAGGCAACTGTGGACCTCCGTGTAGTGCAAAAATTACCGAAATACCCTTGTAGTGTAAAATTATCGTTTTACCCCTAATTGACAAGATGAGCATTACACCCCTAGTGGTAGATTGACTGATGTATGTATGTTAGTTACTTGATTGATACCGAGCATGACATCCTGCATTCACGTATATTAATATGACATGTTATCCTGCATGGGATTGGGTTGTTGTTGACGGAGGAAGTGTATGGCTTACAGCAATTCTATGCAAGGCCTATAGCCTTTTTGCTTATGGCTTCTAGCCATTCTGTTATTTGGCAGCATTGTTGCGATATTTACAGCTTATAGCTATTCTATCTACGGCATTGAGCCGTTCTATTTACTTAGTGTCACAACCGGTGCTGAGCTTAGTGCTGGGTGGGTCGATTTTATCCCCACATGGTGTGTTGGTTGGTACATGTGGTGTTTTGGATGGATTGGGTTGGATTTCTTTCTGCATATCTGCATCTGATAATAATTCTATTTTGGGCTTAGGCTCACCTGATTCTGTATTGGGCTAAGGCCCACCTGACACTATTTACTAAGACGGGCTCAGGCCCAGTCTGATATTGTGTTCTGTATATCTAACTGCTTGTTTATAAGGGATTACACACTAAGTTTCTATAAACTCACCCTTCTGATTAACTGTGTAGGTAATCCCCAGCGTTAGGAGGATCGGTGTTGTGAGGGACTCGGAGGTGGCCACACGACTGCAGCAATTATGTTTTGGACTTTATATATGTTTTAAATTTCATTTTGGGTTTAATTTTTGTCATAAGGCCTCTCTAGATTTTGTTTTAATTTTTGGATTTTATTACATTCTATATCTGTAGACGTAGACGAGTTTTCAAACCAATTTCTGTTTTCAAAAACATACGTTCAAACTTCTTAACTTTAAATTAGCTTTCGCAACTAAAAGAGATTTTCAACTAGATTAATAACGTTTTTAAAAGTGATTAGCATTTCAAAGTACCCCATTTTGAAATTCAACGAACACAAACTAAGTTTTTACTCAATTTTTAAACAAGAAGGGTTTTCAATGAAAACATGGTTTTTGAAAAACACTTCCATGTGACATGCCAGATTCGGGCCTAACTTCTAGGTCGGGTTTGGGGTGTTACAGGACCTCTACCAAATAGCTGGAGACTCTATTTTACAACAAAGAATTGAAGAAAGTGAGGATCCCAAAGAAGAAGAAGAAGATCCCACAGAGATCGAGCCAGTGCAAGAAGCTGAAGTCACAGATAAGGCGGAACTAATGGAACCAGAAGCCGAATCTGATATTGAAACTTCAATGTTTAGAGCTCAACCGCCTAGCCCTGATCTTCGAGATGAGCTGCAAAGTTGATGGTCATAATGCAACATATGCAATGGTGGCAACAGGCTTACTGGAGATACTAAAAAATAAGAGATGACTCGATGAGAAGTGCCCATAAGAAAACTTACAATGACCCATTTATTTTTGTGCCTGAGTTTCTAGATTTCATATTTGAACCATGGAGTCCATTATCGAAGAAGGAGCAAAGCGATTCATGAAAGGCAATAATAATGGAGAAAAAGATGAGTCGAATTTGGAAGGATTTGCAAATAAGAAAAAGAGAGGATCTCGGCTTTATTTTATTTCTATTCTTAGGTTATTTAGGATTAAGTTAATTAGGTATTTTTATTCTTGCATAATAAAATAAGAGAGGAATATCATTAATAAAAGTTGAGTAAGTCGCAAAGTATAAAGTATGGAAATAGATATATGCATATCTAGGATTGGATTTAGAGAGAGCTTGGTACTTAAAAAGTGAAATTGACTCACCTCCTCTTTTCTAAAATCCTACCAAGTGTATAGTATCTATTCACTTTAAAAAATGAGGAATTGTTCATTTTAAGTAGGGGGACCGAAAAATTGAAATTATTTCCACTCAAAATAAATTTTTCTTTTAATTATGATTATGATATATTTTGTTCAATAATTTGAAATTTTGTTAAGTATGCTAAACTTCAGTATAAATAAAGTTCTATTATTTCAATAAATTATTATGTTAGCTTAATAATGATACGAATGTATTTTTAATAAAGCATGCAAATCGTACTATAAATTTTTAGTTCCTTACAAAAGTTAAGCATGCATGGAAGTTTAAGTCTTTAGAATTGACTTAATAGTTTCTTGAGGCAAAATCCTAGGAAGTATGGAGCGTTGAATATGATTTAGGCAACTGTTGTTTGGACCGTTTGAGCCTTTCAAGACCACCATGATAAATTTTATCCTTTGAAATCCAACTTTGAGACTATATGGCTTAATTTTATTTGGACCTTTGCAATATTTAGCCATCACTTTTCTCTTGATTATCTTTAAATTGTCCCAAACACTAGACTCAGTACTATTGAGAATATTCTTTGAAATTAAGTTAGGAAGAGTTGAAAAGATGTATCAAATGCTCAAAAATTGTAGTACTTGCAGTAAGTGCTCGTGTTAAAAAAAAGAGAGCACATGTACTTGAAAGAAAATTGATATACAAAAGAGCATGTGAAAGTTAAGAAAGTTGGTGTATCGAAGGTAAAAATTTCGAAGGTCCGATTGATGCTATGTAACGCTGCTAACCCGCAACCATCGTCGGAGGGGTTACGAGGTAGTACTGAAGAAAACATAGTATTCGTACAATCACATAATTCCATAGATCATATTCGTAAAATAAATGTATTAAATTATTAATCACACTGTATGCACAAATTATAATTCCTAAGTTCAAACGAGTTCAAATCAAATATTAATCCTTTGACTTCATAATTATTTACATATACTATTTAACCAAATAAAACATTTCACATAGCTTACTATTCAAATCATATGCAACATTAAAATTGGCTATTATCAAAAATAAAACATACTTGGCAATTCATTTAAAGACTAAACACAACATGCCTATTTGCTAATTATAAAGCCATGCACATTTGACCATTTTAATATAACTAATTTTAAGATCACATACAAACCACTAATGTATTCAATTCCCATATCATCTATCATTTTTAGAGTATAACCGCATAATTAAAACACCAATTATACTTTAATAATAATTCACATTCTATAATAGCATATTAATACGTCCAAATGTCATAATAACTTGATATAACTCAATCAATTCATATAACAACAATGACATATTCGTATATTTAAAAGTACATATGTTCTGTTAATAAGCACCCTATAGCCGAACATATATATATATATAACATCTATCATTTTATTACCAACTGCTGCTACCAGACATACATCTTAATTTAACCAATATTAATACACCGTCAAACCTATTCCTCATTCAATTTATAGCACGAACGTAACATTAAATAATTTTAGACCTTGGTCGAATATATAATGGGCTTTAAACCTACTAATATGAAATATTCATAAGTGATTCATGACAAAACCAATTTATACGGCTAATTAATATATATATATATATATATATATCAATTATGCAAATTATAATCCATACTTATCAAATAGATTTAAATCACAACTAAACCATTAAACCAAACATATCAAAACATTTAACCAAAATCATTTTAAACCAAGCATAACATATAATAACTAAGCCATTTTCGCATGGCTTAAATACACTTATCATTCACAATGGATTCAAAAGATAGAATAGCTTATACATGCCATAAGTTTAAACTTAAGCTTCCAAGAGTACCAAAATGTAGACGATAGTGTGATGAGCTTCACTGATGATCCCGAGCACGTAACAATCTCCAAAATCTATTAAATTAAGACAAGTATACACACTATCAAAGTAAGCTATCTTAGCTTAGTAACTTATAAGCAATTTAAACAATTTAAAAGACATTAATAGCTCAATTTGAGTAACCAAGTCATGCTACTATAATCACATATTCAACCAAACTTGACTATCCGTATATCTATCAATCAATCAAGTTTAATCCCCAACATGTTCGAATATATATAAGCTCTTAAAAAAAATAGTTACTTATCACTTCCCATCTTACCATTTAATACCAAATCTATTATACATATTATATTTATTACTACCAACCACATAATTTCAAGTTCAATAATATCAACCACAAAAGTTCGATTACGTACCTGCATTATGAACATAAATATTACACTACTACTCTTGCATTTGATAATTAGATCGTTTGATCATTTTCATTCACCTGATGTATTTGCACACTTAGTGCTATTATTTAACTAGAAAAGCCATGAAATCGCACACTTAGTGCTTAATATTTTTCTTCGCACACTTAGTGCTTGATAATCAAGCCCGCACACTTAGTGCTCGATAACCAAACTCGCACACATAGAGAAATTTTCATGTCCATAACTATTTATATTTGCACACTCAGTGCCTAAATTTAATTACGCAATGCATATCAATTCATATTTATTATTTCTATTTGCACTCGGCAACATCAAGATTTTATACATTTCAACTCGGCACACACACATATATATATAAATTGTATTTATTTAAACCAACAACAAATATTTGCTTAATAACTTACCTCGAATATTGACGGACGATAAAGTTTGACTATTCAACTATGTTTGTTTTCCCCCAATCCACTTCTGATCTTTTTGTTCCTTGATCTTGAATTTTGACTCAACAATGGCCGAATGTGAAAAAGCTGTCTTCTTTTTTTTTTCTTTTAAGTTTCAGCCTTACCAAATAAAATGAGCATGCTAATTTATTTATTGATTTTTTTCATGTTTATGTTTTATTGTAATATTATTATTCATATTTTATAATTCATATAAATGTAATTAATATAATAAACAATTCATTTCACTATTACATGCATACCAACCGGCCACTACCCTTATTTATGGGTAAATTACATCTTAAATGCTCCAAATTATAAGAAAGTCCACAATTTGGCACTTACACATTTGACCACGAAATTTTCATTTTACGCGATTAAGCCCTTTTGTTTAATTAGACACTCAAACGATTAAATTTTAAAACTAAATTTTTACATAAGCCAATTCACACATTCAGGATACAGAAAATAATATTTAAAAATTTTTCTGACTCGGATTCGTGGTCCCAAAACCACCATTCCAATTAGGGTTAAAATCAGATTGTTACAACTCTCCCCCTTAGGGATTTTCGTCCCGAAAATCTTACCGATGAATAGGTTTGGATAACGTTCTTTCATCGAATTCTCAAGCTCCCAAGTCACTTCCTCAACCCCATGCTTATGCCACAATACTTTCACTAATGAGATTCTCTTATTTCATAACTCTTTCACTTCGTAAGCCAGAATATGGATCGGTTCTTCCTCATAAGTTAAATCGGACTGTATATCAACTTCAAACTGGCTAATTACATGAGACGGGCCAGACCTATATCGTCGAAGCATCGAAATGTGAAAAAAATTATGAATCTTCTTTAGCTCAGGGGGTAATAATAATCTATACGCAACCGGCCTAATCCGCTCAATAACCTCATACGGCCCAATAAATCTCGGGCTCAACTTGCCTTTGCGACCAAATCTAAGAATTTTCTTCCACGTGAGACTTTCAAAAACACTTTATCACCAATCTGAAACTCTATATCTTTACGTTTCAAGTCCGGGTATGATTTCTGATGACTTGACACTGCTTTCAAACAATCACAGATCACTTTTACTTTTTATTCTATCTCTTTAACCAAATCAATCCGTGTATCTTGTTTTCACTAAGCTCGGTCCAATATAAGGGTGTACGACATTTACGACCGCACAAAGCCTCATAAGGTGCCATTTTGATACTCAACTGAAAGCTATTATTGTATGCAAATTCGATTAGAGACAAGTATCTTTCCCACATACCATCAAACTCGAGAACACAATATTTAACATATCCTCAAGTATTTGAATGATTCGTTCGGACTGACCATCTGTCTGGGGTGGAAAGCAGTACTAAAATGCAATTTAGTACCTAGAGCATCTTGTAATTTCTTCCAAAATCGCGATGTAAATCTCAAATCTCTATCCGAAACAATAGAAATAGGTACCCCATGCAATCACACAATCTAAGAAAGGTACAATTTAGCTAGCTTATCGAGTGAATAATCTGTACGGACAGGAATAAAGCGAGTTGACTTTGTCAATCTATCAACAATCACCCAGATTGCATCTTTCTTGCTTAGTGTTAACGGTAAACTAGATACGAAATCCATCATAATTATGTCCCATTTCCATTCGAGTATCATAATAGGTTGAAGTAATCTCGAGGGTACCTGATGCTCAGCTTTTACTTGCTGACATACCAAGCATTTCCACACAAAGTCTGAGATGTCTCTTTTCATACCATGCCACCAATAGTACTATTTCAAATCATTATACATCTTCGTGCTACCCAGGTGAATAGATAGTCTACTATTATAAGCTTCGTTACAAATCATCCGAATCAACTTAGAATTCTTCGGTACACATATTCGGTTTCTGAATCATAAACATCCATCAACATCAACTGAAAATTTCGAATCAGCATTCGACTCACAGTGAGCCCTCTTTACTATCAAGTATTTATCCATTTGCTGAGCTTCACAAATTTGTTGAATAAATAAAGGTCTCACTTTCAATTCTGCTATAATCACACCATCGTCAGACATAGCCATACACGTATTCATAGCACGCAAAGTAAATAGTGATTTGCAGCTTAAGGCATTAGCAACCACATTAGCCTTTCCCGGATGATAATCAATCACAAGTTCATAATTTTTTAGCAACTCTAACCACCATCGCTGTCTCCAGTTCAAATCTTTTTGAGTCATCAAATATTTAAGGCTTTTATGATCAGAGTAAATGTGACATTTCTCACCGAACAAGTAGTGATGCCATATCTTTAAGGCAAATACTATAGCAGCCAATTCGAGATCATGCGTCGAATAATGCTTTTCATGCGAATTTAGTTGTCTCGAGGCATAGGCTACAACCTTGCCCTCCTGTATCAACACACAGCCTAAAGCATTCAAGGATGCATCACTAAAGATAACGAACTCTTTTCCCGATTCTGGCTGAACAAGTATTGGGACTTCAGTCAACAAGGTTTTCAACTGATCAAAACTCTTCTGGCACCTTTCTGTCAACTCAAATCTAACATCATTCTAAAGTAACTTTGTCATTGGAATGGCAATCATCAAGAAAACCTTCATGAATAGCCTATAGTATCCGGCAAGTCCTAGAAAACTCTGAACTTTTGAAACATTTCGTGGAGGTTTCCAATCGAGTATAGCTGAAATCTTACTCGGATCAACCCGCATGCCTGATGCTGAAACTACATGCCCCAGGAAGCTGACCTCGTGCAACCAAAACTCACATTTACTGAACTTCGTATATAACTGATTATCTCATAAAGTCTGTAATACTAATCTCAAGTGCTCAGCATGATCGATTTCAACACCAGAGGAGATCAATATATCATCAATAAACACAACCACAAACTGATCTAAATACTAACTGAAGATCCAATTAATCAAAGCCATGAAAACAGCAGGTGCGTTAGTAAGTCCTAACGGCATCACCAAGAACTCATAATGCCCGTATCTCGTTTGAAAAGTAGTCTTAGGCACATCAGAATCTCTAACTCGCAACTGATAGTAACCCGATCTCAAATCTATTTTCGAAAACACTAAAGCTCCTTTTAGCTGATCAAATAAATCATCAATGCATGGCAACGGATATTTATTCTTTATGGTCACTTTATTTAGTTGTCGATAGTCGATACACATTCTCATAGTTTCGTCATTTTTTTCACAAATAGGACTGGCGCACCCCAGGGAGAGAAACTTGGTCGCGCAAAACCCCTATCAATCAACTCTTGCAACTGTGCTTTCAATTCTTTTAATTTAGTAGGTGCCATCCGATATGGAGCTATCGAAATTGGAGTCATCCTCGGTACTAATTCAATACCAAACTCAACCTCTCTGATAGTTGGTAAACCCGGTAATTCTTCAGGAAACACGTCTGAATACTCGCACACAACTAGTACGGATCCAACTTTCTTTTCAGTCACTTTACTATCAAGTACATAATCAAAGTAAGCTTCACACCCCTTTCTTACATATTTCTAAGCCAACATCGAGGATATTACTGCTGGTAAACCATTCAGATCATTAGACTCAATCCGAATAATCTCATTGTTCTGACATCTCAAATCAATGGTCTTTCTTTTGCAATTCACAACCGCATCATGTAAAGTCAGGCAATCCATACCCAAAATTATATCAAACTCATCGAATGGTAACAACATCAAATTAGCTAGAAAACATGAGTCTCGAATCATCAACGGATAATTTTTACACACTTTATCAACCAAAACACACTGGCCCAGGGGATTTGACACTCGAATTACAAATTCAGTAGACTCAACAGGCAGAGTCTTACTGGATACTAATGTCTCACACACATACAAATGAGTCGAACCAGGACCAATCAATGCAATAACACTAGTATCATAATGAGTGAATATACCGATAATAACATCAGGGGATGATGCCTCCTCTCAAGTGCGAATGGAATAGGCTCTGGCAGGCGCACGAGCCTTCGATCGAACTGCTGTATCTGAAATCCCTCTCTGAGTGCCACTCCTACCTCCCTATTCCGGGGTGGTCTACCTCTAGCTATAACACCACTAGACCTCATACTTTGAGCATTATCTTTCTCAGCTAACTCTGGACAATCCCGAATGAAATGATCCTGCGAACCACACTTATAGTAGACTCGGTTGTTGTACTTGCCCCAACATTCACCAACATGTCGTCTACCACATTGCTGACACTCGGGTTTATTCGGTCGAGTATTGCCAACACTAGTAATCGAAGTGGCTCGTAAACTCACTGGTGGTCGATCTCTGATAGAAAGCTCAGTAGTAGTCTTAAGTCAGCTACTATCATCTCTGAACTTCTTTGGTGCCGTTTGAAAAGTTTTACTGGCTGATCTCTTGTGGAAATCTCTAGCTTCGAACTTAGCTTTTCTTTTCTCTTTTCCGAGCTCTTCGACTTTGCAAGCTCGCTCGACAAGTACCACAAACTCTTTAATTTCAAGTATGTTGACAACCAATTTTATGTCTTTATTCAGCTTTTCCTTGAATCTTTTACACATAGTAGCCTTGGTTGTAACACACTCTCGAGCATATCGACTGAGTCTCACAAACTCACGTTCATACTCAGATATAGTTATACAACCCTGTTTAAGCTTGAGAAATTCTTTGCGTTTCTGGTCAATGAATCGCTGACTGATATACTTCTTGCGAAACTCTGTCTAAAAGAAATCCCAAGCGACTCGTTCTTTTAGAACATCCAAAACCAAAGTGTTCCACCAATAGTAGGCAGAATCCCGTAACAAAGATATAGCACATTTCAGGCACTCGTTGGGTGTACAGGATAATTCATCGAGGACACGAATGGTATTATCGAGCCAAAATTCAGCCCGCTCAGCATCATCAGTAGCTGTGGCCCTAAACTCTTTAGCTCTGTATTTTCTAATTTTATTAATAGGAGGCTTATTCGATCTCATAGGATTGATATCTGGAGGTACCACAGGTATCGGAGATGGGTTATTCAAGTTCGGAGGTTGTTGAACTGTCAGATTTGTTCAGATATATTGAGTAAACCACTCGTTCATCATATTATAAAAGGCCTGTTTAGCCCCATCTTCTTGGTTACTCATAGATGGCTAAGAATCAACTGGCGCTTTCCCTTGCGCGGAAGTAAGCGGTATACTCTCGACATCATTAGCTACAACTCGATTGGGATCAGGATCCATTTACTATACGAAAAACACATTTTCATTGTCAGGAGTCATCACACTATCACAGTATAAAATATGGCATGTATAGCTAGGCTCACACGTGCTATGTTAGTCCTAGAATAGACTAAACTGTAGCTCTGATACCAATCAAATGTAACACCCCAAACCCGCAACTGTCGCCAGAGGGGTTACGAGGTATTACCGAAGAAAACATAGTATTCGTACAATCACATAATTCCATAGAACATATTCGTAAAATAATTATATTAAATTATTAATCACACTGTATGCACGAATTATAATTCCCAAGTTCAAATGAGTTCAAATCAAATATTAATCCTTTGACTTCATAATTATTTACATGTGCTATTTAACCAAATAAAACATTTCACATAGCTTACTATTCAAATCATGTGCAACATTAAAATTGGCTATTATAAAAAATAAACATACTTGGCAAATCATTTAAAGACCAAACATGCCTATTTGCTAATTACAAAGCCATGCGCATTTGACCATTTTAATATAATTAATTTTAAGAACACATACCAACCACTAATGTATTCAATTCCCATATCATCTATCACTTTTAGAGCATAACCGCATAATTAAAACACCAATTATACTTTAATAATAATTCACATTCTATAATAGCATATTAATACATCCAAATGTCATAATAACTTGATATAACTCAATCAGTTCATATAACAACAATGACATATGCGCATATTTAAAAGTACATATGTTCTGTTAATAAGCACCCTGTAGTCGAGCATATATATATAACATCTATCATTTTATTACCAACTCCTACTACCAGACATACATCTTAATTTAACCAATATTAATCCACTATCAAAACCTATTCCTCATTCAATTTATAGCACGAATGTAACTTTAAATAATTTTAGACCTTGGTGGAATATATAATAGTCTTTAAACCAACTAATATGAAATATTCATAAGTGATTCATGACAAAACCAATTTCTACGGATAATTAATATATATTTCAATTATGCAAATTATAATTCATACTTATCAAATAGATTTAAATCACAACTAAACCATCAAACCAAACATATCAAAACATTTAACCAAAATCATTTTAAACCAAGCATAACATATAATAACTAAGCCATTTTCGCGTGGCTTAAAAACACTTCTCATTCACAATGGATTCAAAAGATAGAATAGCTTATACATGCCATAAGTTTAAACTTAAGCTTTCAAGAGTACCAAAATATAGACGATAGTGTGATGAGCTTCACTGATGATCCCGAGCACGTAACAATCTCCAAAATCTATTAAATTAAGACAAGTATACACACTATCAAAATAAGCAATCTTAGCTTAGTAACTTATAAGCAATTTAAACAATTTAAAAGACATTAATAGCTCAATTTGACTAACAAAGTCATGCTACTATAATCACATATTCAACCAAACTTGACTATCCATATATCTATCAATGAATCTAGTTTAATCCCCAACATGTTTGAATATACATAAGCTCTTAAAAAAAATAGTTACTTATCACTTCCCATCTTACTATTTAATACCAAATCTATCATACATATTATATTCATTACTACCAACCACATAATTTGAAGTTCAATAATATCAACCACAAAGGTTCGATTACGTACCTGCATTATTACAAACATAAATATTACACTACTACTCTTGCATTTGATAATTAGATCGTTTGATAATTTTCATTCACCCGATGTATTTGCACACTTAGTGCTATTGTTTAACTAGGAAAGCCATGAAGTCGCACACTTAGTGCTTCATATTTTTCTTCACACACTTAGTGCTCAATAATCAAGCTCGCACACTTAGTGCTCGATAACCAAACTCGCATACTTAGTGAAATTTTCATGTCCATAACTATTTATATTTGCACACTCAGTGCCTATTTTAATTACTCAATGCATATCAATTCATATTTATTATTTCTATTTGCATTCGGCAACATCAAGATTTTATACATTTCAACTCGGCACACACATATATATATAAATTGTATTTATTTAAACCAACAACAAATATTTACTTAATAACTTACCTCAGATATCGACAGATGATAAAGTTTGACTATTCAACTATTTTCGTTTTCCCCCGATCCACTTCTGATCTTTTTTTTTCTTGATCTTGAATTTTGACTCAGCAATGGCTGAATGTGAGAAAGCTTTCTTCTTTTCTTTTTCTTTTAAGTTTAAGCCTTACCAAAGAAAATGAGCATGCCAATTGAATTTTTTTTTTTCATGTTTATGTTTTATTGTAATATTATTATTCATATTTTATAATTCATATAAATGTAATTAATATAATAAACATTTCATTTCACTATTACATGCATACCAACCAGCCACTACCCTTATTTATGGGTAAATTGCATCTTAAATGCTCCAAATTATAAGAAAGTCCATAATTTAGCATGTACACATTTGACCACGAAATTTTCATTTTACGCGATTAAGTCCTTTTATTTAATCGGACCCTCAAACGACTAAATTTTAAAACTAAATTTTTACGCAAGCCAATTCACACATCCAGGACACAGAAAATAATATTTAAAAAATTTTTATCTCAAATTCGTGGTCCCGAAACCACCATTCCGTTTAGGGTCAAAATCGGACTGTTACATGCTAAGTCTAGGGTTTTAAGCCAAAATTTATCTATCTTTTGCCTACCCCTAGCCTAGCAACATTACAACCTTACTAAAGACCTATTTATTCAAGTTTCTATGCTAACTACATTAGTGGAGAGAAATTGCTATGATCAACATATGAAGACATAAGTTAATCTTAATGATTGCAGCTTAGTCTTGAATAAGAGAATAAAAATCAAATTGGTAAAAGGTTAACATGTCTTTATTAAGAAAGCATTTAGCCTAAATTTTGGGAAGAATGTTATTCTGAAGGAGTTTTTCGAAGTTGTTTCTAAGAAATTCTTTTCAATTTTGTCCAATACTTGAGACGAGCAATTGATTAAGTTTGGGGGTGTGGAAACACGAAAATTTACACACTTTTACATGCCCCTTTTAACTTAAATTCATGCAAATTTGGTTAAATTCTTGTCGAAAAGTAATTAATTATTATAAAATAATTAAATTGTACTTGAAACATGAACATGTTGAATTTTAGTTAATTTTATAATTAATTTTGATTAATTTTGGTTATTTTCGACAGGATTGCACAGAGGGCGAAAAATAGCCCGGCAAACACTTCTAGAAGCATAAAACCGAGAAGCAATTTGAAGCATCAAGGCAAATTAATTTTTAGCCTAAGTTGGTCCAAAATTATGAATATTAATTCTTAATGTAATTAATTTTAATTTATACCCAATTTAATTTGGGCTAAATAAATTATTATTAATCAATTATGGAAAAAAATTGTCCAGTTGAACCAAACCGATTGAACCGAACCGGCCAAGAATTGCGTAGCCCAGAACCGTCCATATGCTGACCCAAATCAGCTTATTATCTAATTATTCAAGCTTGCAAAGAGGCCCTTGAGGACTTGTTCAAATTGCAATTAAACCCCTCCACAATTGGCGGCTCTATAGATTTGCCCCAAGCCAAATTTAGCAAAGTTGAAACCATTAACTTTGCCACATAGGTGGCCGGCCAAGGGGTGGCTCTTTGGCTGCTATTTTTAGCAAATTTCAGCTGCCACATTCAACTATAAAAACCCCCCTTGGCTGATCATTCAACACATCCCTCATTTACATCTCTTCTCTCACAACTCTTCTCTCTTCTCTCACTTTCTTCTCTTATTTTCCCATTCAAAGTTCCTTGCTCTTTTGCCAATTTCTCCTCTTGGGAAAGGGGTTTTATTCAGCCATTTTGGAGTAGCAATTGAATGTTCATAGTAGCCTTGATCGGCGAGGACAACAAAGAAGGAAGAACAAAGCAACCTAGTCAAGCCACGGAAAAACACCGGATTTGATACTTGTTCCCTATCTCTCTAATTTTTGTTGTTTTTATGATGAAATTATCTATGAATATTTATGTTGTTGGAATGGTTAATTTAATCAGATTAGCTTGAACTTAATTCGTGTTGGGTTGATTGCATTTCGTCCTTGTAAATTATTAAAATTGTGTTTATGTTGTTATAGGCCTCAATAAAATGCTTGATTAAGTAAAATCAAGCCTAAGTTATTCTTACATTATAATTGTGAGGTAACTAATGAATTAATTATTTTAAACGGATTGAAATTGTAATTAATGGACAAAGCACTTAATCAATGCATGTTTAATCTTCTAAGGTAGCTGAGGGTTAAATTAGCATTGTATTTGGTGATAAATTTTTCTTGCATAACTTGCAAGATTATTGTGATTAAACTGTTTCAAGGTAAGGATACCTTGTTACCTTATGTAGTCTTTTATATGCTTATAAGATTTAATTAATCATTTGGAATGACATAGGAACATGCAAGACATTATTTTAGTTTAATAAGTATGTATGTGCAATACATGTTTACTTACGAAAATCTGTTTAATTGATTGAATTGACATAGGGATATGTCAAAAGATGAATGGAATTTTGGTAAGTGAGTATGTTCATAAGTTAGCAAATTACCGAGTTGTCGTGTATTTATTTGTAACAACATAAACATCAGTTTAATAATTCTAAGTTAAACAAATGTAATTAATCCAATACAATTATGTCGTATTAATTAAATCACATTTTGAAATCGTGCATTAGAACTTTTATTTTATTTATTTATTTTACTTAGTTTAAAATCTTAGTTTTAATCACCCTTTTAAACAAATTATTTTTTTCCTCACCAAAGTGTTTAAATTAATTTCATAAATAATTCTTTTCACAGTCCCTATAGGTACGAAACTGACATTTACTTGTCACTTTATTACTTGTTACGATTATTTACACTTGCACTTTTCGTCGTTCCAAAGTGCTGACAATTTTATCTTTTTCAGTGATGATGAAATACCCTAGAGGGCATGGGATCCACAAAAGCTCTACATATCACTACTCGTTGCAAATGATACACATTGCCAGGGGTGTTAATCGACAATGGATCTGTGCTGAACATCTTGCCTCTATCCACACTGAACAGATTACCAATGGATAGCTCTCACATGAAGATGTGTCAAAATATAGTAAGAGCATTTGATGGTACGGAAAGGAGAGTGATGGGAAGGATTGAAATACCTCTCCTAATTGGTCTAAACACATATGAGGTAGATTTTTTGGTGATGGGTATCAAGCCTTTTTATAATTGCTTATTGGGTAGACATTGGATTCACTCAGTTGGGGCAGTGTCGTCGTCACACCACTAAAAATTGAATTTCGTAACAAAAGGTTGACTGGTGACAATAATCATTGAAGAAGATATCATTGCATTCGTAACTAGTGACACACCATACAGAGGAGCGGGTGATGAGGGAATAGAATGCTCCTTTTGAGACCAAAATTTGTTAATGCAACTTTCATTGTCGAAGGAAACAAGATCCCATTACCAAGAATATCTAAAACCATGAAAATGGGTTTGCAGTTGACGATTAGAAAATGAGCCTTACTTGGAAAAGGACTGGGAAAATGCCTACAATGAAGGGTTGAGGCACTTATACTGATGGACAAACGAGACCGTTTTGGCTTAAGATACAAGCCAGATGTGGGGCAAAAGAAGGAGATGGAGAAGAAAGAAGAAAGAAGAAAAGCGCGACTAAGTAGGGCAGAGGTCAAATGGGAACCAATGACCTTTCCCCATATATCCAAAGCATTTGTATTAGGGGAAATCATTTATCCTGAATGAAGAATGACAAGAAAAGAAAGCCTGGAAGGAATGTTGGGAAACTTGAGCATCAATGCCATATCCGAAGAAGAAATTGGGGAAAACCTGCAAGGCATTCGTCCTTATATCCTTGAAAGTGTTCTGAATAATTGGACTATGAAAGAGATCCCTATAATTTTAAGAACTAATTCAGAGTAATGATCAAAACACACTTATTGCTCTAAGCATGGGAGCAATAAGAATCCTTTTGTGAAAAAAAAGACATATGTTTATGCTCTTTATTTCAATAAAATGCATCTTTGTGTCTCATTTTGGCAAATATTCATTTATTCTTTCATTTCATTCATACACAGATAATTATTCTTAGATTCATTTTTTCTTTGGGTTTTCTTTCTTTTCTATAATAGGTCTCCATATATCAATGATATGAGTGGCACTGTTACTGATTCAGAATCTTCTTTTAAGTAAGATTTGTATCTAAAGGAACCTTAGGACTTTGAAGATGACTAAAATTGTAACCTATCTCCTGATTTGATAAAGATGGTAAAATAAGAGGAGAAATAGATTCTACCTCACAAAGAGTTAGTAGAAATTGTGAGCTTAGGAGGTGGACAAGAAAAGAAAGAAGTGAAGATTGGAGCTTGCATTACTGTAGAGACAAAGTGAGACCTCATTGAGTTACTACAGGATTTCAAAGATTTCTTCGCATGGTCATATCAAGACATGCCTGGTCTAAGTACTGATATCATGGTACATTGGCTTCCCATAAAAGAAGAAAGCAAGCCAGTTCAACAAAAGCTTCAAAGGATAGGCCCGGTATCCTATTAAAAATAAAAGAAGAAGTTAAGAAGAAATTTGACGCTGGTTTCTTACAAGTGGTTAAATACTTGGAATGGGTAGCCAATATCATTCCCGTCCCTTAAAAAGATGGGAAAGTATGAATGTGTGTAGACTATAGGGATATTAAAAAGGCTAGCCCAAAAGATAATTTCCTGTTGCCTCACATTAACACTTGAGTGAACAACACAACAGGTTATTCACTGTTCTCTTTCATGGATGACTTCTCCAGATACAACCAGATTAAGAGGCATCTTGAAGATATGGAAAAGACCACATTCGTAACTATGTGGGGAACATTTTGCTACAAAGTGATGCCATTCGGATTGAAAAATGCTAGAGCGACGTATCAAATAGCCATGGTAACTTTGTTTCATGATATGATGCACAAAGAAATTGAGGTTTACATCGACAATATGATCGTAAAATCCAAAACAGAAAAGGAGCACATACAAGTCCTGAAGAAATTGTTCTTGAGGTTGAGAAAAATTTAGCTAAAACTCAATTCGGCAAAATGTACTTGTAACAACTCGATTTACACCCTATTTGGAACAGTGGTTTTAGGACCACAAATCTGAGTCAGAAAAATATTTAAATATTATTTTATGTGTTTATGATGTGTTAATTTATATGTATGAAATTTTCGTGTATTAATTTTATCATTTGAGTGTCCAATTAATTAAAAGGACTTAATCGCATTAAATGAAAACTAAGCATGCTATTTATTAAAATGCCTAATTGCTATGTTCTTCTAATGTGGAGGCTTTATGTTGTAAATTTACCTATGTAAATATGCATGGACGGTTTTAGTTATATGTTATAATGGTTTTATATTTAATTAAGAATGGTTAGTTTAGTAAATATAAAAATTATTATGTTATTATAATAAAACATAAAGTTAAGAACCATGGTTTTGTTCATCTTTTATGACTGAATACAGTAAAGAAAAAAGAAAGAAAAAGATTTCTTAGGTTTTGACTTGGATTTTCTTCTATTAAGGTATGTAACTAGCTCAGTTTTTTTATAATTTTTACGTTTTTGATATCATTGCTATGTTATCTATCAAGCCCATGTCTGAATTTTTGAATTTGATGATGATTCTATATTTTTCCATTGTTGAAAGCTTGTGATTTTTGTTGTTTGATGTTGTAAAATAAAATACATGTGATAGATTGACATGTTTTGTATTGGAACTTTTGATGAATTTGAGTAATTAGGGCTAAATTGTAAAAATAATAAATTGAGGGACTAAAATATGAAACAAATGAAATGTATAGACTTGTATGGACATGGGTAAAATTTGGCGTAAGCATGGAATAGTGAAATTTTGCATGTTTTGTGTTTTGTGCAATAGGGACTAAATTGTGAAAAGTGTAAAATGTCAGGGGAAAATAGTAATTTGTCCAGTTATGTGTTTTTAGGGTAAATTGAATGAATATGTGTTTGAATAAGCTTAATTTGAATATGTTTAGATCAAGAACCAAAGAAATCGGACTTGGATCGGAGGAAAACAAAAGTAATTAAATAGTCATTTTATTCCGTTCGTCGATATCCGAGGTAAGTTTATAAGCAAATAGATGATAAATTTCAATATAGGTAAATTATAAATGCTGAATTGAATTATTATAAATGTTTGAATAAAGCACTCGATTGATTGACTAGTATCATCGTTTCTACGTTCAAAGTAAGTTCTTATGTAATACTTGTAACACCCCAAACTCGGCCCAGACGTTATGATCGATTCTGGCATGCTACATCATAGTGCCTTTCGAAAAATCGAAATCTGTGAATTAAAACTTGACGTCAGTTGAAAACCCCTTTGTGATTTTATAGAAAACTTTAATGAATTAAGTTCTTTACTATTATCAATCATCTTGTCAAAACGTTTGCCATTGGTATACAAAACTGATTTAAGTCGCGGAAGCTTTTGAAAACTTTGTAGTTCTGAATTGAATGTCTTTAAAAACAACTATTATTTTGAAAACTTGTCTTCTCCTAAACTAACATTTTAAAGTACGTAGACAAAGCCCTATTTAAAAATTAAATCCCATGAATGGCCTTATTACATAATTGAAAACCCAAAACGAAACTGTAAATATAAATAAAATCAACGGTAAGTTAACTTTAGTCGTGTGGCCACCTTCGAGTCCCTCGCAGCACCAAATCGCCTATGGCTAGGGATTACCTGCACTGTTAAAAGAAAGGATGAGTTTACAATAACTCAATGTGCAATTCCCCTGTCAGGCAATCGGTATACCAAATGCAATAACAGTCTAGGCCAGAGCCCTATTCAGAAACAGTACAGTGTGGGCCTTAACCCAATATAGTAACAGTACAGTGCAGTAATGCGACAATGTAACCCACCCCAATCTAGCCAGACACACCACTCCATACCACCAACACACCATGTGGGGATAAAATCGACCCACCTAGCCAACAATCAATATCGCAACTGAGCTGCTAGTAATAGTATCGCAGGAAAGCTGCCAATAACAGTATCGTGACAAAGCTACCAGTAACAGTATATGTGGCAAAGCCACCAGTACAATATACTTCCTCCATAGCAGTATCTCAATCCCATGTAGTATGTCATGTCATGAATCATATGTGTATGCAGAATGTCATGCTCAGTAACAGTCATGTTTATATCATAAATACATTAGTCAATCTACCTCTAGGGGTATAACATTCATTTTTATCTATTAGGGTTAAAATAGTCATTTTACCCTTTATAGGTATTTTAGTCATTTTACCTATTCTGGGATCCTGATACAGATACCAACCTCTTAAAAGGTCTACATTCGCCTAGAGCTTCTGATATAACTTAGACGGTCATAACAGTGTAAATAGGCCCAAGGCCCATTACCCGGCCCTAGTGGGCCTACACGCTCGTTTGGCCCATTTAGCCCAATTTAGCCATGGCTATGCGAACTACACAACCCAGTCTAGTATTTTCCACGTACCGTGAATTTCATCCGTGCGGGGCCTACGGGTCCATTGGGCCCACACGGCCGATCTCGGCCCAACATGGCCCAAAATAGCCTAAGCCCATGAGAACGCCCATGGTGGCCTCTACAGTCTTACACCCACGATTTGTGGGCTCAGATCACTACATGAGCAATCACATGCCCATGTGGCCTCAAATGCCGTACTTTCTGGCTTTTCGACTTTTGCCGATCTACAGTCGAGAGGGGTGTGATTACACACCTAATAGTGAAGATGAACTGTGCTCCCAAAATCCTTGTACCTAAATTAAACCAATAATCTCTAGTTATAAACTTAACTCATGCTACTAGAGAGCTCTAACGAGATTTCAAAATAATTACGACACCCTTACCAAAAACAGAAGCAGTTACCTCTTCAGTTCTTAAGCAATGCACCAATCCCCTTGGCCACAACCTACACAGAAACCCCCTTCCTCTTTAGATTCACACAAGAACTACGATATCATCAGAACAAGAACCCTATACCTCTTAAGCCCCATTCCCAACAATTTACCAAAACATAGAACCGAATACTAACTAAAGGACTAGCGTACACGAGTTGAGAATCGGTTTAATCTAAAAGAGTATACCAAATAAAGGTAGTTGGTGCAAAAAGGAGAAAACAAAAGACAATATCCAGAGAAGGGAAAAATTGAAAGAAAAAGAAAGTGCACTATGGATGCTCACCTATGAGTATTTAGCCAAAGAAGCAATTAGAAGAGAAGAAGGGAAAAACTGTGCACCCCGTACTGATCAACGAGCCCTTGCTAAAATTGAGAGCAAACTAAGAAAGGATGTGATAGATGCTTAGCCACAATAATAACATAGAAAGAAAAGAAAAAGAAAAGAGGCAAGAGGAGAGTATTCGGCTGAACCTAGGAAGGGAAGAAGAAGAAATAGTTGACAATAGTAAACCAATTGAAAGGTGAAGAATGTTCGGCCAAGAAAAGGGCAGAAGTAATCGGCCAAAAAAGAACACAAAGTTAGAAAGAAAAGAAAAAGAATAATTTACACAAGAGGTTATCAACCAAAAAGGGACTTGGTGAAGCAATGCGCAAAAACCACACAAACGTGAAAGAACAAGGAAGCCAAAAATGAAAATTTAGGTAAATTCCTAAACTCTAAATGGTTGCCAATAGCCAAAAATGAGAAGCACTTAGAAAACTTCCCAAGAACTGAAACTAAACTGTCCCTAAAACAACCAAAAACTGAAATCCCAATGCCTAAAGACCCATTTCGACACACATACTCCTACCTATCCTCAAACTCCCCTTTTTCCTCCTAGAATCTCTCCCATTATCTCTCTACAATCTCCACCCCAACCACCATCCATATCCCTTGATTCACTTCACCTAAGACCCATTCAAACCTCACCTTGCAGAGTTTCAATCCACCTCTGCTCCTTCCACGACCAGAGTAGCAAAATAAAAACCTCTTTGCTCAAGGTGTGACTCGAACACACGCCCCTCTTTTGAAGCTCTATCACGCCACTTACCATTAGGCCAATAGACTCTTTGAGTCATAACTTACTCACAATAATCTATGAAGTCTACATGCTAATGTCCAGATTCATTCAAGTGAAAACCAAAAATTTTACAAAAGCCAAAACTTGAACCCAGGCTTCTCTAACACCCCCAAACACACCAAATCACTTTAGTCATTAAAGCAAACAAGAAATTTGTCACAATCACAAAATTAAAACTTTAAATTTTTTGGGCGTTACAATACTTATTATTTGGTCATGTTTATTTGTAAATAGATGAATGAAAATGCAATTGGGAAGCATGAATAGATGTGAATGTGATTTGTTGATATTTAGCACTGAGTTTGTGAGTATAAAATAGCCACGACTATAAGAATGGCACTAAGTGTGTGAAACTAAAACGATGGTGATTGAATAACGAGCACTAACTGTGCGATACCGAGACTAATTTGGTTTAATGCAAGGGCACTAAGTGTACGACTGCATTACAGCTTCGGCTAACTATTTAGCACTAAGTGTGCGAATCCATTGAGTGATTAAAGGTGATCGAATGAGTTAATATATTGATAGTGTAGGTATGTACAAAATCTATCTGGTTGATGGTATTGAGTTTAAAGATATGTGATTGATATTAATAAATGTGAAATAGATGAAAGAGTATGAGAATGAAGGATAAAATGAGTTGATTTGAAAAGATTATATGAATTATACATGTTATAAGGTTAAATATATGTATATTTGAATGTAAATATATTCAGCCAAATGGTTTATGTATGTGATATTAAACTGTGAATTATGTGTATACATATATGAATGTATATATATTCAGCCATATGAGGAGAATGTGACTTTGAGAGTAAATGATAACTCTGTGATTGAATATATGTGTATTCAGCCAAGTTGGTATTTATACTTAGATGAAAGATTTGTTATATGAATATGCAAGCTTGAAATTATATGTGATTACAGTAGCATGAATTGGTTTGTTTAAATTGAGCTATTAATGTCATTGAATGTTTTATTTGCTTATGACTTACTAAGCTGTGGAAGCTTATGGTGTGTATGTTTGCTCTCTGTTTTATAGATTTTGGAAGCTAGTTATGGGCTCGGGGATCGTCAGAGAAGTCTATCACATTATCGACTGTTTCAATATTTTATAAAGTTGAACTTATATCTATGGCATGTATAGGCTAGCTTATGTTTATGTTTGGTTTTGGGTATGTAATTATAAGCCATGTGAAAATGGCTAAATATGTTACTTAAGTATATGCAAATTCGGTCTTAGTAGTTATATGTGATGTGTTTTATATATATATATTGCTAATGGGTGTGTGAATTCGATCATGGCTTATAAGTGAAGTAAATGTTGTATGGTTTATTAATGTTTGATATTGGTTATGTTTGACTATGGTTGAGACATATTTTGGTATAAATGCTAAAAGATATATGAGAATGGTGTGTGTGATAAGCTTGAGAATAATGTGTATATCTTTGTTGTTATTTGGCCATTAGGTTCGGCTATAGGAGATAAGAATTGAATGGGTTACTTGGTTGGTTTACATAAATGTTTTAAATGTAGTTATAAAGAGTTATTAGTGTTGGTTAACTTGTAATAAGTTGTATGTAATGATTATGTTCGGTTATGTACTTAATTAATTAGGTTGGTCTATATTGATATGAATGTGTATGTTTTAATTGTGTATTAAATATTGAATAAATGGCTTAATATATAGGCTAAGTTGGTTAGATCGTATATGTGCAAATTTGGGCATGTATTGTGGTAGTATAAGTGTTCGAAGATGGTTTAAAAAAAGTACAGTCATAAATGCATAAATATTGAATAACCAAAGATGATTGATGGTTTAGTTTTATGGTCATTTTGGATATAACATATATGTATATAGGAATATGTCTTATATGTCATGTATATGTATATTATTTGCATTGATATAATTGTAAAATGGATGTGAAATGATGGTTTAGATAATGGATGTTTTGAGTACATAGTAAACAGATAATGAAAAACATTATTTATGCTTAAAATTGATTAGTGTTTTGGTTATGTGTTTGTATTTTTAAATATGATAAATTGGGCGTATAAAATGGTGCATTATTTTTGTGACTTAAATAAATATGTACACGTGTTTGGTCATGATGATATATTGATAATGCAATATATGAATTTGGCTTAGTAAGTGCATATATGATATGACCGAAAAGTTCAAATTTGATTTTGATTTTATACATATTTGGTATTGATGTTTAATGATACACATTTCATTCATTATTTTTATAAGTTGTTAAAATGCCGTGTTTGCTATTGGTCTTAAGTTATGTAACATGTTTTGTTTATTTGGCTTTGAGATATGATCCGCAAAAAAAAAACATTATGTTTATATATTCAAATGTGACCTGGGTGGTTATGTGAATGTATGAAAAATGTGTCTTGTTCGGTAATATCTCGTGACCCTAGTCCAGCAATGGATACGGGTTAGAGGTGTTATAGTACCTTCGGGGCTAGGTCGGGAAAATTGCTAGGTTTTGTAGTCAGTGAAAATGGTATCGAAATCGATGTAACGTCGGGGTTTGTACAAGTGTACACAGTCATTATCAAGTAATAAGTAAGTATTGAGTTATCATCTCCACAGGGATTGTATTTCTGCTAAGTCACTTAATTGTAAAAATATAATAACAACTTGGTAAATAAAAACACAATATGGTTGAGAAGTGTAACAGCCCAATCTTGAGCCTGATAGGGACGAGTGGTTTCGGGACCACTTAACCGAATTAATATATTTATTTTATTATTTTAATAAGTCTTAAAGCATCATAGAATTACCATGTGGAAATTTCGTAAAGAAATTTTACCGTTTAAATAGTTAATTCAGTAAAAAGGACTAAATTGCGTAAAGCGATAAATATGAGTTCTATTGCATAAATGGCTTAATTGACTTTGGCTTATTAAGTAGAGGTATTTGCATGGTAATTATACCATTTTATAATGCATGGACGGTAGTGGGTTGCTTTAAATGGTTTTATGTGTTATACTATTAAAGTTAAAGTTTTTTTTTATTAAATATATGTTTAATTAAAGAAACATGAAATGCCACTATCATCTTTCATCCTCCACCGAAATTGAAAGAAAAATACAAGGGTTTGAAGCTTTTCATTTTCGGCACTTGAGACTTTAAATTGTAAGTGATTTTCAATTAGATTTTTATGAATTATAAGTTTATGAGATCGTTATTTTGTGTTTTATCATGCCCAAACTTCAATTTTTGAAATTGATGATGTTTTTTGAAATTTCCATTGTTGAAAACATGTTAAATTTGAAGTTTCATGTTAGATTATTAATGGTTAATGGATATATGTGTTTTATTAAGTGATTTTTTTTTTTTGGATACTTGGATTGACTCATAATTGTTGGATACTTGGATTGAAAATATACCTTTCTATTATATGAGTGCCGATTGTGTCCATGTTATATGTGCCTTGTTAAATTAATTTTCAAAGGTTAAATAGGTAAAATAATAATAACTTATGATATAATAAAACAAAGCATAATAAATAGAAAAGAAAAAAAATTGCATGTTCATTTTTTGGGGGAAAGCCGAATGTGGAGGACAATGTTCTTTGAAAATTTGACAAATTGAAAGCAGAATTCAAGATAATTTTCATGTTAATTTAGTTACATTTTTACATTTTTGAATTCTTTGCTTAATTCCCTTCAAAACCCATCAATTTATTTTTAGATAGACAAACATTTGAAGTTCAACCATGGTTGAAATTTATGAGATTTAGTAATTGATGTTAGAAGATGATAGATGAATGTAAGATAAGTATATGAATTAAGGAGTTTGAAAGGAGCTTTGTGAGTATTCGGCCTTGCTATGGTAGAAACAAAGTTTGATTAGTTTGAGTGTTTTAAAATGTTGGATCAAATTGTTTAAGTTCAAATTTTTTTTAGGGCTATTGAGTAAATTATTATTATGTATGATAGTTGAGTGAAATTAAATTGATCAATTGATAAAGTAGTTTAAATTGTTTTAAATTAGCTCAAGATCCAAAGAAACAGGACTTGGATCGGGGAAAAGCGAAGTTATCCGAGTAGTCGACATAGTCGTACGAAATTGTCGAGGTAAGTCCTTAAGCTATATTATGTACTAAATTTTAATCAATGTTAAATATAAGTGCCGAATTGAATTGTTAGAAATTGGTATATCACTACCGAATGTGATGGTAAGGTGAATGATATTATTATGGTGTAAATGTGAATGCCGAAGGTGATCTAAAGTGATGAATGGTTTTTAATGGATGTATATTTAGATAGTCAAAAATGATTTATAATGTGAATAATATATATATATGCTATGTTTCAATGTGAAAGTCGAATGTGTCTCATGATATGAAGGATATTTGTTATGTTTCAATGTGAATTCCGAATGTGATTTATAAGGGTGAATAATATTGTGATAATTAAATGTGATGGCCCGATGTGATTTTGAGTTGGAAATGATAATTCAAAGACTTTGATAGTGTTCTATTAATGATCGGTAGTGTAAGACATGTGATTGAGATATTCAGGCTCTGAGCTTAGTAGGCCTAGTGCCGGTGAATTCATTCAGGCTAAAAGTCTAGCAAGTCTTGTGTCGTTAAGTTTATTCGGGCTTTATGCGTAGCGGGCCTATTGCCGGTGATTAAATATCAGACCTTGAGTCTAGCAGGCCTAGTGCCGGTGTAAGATTTCAGGTTATAATCCTAATAGGCTTCGTACCAATGAATAAAATCGGGCTTCATGCCTAGCAGGCCTTGAGCCGGTGAATTGAATTAAGTTATAAGTCTAGAAGGCTATACACCAATGTGAGATCAAATATGATAAATGAGATCTAAAGGTTTGGAGAAATTGGATTATTAATTATCTAAAATAAGGTATGTATGTGTTTCGATATCTATTGTCAAAATATGTATATTTGTGAAATAAGTATGTATACGAATTCGATTGTCAATGAACATGTGGTATAATTGGTTATATGTGATTTTAAAGTGATTGGGCATAAGTGATTTGGTATGAACTTATAATGAATTGACATATTCGATTGTGTGTATATATATATATACATGAGATTATATAGGGTTTGTATATTCAGCCTTGTGAAATAATCTATTGAAGCGAATTATTAAATGTCATGTGATGATATATTGAATTTGTATATGTATACCTATTCATCATTTTCAGCATATAAACAATGTAGTGAATTTTATATATTTGATCTTATGAGCAAGTAATCGTGTGATGTTGAAATTAACTAAGTAGATTTGGCTAAGTTTAATTAGCTAAGATACAGTATGTTCCCAATGGTATTTTTAGGCCAATTAAGTGATGCTTGTATATGAAGTTAAATCTTGTCTTGCAAGCTTGCATAAATGAGTGGAATTATAGTTGAATATATAATGACATTTACATGATTTGGTATCATCGGCCATGTAGGCTATGTATACATATGAGTGATATTATACTATGAATTTTGGATTTGTTTATATGAATAAATGTATGTATGATGTTTATGATTATTTGGATCCGAAGTGGATATGATTATGATCCGATAATATATGGTCAATGTGAAAATGAGATATGATTTATGGCAAGTGACTATGATCAAATAAATTATATAGGAAATGTCACATGGTAACTGTGTTCATAAATATATCATTCTAGTACATGTGAATTATCTTTGAAACTCAGAAATGTAAAGTGGTTATGTATTGAAAAATGATATGTGAAACATGTTACGATGAATGAAAGAAAGGTACATAGATGAATATATGATATACGTGTTTGCTATATGGCTTTGTGGCCTCATGACTTGAACATGGGAAATACGAATTAAAAAAAAAAAATGGTTTTGAGATACGCTATTTTAAACTGTAAATGGATATGAAATGGATATTAAGACGGTGATATTATGATACATGGTTTTATATCTATAAATCGGTTAGTGAAACAATGCCATGGTTTGGTTGGTTACGTAATGAATATGTGCAAGTTTGATTTATATAATTGAGCTAATGGTTATTATTCGAATTTTAAAGCATAGTTATATGTTATTGTAATAAAATAAGTGAAGCTTTTTAATGAGGTTATGTGAATTTAAAAGTACAATGGATGTACATGTGATTGAGATTGTTTAAATTCAGTTTAGTGTATGGAATTATAATTATCATTGAAATGATTTAATCGGGTCAGATTTGTTATGCAACCTACAATTTAATCAGGTCAGGATCTAAATTAAGCATGCACATTTCAATTATGTGTCCATTAGCTGTCGTCTGGTCAGGATCACTGAGCTAATTCAAGTGCATGTCAATCATATATGAACGAAATACATACTTGATGTTAATTGAAAACATAATCGATTGAGGCACAAAAATTATAAGAATGAATATGATAAATATTATTTAATCAAAGCAATCATCCTAGCTTAAATAAAATTAAGCTATCATTGTTTTAAAAAAGAACAAAGACAACAAAGAAAACATTTTCAGATTAAATTAAAGAAATAAAAGACTAAACCAAATTCAAAGTGGTTATCACTCAAGATTCCGAACGATGAGGGCTCCTTCATTCCTTCGCTTTGCTCCTATGTTGATGGCTCTCCAAGGTGGCCGACCAAGGGCTTTTTAAGAGGTTTAATTGCTAAAATCTTTATGAAGAGATGATGCTAGCCATGGGAAATGAAGAATGCTAAGAGAACTGAGAGACGAGAGAATGATGATGGATAGGGGATGATTGATGAATGGTGAAATAGAGTCTTATTTATAGCTGAGGAAAGGAGAGTAGTTTGCTAAAAATATCAAAGTTTCATCTCTTCAAGCATCTTCAATGGGTGGCAGGCCATGAATTGAGGAATTTGAGCCGATTTTTGCTTGATTTTTTTTCTCAATTCAAGTACCAGAAGAACTCAGGACTGAGAGTCAGTCAAGTGCAAATCTTCGGGCAAATCTCTGATTTCTTCAACATTGCAAGGACCTTGTACAATTAAACCAAAAAGTTGTTTATGTAAACAACCATGTGTAGCTAAAAAATGGGTTGACTTGGTCTCCAATTTGGACGATTTTGTCATCCAGCAAAGCTATCAGACCTATCCAAAATAAATCAACAAAATAGAGGATCAAAGAATAAAATTTATCCAATTTAATTAATTAATTAAAACCCAATTCATTAATGAAATATTTTAAAAATGAATTACTAAATAAATTTTTATATTTTATTATTTAATTTAATCATGCATGGCCCATTTTATGTCTTAAAAATATATTGTGTTCAAATAAGTATAAAATAAGTCATTTTATGCATGAAAACTATATAATAAATCATAAAATCACTTTTTAATAAATTTTATGTCCTATTTTCATTTTTTCTCATATTTCATTAATTTATTAAACAATTACTTAGTTCTAACAATGAGTTTAAGTAAAAAGGTGATAAATTACATAGGAAAAATCCTATATATTTTTCAATTTACATACCCCAAACTTAAATCATTGCTCGTCCCGATTAATGTTCATGCACAGCAAAAGGTCTTACTAAGGCAAAATTGCTAATAGTGCAAGCAGTATCAATCTTTGTCTTATAATCATGCATTAATAACTTGATGTTCATAGATCTTTTTTATTAACAAGTAATTCATATGCAAACATATTGAGAATTTTATACTTAGTTCAAGATATACCAACATGAATCATGGTTTGTATGTATGTCACAGCCACAAAAAACATTCTTCATTCAACATAATTTCTTATCAATCAAGAAAATAATCATAAGGCTTATTTATGATCTTCATTTGTTGAACTTAGTACCTCCTCTCCATTAATGTAAGTGACATAATCATCAAACCAATAGGTCTTTTATAAGGTTGTAATGGGGCTCGATTAAAGGTAGGGATATTAAGAGATGAGACATTTTGGTTTCAAAATCTTAACCTTTAAATTTGTCTTGGATTCCTCAAAATACAACTTTTTTCTTTAACTGAACCTTTGGAACACCCCCAAACTTATTTTGAACTCATGCTCGTACATTTTTCCTTTTGGAGAATAAGCAAACTTTTCTTTGCTCTTTTTTTTTTTAAGAATGGGCACATACATCTTTTTGAAAATTTTCTCAATTGTTGATTTCCAAGACAACTTTAGTTAAGATGGGAACACAAATTTAGGATAACTTAAAAATATGGTAACGTGGCTTATTATGTAGGTTCATTGCAATAAACAGGCCTTAAGCTCAAAATTACAATTTCAATGGTCTAATATCATAAGGTTGGCTTGAAAAGGCTCAAACGGTCCAAAGAACAGTGCCTATATCATTTTAGATTTTTATGTCTCCTAAGATTTCACCTCAAGAAAGTTACTAAGTCAATTCTAAAGATATAAACCTTCATGCATGTCTAATCTCAAGAGAAACTAAGTATTCGTGGCAAACATTACATAAGACTAAGATTATACAAGCATTCCATTCTTCATGATAACAACATTCACTAAGATAGAATCAGCATTCATGCTTGCATACAAACTATCTCATTTAAAAAAAAATTCTCTAAACATTTATTTATTAAAACATACTCATGAAAGAAATGATTGAACATACTTGAAAATTTTAAAAATTTGAGCAATTTATTTGCCTTACCCCCTTTAAAAAGAAGCAATGTCCTCATTGCAAGAACAAAGTAATGAATGGAAACTAAACACTAGGTAGGGTTGGAAAGAAAAAGAGGTGAGTCATTAAGACTGCTTAAATACCAAGTCTTTCCTAATAACCCAATCCTAGACATGTTCATTCCCATTACCAAATTACTTAGCCTTTTTCTTTCTAAAGAAGTGTTTATTCATGCTTGCTATTTTTTATTCAGTAGAAATTAAATCCTAATTACGAAAGAAATAAATTCCTAAAGACCTAAAAACAATTAAATAACATGACAAGAATCCCCTATTTTATTTATCTGACTCATTCCCCTTGTCTTCTTTAGCTCCATCTCCACTTGCATAGTCAGTATCTTCCGTCCATGTCTCAAAAACAACATCTGGGAACTCAAGAAAAAAAAGTGTTAGAGATATTCTTAAAAGTATTTCGAATTGAATCATCTTTAATTTTTGCATATTTCTATTAAGTTTGTTTTTTATTGTGCATGAACTTGCACATATCCATCATAATTGACAAATTTGATTTCTTTGAAGTACTTGTAGAAGTCGGTATTGGAGTTGAGAATTCATGTTCAACACTTAGATTTATTGTCTCTTCCTCCGGCTCAACCTTAGGTTCAAGGTTTGCAGATCCTTTAGCTGGTTTAGGACTATTCGGTTCCTTATTAAAGTCTTCTTCTTCAGTGTCTATAACTGAATTAGCTTCAGTTTTAGTTTCATTTGTTGACTCATTGGTACCTGGCTCAGTTGGCTCTTCCTACTCGCCTTGGTTCAGCTTATGCACCCTCTCTACCAACGTTTCAATATCATGATTTGTAATGCATCCTTGAACTTATTGCCCCTTCAAATTTGCTTGTTTTTTAACATGGACCCTTAAGCAAAGTGAAGTGATTAATGATGGGAAATAAGCACTTCCTGTCTTCTTTTTACCACAATCATGAATCTCCTTGAGAATAAATTTCCCAACATTAATGGACTTTTCTGTCAGAATTACATATAACAAGAGCATCCATTCCATTGAGATGGTGGAACTATATGAGATAAGCATAAAACTGTAGTGAACGAAATAAAACCATACCTTTGCTACTGGTTTTAAGTATGCCCTTCGGCAAGAATGGCTCCCAAACTTTCTTATAATCCATTGGGATCCCGAATTTGTCACAACATCAAGCACTTGTTGAAGAAAATCCCAGTTGATATTGTTCATCAAAGGGTAGTACTCATCTTTTTCAACATCAAGTAAGTTAAACAAATCATTGATGGACTTAGAAGTAAGATGTACATTTTTCTTTTGAACGTTGACCTCAATAGCATCTTGTGTAGTCAAACTAGCATAGAACACTCGAACTAGTTCATCATCAGGAAGTGAACGAGCATCGTAAAATCGTTCCCACTTGAGAGCATTGATTTTCTTTCTAATCAGTACAGGAATAACCATCAAATCATTACTCTTCAAGTCAAAACCTTTTTTCGACATCATAGGTTGATGCTTGAAGATTGAACCAAATCTCTCTTTCACTTCTTCATTGATCAAAATCAGGTTTTCAGGAGTAGTCTTTGATGATCTAGCTCTTTTATGAGACATGGTATCTTTTCCCAAAATTTCAACAAAATTTCTGTACAAGGGGGAAAAGAGAAATCGACAAGGTGGGTGGGACTTGCTATAGCAAACACCTTGCGATGGCAAGGAGGGTGCGACGACAATAACAATGTACACAGTAACGATAATGTGCGGCTATGACAACGTTGATGTGCAACAGCAACGATGGTGCTTCGACAATCTTCTTGCGGCCACAATAGGTGATTTCGGTAACAGAAGAAGAGAAACTACAATTTTTTTTGGGATTTGAGTCTAGCGGCACTAGAGGGAAATTTAGGGATTTTTAGGGTTAAGCAAATTGCTTTGAGGGATATGAAAACTAGTAGAATGAAGAAGGGTCTATATAGTGAAGAATTAGGGCAACATGTAGAAAAAATTTAACTACATTAGGGTTACTTGGGTGGCAAGTAATGGGAGTGGCGGTAATAGGTATGGATTTTTCCCTCCTTTTTACTGTCTTGGGCCTCAAACTTAGACTGTATTTATAGACTTAAGAGAAAAAAAAATTGATTAGTACTTGGGCCAAATTTGACCCCCTTTATTAACATAAAAATTTAAAATTTAAACAAAACAAATGAAACTTAAAAATTTTAAATCATAATTAGAAAATTTCTTCTTAACAAATTACATTAAATTAATTCCCAAGAAAGGTTGGAGGGGTTACAACGGTCCCGCTTATATTCCAATCTCCTTAGACAAAATTAATTAAATGTACTAAGTTAAGAAAATAAGTTCTACTTATTTATTTATTTACCAAATGAGTTCATGAAAAATCAAGGGTCTGTCAATTTGAACGAAGATTCAACCCCTCAACTTCACCATCCTAGTAGTGTTTGAGATGTTTACCATTAACTTTAAATGTACCTCCATAATTGTTGTATAATTCAATAGCTCCATAAGGATAAACTCAGTAGATGGTATAGGGTCATTTCCATCAAAATTTAAGCTTCCTATGAAATAACTTTAACCTTGAATTAAACAGAAAAACATTTTGACCTTCTTTAAACTCGTGAGGTTGTATATGACTTGTCGAAACCATTTTTTTCTCGTTTAAAAAAAAACGGGGATCGACTTTAAAAAGACAAATGGAGTCGCCACTGACCTTTTTCGAGGTCCGATCGGATCACCTTAAATTATTTTAACAAGACATTTTGATTTATTAAAATAATTAATTTGGTCTTCGAAATTTGAGAAAATGGGTTCGGGAGTCGATTACGCATAAGGAAGGGTTAGCACCCTTGCAACACCTAAAATTGGTACCAAATTGATTAAAAATGTCCTTATGTCAAAAAGGTTTTCAAATACGATTTCTTTTAAAAACATTTGAATGGCTCAAATTGGACGGCAAGATTCTCTTGTTTCAAAAGAATACAGTATCACATCCTGCACATTAGGACATGATCCTTTAAACCCTCGAAACCATGATCAGTTTTGGACTTCCAAAAACTCATACATTTGAAAATTACAAAAGGGTGTTCACTACGAAAAAAACAAAACCCAATACGTTAGGGCACGATTTCTCGGATTTCCAAACAAAGAACATTGCATTGTTTTAAAATCTAGGGAACACGAGTGAAATCTTAAGAGGATATTTGGTTATTTGGTCAAACAAAAAATCAAAACCCAGCACGTTAGGGCACGATTCCTCGAATTTCCAAACACGAAATATTGCCTGCTTTTCTTGAGAAATTGTCAAATAAGCGATTATAAAATCGATTTATAATGTATTTACTTGGTTTGTTCGGATAAAACATTTGGACAAGTAAGTTGGAAATCTCAATCACAATGCAATGATGAAAATAAAGCATAGTTACAAGCATGAAATAATAATACATGGCAATGATATTACACAAACGAATAATTTCATATGAAAGAACAAATTAAGAAATACACCATAGTAATGGTCTCACATCAACATTATGCAAATATTAACAATAACAGTCGAAGTCTTATGAGTTAAAAACAATTTCAAACGAAATTAAAAAAAAAAAAACAAACATAATACCACATAAACGAGTTTAAAACAAATAGTTTCCAATAGGAAATTAAAATAAAAAAATATGAAAATAATCTAACCAAAACGTGTTGATCCAAAATTGACATATATATACAACGAAAACTAAATATAAATAACGTATACATAAAAATAATAATATAGGGAGGTGTTTGAAATAAACAAAAATATATAATGAAATAAAATCTTTAAAAAAAATAAATTATATACATAAATACATTTAAGACAAAATATATACATCAAATGATTTAAAATAATATAGAATAAGTTCAAAAGAATTTGTAAAAACAAAATCAACATGGATAGTATACGATAATAGAAAATAAATAATATGTATGAAATTTTAAAAAAAAAAACAACATTATATGAGAACTTAAAATAAGTGATTTTAAATATATGTACATATATAAGGATTTATAATAATAAATAATTTGAAAATAAATAATAAAGGAAAGTGGAAATAAATAAAAAAAACAATATAAAATAAATAATTTAAAATAACAATACTTAGCATGAGTTAAAATAAATAAAATAAAATAGTTTTACGCATAAAACATTGACATAGGTGAATAAGTAATATATTAACAGGATTAAATCAGAATAGGAATAAAATTATAAGTAGAAAATGTACATAAAAGGAAATGAAACAGGACTCGATTGAACGGTGCAACAAAGATGGAGGGACCGCATGTGTAAATTGCCCTATAAACCATAAACACGCGGACCCAGTGCATGGGTCGGGTTGACGCGCGGGTCTCCTCTTCTTCAAACGGCGTCATTTTCCTTTTACTATTTAAATCAATTTTTGTTTGTTTTAAAATCATTTCAGCCATCATTTCTAAAAAAGGTTTTTTTTCTCTCTCAACTTCTATGCCCTCTGCCCATCAAATCTCCGGTCAATCTCCACCGTGACTTCGCCGTAGGTGGTGGCGTGAGACGAGCAACATTGGGCTTTTTAGACCTTTTCAAAGCAAAATACCTTTTGAGTGTAGATCCAAGACCGAACACTCCCAAAATGCGGCCAAAATCGGTGGAGCAACAAAGAAACAGGTGTTTCTTCTCCTTTTCCGATTCGGCCTAGACGGAGAACGGTCATTGTCTTGTAACGAGAATGGAGCAAAGACTTTAAAAGGGCCAATTTTACCCGGTCTTGCCGAGTCTTAACTTCTTGGCGCTTCTTTTCCTCAAACAACCTCGCTGCGCCCTCCGGGATAAGGGAATTAACGTCTCAACTTGTTCCAATTAAAATTTCAAGGAGGAGAGCTTTGTAGCTTCGATCTACTCCGCTGGAACTTTAAGGTGATAAGAATTGTCGTCTTCGATCTGCTTCACTACTGCTTAGTGCGATAAGATCTGCAATTTTTGATATGTCCCACTACTGCTTAGGGAGACGAGATTTGTCGTTCGATCTTGTTCCACTACTACTTAGGGTGATAAGATCTACAATCTTCAACTGATCTGCTCCACCACTGCTTGAGGAGGCAAGATCTACGATCTTCAGCTGATCTACTCCACCACTACTTGGGGAAATAAGATCTATAATTTTCAGCTGATCTGCTCCACCACTGCTTGGGGAGGTAAGATCCACGATTTTTGGCTGATCTGCTCCACCACTGTTTGGGGAGGCAAGATCTACAATCTTCAGCCTATTCCACTGTTCCTTAGGGACATAGGACTGTGGCTTAAATCATGTTCCACTGCAATTTTAGGGATGCTAGACTCAAATCTTCGATCTACTCCTGCAACTTCAGGAAAGCCAGATCTACTATCTTCAATCTGCTCCCTGCAACCTCAGGGATGCCAGACTCAAACCTTTGACCTTCTCCTGCAACTTCAGGAAAGCCAGGTCTGCTATCTTCAGTCTCCCTGTAACCTCAGGGATGCCAGACTCAAATCTTCGATCTACTCCTGCAACTTTAGGAAAGCCAAATCTGCTATCTTAAATCTGCTCCCTACAACCTCAGGGATGCCAGACTCAGATCTTCGATCTGCTCCTGCAACTTCAAGAAAGCCAAATCTGCTATCTTTAATCTACTCCCTGCAACCTCAGGGATGCCTGACTCAAATCTTTGATCTGCTCCTGTAACTTCAGGAAAGCCAGATCTGCTATCTTCAATCTGCTCCCTGCAACCTCAGGGATGACAGACTCAAATCTTCGATCTACTCCTGCAACTTTAGGAAAGCCAAATTTGCTATCTTCAATCTGATCCCTGCAACCTCAAGGATGACAGACTCAAATCTTCGATCTACTCCTGCAACTTCAGGAAAGCCAAATCTGCTATATTCAATCTGCTCTCTATAACCTCAGGGATTCTAGACTCAAATCTTTGATCTACTCTTGCAACTTTAGGAAAGCCAAAGCTACTATCTTGAATCTGCTCCCTACAACCTCAGGCATGCCAGACTCAAATCTTTGACCTGCTCCTGCAAATTCAGGAAAGCCAAATTTGCTATCTTCAATCTACTCCCTGCAACCTCAGGGATGCCAGACTCAAATCTTCGATCTTGCTACACCATCTTCTGGGGAACCCATCTTGTAAAATCAATTTAATATATATGCTTATGCAAAATGATTAGGATATGAGCAGAATGAATCAATGTTCCTAACTAAATGTGTTATGAATGATATATGTATGAATGCAAAATGTCATGAGAATGATCCTTTTTAATATTTAAGGTGTTATCACCCATTGCTCATCAGGGCTCTGATGTAGTATGTTGCCCTCTTGCTCAGCTGGTATTTTGACCAAAACCTGAAGAAATAATCATATTTTGCTCAACTAGTTTGCCCCACTATAACTTCAGGGTCCATTCTATTGTAACTTGGGGACATACGGTTTGTACCATCTTTAAACCATCCCATTGCAATTCTTGGTTATAGGATCTGTATCAACTTCCATCTATCCTACTGTAATTCAGAGGTATAGGATGTGTGACTTGTTCCATCAACTGATCACTCCTTGGGTGATCTGACTAGATGTGTATGCATGAGATTTGCATGGATGTAGAATACCATTTTTTTCGAGAACGATCCTCTTTTATGCTTGGGTTGACATTACTCGTTTTCATCGATATTATATTACCGACGCAGTATCTTATTTCTGTTCAACTAATATCTTTGACAGAAAATCCAAAGAGATAAACTCAATTTACGCTCAAATATTTCCAACCTTTACACTTGGTGAGCTCTTAAACAACAGTCCTGTTTTAGGTTCCTGTACTATTTAGAAGCTTCCAGAGTAATATGTGAAACTCTTTTTATAAAAGTAATATTAATCCACTAATCATTATTTCAATGCAAAATGCTTGAAAAAGATCTTAACAATGGACAAGAAGGGAATTAAATAGGAGCATAGCTCAAAATAAGCAAGCTAAGCAAAGATAGCAAATGCAATCAAGAATGAAATTTATTTGGCGTGTATTTTGAAACGAACAAATTCAGAACGGATAAGATGGAAACTAAATGTCCCAGATATCGCAGCCTGAGCTTCTCTGTTCAAACTTCTTGAGGACTATTTTAAGCTCCATATGTGTTTAGGGGACCCGTAGCACTTTGTCGATGCCCCAAGACTAGCATACTTCCTCTGTGTTAATTCAGGCATAGCAGGACTACCACATGCCCCACTTTTGATCAATACTTGAGCCACCCTTTTCGGCTTTTTGACTCAAATCCTCTTTCGTCTTAAAGCGCCCTTTGCGGGTTTTCACCTTAGCCTCTCCTTTCTCTTTGATTTTTGATTTTTCGTTGCATTTTCTGTTGATTTTTGATTTTTTTTTTGTTTTTGGTGTGAAGGTGCCCTTTGCGGGTTTTCACCTTGGCCTTTCCCCTTTTAGGAAAAATACCTCTGGATTCACTGGATTGGGCAAATCTTTGCCATCCCTCTCGGTCAATATCAATACTCCTCCAAAGAAAACCTTCTTTACTACATAAGGTCCCTCCCAGCTTGGCATCTATTTTCCTCTAAAGTATTTTTTATATGGAAAGATATTCTTCAATGTTCCCTCATGAAATTCTCTGGGGCAAAACTTCAGTTGTAAGCCCACGTCATTGATTTTTCTAGTGCATTGAACTGCAATGAATAGCTTTCAATCTATTCTGATCATATCGGGATTGGATCCATTCTGCCTCATCCAACTCCAGCTCTGACAATACTCGTAGAAAAGGACTCTCAACTTCAATGGACAAGACCAATGAAAAATATGTTGCCCAGGCGAGAGTCCTGGCTAATATTCGAGCAGCACAGAGGGTAAATGGTAATTTCTCTATGCCAACCTTTACAAGTCTCAGTCATCTTCCTAATGATCCTTTTTTTTTGTGTGTGTGTGCTTTTTTACTTTTGTTTTTCCTTTTTGGCTGCCTTTGCTGCACTGTGATGTGGCACCTGATCTTTAAAAAGACCGCAAACTTTTAACATTATGCGGTTGGATATAATTTTTTCGATATTTTTCTTTCTTTTTCTCTTTTTTTTATATTATGATGACTATCGACTTTCAATATTGGCGTATGAAGTGACTTTCACCCTCTTAGTGAGGTAATCGACGACCACCAACACAAATTGTTATTGACTAGAAGTTTTTGACGAGCTCAGCCCCATAACATCCATGCCCCTCTTATGAAAAATTGGTGAAGAAATGGATGAGGCATATGATTTTTGTCCTCCTCAATTCGACATACTGATGTAATCTCCTTTCATGGTGAACTTGCAGTACCTAAACTTCTTGATTATCCTGGCCCTTATAAAACCATGAGCATGTGTTCTTCAGACACCTCTATGGACCTTTTCTAGGATTTCCTTAGCCATAACAGCATACCCACATTTCAGTAACCCAGGTGTGTTTTGATATGATCGTGTAAAAACATCTTTGAATTCTTGAAAATAACTCAATGATGTCTCGCCTTATTTCCGTGGTGAGCTAGGTTTCAATCTTCACCTCTTTTCTAGGCTCCCAATGTCCACTGACCCTTTGTAAGGTAGGATCTATTTTCATCTTGTTCTACCATCTTTAACAAATCGAAAGATTGGTACAATCTCTGTTATCTTCAAAGTCCTGAGATCCCTCTAGACACATATCTTACTCAAAAGGGAGTCAGTAACAATGTTGCTCATGACATTGATATCTGGGGACCTGTTGTGAGTATGAAGTAAAATTTCAAAGAATAAATGATTCTTAGAATGATTATTTATATGGTATGGTCATGAATGATGAATAAAATATTATTTAAAAGAGAGTCCAAAGAAGAATCTATAAAAGGAAAGAATAAAAGAATATTTGCTCGAAAAGATGCATTTTTGTTAAAATAAAGATTTTGACATAAGCATATTTCACAAATGGATTCTTATTGCCTCTAGGCTTAAAGCAATAAGCATGTTCTAAATATTACTCTAAATTAGCTCTAAAAACACAGGGATCTCTTACGCAGTCCCATTGTTCAAAACACTCCCAAGTATGTAAGGGCAGATACTCGAAATTTTACTCTCCAGTTCTTTCTTCGGATCTGTTGTCGATGTTTAGGTTCACCAATATTAGGTCTTGCACTAGATCCTCGAACTCGATGTATTCTTGGATCTCATGCCCCCATCCATCATGGAACTCATAATATTTACCCCATTATCTGAATGGTTTGGTAATGAATTTTCTGCACCAGAGGGACCATCAAATTTTATAATACCGATTTTGATAAATCTTTCGATCATCTTTTTGAAAGCGGTACAGTTCTCGATTGAATGCCCTGTGATTCCCGTATGGTATTCGCATTGGGCATTTACGTCATACCATTTAGGGTATGGGGGTTGCATTGGTTTGAAGTACTGTGGGGCTACCACATACGCATCAAACAGATTTTGATACAGCTCCCTATATGTCATCGGGATAGGTGTTAATTGGGGTTTTCTAAGTTTGGTCTTGGATTAGGCTCTTGCCTTGAGGAGACCTGATGGCTAGTAGTTACTGTCCTTGGCTGGCCTACAGTAATTGGCTTTGAATAATCCTTGTTGTACCTATTCGTGTTATTTACCTTATTTCCCTTCTTCTTCGGGTCTCTTAAAGTATTAATTTGGGAGCTCCACTCTCTCCTTTTCCGTTTGTAATGACCTTCGCATTGTTCCGAGAGCTCCACCGTTGCCTTTTTTGTTTTTCCTAGACCCTCCAGATCAATGACAATAAGATTGGTTAGATTGCCCCCTAGATTGGAACCTGAGCCCATTGGGTAGTTTGTTGGTACTGGTAAACCAGCCTGGTATTGTTGGGGGCTGATAGTGGTGGGTGCCCCTTGCGGACGCTCATCTGGTTGGGTCTGGATGCTTATTGGAGTAAAGCCCTAGGGATAAACGAGGTCTTCATTATCATCCTCACTGTTGACCACTAGGCCTTTCCTTTTTTCAAGCCCTCCAGCTAGTAACTGGATTAACTGGCTGATTGCATTCATTTGATCATGCATATCCTGTTGAATTTTGGTCAATTACTCTTGCATCTGTGTTTTCCTTTGATTATATTCTAGGTTAATTGAAATAATTTTATCTAATTAGGGTCGTTTTGTAAAAATCTAATGCAAATGATGCAATGCAAATAATGTAATACAAATGATGCAATGCAAATGCTTGGAATGCAAATGCATTAAATGAATGCAAGAAAGAGAGGTGTTGATTTTGAATTCAATTCCATTAGAATAAATTTTCCAGAAAACAAATTTCTTTACATAAAATAGATTACATATGCGGCATCATCCTCATACTCCAGGCGAAGACACCGATCCTTTTCTTCATATCCGGATGTTATGGTCGACTCTTGTAAATTTTCCAAAGATGTCTCTATTATCTCCCTTATTGCTTAATCCAAGCCACGACCCATTACTCACTTATCCCCGCGATGTCTGTTAGCTTCTTCAAGAAAAATTCTCGAATCATCTTTGCTGACTTGAATCCTCGAGCAAAGAAGTAGTGTCACGTATTCCTCCACGGGTTTCTCTTATTGTGTTTACTTGTACCGCACACGAACGACCGTATTATAATCCACTTTATCAAAAAATCTATTTTCTTATGACAAGCTTTTCTATTTAGTAATTGAACTTAAACCAACACCTCCTTTCTATGATGATGCAATGCAATGCAATCAAAACAAAAGAAAACACGTTAGCACAGGAGAAATAGACAACAAAATAAAGTACCTATCTGGGTGACCACTAGGGTTCAGCATAGCTCTACCTAGGGTGGGCTCCTAGGGTTCGCTATATGAGATTCAGTTCTAGAGTAAGGGTACCTGAACCGGTAGATTCCTCAATCCTCACCCATTATAGGCTCATATGGACCGAGTTCAGTTCAGGGGAATACATTTCCCTATGGCCATGCGGAGATGAAAATCTCATGAAGCACATAGGTACGGATGTATTCCGGAAGCAGTCCACTAGCCCATGCGGAGGTGAAAACCTCACGAAGGCATAGTTTCTCACTCCCACTTAAAAGGTGTGACCACAATAGTTGTGCAATGCAATGCAAGAGTATTCTACAATACTCGAACCACAACAATCAATAAGACAAACAAATGCAACAAAAGAATCATGATTTTTCAAATCAAATTTCAATTTTCAACATAAGGATAAAATCAATTTACGGCCTGACTCTCTTAGCGTCCCCAGTGGAATCGCCAAGCTATCGAAACCATTTTTTTCTCATTTAAGAAAAACGGGGATCGACTTTAAAAAGAAAAATGGAGTCGCCACCGATATTTTTCGAGGTGTAATCGAATCACCTTAAATTATTTTAATAAGACATTTTGATTTATTAAAACAATTAATTTGGTCTTCGAAATTTGAGAAAATGGGTTCGGGAGTCGATTACGCACGAGGAAGGGTTAGCACCCTCGCAACGCCCAAAATTGGTACCAAATTGATTAAAAATGTCCTTATGTCAAAAGTGTTTTGAAATACGATTTCTTTTAAAAACATTTGAACGGCTCAAATTGAACGGCAATATTCTCTTGCTTCAAAGGAATACAGTATCAAATCCTGCAAGTTAGGACACGATCCTTTAAACCCTCGAAACCACGATTAGTTCTGGACTTCCAAACACTCATACATTTGAAAATTCCAAAAGGGTGTTCACTTATTTGGTCCAACGAAAAAAACGAAACCCAACACGTTAGGGCACAATTTCTTAGATTTCCAAACAAAGAACATTGCCTTGTTTTAAAATTTAGGGAACACGAGTGAAATCTTAAGAGGATATTTGGTTATTTGGTCAAACGAAAAATCAAAACCCAACACGTTAGGGCACGATTCCTCGAATTTCCAAACACGAAATATTGCTTTCTTTTTTTGAGAAATTGTCAAATAAGCGATTATAAAGTCTATTTATAATGTATTTACTTAGTTTGTTCGGATAAAACATTTGGACAAGTAAGTTGGAAATCTCAATCACAATGCAATGATGAAAATAAAGCATAGTTACAAGCATGAAATAATAATACATGGCAATGATATTACACAAACGAATAATTTCATATGAAAGAACAAATTAAGAAATACACCGCAGTAATGGTCTCACATCAACATTATGCAAATATTAACAATAACATTCGAAGTCTTATGAATTAAAAACAATTTCAAACGAAATTTAAAACAAAAAAAAAAAAAACAAACATAATACCACCTAAACGAGTTTAAAACAAATAGTTTGCAATAGGAAATTAAAATAAATAATATGAAAATAATTTAACCAAAACGTGTTGATTCGAAATTGACATATATATAAAATGAAAACTAAATATAAATAACGTACACATAAAAATAATAATATAGGGAGGTGTTTGAAATAAACAAAAATGTATAATGAAATAAAATCTTTTAAAAAATAAATTATATACATAAATACATTTAAGAGAAAATATATACATCAAATGATTTAAAATAATATATAATAAGTTCAAAACAATTTGTAAAAACAAAATCAACATGGATAGTATATGATAATAGAAAATAAATAATATGTATGAAATTAAAAAAAAAAAAACAACAGTATATGAGAACTTAAAGTAAGTGATTTTAAATATATGTACATATATAAGGATTTATAATAATAAATAATTAAAAAATAAATAATAAAGTAAAGTTGAAATAAATAAAAAAACAATATAAAATAAATAATTTAAAATAACAATACTTAGCATGAGTTAAAATAAATAAAATAAAATAATTTTACGCATAAAACATTGACATGGGTAAATAAGTAATATATTAAGAGGATTAAATCAGAATAGGAATAAAATTATATGTAGAAAATGTACTTAAAAGGAAATGAAACAGGACTCGATTGAATGGTGCAACAAAGATGGAGGGACCGCATGTGTAAATTGCCCTATAAAGCATAAACACGCGGACCCAGTGCATGGGTCGGGTCGACGCGTGGGTCTCATCTTCTTCAAACGGCGCCGTTTTCTTTTTACTATTTAAATCAAATTTTTTTGTTTTAAAACCATTTCAGCCATCATTTCTAAAAAAGGTTTTTTTTCTTTCAACTTCTATGCCCTCTGCCCGTCAGATCTCCGGTCAATCTCCATCGTGACTCTGCCGTAGGCGGTGGTATGAGACGAGCAACATTGGGCTTTTTAGACCTTTTCGAAGCAAAACACCTTTTGAGTGTAGATCCAAGACCGAACACTCCTAAAATGCTACCAAAATCGGCGGAGCAACAAAGAAATAGGTGTTTCTTCTCCTTTTTCGATTTGGCCTAGACGGAGAACGGCCACCAGTCGAGGTAAGTGTCCTCTCTCTTTCTCTTTTGATTTTCGACAAGCTAAATATAAATGAAAGTATAAAAAAATATAAAAAAACAACGAAACGAAACTCCAAAAGCACAAATCAAAATCGAAAATCAAAATAGCATAAAAATGCAACCTTTTCTTTCTGCCAAATCGATTTTTCTTTGTATTCCAATATTTTCTATCTATCATGTGTATACAGTGCCTAGAAGAAAAAAAAATACAAAATGGCTTTTTATAGCCGAACAATAAAAATAAAGAAAATACAAATTCCTTTTTACTTTTTTGCTTTTTCTTGCCATATATTGTCCATTCTGTTATTGTAGTTTGTTCTCTTGTGCAGGTATAGCATGTAGTGGTCCGTAGAGGTGCATGGAAGCCGTACCGGAGGCTATCACAAGGGTGGTGTGACAACCCTAATATGACCCTAGTCAGGAAGTGGTTTCGAGACCACTAAACTGAGTCACAAAAAAATTTTTTAATTAAATTAAATGTTATATTTATTGTCTATTATATGTGAATTTTGCATGTGTGAAAATTCCATGTTTTAATTTGGTCATTTGATTGTGAAATTGAAAAAAAAAAAAAAAGGGCTTGTTTGAAAAACATTAAAACTATGATAGGTAAATCTATAATGGCCGAATAATGTAAGGTTTTCAAAATAGGGGATTAGCATGTCAAATATACCATTATTAAGATAGTGGCCGGCCATGATTTGATGAAATGATTTATTCCTTTACTTAAATTAATTTTGTAATATATTTGGTGAGAATATAAAAAAAAATGAATTTTTATCATGCAACTTTTATGCATGTAATAGTGTCATCTTCTACCTTAAGCTATTGCAGAAAATTGGAGAAAGAAAACCAAGTTGAAAGCTCTTTGAATTTCGGCTACTCTAGTGTCCATTTTAAGGTACGATTTTATGTTATTTACTTTAGAAATTGTGAAATTGAGTTATTCCTTGAGTTCTTAACAAAACCCATGTATGAATTTTTGAATTTGTACTAATGCATGTATTCGGCCATAAAAAAAGAAAAAGAAAAAGAAGTATGGATTGGCCGTTGTTTTTTTATGTTTTATTGAGTAATAGTTGATAAAGGAAGTTGAGCTAGCTAAACATACTTGTATATGTGGTTTAGAAGATTTTAGCAATCGGTTGGTATGGTACCGAATGAAATTATGCAAAAATTTGTAGTTAATGTATGTGTATTAGCTAAATGTTAGCCTAAAGGATGATTTGAGTAAATGTTTGTGTATAATGAAAGAAAAGACTAGAAATTGCCGTATGTGTTAATTGGAAGGAGATTCCTTTGTTCTTATTTTAGCCGATTGTTTAAAGAAAAGAAGAGGGGAGGATAGCCTTGAACATTCGGTTAATTGAGGGCATAATTTCTAGAGTAATTTGATGTAGTTTTGTTAATGGTTGATGAGTATGTGGTTCCCTCCTTTATCTAGCTGAAACCCATTTGATAAATTTGGTTTATGAGGCAATTAGGTTCGGCTTTAATGAAGATGAGCTAGGAAATTTTAATTGATGATAGAAATGGATTAATGAGGGTTTAATGGACCTTATGATGTCAAAATGCATATGAATTTAAGTTGGTAAACTTAACTTGTAAAAATTACGAGTGGTGTGGTCTAAGTACTTAGGAGAGCATTTGGCTATGGTCTAATGGTATAATGAATTGTTGTTGGATGCTTTGATTGAGATGTGTATAATTATAAATTAAGTTTGAAGCATGATCGATCATGTTAGGATGAATTTAAGAACTATGTATATCCGGTCATTGGGTAAATGAAAGTAAGTGAAAGTTAATTATTACCTTTGGAAATTAAAGTTTATAAAATTAACTATGAATTAGATGTACTCATAGTTGTCATTTACGCTTGAAATGGCTTAATTCCAAGCTAAGTTTGGTTATGTTTTGAATTAATAATGGAGTATTTGTGGCCAAATTGTTTAATGGCAAACATCTATTACAGTGATATCCAAGATGAGTGCTTGATATTAGAAACAAATGCTTAATTGTTGGTAATTAATTATATGTTTGCCGAAATGTGAACCAAAGTGAGGATTTAGGAAAAAGATGAGTTTGAACTTGTAATTTGATTTATGTGAATTATTTGATGGTTCAAAATTGCCTAAAGTGGTTAAATTGTATTTAGATATATTTTACAATGGCCGAATGTGGTCATGATTCTTAATGTGAATAGTCGTTGATATTGAGATTTTCCAAATGAAGTTAAAGTTTAAGGAATGTGGTTGTGTTATGTGAAGTGCATGATTATATGACTGTGAAAAGTATTTGCCTGTGTTTTGAAAAGTATTAATGAAATTGTGTGTGTGTGTCAAATGAAAATAAAATTAGTTAAGTAATTTAGTAAGTTGATTTATTGAATTAAGCTCAAGAGCTTAAAGGAGGGGCAAACTCGAATCGAAGAAAAACAAAAGTGGCTGAGTAGTCGAGATTGTGGTACGATAACAGTCGAGGGAAGTTCTTAAGTGTTTGAGTTTGATTCTTTTGTAAGATTTGAGTATTCAAACCTATGTTATGATTGAGTATGAAATGTTAGGTACATATTAAATAAAATTATGACTCTATTGTATTTAAATGTATATGGCCGAATGGTTATTATTAAATTATAGGTAAGTTATATACGAGATGCTGCTAAATGACTGCTATGAAATGATGAACAAATGGAAAGGGTGTATATTTAAAGGTGACATGGCCGAATGGCCCTTATGGAAAATAAGGGTTGAATAGCCAATTCTTGTCTGCTCGTAAATATTGAAGTAAGTTTTAAGTAAATAAATTTAGAATAAGTTAAATATAGACATACTTACCATGAGAACCAAAATGTAAATATGTTTGTGCAAATAGCCGATTGTAATTAAATGAAATATGTCTATAAAGGTGATGTGTTGTTTGATTCATGTGAGCTTTGCGAAGGTTGCATGTGTAGTAATGATGAATAACTATTGTGAAATGTGTGTTATCTTTATTTGTATAGTGAGGCCGATTGGTTACATAGAAATGTAGTTATGGCTGAATGGTTACGTAAATGAAAGCAAAGTATGTGATGTATTAGCAAGTGATAATAAAAGCATTATCTTGTATACATGCTTGTGTATGTGGTGTGGCCGAATGGAAAATGTGACAAGTACATATGCTTATGTGTATATAAGGTGGCCGGATGACCAATTTGTGAAATGTGTGCATTATTAGGCGTTTGATGAGGCCTAAATTAGTAAAAAGTATATGAAATGATTGTGGTGATAAATTCGGGTTATAGTCCCGTAACTTTGTATTGTAATATACATCCGGGCTAAGGTCCTGCAGGCCTCGTGCTAGTAATATATCTGGGTTCACAGTCCCGTCGGTCTTCGAGCCGATGATGAATACAGGTTTTGAACCCAGTAGGCTAAGTGCCGTTGAACTATTTCAAACTGTAGATTATTTGCATACCTATAAGGTAATGATATAATTAGCTACATGAAAATCTATCAAGTGGCGCTGTAACTGGCTAGACGTGTCAATACAAGGTATGAATTGTATTCTCTCATCTTACATATATGTGATAAGGAATATGATTGGTTCTTTACGTACCTATACGGTAATTTAATACTTGTCATGTCGAGATACTCGAGGATATTGATGTAATTATGAACTAAAGAGTTAAGCTTCTATATAAGTATATACATTCCTGTATGTGCACGAAATAAGTACAAATGAACCAGTACTTATGATTATTGAAAGATTGAACTGATTTAAATGATGATTATGGAAATTGTAAGCGTACAAAGATTTAGTATTATGTACTGATGCTTACTTACTATGGGGATTCGACTTCGGTTGATTTATGAATGTTCTTTGGGAATCAATCAAGAAATAGTTATAAGATATGCTAAATGAGTAGTGACTCTATGAAATTATTCATGAAATATCATGACATGAATATGTGATTACAAATATGGAAACCGAATGTGGTTATAGTATTCTGTTTCGTTTAATGTATTGAACTAGAAGTAGCAATGATGCTTTTAAATGCAAAAAGAGTATATGATCTCAAATTTGAATGAAATAAATAAATTATATGTGAGTATTTAGGTTTTAAACTATTTGACGGAATGGTGAGATCTCTTGATATTGTTGAATGTGATTTGTGCAAGGTCTAAGACGGCAAGACTTAGTTATGAAAGAACAATTAAAGATGTGCAGTATATTAAGTTAGCCAAGTATGTATCATGGACTTGTATGTGACTTTAATTTGGATTGAATCAAAAGTATAAAAAGTAATGCATATGCGAATAAGTGTATAAATATAAACGTGACCACAGTACATGTGACTTTGATACATTTGGCTGAAATGTGATGTCATGAGAACGTACTTGATAAACAATAACAAAGGTATTTAGATTCAAGAGAAACTATATGCTAATGGTGTTTAGTGTGCTTGCAAATATTTGACCATTTTGGTCATTATCAGGAAAGAATATGTGTGCTAGCTAGGCGATGTGTTTATTGAAATTTTAGCCCGATATGAAGCTCTAGAATGACTTCATCGATCAGAAGATATGAATTATAAATAAGGTTAAATGAAAACATTTTGTGACATAAAACACAAAGTCAAAGAAATGCCAATTAAACTATATGCAAATCACGGTTAAGTATGTTCCGCCAAATGAAAATTTACTTAGATTTCTGTATGTGAGATAATTGTATTTGATTTAGCAAAGTTATTATTTACTTAAGACTTACTAAGCTTATGAAAGCTTACTTCATTTGTTTCGTGTCTTTGTCTTATAGATTGTGGATTCTGACTACCAGCTCGAGGACCGTCAGCTCTTCGTCACGCTATCTACTATTGTGGTAACCCAAATGTTTCGGATTTAGCTTATGGCATGTATAGGATAGACTATAGTAGAATGATATCATGACTATTGTTTATAAGCCATGCGAATATGGCATCCTTTGGAAGTTTACTTTTATAAGTTATAAATTCGATATTTGTTTGTGTCTAGAAATTTTGTAAATGGATGATCTTTATTCAAGAAAATGTTCAAAAAAAATTTACTATTCTGATCTGTTTTCAAATTTTCGGTAACGTCTCATCCTATTCCGGTGACGGTTACGTGATAGGGGTGTTACATTTTATTAGTATCAGAGCTATGGTTTAGTCGATTCTAGGACTAACTAGCACTTGTGAGTCTAGTTATACATGCCATAAAGTGATAAAATGATAATGTGATGATTTCTGACAGTTAAAATGTATTTTTCGTATTGTAATGAATTCTGATCCCGATCGAGCTGTAGCAGATGGTATTGAGAGGATTGAAACATGCTTATGATGTGACAATATTGAGAAAAGTATAATTATAAGTAAGTTTTGAGAAATCAAGTTTAGTATAAAAGTTAGAGTGGCATGTTATAAGTGTATGATATATGAACCACGGCCCATTGACCTTACTTTGCCTAATTTTGTTTATGAGATAGTTGTGTATCAAAGATGTAGCCGAAGGATCACTAGAAAATAAGCTATGATAATTAGGTGGATATGTGATCCTTGTGTGCATATAGACCGAATGTTACATGAAAGTCATACATTATGTGCTTGTATGCGAATGAAGCAAAGAAATTCCAATGTGATAGAATTGTGAAATGTATACTTGATGGATTAATATGTATAAAGGTTCAATGAGTTATATCCGGGCTAAGTCCCAAAGAGCATTCGTGCTGGTGTTATATCCGGGCTAAGTCCCAAAGAGCATTCGTGCTAGCGTTATATCCGGGCTAAGTCCCAAAGAGCATTCGGGCTGGTGTTATATCCGGGCTAAGTCCCGAAGAGCATTCGTGCTGGTGTTATATCCAGGCTAAGTCCCGAAGACCATTCGTGCTGGTGTTATATCCGGGCTAAGTCCCGAAGAGCATTCGTGCTGGTGTTATATCTGGGCTAAGTCCCAAAGAGCATTCGTGCTGGTGTTATATCTGAGCTAAGTCCTAAAGAGCATTCGTGCTGGTGTAATATCCGGGCTAAGTCCCGAAGAGCATTCGTGCTGGTGTTATATTTGGGCTAAGTCCCGAAGAGCATTCATGCTGGTGTTATATCCGGGCTAAGTCCCGAAGAGCATTCGTGCTGGTGTTATATCTAGGCTAAGTCCCGAAGAGCATTCGTGCTGGTGCTATATCCGGGCTAAGTCCCAAAGAGCATTTGTGCTGGTGTTATATCCGGGCTAAGTCCCGAAGAGCATTCGTGCTGGTGTTATATCCGGGCTAAGTCCTGAAGGCGTTCGTACCGGTGATGTGTATTCGGGCTTTCGTACCTAGCAGGCTTAATGCCGGTGATTCGAGTAAAGTTTAAGTGTTCATTACAATATGCAGTCAAAGCTAAATGAAATGATACATTTAAAGTGTACATATATATGTTTTATAGACTTGGTTAAGTCATTCAATGTGTAATAACGAATGATAATATCGGCAATGTATGTGCGAATTCCCCTAATCGAGTACTATGTGTATGAAATCGGTCATTGGGGCACTAAGTGTGTGAAATAAGTTCATGTAATACCTCGTCCGGGACATTCAGCATTGTATAAGGCCCATCTGAAATTCTGTACATTTCTGGACAACTTGAAGAGGAAGTCTGTTAAACGGACTAAATGACGGTAAAATAATTAAAGTTAGAAATTATGCAGACCTGAAGCGTAAAGATATAGAGTATTAGAATAGGTGATTTGAGTGTTGAATCCTTCGGAGCTGTTATGTGTTAAAAGATATGCTGTTACCATGCGACGAGTTCGATATTGTTACTGGTATGTAATGGTTAATCGAGCATGTTGCTGTAATGAATTCTAAAAGAAAGACAATCGATTTGCGATGTTTAAGTGATGTGATAATTCGAGTTGAGTCAACTGATTTGAACGGGTTACCATCAATGGTAATTTCGACGTTGACACATTGTTAGGTGAAAAAGAATTATAAGGCTTATCTTACGTATGTGCTAGGTGATAAATTATTAGAAGGAACGTTTCCTTAATTTATTCGCCGGTAAGATTTTCGGCTACGAAAATCCCTAAGGGGGAAGAGTTGTGACAGCCCTAATATGACCCTAGTCGGGAAGTGGTTTCGAGACCACTAAACCGAGTCAAAAAAATTTAATTAAATTAAATGTTATATTTATTGTCTATTATATGTGAATTTTGCATGTGTGAAAATTCCATGTTTTAATTTGGTCATTTGAATGTGAATTTGAAAAAAAAAAAGGGCTTGTTTGAAAAACTTTAAAACTATGATAGGTAAATCTATAATGGCCGAATAATGTAAGGTTTTCAAAATGGGGGATTAGCATGTCAAATATACCATTATTAGGATAGTGGCCGGCCATGATTTGATGAAATGATTTATTCCTTTACTTAAATTAATTTTGTAATATATTTGGTGAGAAAATAAAAGAAAATGAATCTTTATCATGCAACTTTTATACATGTAATAGTGTCATCTTCTACCTTAAGCTATTGCCGAAAATTGGAGAAAGAAAACCAAGTTGAAAGCTCTTTGAATTTCAGCTACTCTAGTGTCCATTGTAAGGTACGATTTTATGTTATTTACTTTAGAAATTGTGAAATTGAGTTAATCCTTGAGTTCTTAACAAAACCCATGTATGAATTTTCGAATTTGTACTAATGCATACATTCGGCCATAAAAAAAAAAAAAGAAAAAGAAGTATGGATTGGCCGTTGTTTTTTTTATGTTTTATTGAGTAATGGATGATTAAGGAAGTTGAGCTAGCTAAACATACTTGTATATGTGGTTTAGAAGATTTTAGCAATCGGTTGGTATGGTACCGAATGAAATTATGCAAAAATTTGTAGTTAATGTATGTGTATTAGCCGAATGTTAGCCTAAAGAATGATTTGAGTAAATGTTTGTGTATAATGAAAGAAAAGACTAGAAATTGCCGTATGTGTTAATTGGAAAGAGATTCCTTTGTTCTTATTTTAGCCAATTGTTTAAAGAAAAGAAGAGGGGAGGATAGCCTTGAACATTCAGTTAATTGAGGGCAAAATTTCAAGAGTAATTTGATGTAGTTTTGTTAATGGTTGATGAATATGTGGTTCCCTCCTTTATCTAACTGAAACCCATTTGATAAATTTGGTTTATGAGGCATATTAGGTTCGACTTTAATGAAGATGAGCTAGGAAATTTTAATTGATGATAGAAATGGATTAAGGAGGGTTTAATGGACCTTATGATGTCAAAATGCATATGAATTTAAGTTGGTAAACTTAACTTGTGAAAATTACGAGTGGTGTGGTCTAAGTACTTAGGAGAGCATTCGGCTCTGGTCTAATGGTATAATGAATTGTTGTTGGATGCTTTGATTGAGATATGTATAATTATAAATTCAGTTTGAAGCATGATCGATCATGTTAGGATGAATTTAAGAACTATGTATATCCGGTCATTAGGTAAATGAAATTAAGTGATAGTTAACTATTACCTTTGGAAATTAAAGTTTATAAAATTAACTATGAATTAGATGTACTCATAGTTGTCATTTACGCTTGAAATGGCTTAATTCCAAGCTAAGTTTGGTTATGTTTTGAATTAATAATGGAGTATTTGTGGCCTAATTGTTTAATGGCAAACAACTATTATAGTGATATACAAGATGAGTGCTTGATATTAGAAACAAATGCTTAATTGTTGGTAATTAATTATATGTTTGCCGAAATGTGAACCAAAGTGAGGATTTAGGAAAAAGATGAGTTTGAACTTGTAATTTGATTTATGTGAATTATTTGATGGTTGAAAATTGGCTAAAGTGGTTAAATTATATTTAGATATATTTTACAAAGGCCAAATGTGGTCATGATTCTTAATGTGAATAGTCGTTGATATTGAGATTTTCCAAATGAAGTTAAAGTTTAAGGAATGTGGTTGTGTTATGTGAAGTGTATGATTATATGACTGTGAAAAGTATTTGCTTGTGTTTTGAAAAGTATTAATGAAATTGTGTGTGTGTTTTGAATGAAAAAAAAATTAGTTAAGCAATTTAGTAAGTTGATTTATTGAATTAAGCTCAAGAGCTTAAAGGAGGGGCAAACTCGAATCGAGGAAAAACAAAAGTGGCTGAGTAGTCGAGATTGCGGTACGATAACAGTCGAGGTAAGTTCTTAAGTGTTTGAGTTTGATTCTTTTATAAGATTTGAGTATTCAAACCTATGTTATGATTGAGAATGAAATGTTAGGTACATATTAAATAAAATTATGACTCTATTGTATTTAAATGTATATAGCCGAATGGTTATTATTAAATTATAGGTAAGTTATATACGAGATGCTGCTAAATGACTGCTGTGAAATGATGAATAAATGGAAAGGGTGTATATTTAAAGGTGATATGGCCGAATGGCCTTTATGGAAAATAAGGGTTGAATAGCCAATTCTTGTCTTCTCGTAAATATTGAAGTAAGATTTGAGTAAATAAATTTAGAATAAGTTAAATATAGACATACTTACCATGAGAACCAAAATGTAAATATGTTTGTGCAAATAGCCGATTGTAATTAAATGAAATATGTCTATAAAGGTGATGTTTGTGCAAATAGCCGATTGTAATTAAATGAAATATGTCTATAAAGGTGATGTGTTGTTTGATTCATGTGAGCTTTGCGAAGGTTGCATGTGTAGTAATTATGAATAACTATTGTGAAATGTGTGCTATCTTTATTTGTATAGTGAGGCCGATTGGTAACATAGAAATGTAATTATGGCTGAATGGTTACGTAAATGAAAGCAAAGTATGTGATGTATTAGCAAGTGATAATAAAAGCATTATCTTGTATACATGCTTGTGTATGTGGTGTGGCCGAATGGAAAATGTGACAAGTACATATGCTTATGTGTATATAAGGTGGCCGGATGACCAATCTGTGAAATATGTGCATTATTAGGCGTTTGATGAGACCTAAATTAGTAAAAAGTATATGAAATGATTGTGGTGATAAATTCGAGTTATAGTCCCGCAACTTTGTATTGTAATATACATCCGGGCTAAGGTCCTGCAGGCCTCGTGCTGGTAATATATCTAGGTTTACAGTCCCGTAGGTCTTCGAGCCGATGATGAATACAAGTTTTGAACCCAGTAGGCTAAGTGCCGTTGAACTATTTCAAACTGTAGATTATTTGCATACCTATAAGGTAATGATATAATTAGCTACATGAAAATCTATCAAGTGGCGTTGTAACCGGCTAGACGAGTCAATACAAGGGATGAATTGTATTCTCTCATCTTACATATATGTGATAAGGAATATGATTGGTTCTTTACGTACCTATACGGTAATTTAATACTTGTCATGTCGAGATACTCGAGGATATTGATGTAATTATGAACTAAAGAGTTAAGCTTCTATATAAGTATATACATTCCTGTATGTGCACAAAATAAGTACAAATGAACCAGTACTTATGATTATTGAAAGATTGAACTGATTTAAATGATGATTATGGAAATTGTAAGCGTACAAAGATTTAGTATTATGTACTGATGCTTACTTACTATGGGGATTCGACTTCGGTTGATTTATGAATGTTCTTTGGGAATCAATCAAGAAATAGTTATAAGATATGCTAAATGAGTAGTGACTCTATGAAATTATTCATGAAAGATCATGACATGAATATGTGATAACAAATATGGAAACCGAATGTGGTTATAGTATTATGTTTCGTTCAATGTATTGAACTAGAAGTAGTAATGATGCTTTTAAATGCAAAAAGACCATATGATCTCAAATTTGAATGAAATAAATAAATTATATGTGAGTATTTGGGTTTTAAACTATTTGACGGAATGGTGAGATCTCTTGATATTGTTGAATGTGATTTGTGCAAGGTCTAAGACGGCAAGACTTAGTTATGAAAGAACAATTAAAGATGTGCAGTACATTAAGTTAGCCAGGTATGTATCATGGGCTTGTATGTGACTTTAATTTGGATTGAATCAAAAGTATAAAAAGTAATGCATATGCGAATAAGTGTATAAATATAAACGTGACCACAGTACATGTGACTTTGATACATTTGGCCAAAATGTGATGTCATGAGAATGTACTTGATAAACAATAACAAAGGTATTTAGATTCAAGAGAAACTATATGCTAATGGTGTTTAGTGTTACCAAATATCATACGTGTTACCAAAAATAGAAAATCATCCATTAAAACCTCAACAAAATTTTCAACCATATCATTGAATATTGGTATCATGGATCGTTGAAATGTTGTAGGTGCATTGCATAAACCAAAAGGCATTCGCTGTAACACCCTAAACTTGGCCTGGACGTTACGCCCGGATCTGGAGGGTCACATGGCTTAAACTTCAAAACCCATAAAACTCTTTTAGAAAGTTACAATCCTATCTACCACCGGATTGTTTAGTTTGAAACCTCCTTTAGATCAAGTTAGAAACCCTTTTTCCTTTAGTTTTGAAATTGTAATGAAAGTTAAATTATCGAGTTGGTTTGAATAAGATAGGTCATAGTTTGTCTTTCAAAGCATATGTTATCAATTTTAGAAGCCCAGTTTGATTAATTAACCGGTTACATGCAATGCCGTTCAAAGTAAATATATAACCCAAATAAAAGTTAAAACCCCATAATGGCCATATTACATAGCTTAAACCAATAAGATAGAAAAAGAGAATAAAATAGGAATAGCGGAAGTCCAATTCGTGCAGAAAACAAGTAAAACTTATATGGCCACCTCGAGTCCATCACGGCTCTAAATCCACTAAGTCTAGGGGTTACATGTACAAGTTAAGAATAAAAAGAGTGAGTTTTCGAAAACTCAGTTGCAACTCCCCATCAGAACAGAATGGGCCAAAGCCCCAAATAGAATCAGATCGGGCCTAAGCCTATAACAGTTACAGATTACATCCACAATATGCAAAACCCACCCCAGCCAGCCATCACACCACCCGTACCAACCAACACACCATGTGGGGAATAACTCGACCCACCCAGCTGACACACCAATGTGCAATAAAGCTGCTAATAACAGAATGTTGCGACGGAGCCACCAGAAATAGAATGAGTGGCAAGGCCACTGTAACAGAATATGTGGCGTAGTCATTTTTCCAACCCCATGCAGATATACAGAACAAAATACACATATATGTAACATGCTCACAAAATAGTAGATACAAAATTAATCATGCATAGTCATTGACCTACTTTCCAAGGGTGTAATAGTCATTTCTAAAGCTGGGGGTAAAATGGTAATTTTACCCCTTAGCGATATTTCAATTTTTACTATTAGATTTTAATGCCTTAATCTTAAGTACAACCTCCTAACAGATCCTACCTCAAGCTTCCCAGTCCAGATTCATAAATTAGGTCAAAGTACCTTTGGGCCCTAAAGCCCCTATCGGGCCCGTGCGGGCCCACTCGTCCGAGTGGCCCATTACACCTAATTCTAAGCCTAAAGTTCCAGATTTTTACTATTTCACCCTCTTAATAATCACTTACTAGATATTTTACTCCTACGGGCCCATAGGCCCATCAGGCCCGTTTCGACCCAATCGAGCCCAGCATAGCCTAAGTGCGCAGATTCGCACCCCATGACTTCCATGGACTAAAAACCCATTTAACGACCTCAGATTGGCCCATTAACATTCACACACTAAGGGGCTTCTATATGCCGGCATCCCGGCATTTTGGCTTTTGCCGACCTACACTACAGAGGGTGTAGTTACACACCTATTTATGAGTAGCGACGATCAATCCCTGCGAGTGATCAACCTACAAACGTTCAATAAACTATTACCAATCTAATCGTTGTACCATCCAAAACCAAAAAGGATCCAATAGTAATCGGCTCAAACCAGATAGTGTTACCCCTTTCCTTACCTTCCTGAGATCTAAACTACGGATCTAGGTCGCAACAATACTGTTGGCCACCAACTGCTCCTTGCGAGGTCGTCCCTAATTGTGCTAGTACACATAAGAAACCAAAAAGAGAAGAGGCTATAATGAATACTCAACCAAGGGGGTCAAACCGATAGTAACGAAAGTAGATAGGAAAAAGGTTTCGGCTTTCCATACCCTCAAGAAACGTAGAAGAGAACAGCATAGAATAGTCACCACCAGAGACCGTCTATTTGCGTTAAGAAAGATGTGAAGAATCAGAAAAGAGGTTGGAAGAATAATAGGGAGAAGAGAATGGCGAGGTTTGGTCTTGAGAAGTAAACAATAAAAAGGGGTTGGCTAAAGGAGTGATCCAAGGTAAGGAGTAGTATTCGACTTTTGATTCAATAGGCCAAGAAAGGTGTTGTATGCGTCGGATCAAGCAATGGACCAGTGAAGGAGGAGAAGAAGAGAAAAGATTTGGCTATATGGAAAGTGAAGAACATGAGGAGAAGTGGAGAAGAAGAGATATAAGTTTCGGCTACTAGAGAAAAAGAGAAAAAGAAGCATCTTTCCAATGAAGGATTTGACATCCACCAAAACTCTAAATCCCAAATGGTCACAAACTATACCCAAAAAGAGAATCCCGAAATCCTAAAGAGGAAGTCAGCACACCACTACACCAAATTTTGAAACACCCCAACAAAAGATAAGACCCCCAGCACGTTAAATAAGCAATCGGCTCTCACCTTAAATCCCTACTTGTCGAAACCACACCAATGGTCAATAGCTGACCCTCTCTCCCAAGTAACCCACATACGACCAACTCTATCCTCACACCCACATCCCTAAATTTCCTCTTTGTTTTACTCTAACCTCTTATTCAAATTCAAATTGAATTCCAAGACCAGTTCAGCTCTTACTAAGTCTCCTCTGAGCTCCAGTTTTTGTATCCAACTCCAACAACTACGAGATCCCTGATGCAAAGATTAAAGTATTCTGCCATCAAGAGAGTTCAAACCCAAGCTCCACTCCTGCTAGATCACGCCACACCAAAGCCTATAGGTGGCGCCTCATGCCATTCTACCACAGGGCTTTTTGTGATAAAAACCCCACCTTTTATTTAAAAGCCCCACCTACCAGGGTCTTGATTCACTTAAGACTTAAAAATTAAAATTTTGCCAAAGGTTGAACCCAACCCCAAGCCTTCCAAAGGCCCACTAAACACACTCAACCATCAATTCAGCAGATCCAAACATGAAAAACAATTTAAGCATAGAACTTAACAACCCCTAAAGATTAGGGAGTTACAACTCTACCCCCTTAAAGAAATTTCATCCTCGAAATTTACCTGGTCAGAATAAGTGAGGGTATTGTTGCCGCATCGCATCCTCAGGCTCCCACGTAGCTTCTTCCGTACCGTGATTACTCCAGAGTACCTTGACCAACGGGACAGACTTCCTCCTCAATACTTTTACTTCACGGTCTAGAATTTGCACAGGTTCTTCATCAAAAGTCAGATCAGACTTAACCTTAATTTCTTCAACCGATACGACATCAGAGGGATCAGAACGGTACCATCTTAATATGGAAACATGGAAGACGTCATGGATCTGGTCCAATTCCGGAGGTAACTCAAGCTGATAAGCTATCGAACCCACTCTCTTCAAAACCTGGTAAGGCCCGATAAAATGAGGACTTAACTTGCCCTTTCTTCTGAACCTCAGGATATTCTTCCAAGGTGAAACCTTCAAGAGCACCATATCCCCTACAGTAAACTCAATTTCCTTGCGCTTCAGATCTGCGTACGACTTCTGCCTGTCAGATGCTTCCTTCAACCGACCTCTAATTAGCTTAACTTTATCCTCTGTGTCAGCCACTAACTTTAGCCCTAATATCTGTCGCTCTCCTAACTCAGTCCAACAGGTAGGCGTATGGTGCCTTCGGCCATACAACGCATCATAGGTGCCATCTGAATACTTGCCTGATAACTGTTGTTATAAGCAAACTCGACTAATGGTAAGTAATCTTCCCAACTACCCCGGAAGTCAATAACACAACCCCTTAGCATATCCTCCAAGACTTGAATTACCGTTTCTGACTGACCATCCATCTGCGGGTGAAAAGTAGTGCTGAAATCCAAACGCGTACCCAACGCCTCATGTAACTTCTTCCAAAACCGAGACATAAATCTGGGGTCTCTGTCAGAGATAATCGATACTAGCACCCCGTGAAGACGTACTATCTCAGATACATATAACTTAGCAAGCTTCTGAAGAGAATAATCCGTTCTGACTGGTATGAAGTGAGCGGATTTGGTTAACCTGTCAACTATTATCTAGACCGAATCTTTCTTGGAAGGCATTAACGGTAACCCACTTACAAAGTCCATGGTTATTCTCTCCCACTTCCACAGTGGAATTTTAACAGGTTGTAGCAGCACAGAAGGTAATTGATGCTCAGCTTTCACTTATTGGCACGTCAGACACTTTTTCACAAATTTAGTTACTTCGTGCTTAAGTCTAGGCCACCAATATAGTTCTCGTAAGTTTCAATAAAGTTTGTTTCATCCAGGATGCATGGCATAAGGGCTGCCATGAGCTTCTTTCAGAATCAATTGCCTCAGATTAGAGTCCTTCGAAATATAAATTCTCCTTTGGAAACACAGAACTCCCTCACTATTCATACCAAAATAAGAAGTCTCACCATTATTCACTTGCTAAAAATGAGGAACCAGATATTCATCTAGCAACTGCTTTCCCTTGATCTATTTGGTCCAAGTCGGCCTTACTTGAAGTTCTGCCAATAGACTTCCGCCATTATAAAGGCTAAGATGAGCGAACAATGCTCTCAGATCAGATACAACCCTATGGCTCAAAGCGTCTACTACCACGTTAGCCTTTCTAGGGTGATACTCAATAGAGCATTCATAATCCTTAAGCAACTCGATCCACCTTCATTGCCTAAGATTCAACTCCTTCTGAGTAAGGAGGTATTTGAGGCTCTTATGGTCTGTGTAAATAGTACACTTTTCCCCACAGAGGTAATGCATCCAAATCTTTAACGTAAACATAACCGCTGCCAACTCTAAATCGTTAGTGGGGTAATTCACCTCATGTGGCCTAAGCTGCCGTGAAGCATACGCAACTACCTTCCCCTCCTGCATCAACACACAACCTAACCCAACATGTGATGCATCACTATACACGGTATACTCCCTTCCAGACTCCAGCTAAAATAGAGCAGGGGCCCCCGTTAACACCTTCTTTAGTTTCTCAAAACTTTCCTGCTGCTTATCAGACTAAACAAATAGTGCCCCTTTTCGCAACAACTTTGTAACATCCCGAAATAGGGCCTAAACGAAACAGTAGTTTCATGACCACAAATATGAGATAGAAATAATTATTTTATAATTATTTTGATGTTTATGATATGATTTCATAATGGTGTGAAGATTTCGTGAAGAAATTCTATGCATAAAATGCTTAATTTGAAATTAGGGACTAAATCGAATAAGTTGCAAAACTTGCATTCTAGAAGCTTTTAGTATGTAATTGCTTTGGAATATTAATTAGGATGTCTTAAATAGAAATTTGACCAATTTCTAAAATTTTGGACAAAAATGGGCTTGTACATGAAAAATTTTCAAAGAAAGGCATGAAGGGTATTTTAGTCATTTGGTAATTAAAAGATTAAAAAAGGGAAAAAGATGGCAAAATATGTCCATCTTCCTCATTAGCACGAAATTTCAAGGGTTCTCCATAGCTAGGGTTTGTTTCAAGCTTCCAAGCTCCATAGTAAGTGATTCCAAGCCCCATTTTTAATGTTCTTTACGTTTTTGGAATCCCGGTAGCTCGATAAAGCTTATGCTAGCTATAATTTAAGCTAGGGTTCATATTTAAAAAATACCCATAGGTGAAAAGTGTTTATTTTGATGTTTTATGATAAAATATGATGTTTTAAATTATGCTAGACAACTTGGGCTCCTCGGTTTTAGGTAAAAACGAGTAAAAGTGCTTAATCGGTAAAAATACCTATTGTTCATAAGTACATGTTGTAGTAGGAATTTGAGGTTGTTATTGGTAAATAAATGATCAGCATGTCTTAAAACATAAGAATTTGTGATAAAGTTTGATTTTCGAGCCTTGGGGCAAAAGTTGTATCACTCTTGTGCACCTGAGGAATGTATGAAATGTGTAGTATCACTCCTTAGAGACTCAGCCTACCACTGGTGGAAGACACTTGTATCAATTGTACCAAAAGAGAGGGTCACTTGGGATTTCTTTCAGGAGGAATTTCGTAAAAAGTACATCAGCCAGAGGTTTATTGATCAGAAGAGAAAAGAGTTCTTAAAGCTAAAACAAGGTAATATGACAGTGACTGATTATGAGCGTGAATTTGTTAAACTCAGTAAATATGCTCGAGAATTGTGTCTACAGAGGCTGTTATGTGTAAAAGGTTTGAGGATGGGTTAAATGATGATATCCGACTGTCAGTGGGTGTCCTAGAAATAAAAGAGTTCATTGTTCTAGTTGAGAGAGCCTGTAAGGTAGAGTAGCTGTTAAAGAGAAAAGGCAAAGTTGAGACTGAGACGCAAGATACAAAGAAAAGATAGATGAGCAGGTCATTTCAGGCTACATCCAAAAGGCCCAAAGAGTTTTCTACCAGATCTAGCTTTTCAGTTAGGTATTCTAGTCAAAATAGAGGTAGCAGATTTAAGGACTCGAAGGCTTAGACCACCTCGACTGCGAGTGTAGTAATGTTAGGCCAGGTAGATCAGGGTGTCCACGGTGTGGTAGACTTCATTATGGTCCTTGTCGAGCAGATGAGAATGTTTGTTTTAAGTGTGGTGCTCCAGATCATTTTGTGCGACAATGTCCAGAGGTGGCTCAACGAGAAGTAATACAGAGTGTGAGATCCAGAAATGCTCCTGTTAGAGGAAGATCACCGAGAAACCCGGGAGTAGGAGCAAGTAGGAGAGGCACCTCTAGAGACTCGGCAGAGAGACCAGATGCTAGAACACCTGCAAGGACTTATGCTATTCGTGCTCGCGAAGAGGCATCCTCCCCCGATGTGATTACAGGTACATTTTCTTTACATGATATTAATGTCATTGCTTTGATTGATCTGGGTTCGACCCATTCTTATGTTTGTATGAAATTGATGCCTAGTATGAGCATGCCTATAGAATCTACAGAATTTGTGATTAAAGTATCGAATCCACTAGGCAAGTATGTATTGGTAGATAAAGTATGTAGAAAGTGCCCCTTAATGATTAGAGGTCACTGTTTTCTGGCCAACCTCATGTTATTGCCGTTTGATGAGTTTGATGTTATTCTGGGTATGGATTGGCAGACTACACATGATGTGGTAGTAATTTGTGGAAGGAAATTCATTGAGTTGAAATGTGAAAATGGTGAAATTCTTTGAGTTAATTCAGATGAGTCAGATGGTTCATTTGCCATGATTTCTGTTATGACAGCTCAAAAATGTTTGAGAAAGGGGTATGAGGCTTATCTTGCTTTTCTATTGAATACTAAAGATCCAGAACTAAAAATTGAATCAGTGCTCGTGGTGTGCGAGTATCCAGATGTATTTCCAGAAGAATTACCAGGTTTGCCTCCTGTTAGAGAAGTCGAGTTTGGTATTGAGTTAATTCTAGGTACCACACCTATTTCTATTGCTCCTTATAGAATGGCCCCATTGGAATTGAAAGAATTGAAAGCTCAGCTACAGGAATTAACCGATAAAGGCTTTGCAAGACCCAGTAGTTCGCCATGGGGTGCACCAGTGCTATTTGTGAAAAAGAAAGATAGTTCAATGAGATTGTGCATAGATTATCGGCAGCTTAACAAGGTAACTATCAAGAAAAAATATCCATTGCCTAGAATTGATGACTTGTTTGATCAATTGAAGGGAGCCACTGTGTTTTCCAAGATAGATTTGAGATCTGGATATTATCAGCTGTGAGTTAGAGAGTCAGATGTTTCGAAGACTGCATTTTGAACTAGGTATTGTCATTATGAGTTCCTTGTGATGCCGTTTGGCTTAACAAATGCTATTGCCATTTTTATGGACTTAATGAACTGGATATTTAGGCCGTATTTGGATGAGTTTGTAATTGTGTTCATTGATGGCATCTTGATTTATTCTCATGATGAGACTGAACATACAAAGCATTTGAGAATAGTTTTACAGATTCTGAGAGATAATCAGTTGTATGCCAAGTTCAGCAAAAGTGAGTTTTGGCTCCGAGAAATTGGATTCCTTGGACATATTGTTTCAGGTGAAGGTATTAGAGTTGATCCAAACAAAGTTTCAGCCATTGTCGATTGGAAGTCTCCTAGGAATGTTTCAAAGGTTAGAAGGTTTCTTGGCTTAGCCGATTATTATAGACAATTTGTAGAGGGATTTTCTATGATAGCTACCCCGTTGACGAGATTGCTACGAAAAGGTGTTAAGTTTGCATGGACTGAGAAGTGCCAGCAGAGTTTTGACAAGTTAAAGGCATTGTTGACTGAAGCTCCTATCTTAGTACAGCCAGAACCGGGTAAAGAATTTGTGATTTGCAGTGATGCATCCTTGAATGGGCTCAGTTGTGTACTCATGCAGGAAGGAAAGGTAATTGCTTATGCCTCTAGACAATTGAAGCCACATGAGAAAAATTATCCGACGCATGATTTGGAATTAGCTGCTATTGTATTTTCGTTGAAGATTTGGAGACATCACTTGTATGGTGAAAGGTGCCAGATATTTACCGATCATAAAAGCTTGAAATACTTGATGACTCAAAAAGATTTGAACATGAGGCAAAGAAGATGGTTGGAACTGATTAAAGATTATGAGTTAGTGATTGATTATCACCCGGGTAAGGCCAATGTAGTTGCTGATGCTTTAAGTAGAAAAACTTTATTTGCATTGAGAGCTTTGAATACCAATTTGGGCATATCAGATGATGGTTCTATTTTAGCTGAGTTGAGAGCTAAACCGGTATTTCTTGAAGAAATTTGCGAAGCTCAAAAAGATGATAGTGAGTTACAAGCTAAAAGAGCTCAATGTGAGTCAGGATAGAATCAGATTTTCTGATTGGTTTTGATGGTTGTTTGATGTTTAGAGACAGAGTTTTTGTACCAAAGAATGATGAGCTTATTCGGAAGATCTTACAGGAAGCACATAGCAGTTTTTTTGTCTATTCATCCAGGTAGTACAAAGATGTATAATGATTTGAAGAAATTGTACTGGTGGGTAGGAATGAAAAGAGATATTTCAAAGTTTGTTTCTAGATGCTTGATCTGTCAATAGGTAAAGGCTGAACACCAGGTACCATCAGGTTTATTGCAACCTGTGCTAGTTTCGGAATGGAAATGGGACAGAGTTACTATGGATTTTGTGATAGGGTTGCCATTGACACCAAAAAAAAAAGATGATGTATGGTTGTGATTGATAAGCTAATTAAGTCGGCTCATTTATTCCAGTTCGTATCGATTATTCACTTGACAAGTTGGCCGAGTTGTACATTTCAGAGATTGTTAGACTACATGGAGTACCATTATTGATCATTTTAGACAGAGATCCGAGATTTACTTCACGGTTCTGGAAAAAGTTACAAGAAGCTTTGGGTACAAAGTTGAGTTTTAGTATGGCTTTTCATCCTCAGACCGACGGTCAGTCAGAGAGAGTTATTTAGGTACTTGAAGATATGCTTAGATGTTGTGTATTTGAATTTCAAGGCAGTTGGGAAAAGTATTTACCATTAGTAGAGTTCGCCTATAATAATAGTTACCAGTCGAGTTTGAAGATGGCACCTTATGAAGCTTTGTATGGATGCAAATGTCGTACACCTTTATATTGGACAGAGCTTAAGGAAAACCCGAATATCCCTAGTATTTCGAGCGGTTCAACGGGCTATTGTACAAGTTAAATTATGGAAAATTTATCAGCAAGGGAAAGGTAAGTTATATTCATGAGTACTGAAAAGATCAGGTAAGAAAGAAGACAAGTGAATAAGGAATAAGGTAGGAAATGAGGTGTAAACAAAGCTTATGATGTTAGGTGATATATTGAATAATTATCGTTTATGATGAATGTTGTAATTTATTTGCTTGTAAACTTACTAAGCCTAGTGCTTACTCTCTTTATTTTCCTTCTTTTTATAGTTATTGCCAAGCTCACTCGAGAATCGAAAGGAACGTCAGAGATCTGGTCACACTATCGAAGGAATCATTTTGGTACAGTTAGATGTCTCATTTCGTGTATGGCATGTATAGGGACTTGGCTTCTTTTGATATGATAAGTTCAATGAATGGTGTATAAATGCTTATTAGTGAATAGCTAATGGAATGGCTAATCATATACATGTTTAATAGTATGTATGCTTGAATGGTAACTATTACAAGGAAACTATGAAAAAGGTGAAAGTAATTTAAAAATAGATTCAAACAGCAGTAATGATGTGAGTTTTAAAAATCACTAAAAATAGTAGAAATGGAATTAAAAGGTGAATCAGTTATGAAATTAAATATTAATGAGTCTATTTTCATGTAGAAGAAACAAAGTAAGAAAAGAGTAGTATATTATGAGTTATTTGCACTTGAGTGAGACTACTCTAGACTAACTCTGACTTTAAAAATTCACCATAAATTGTACATAAATAATTAGTGTTATAATTTATATGCCTAGATTTCTTATTAAGTCTAGTTTGTAATGAAACAAACGGCATGCCTATTTGAGTTTTGTACAGAGAGAAAATTTATTTGTAGTGAATAGAGGTCAGAGTAGTCAGACTGTGCAATAGGGGAGAATTTAACTAAAAAAATACTAATTGGCTAAACCAAAAATTGTAGAAACAAATTAGTAAATAGATACATGAGTCTAGATTTAGGAAAAATTTACGGATCTTGATTTTGAGTTTTGTAACTCGAGATATGATTTTTTTTGTAACCGTGATACAGCTGGACAGTTTTATGAGGAACAAAGAAATAATTCATTTTGGCTCATTTAAGTAACCGGTAATATTTGATTGATCCTGGTTTGGTCCTGAACTATTTCAATACCATGATTTAGGGTTTCGATGACCGCTTTTTAGGGACATATTGAACGAATGAAAATAAATTAATTTTAAAAAGCAAGTTTTTATGCCCATTTGAATAAGTAAAGTCCGGTAGCGCCTTGTGCTCGACTTCGGTGACGGTCTCGGGTAAAAGGTGTTACAAACTTAGTCATTGGTGCAGTAATGACAGAAAACCCTTCTTTGGCGATTTCCACTCCAATACTACTTCTATTTTCCGAGGATCTACCCTAATTCCCTCGGCAGAAACAACATGACACAAGAATGTTACTTCTCGAAGCCAAAATTCACACTTACTAAATTTGGCGTAGAGTTGCTTCTCTCTCAGAATTTGTAGAACTACACGAAGATGTCCATCGTGATACCCCTCAGATTTTGAGTATATCAAAATATCATCTATAAAAACCACCACAAACTGATCCAAGTAAAGTTGAAAAACCCGATTCATGAGATCCATGAAGGTCACTGGTGCATTCGTCAACCCAAACGGCATCACCAAAAACTCGTAGTGCCCATACCTTGTCCTGAATGTTGTCTTATAAATATCTGCTTCCTTAACCCTTAATTGATAATAACAAGACTGGATATCAATTTTGGAGAACACTGAGGCTCCCTTAAGTTGGTCAAAAAGATCGTCAATCCTTGGCAGGGGGTATTTATTCTTGATAGTCAATTTGTTCAGCTGACGATAATCTATGCATATGCGCATCGTTCTGTCTTTCATCTTGACGAAGAGTGCTGGTGCTCCCCATAGAGATACACTAGGTCAGATAAAACCTCGATCTAGAAGTTCTTGAATCTGTACCTTTAACTCAACCAACTACTTCGATGCCATCCTGTAGGGGGCGATGGACACAGGAGCTGTTCCCGGCAGCAGATCAATACCAAATTCAACTTCGCGATTCAGAGGCAAGCCAGACAACTCGTCAAGAAAAACATCTATGAATTCCTTGACAGTTCTCACTTCCCCCACAGAAGGACCTTTGGACCCATAATTGCTTACATACACCAGAAACGCTTTGCAACCCTTGCGAATCAACTTTTCAGCCCTTAATGCCGAAATAACATTTGTCAGGTAATCTATTCGTTCCCCTATTACGGCTACCTCCTCACCCTCCGAAGTCTTCAGTACAATTCACTTTACAGTATAGTCCACGTTCGCTTAATGATTGACAAGCCAGTCCATCCCCAAGATGAGATCAAATTCTCCAAACGACAGTTCTATCAGATTTGCAGGAAATATATTACCCTGATTCTCTAGGGGTACATCTCTATAAAGTTTGTCTATACTAACCGAGTTACCCAGTGGACTAACTATAGATATCTCACTCACAGTATCCTCAGATTGCATACCCAACTTCCCAGATACATCACAAGCCACATAAGTCCACCAATATCAATCAAAGTAACATAAGGCATGCTATGAATCAGAAACATACCAGTAATGATGTCTAGTGTATCACCCTCCTCGCGCCGACGAGCAGCGTAGACCAATGCTGGCTATCGAGCCTCAGTATTTCCAGCACCTCTGCCCAGTGCTCCACGACCCCGTCCATTACAATTACCGCTGCGGCACTGTCCATGACCCCTAAATGGCAATCCACCTCTTACAGGCTGAGCGACTCTCCCCTTTGCTGGTTGCACCTGAACCGGCCTCTGAGGGCAATCTTTCACTTGATGATATGGTATGCGTGATATGAAGTAATAAAATTTATAAACTATGATCATACCCAAAACTAAATATTATCACGATTTAAGGCAAGCGCAACTATTGAACAGTAGTATAGCTTAGTGGCAAGACCGAGATATCGTACCCAAGGGAACCAAAAGTACTACTACTAACTTTCTTTCTATTATTTAACCTAAAAATAAAAGGGGATTTTATGAAACTAAAACAATTCTAAAACTAAACTAAGAATGCACAAAAAAGTAAATTGGGGAAAAACTCTCAGGAAAACTAAATGATTTGGACAATACTTGAGGGAGAATCCACCTAAACTTCACTTGTTATCAATTCTTGAACTAGATGATTTATTCACTTGACTTGATCTATAGAAATCCCAAGCTTATGTTAATATCTCTCTCGAGACTAAAAACAACTAACCCTAGGTTGACTAATTGAAATCTCTTTCTAATTAAAACCCCTAGAATCGCATTAACTCGATTTATGGATTCCCTTATTAGGTTTGACCCTAATCTGGCAGATTTTTGTCGTCCGATCTTTAGGATTGCGATCAACTCTGCTTAATTGCGTTGGATCTACTCCTATGCAGGGACTTTTGCTCTTCTACATAAGCACATTCGACTTAAATCAATATCCCAGAAATATCAATTTAAGAGTTAAAAACACAATTAAGAACAAATCAAATATTTATCATATAATTCAAGAGAAAATAATAACAAGATCTGTCTTAGGTTTCATCCCCCTCAAGTATTTGGGGGATTTAGTTCATGATTATAAAAGAAAACATCTCAGAAGAATAAAGATAACAAAACATAAAGAACCCAAAAACCCATGTAGGAATTTGAAGGAAGATCTTCAGTCTTGAGGAAGAATTTGGCTTCTCGGATGAATCAATCGGCTTCCCCTGGAGTAATTCCTTGCTTCTACTCTCTGTGTTGGCAGAAATAAGGCACTCTTTTATGGGGGAAAAAGTATCCTTTTGAGGGGAGAAAAGTATATCTTTGGAGTTGCCCCTTAGGTTCTTTATATAGAGCTTTGGAGTGTCTTTCTTAGCCCTTAAGTAGCCTTTTCTGAGTGAAATTTAACTTTCTCATGATAGGGACATGCCCGTGTGCCATGCCTGTGTGGATCGAGGCCCAGGCCGTGGTTGGGCCTGTTGATGATGGCACAGTCATGTGGTCTGGCCGTGCTTGTCGGGGTTGGGCCGTGTGTAGGCTCAAAGTGGCACGACCGTGTGGTGAATCTCCGGGCCTTGTTGATTACTGAATTGGGCCTAATTTGCCCCTTTTTGGCCCTTTTCTTACTCTTTTCTCTTCCTGAAGCTCACTTGGGCATAGAACATGAAATAGAAGGATTAAGAGCACCAATTTCCATAAATTCAATGATAATACATCCATAAATTAGGCTAAGCATGAGGTAAAAAACATGTATAATTTATCGTTTATCAATTACCCCCACACTTAAGCCTTTGCTTGTCCTCAAGCAAAATCTCAACTCACAATTAAGAATCATTCTTCTCAACTCACAATCTTCATCAATAACGTTTCAAACTAATTCACAAGTAGTAAAACAATGAAAATTCAGTCAGAAGAACATTAAGGATTCAATCACTCTAAGTTGAGAATTTTATCATAGAAACATAGGTTTTTTCCCTTCTCCTAAGTAATCATTTCTCAATCAAAATCAACAAGAATTGACATCCTCACTAAAGATTCACTCTATCCACTCAAAGTGTTTAGGGTTCAAGAATTAAGCACTCTCTAGTCAACCTGAAAAGTTATTACCATTGGCTTGTAAGAAAATCAAATCTCTACCATTATGGATTGATATGACACATTGATCAAAAGATCTTTCAATGGTTGTAATGGGGCTTTGGTTAGGGGTGTTGTCACAAGCTGAAAAAGAGGGTTAGAATCGAGATTGAATTGAAAACTCATCTACCTAGAAAAATCTCTATCACTGGAACATATTCCTCGAGCTAAGCCTTATGATGACATCATTCTGAGTTTGATAGCTTATAATAGAAATATGTAAAAATATTAAACTATAACTATGATATGAATTACAACTGAATTAATTGTATATACACTTTTTTTAAGGACAAATCAAATATTACAATAATTTGAATATTTACAAACTTTACAAACTAGAAAAGAGAATAAAGTTAGATAATAATTTCAACTTAAATCTCGACAAAAATAGGGATCAATATAATTGAATGGAATTCAACAAAAATGGGTTATACGTTAATATTAGGGGTAAGTCAAAGAATGGGTTGTTAGGCTCAATGGGGTTTACTATGGGTCAATTTATGGAGGTAGGCTTTTATGGAGTAAATGGGTTGATTCATAGGTGCCTTTATCATCTCTGTGTATCAAATCAATGATGTGGTCTTGACATGTATAATCGAAGCAAATTCTAGAATAACAAATCAGTATTGACTCACTCAAAGCAATAATAAAAGTGAGCACGAAAGAATGTATGCTCAAAAGGCTCAAAAATCTCACCAAAATTATGGCTTTTGATGTCAATCTTACGAATTTCAAATCTCAAGATAACGCTTAAAATTAGGGAAAATAACCTATGAAAAAAATTTTAATTCTCAAAAATTTCAACTTATCATGCTTGATTCCCTGGTGTTTTAAAGTTTGAATAGTCAAGGCATAAGCACCTATGTCTTAATTCTCAACATATCAATAAAAATCATAAATCAATCAGAATTAGTTCCTAATAGGAGATTGAAGATAATGCAAAGAGTGAAAGTGAGAATTCAAAATTTTGAGAACAATGCAAAAAGTTAGTTTTAAAAATTTTCAGGGATTTCAAAGAAAATGTAATAACTAAAAGTAAGTTTCCCCCCACACTTAAGATGTACATTTCCCTCAATGTTCAAAGATACATTAGTAGCAATAGAATCATAAGATCATAAGATAGGGAAAGGCATGAAACTCCCTAAATTGGATGAATTTATGAGGTGGTGGTGCCTATAGAGTGCCTCAGACAAATGAAGGTGCAGAGGTGGATCCTCCGGTGGTAGTAGCGTTTGTTTGTCCATAGCTTTCATGTTGTGAGTGTAGGCTTTGGCGGTGTCAACTGTGTGAGGTTGAAGCAAGGTTCCCTTTAGATTTTTGATTTGAGCTATAGAGCTCCTTTAAAACTGCGAAAGCACTTATCATTTTTAGGGAATTTGGATTAACAGAATATGTTTGTTAGGGGATAGCCGATATGAAATAATAAAAATAAAGGAATAAAATAAAGTAAGTCTTAAAAATACTAAAATTCAAATAATGAAAAAGATAAGATGAAATAAAATAAAAGAAAAAATAAAAAAATAAAAGAGAAGAAAAGAGGATTAGGAAGTCCTAATCCTTAGATGGGCCACGCAGTGGTGGTGCAGAGATATGAAGGTGCTGGCATATCTGCTGAAGTGTAGCATTGATATGATCTAAGTGTTGGAAGTAATGCTGCTCGAATCATGTGAGGCGCTCAGATATGTCAGCGTGTGAAGCTGCCGCATGAACTGGGCGGCGTGGGGGTGGTGGCTCAGTTGGGGCCTCATCCGGTGGTGGTGGGACATCATCAATAATGTCTACTAGATCCTCGGCCTCTCGGAGTAGACGGTATTGTGGAGGGTCGATCCCAGGTCTACGCTGGATCATCCTTATGTGGAGCATGGTCTGGATGCCTTGTGGGAACATCTGGCCGATCAGTGTATATGAGGATGTCTGGGCCACGATATTAAGTAGCCCGAAGTGGCGGGCCAACCGTGTGATGTACGGCCCCATAGATATAATGCCCCTGCGATGCCTCTCGGTCTGATGCTGGATGGCATGAGTGATGAAATCGGCGAGGTCAATGGTATGGATGTTCGCCATGCTCCATAAGAAGTAGGCACCGTGTGTACTGACGACACCGGTGCTCTCACGTCTGCTATCAAGGTGTGTGCGAGGAGGGCGTGAAGGTACCTTAATGATGGGGTGAGGGCAGTCGCCTTAGAGCAACTAGGGTCGTATGTGGGTGATGCAGGACTAGGGTACGGTAGTAGTTTACTGGAAAGACGTGGATGTTACGGTGGAGTGCAGAAAGGTCCTCCTCATCCATGAACTTTTCAGTGTAGAGGCCGAGAGCTGTACCGAACTCTGGTACACTAAAATGACATACGAGGCCTCCCAAACGGAACTGGACCGTCCCTAGATCATCATATCGGTTCATGACGGTCTGAAGATGGAACGTGGAGCAGAACTCTAAAGTGAGTTCTAATTATGTAGGCTCCACTATCTAAAAGAACTGCTCCCATGGATCTGTCATCAACAGGGCCCGAACCTCGTCTACTAGGTGGACTTGCTCTAAGGCGGCCCAGTCAATGCAGCGTCTGGCTCCTAGAGGGCGGGCTCGTAGAATTTGGAATAACTCCTCTTGGGAGTTTTGTGGGAATGTGATGAATGGATGTCGGGTTTTAGCAGTAGGTCTCGATGATGAACTACCGGGCCCCTTCTATTTCTTTGAAGTAAGGCCAACAACTCTTTTACCGCGTGACGAAGACATAATTCCTAAAAACAAAATGGAACATGTCATGCATTAGTCCTAAAAATTGAAGCTAAATTAAAAAGACAATATGAATAGCAATAAGTTCTTATACTTAACCGAAACAAAACATATTAAGAATGTTGGTTCACTAACCTAAGTAATAAATTCTTTTTATCCTAAGCATATTAACAAATTATGAAGGCATAGGTATTTATTTATACTAAGTGAATGCTAATCTAGATAATAAAAAGTGGCAAGCAAATGATAGTTTAAGTGGCATCATGGATTTATCTATAGTATTCTAGATTGTTCATGCTAAATCAATGAATTTCATGCTAAAAAATAATGCAAAAACTAAATAAAACATGTTATTAAAATGAATATAGATAAAAATGTTAGAAATTAAAGAGATGAATAAGGAAAAGAAACTGAATAGATGACTAAAGGGGGCAGAACACAGTCGTGCTATGGACGGTATGGTCGTGGAGGAGCCTTAGAGGCCGCCGGCGGTGCTAGAGAGGGCTGTTGTGGGTTTTGGGTAGGAGGATTTAGGGTTTTGAATGGGGAATAAAGTGAATAGTAGCCTGTTTATATAGGTTTTTGGGTCACACGGGCATGTTACACGCCCGTGTGGCTCAGGTTTTACCCGTGTGGCTCAAAAATCGAGGATTTTGGCACACCTGGTTCGAGGCACACACCCGTGTACCTAGGACGTGTTGAGGCACACGGTCATGTCACACGGCCGTGTGCTACGATGTTCGCTTCTCCCACGGCTGTGTAGTAACTCACATGCTCGTGTCTGAATTGACAGGCCCAACCACGGGTTAGGGGCACGGGCGTGTCGTACGCCCGTGTTGGAATTGGCAATGTTGGCCACGGCCACATCGCACGGCCGTGGTGATTTGTTGTAGCCCGTGTTTCAGGAAAATTTTTACCCTGCTTGTACACGACCAAATTGCACGGTCGTGTCTCTGCTCATAGTGTCCACACGGCCTTGGGTACACTCGTGGGCATGGCCGTGTGGTTCGAAAATCCTGCATTCAAAAGGGTTAGTTGATGTATTAGAAGACTGAAAAAAAGATTTACTAAGTTAGTGCTCAGGTTGCCTCCCGAGAAGAGCTTATTTAGAGTCTAAGCTCGACTCTGCCTGTATGTATCATGACGAGAGTTCGTGGAGCTGAAGCTCCTCCCTATTATCTTTGAAATTCTCACCTCTATAATGTTTAAGCCGATGGCCGTTTACCTTGAAAATACCATGGTTTGGATGAGTTACCTCGACTTTGTCGTATGAAAAGACAGTTCGAATAGTGAATGGACCTGACCATCTTGATTTAAGTTTTCCAGGGAATAGTTTAAGCCTTGAGTTGTAAAGTAAGACAAGATCACCAGTTTTGAACTGCTTAGGTTGGCTCAACCGATTATCGTGGCATCGCTTTGTGGCTTCCTTATATAATCGTGAGTTTTCGTAGGCATTGCAGCGCCATTCATCCAGCTCATTTAGTTGCGTTAGACGTTTCTCACCTGCAAGCTTAAAATCAAGATTTAAAAATTTAATAGACCAAAATGCTTTATGTTCGAGTTCAAATGGCAGATGACAACTTTTCCCGTAGACAAGTCTATAAGGAGATGTTCCTATGGGTGTTTTGAATGCAGTTCTATAAGCCCATAAAGCATCATCTACTTTCTTTGACCAATCTCTCCTATTTGCTTCTACAGTTTTCTCTAGAATGCGTTTTAGTTCTCTATTTGTCACTTCAACTTGACCACTAGTTTGTGGGTGATAGGGAGTAGCTATTCTATGGTGCACTCTATATCTTTTTAAAAATTCATCAAATTGGGCATTGCAAAAATGAGTACCCCTATCACTGATAATTATCCTAGGTGTTCTGAATCGAGAGAAAAGCTTTTTAAGGAAATGTACTATCATTCTTGCATCATTCGTAGGTAAGGCTTGGGCTTCCACCCATTTTTACATGTAATCTACTGCTACTAGTATGTACTTATTCCCAATCAAAGTAGGGAATGGACCCATAAAATTGGTACCCCATACGTCAAATATTTCACATGAGAGTATATAGTTTTGAGGCATTTCATTGTGCTGAGAGATCTTACTTGTTCTCTAGCATTTATCATAAGAGGTCGCATACCTGTTGGCATCTTTGAAAAGGGTAGGCCAGTAAAAACCTAATTCGAGTACTTTGTGAGCAGTTCTAGCTCCACTGTGGTGTCTTCCTATTGGTCCCGAATGGCAGTGCTCTAAAATTTTATATGCTTCTGTCTCTGTAACGCATCTTCGAATGACTTGATCTGCACAAATACGAAAAAGGAAAGGATCTTCCCAAAAATAATTTTTCACATCAGCGAAGAATCGCTCCTTTTGCTGATGGGTCAACCCTTTTGGGATAATGTTAGCTGCTAAATAATTTGCGAAATCAACAAAACAAGGAATGGAAGCCTCTACTATGGCTAGGAGTTGTTCTTCAAGAAACAAGTCATTTATTTTATCGAGATCCCTGGGGTGTGGATTTTCCAATCTTGAAAGGTGATTTGCTGCCAAATTTTCAGCTCCTTTCTTGTCTTTTATTTCTAAGTCCAATTCCTGTAACAATAGAATCCATCTTATTAATCGAGGTTTTGCATCAGTTTTAGTTAATAGATAACGAAGAGCAGAATGATCATAACAAGCTAGCAATTCTTTTTCTGTGGTACTATAGTTTGCTTGTGCGGCTATCAAAGTTTTGCTAGCATAATAAATCGGTCGAAAGTACTTGTCTCTTCGTTGTCCCAAAATTGCACCTACTGCAAAATAACTTGCATCACGCATTAGTTCAAAAGGCAGATTCCAATCAGGTGAAATCATAATCGAAGCATTAACTAACTTTTCCTTGAGAGTGTTAAAAGACTCTAAACATTCCTGGTCAAAATTGAAAAGCACATCTTTTTCTAGTAATTTTGTTAAAGGTTTAGCTATTTTAGAAAAAATCTTTAATAAATCTGCGATAAAAACCAGCATGTCTTAAAAAGCTTCTTATGGCCTTAACTGAATTAGGGGGAGGTAACTTTTCGATGGTTTCAATTTTTGCTTTATCTACCTCTATCCCTTTACTAGAAATTTTATGTCCTAATACAATACCAACTTGAACCATAATGTGACATTTTTCCCAATTGAGCACTAGATTTGTTTCTTCACATCTTATCAGAACACGTTTTAAATTATTAAGACAGAGTTGAAAAGAGTTACCAAAAACCAAAAAGTCATCCATAAATACCTCCATGATGTCTTCCACGAATTCATCAAAGATAGCTAACATGTATCACTGAAAAGTAGCAGGAGCATTACACAATCCAAAAGGCATTCTACAATAAGCAAACATGCCGTTGGACATGTAAATGTTGTCTTTTCCTGATCTTCTGGAGCTATCGGGATTTGGAAGTAACTAGAGAGGCCATCCAAGAAACAGTAATACATGTGTCCTAATAATCTTTCGAACATCTGATCAATAAAGGGTAGGGGAAAATGGTCTTTTCGAGTTGCATCATTTAGCTTTCTATAATCAATACAAAATCTCCATCTAGTGATTGTTCTTGTAGGTATTGACTCCTTTTTGTCATTAGACACTACAGTCATGCCTCCATTTTTAGGAACAACCTGCACAAGACTTACCCAAGACTATCAAAAATAGGATAAATAATGCTTGCATCTAGAAGTTTAATTACCTCGGCTTTTACGACTTCCTTCATGTTGGGATTCAATCATCTCTGAGCTTACACCGACAGCTTGTATTCATCTTCCATTAGAATTTTATGGGTGCAAAAAAAAGGGCTAATTCCTTTAATATCAGAAATCTTCCAAGCCTTAGCCTTTTCATGTTCCATTAATACTTGAAGTAAGTCTTCTTTCTTTTCAGCACTCAAGTCTGATGCGATGATTACTGGTGATGTAGAACCATCTCCTAAAAATACATATTCTCAGTGGTCAGGCAATTGCTTTAGCTCTAATTTAGGAGGTTCATCAATCGAGGGTTTTTGTCTTAGTTCATCATTTAACTTAAGACCTTCATAACTTATGTGCCTTGTGACAATCTCATGAGAGTTCAACTCATTCATTACTTCTTTTACTTCAGTGGTGGCTTCATCTTCCTCCCCACCTTGAACAAGACACAATTTCAACATGTCTTTAAGAGTGATTTCCTGGAAATTATCTTGAGCAAAGTAATCAATAGCATCAATAAAATAACAGGAATCATCTTGTTCTCTAGAAAATCGCATAGCATCATAGATTTTAAAGACAACTTCTTCTTCACCAACCCTAAGCACTAATTTACCATCCCCTACATCAATAACAGCTCTAGCAGTAGCTAAAAATGGGCGTCCTAAAATTAAAGGTACCTCAATATCTTCATCCATGTCAAGTACAATAAAATCAATAGGGAATATAAATTTATCTACTTTTACTAGCACATCTTCAATGATCCCTCCAGGATATTTAACAGATCTATTAGCTAATTGTATACTTATCCTAGTGGATTTTGGTTCCCCTAGACCTAGTTGCTTGAACATTTTGTTGGGCATTAGGTTAATACTAGCACCTAGATCAGCTAAGGCTTTTCAATGATTAAACTACCAATTAAGCAAGGAATAGTAAAACTCCCTGTGTCTTTCAGTTTGGCTGGCACTTTATTTTGGAGAATAGCTGAGCATTCCTTGTTGAGTTCCACTGTGGCTAATTCTTCCAACTTCTTTTTATTTGTGAGAAGTTCCTCTAAAAACTTTGCATACTTCGGCATCTGTGAAATCGCTTCAACAAAAGGTAAGTTAATGTAGCTGTTTAAAAAGTTCAAGAAATTAATTTAATTGAGCATCCGTGTGGTCTTTCTTTAATTTTACCAGATATGGTATAGGTTGTTGATACCCTTTAATTGCTGGTGGAGTACTTTCTTTAGGTTCTACTTCCTCTACCTTGTCTTTTTTAGACTCTTGAACAAACTTCTTTTCAGGCTCAGCTAGTGCTTTCCCATCATCAGAGTAATTGCTTTTACATGTTCTCTAGGATTTGGCTCAGTGTTACTTGGCAACCCACCTTGTGGTATTTCTGAAATTAACTTGGCAAGCTGACCAATTTGATTCTCTAGCCCTTGAATGGATGCTTACTGATTCTTTAGTGTAGTTTTAGTGTTTTGGAAACGGGTTTCTGATATGACCATAAATTTGGTAAACATCTCTTCAAGGTTCGGCTTTTTCTCTTGTTGTGGTGGTTATTGTTGAAATCCCGAAGGAGGCTGTTGTCTTTGATTTCCTTGTCCTCCCCATGAGAAATTGGGGTGGTTTCAACAACCTGCATTGTAAGTGTTACTATAAGGGTTATTTTGGGGTCTAGAATTATTACCCATATAATTAGCTTGATCAGGTTCCATGCTGTGTCCATAGGAGGAGTAATTTGGATTGAATATATTTCCCTGAGTTGCGTTACACTACATCACTAGGTGTGCTTGTGTAGAACCAACAAAATTATCAAACTTTTTATTCAAAAGTTCTACCTAATTAGAAAGCATGGTGACGGCATCAATGTTAAAAACTCTTGCAGCTTTTGTTGACTTTGTCCTCATGACTTGCCACTGATAGTTATTTAGTGACATCTCTTCTATAAACTCATAGGCTTCTTCGGGTGTTTTGTTGTTGATTGTTCCTCGAGCGCCTACATCAATCATCTGCCTTGTTGAAGGGTTCAAACTGTTGTGAAAGGTTTGAACTTGTAACCACAAAGGCAACTCATGGTGAGGGTACCTTCTCAAAAGATCTTTGTATCCCTCCCAGGCATCATAAAGTGTTTCTAAATCCATCTGCACAAAAGAAGAGATATCATTCCGTAATTTAGCTATTTTAGCTGGAGGAAAATACTTAAGTAGAAATTTTTTAGTCATCTGTTCCCATGTAGTGATTGAGCCTCATGGTAGAGAATTTAACCATTGCTTAGCTTTATTCCTTAGGGAAAAAGGAAATAATCGGAGGTGAATGGCATCATCAAAAACACCATTGATTTTAAAAGTATCACAAAATTCTGAGAAATTGGCTAAGTGTGAATTAGGATCCTCATCCTATAAACCATCAAACTACACAAATTGCTGAATCATCTGAATAGTGTTAGGTTTCAATTCAAAATTATTTGCAGCAATAGCGGGTCTAATAATACTAGATTAAGTACTAGCCAAATTAGGTTTAGCATAATCATACATAGTACGAGGAGTATCATTTTGGTTCCCCAGTTCTGCGGCTATTGCGGGAGGTGGTAGATTGTCTTGATTTGCTTCCATCTCTTCAGTAAGTTCTTGTTCTTATTCATGCTCTTGTTCTGGATAATGTAGGCTTCATCTGATCTCTCTACGATTTCTGCGAACTGTGGCTTCTAAATCGTCGTCAAAAAGTAATGCTCCTCCTGGGTTTCTTCTAGTCATAAACTAGAGATACGGAAAAACAAATAAAAATAAATAAATAAATAAATAAAAAGAAAAATTGAAAATTTATATAAATATAAATAGTAATGGCTAAAGTAATAAAAATCGAGTATTCTTAATATTTTAGTTCCCCGACAACAACGCCAAAAACTTGATATGCGTGATATGAAGTAATAAAATTTATAAATTATGATCGTACACAAAACTAACTATTATCACGATTTAAGACAAATGCACCTATCGAACAGTAGTATAGCTCAGTGGCAATTTTGAGATATCGTACCCAAGGGAACCAAAAGTACTACTACTAACTTTCGTTCTATTATTTAACCTAAAAATAAAAGGGGATTTTCTGAAACTAAACTAATTCTAAAACAATAATAAGAATGCACAAAAAGTAAATTGGGGAAAAACTCTCAGGAAAACTAAATGTTTTTGACAATACTCAAGGGAGAATCCACCTAGACTTCACTTGTTATCAACTCTTGAACTAGATGATTTATTCACTTGACTTGATCCTTAGAAATCCCAAGCTTATGTTAATATCTCTCTCGAGACTAAAAACAACTAACCCTAGGTTGATTAATTGAAATCTCTTTCTAATTAAAACCCCTAGAATCGCATTAACTCGATTTATGGATTCCCTTATTAGGTTTGACCCTAATCTGGCAGATTTTTGTCGTCCTATCTTTAGGATTACGATCAACTCCGCTTAATTGCGTTGGATCTACTCCTATGCATGGACTTTTTCTCCTCTACATAAGCACATTCGACTTAAATCAATATCCCGAAAATATCAATTTAAGAGTTAAAAACACAATTAAGAACAAATCAAATATTTATCATATAATTCAAGAGAAAATAATAACAAGATCTATCTTAGGTTTCATCCCCCTCAAGTATTTGGGGGATTTAGTTCATGATTATAAAAGAAAACATCTCAGAAGAATAAAGATAACAAAACATAAAGAACCCAAAAACCCCTATAGGAATTTGAAGGAAGATCTTCAGTCTTGAGGAAGAATTTAGCTTCTGGGATGAATCAATCGGCTTACCCTGGAGTAATTCCTTGCTTCTACTCTTAGTGTTGGCAGAAATAAGTCACTGTTTTATGGGAGAAAAAGTATCCTTTTGAGGGGAGAAAAGTATATCTTTGGAGTTGCCTCTTAGGATCTTTATAAAGAGCTTTAGAGTGTCTTTCTTAGCCCCTAAGTAGCCTTTTCCGAGTGAAATTTAACTTCCTCATGACAGGGACATGCCCATGTGCCACGACCGTATGGATCGAGGCCCAGGCCGTGGTCGGGCCTGTTGATGGTGGCACGGCCGTGTGGTCTAGCCGTGCCTGTCGGGGTTAGGCTGTGTGTGGGCTCAAGGTGGCACGACCGTGTGGTGAATCTCCGGGCTGTGTTGATTCCTGAATTAGGCCTAATTTGCATTTTTTTGGCCCGTTTCTTGCTGTTTTCTCTTCCTTAAGCTCACCTGGGCATAGAACATGAAATAGAAGGATTAAGAGCACCAATTTCCATAAATTCAATGATAATTCATCCATAAAGTAGGCTAAGCATGAGGTAAAAACATGTATAATTTATCGTTTATCATGATCCATAGCCCTACATCGAAAACATGCACCCTTGCTCCTCCTACACTCGCCCGGATGTGACCTCCCACACTCAGTACAAACTCGAGCCCTTACTATATCAGCTGCCGCTGCTCTAACTGGTTCTGCGACCTTGGTCCTCTTGACAGGCCTCTCAGACGAACCTGTATCTCTCCTGAACCTGTTTCTCTCCTTTTCGCAGTTCTGCCGTTCTGAGCTCTTGACATCCTCGGCTCTTTTAGCTTTCTCAACCAAGGCAGCAAAGTTGCACTCCCTCTGTAGAGCGATCAGTAGCCTTACTTCATCTCTCAGCCCATCCTTGAAACGCAGACTGCGCTCGTATTCAGTAGCAACAATATCGAGTGCATATCGGCTTAACCTCAGGAATTCTGCCTCATACTCCGCTACAAACTTATTTCCCTGAACTTGGTTCAAATATTCCTTCCTTCGGGCATCCACATAACTTGCCCCCACGTACTTTCCCTGAAAAGCAGTCTTAAAGAAGTCCCACGTTATCCGATCAGCTACTGTACCCTCTTTCACAGTAAGCCACCATTAGTAGGCCTCATCCCGCAGTAGAGATACTATTCCCTTCAACTTCTGCTCCACTGAGCAGTCCAGGTCATCCATAATTCGCTCAGTGGCCTCCAACCAGTATTCGGCCACGTTCGAAGTTACACCAGAAATGCCCCTGAAAATCTCCGCTCTATTTGCTCGGAGCTATTTAGAAATTGACCCCCAGTTCATGGTTCCAGTACTCGCTCCGGAAACTCTCTCTAAAACACGGAGCATCGCCTGAGATAAGCCATCATCCCCAGCTACCCGATCGTGGGACCCGGTCTCAGTTACTAGCGGCACTAGTACCTCCGCAGTAGGCATGTGCCCTGATTCAGAAGATCATGCTTGAGCACTTCTTCGGCCTCATCCACGTGCACCTATCGTACTCCTATTGCTTTATCTGATTTAAGAAATTTTATGCCTTAGTCAAAGTTTCAATATTTATTACAGATGTTTTATGCAGAAGTCAGAGATTTTTAGGGCTTGTTCTCACAGATCCAGATCTATCTAAAGTTTTCGAGTTCTTATAGTTTCAGTTTCCCTTAAAGTTTCAGTTTGCCCTAATTACAAAGTCTCAGTGCTAACTAAAGTATTGTCTCAGTTATTTCATATATATAACAGAATATATCAGAATAATTCAGAATACTTATAGATTTTGGCCGGAGACTCGATGTTCCACATTCCAAAGATTTTTTTTAAAACTTCATGAGAGAAACCTTTTGATATGTCGGCCAAAAATTTTAAAAGAAGTTCGTTAGAAAATCCTTTGAAGAAGGTCTAACTTTTTTGAAAGTGTATATAAAAACAAAATCATTTTCCAAACCCATTCACAGCCGAGTTGTTGCAACCTGACTCTGATGCCACTAAATGTAACACCCCAAACTCGGCCTGGACGTTACGCACGGATCTGGAGGGTCCAATGGCTTAAACTTCGAAATCTGTAAAACTCTTTTAGAAAGTTACAATCCTATTTACCATCAGATTGTTTAGTTTGAAACCTCCTTTAGATCAAGTTCAGAACGCTTTTTCCTTTAGCTTTGAAATTGTGATGAAAGTTAAATTATCGAGTTGGTTTGAATAAGATAGGTCATAGTTTGTCTTTCAACGCATTTGTTATCAATTTTAGAAGCCCAGTTTGATTAAGTAACCGGTTACATGCAATGCCGTTCAAAGTAAATATATAACCCAAATAAAAGTTAAAACCCCATAATGGCCTTATTACATAGCTTAAACTAATAAGATCGAAAACGAGAATAAAATAGGAATAGCGGAAGTCCAATTGGTGCAGAAAACAAGTAAAAATCATATGGCCACCTCGAGTCCATCACGGCTCTAAATCCACTAAGTCTAGGGGTTACTTGCACAAGTTAAGAATAAAAAGAGTGAGTTTGTGAAAACTCAGTGTGCAACTCCCCATCGGAACAGAATGGGCCAAAGCCCTAAACAGAATCTGTAACACCCCTAGACTCGTACCCGTCGCCGGAGGGTTAAGAGGCATTGCACGATATTCATTTAATTTAACACCACTTCACTTGCACAACTCATGATATTAATACTTATGGATAGCGGCTTAAAGGTATATCGAATTTCCAAATCTAAGTTATACATATATAAACATAACCGTACATACATCACCAACTCAATCTAATTTTTGACCCTCATAAACCGGTTTAATGATCATACACAACGATTTCACTTTAAGACCACTTTCGCTTATATTATAACCATTACTATTCATATGGTATAAATGTCAAAGTTTATCAACTAGGCCGATTTATACATGGCATTTAAACGTACTACATTTCAATCAATTTATTCACTACAAAACATTCTTCTATGCATCACACACATTTAGAAGTTTGTCTTAGCTGATTGACCACACTCAAAACAATGTGCCTCATACAATGTCATCATATACCAAACTTAAATTCACTTATAGACGTAAAGCATCTTGGAAAGCCATTTTCGCATGGCTATGGTTAATTACATCATCCAAAACGATACTTATTAAACATCAAAGTCAAGATTATACATGCCATTATCAAGTTTAGATACTAAGAGTACCGAAATAGGCTTTGATAGTGCAGACAACTTCGACTAGGAGTTCCCGTGACCTTAGCAACGAACGAGATCTATAAACAAAAAAATCAAAGGCCACGGAGTAAGCATTCGTATGCTTAGTGAGTATTCGTATGCTTAGTGATTATTAAGCAATAAAAAAATTCATTTTAAAGATCAAACAAAGTGCCCTCCATATTTATCTAATTTTCTCTTTAACCGAAAGTATCGAAGGTTAGATTTTATCCCTATAGTACGAACATGTCAACAACTTTCCTTAACAAAAGTTTCAAATCAAATAGAGGATCTCATTATATCAAACAAAGTTTCATCAATCGGTCAAACACCTCCAATTCTATTACAAACCTAAATTTGTCACATAATGCATATTCATATGTTTCATACCAACTTAACACATTTCCACATAAATCGAATTTCATGTATAGTAAATAAGCAACATGCCTTTATACCACTTCATTCAATGGCCGGAAACAGTTTTACTCGATGGATAAATCATAATTCAAACAGCAGCTAGTTCACAAATTGTATACGGCACGTACCTGGCTAATTTAGGGTAATAATCTCTTTAGTTACAGTTATTAAGGCCGATGATTTGCGTTATTTCTAGCATAAATGCCTTCGGGTTTAGCCCGGATTATAACACTAGCCCTAAGGCTCTTTGGGACTTGGCCCAGATTTAACGTTGCCCTTCGGGACTTAACCCGGATGCAACTTTGGCACGAATGCCCTTTGGGACTTAACCCGGATGCAACTCTGACACGAATGCCCTTTGGGACTTAACCCGGATGCAACTTGGCACGAATGCCCTTCGAGACTTAACCCGAATGCAACTCTGGCACGAATGCCCTTCGGGACTTAACCCGGATTATAGTACTGAAACTTATGCATTTGGATCCAATCAAGTATACCTTTTTACATAGTCTATTACAAGTTAACATTCATTTGCCTCATTCTCATATTTACGCATAGCATAACAATTTCACTACATGTTCGGTCAATAGGCACATATGTAAATCACACATCAAAATGATTACTAAGGCCTTCATATGTCTAATGAACTTCGGCTATATTGCCATTTTCACTAGTACATTACATTAACCATAGTCGACATGCTTCGACATACTATCCACATGAATAACTAGATATGTACATCATGTTAAATCAACTCATAACTAGGTTTCAATAGTTAAAACTTACCTCGAACTTTTTCTGAATAATTATGGGTCTGCTATTCCGTCACCTTAGCTTTTCCCTTATCCGAGTGTGCCCCTCTAGGTTCTTGAGCTATGATTTTTGCAAAGAAAGAACTTGCTAATCAAAATCCTATCACATTGAGTATTCGGCTACTTTAACCACTACCAAAAATTTATTCAAGGCCGAAAGTCACAAAATCCATATATAACAACTCAAATTCATCGTAAATTTTCCCTATAACACAAATTCTTCAAAACTCATCAATAAATAGTCCAAGTCCCTTGACCGAATGCATAATTTGCTTAATTAATCATTTATAGCAACATGTAATTCAATTTTAATCACACACATAATCTTAATTAATCATTTATAACAACATGTAATTCAATTTTAATCACACACATAATCTTTCTTTAACATAAATTTCCAACTATTAATAATTTTACAAGTTTCAGACTCAAAACCGAATGCCAAATCCTCAACCTTAAACCAAGGTTTTAACATGGCTAAGAAATAAACTAGACAACTCGTTCAATTTATCGCAAATTAAGCAAATAACCTATTCTTGCATTGGTTCAAGCACACTCGATCATTAAAAGTAAAACAACCATTTTAGCATTCAAATTCTTTTAACCATTGTTGAATGACTTAACCAAATTATTATTCACTAAATGCCATAACCAAATTTCTAAATTGGCTAGCCTAATTCACTATTTTAGTAACTCAATTTCACAATCAAACAAGTCCTACGAATGTTTAATACCAACATCAATTGGCATGAGTTACCGAATGCCTTCATGCTCTTAATTTAAGCACTTAAACTACCTTAACCGATTACTCAAGCTCAATTTGAGCTACACATAAAATTTATTAATTCTTGTTCAATTTCATCATTCTTCCATGCTTAACTCAATTTAACAATAATTCAATCCCTAAAATATCATAGCCGAATGCTCCAAACAAAAAGGGTTAAGCCACACAATTTTCCTCAACTAAAAACCACATTCACATTCGACAATTGTATCATTGCCTATACAATTCACAACCGATTATCCACTTGTTACAAAATCCTCAAAACCATCCTTTATAACACCTATTAACTCCATTAACACTTATCATTATCAACCATCAAGGTTTCATACAACCACACTCGTGACCGAACAAGATTCTTCCAATTTAACTAAATTATAAGCCATGGGCTAGATAAAATACTAGCTAACAACTAAAATGCACCTAAAAATTTCAAAGAAAATAATCATGCATACCTCAATCTAGCCTTATGGAATGCCGATTGCAAGAAGCTTATTTCTCCCCTCTTTTCTCTTTAAAATCGGCAAGGATGAACAACCAAGAACAACTTTGTTCTTTTCACCCATTTCTTTTATTATTTAATATCATAAAATACTAAAATGATCAATAAAGTGTTTGCATGGCCGGCCACTAACGTGAAAATATGTATATTTGACATGCAAGTCCAATTATTTTGAAGCCTTCCTAATTTTAGTCACTTTAATTTGCCTATCAAAGTTTCTAGGTTTCTCACCTAGGTCCTTATTTTTAAATTCACCTTTAATAGTTAAATTCAAACATTCAAAATTCACACATAAATTTATCACATAAATCAGACATAGAATATTATATTCAAATATTTCTATGACTCGGTTTAGCGGTTCTGAAACCACTTCCCGACTAGGGTCGAAATAGGGCTGTCACAGAATCAGATCAGGCCTAAGCCCATCGTAGTTACAGATTACGTCCATAATATGCAAAACCCACCCTAGTCAGCCATCACACCACCCGTACCAACCAACACACCATGTGGGGAATAACTCGACCCACCTAGCCCACACACCAATGTGCAGCAAAGCTGCTAATAATAGAATTTTGTGGTAAAGCCACTAGAAACAGAATGAGTGGCGAGGCCACCTAACAGAATATGTGGCGTAGCCACTATAACAGAACTTCCTCCGTAATAATTTTCCCAACCCCATGCAGATAAACAGAACAGAATACACATATATGTAACATGCTTACAGAATAGCAGATACAAAATTAATCATGCATAGTCATTGACCTACTTTTTACGGGTATAATAATCATTTCCTAAGCTGGGGGTAAAATGGTAATTTTACCCCTCAATGATATTTCAATTTTTACTATCAGATTTTAGTGCCTTAACCTTATGTACAACCTCCTAACAGATCCCACTTTACGCTTAGCAGTCCGGATTCATAAATTAGGTCTAAAGTACCTTTGGGCCCTAAAGCCCCTATCGGGCCTGTGCGGGCCCACTCGTCCGAGTGGCTCATTACGCCTAATTCTAAGTTTAAAGTTCCAGATTTTTACTATTTCACCCTCTGAATAATCACTTACTAGATATTTTACTCCTACTGGCCCATAGGCCCATCGGGCCCGTTTCGGCCCAATCGAGCCCAGCATAGCCTAAGTGCGCAGTTCGCACCCCATGACTTCCATAGAGTAAAAACCAATTTCAACGACCTTAGATTGGCCTATTAGAATTCACACGCTAATGGGCTTCTATATGCTGGCATCCTGGCATTTCGGTTTTTACCGACCTACACTACAGAGGGTGTAGTTACACACCTATTTACGAGTAGCGACGACCAATCCCTGTGAGCGATCAACCTACAAAAGTTCAATAAACTATTACAAATCTAATCGTTGTTCCATCCAAAACCAAAAAAGATCCCATAGTAATCGGCTCAAACTAGATAGTGTTACCCCTTTCCTTACCTTACTGAGATCTAAACTACGGATCTAAGTGGTAACAATACTGTTGGCAACCAACTACTCCTTGTGAGGTCGTCCTTAATTGCACAAGTACACATAAGAAACCAAAAAGAGAAGAGGCTATAATGAATACTCAACCAAGGGGGTCAAACCAATAGTAACGAAAGTAGATAGGAAAAAGGTTTCGGCTTTCCATACCCTCAAGAAATGTAGAAGAGAAAAGCATAGAGTACTCACCACCAGAGACAGTCCAATTACGTTAACAAAGATGAGAAGAATCAGAAAAGAGGTTGGAAGAATAATAGGGAGATGAGAATGGGGAGGTTCGGTCTTGATAAGTAAACGATAAAAAGGGGTCAACCAAATGAGTGATCCAAGGTAAGGAGTATTATTCGGCTTTTGATTCAATAGGCTAAGAAAAGTGATGTATACGTCGATTCAAACAATGGACTAGTAAAGAAGAAGGAGAAGAGAAAAGATTCAGCTATATGGAAAGTGAAGAACAAGAGGAGAAGTGGAGAAGAGGAGATGTAAGTTTTGGATACTAGAGAAAAAGAGAAAAAGAAGCAACTTTCCAAAGAAGGATTCGGCACCCACCAAAACTCTAAATCCCGAATGGTCACAAACTATACCTAAAAAGAGAATCCCGAAAACCTAAAGAGGAAGTCATGTAACACCCCTAACTCTTATCCGTCGCTGAAATAGGGCTATAAGGTATTAAGTGCAATAACCGCACCAAGTGCTATTTTTACCCAAGGCTTTGCCACTTCGGGTCTTTTAACCAAAATGCATCAATCCGCAATATTAGCACCTGCTCTCCAATCCCAGTGGTTAATGATGCACGTAAGTATGATGGTATTAGGCTATGCAGCTCTTTTATGTGGATCATTATTATCAGTAGCTCTTCTAGTCATTACATTTCGAAAGGCCATAAAGATTATTGGTGAAAACAATAATTTTTCATTTTCGTTTGGGAAAATCCAATACATGAATGAAAGAAGCAATGTTTTACTAAACACTTATTTTCTTTCTTCTAAAAAATTACTAAGAAAAACATAACTGTCAGATACCATATAACATTAAATCAACTATCATTCGCTACTATATTACACATTAATCATATTCAAATTACACTACTACTTCAATACTGTTTCAATCATTAACAATTGATATTTTCTATTATAACTAACGTATACTTATTTTATGACTATAAATCAAATTGAAATAACACATCACATTAGAAACATTGACCACATAAAATCTTTTTATGCAACATAAAAACAAGCAAGATGAGCTAGCCATTTTCACATGGCTTCTACAAATACATAACCGAAATAACTTGTTTCAAAAAGGAGTTAAGCCTATACATGCCATTAACAAAACATAAAGTCTTTAAAAATACCAAAATCAAGTTTAGATAGTGTGGATGACTTCGACTTTGAATCCCCCGAGATCGTAGATAGCAAATGGAATCTATAAAACAGAGAATCAAAGATAAACAGAGTAAGCATTTCTATGCTTAGTAAGTTTTAAGCAATACAATCATTTAAACTCAATCGAATAGATATCATTCAAATTTGAAATAGTATTCCTATGGCCTATTATCTCTTTTTGGCCGAACACATATACGACTAGATATACAAACACTGAACACGCATTAAACATTTTTAACTTCTCTTAAATCAGTATTCATATAACATAGCTAATTCGAATCATTTTATATAGTTTCACACTTTGACTGAATACGCACATATACATAAGACAAAGTTTTGCATATGATTTCACTTGAATTGAAATTCATATATCATAAATAAATCACATACTTTCATATAACCTTATACAATGGCCGGATGTATCATCATCACATTAGATACTTAGAATTTAATCTAAATTAAATTCACGAACGAGTATATGATACATACCTAGCCAACTTAATGCATTGAACATATTTTTTGGTAATTATTACCACGAAGTCTCATAATCTTAAACTTTACTCAAATCACCGGTGGGACTTTTAGCCCGAATATATTATTAGCACGAAGCCTGTGGGACTTTAGCCCGGATATAGTACCAGCACGAAGCCTGCGGGACTCTAGCCCAGATATAATACCAGGACGAAGCCTGCGAGACTCTAGCTCGGATATAATACCAGCACGAAGCCTGTGGGACTCTAGCCCGGATATAATTCATCACCAAGTTTCATGTATATTTATTCACATGTTAATATATTTCACATAGCATATTACATTTGTAATTCATTTGCTTCATTCGAATATAAGCATATAATATACACCTCGACCTCATATCATAAATATCATTTGACCTTAAAACATATATATACATTTTTCACTAAACTTCCAGCTTATCAAGCAAACACACACGATCACATATCCATACTACTATCTTAGCTTATTTTCCTAATAGCCATTCGGCTACATACCATGTATATGAATTATTTCACAAATAACCTTATTAAAGTAAGGACAATAGGCCATAATTCATTTATCATACATATATCATGTCATCTTTAATTATATGCTAGGTTTGATTACTCAAAACTTACGAAAGGATTAAACTCAATTACTTAAAAACTTACTTAGAGTATATCTGAACAACTACTGTCGGCTATTCAATCACCTTAGCTTTTCCTTTGTCTGAATTTGCCCCTCTATTGTAACACCCTAAATTTGGGCCTAGAAGTGTTGGGCTTGTGTAACGTCCTGATTTTCGTGATTTTTCGGGATTTATGAGATTTTGGTCAAATTTTGAAAATTTGGTGTTCTGAATATTGGAATTGTGTTTAAGTGTGTTAGTGGGCCTTTAGAAGGCCCAAGCCTAAGTTAAAACCCGGTAAAATATCAAGTTTGGATTTTAAGTGAATAGGAGACTTGGTTAAGTGGGCTTTTAAGAAAAACTTTGTAAATTATGATACAAGAAGAGCTTTGGCAAAGTGGCAAGGTGGCGCCACTAAGTTCCTAAAAAAGTGGCACCTGGGAAGGAATTAAAGGTCCAGGATTCAAGTTGCAAGGTAAGCATATTGTTACTTTTTAGTTTTTAGGTATGTACCGGGCATGTGATCAGTTAAATAAATTTCGGCAAGGGCCTTAGGGAGGTTGGGCCAATTGTTTTAGTTGATATTAGGGTTAGGTTCTTTTCTTTTTCTATCTTGGAGAATTAGGGTTAGCCACCTGAAAGCTTTCACTTTCATTTATCCTTCTCTATGTTTTCACAAAAGCCGAAAACGCAGATTCCTTCTCCTCTGTGCCGATTTCTTCTTCCTCTTCTTCTCCTCCATTGCTTTCCTTTCCTTTTTGCTTTCTACCTCAGCCGAACACCCCTATTACTCAAATCCATCTTCTTTTCAAATCCATCCTCCCTAAAACCACCATAGTCGATTGCCATAAAAGCCAAAATCCTGAAAACTTACTTCTTGTGCCGATTTCTCCAAGCCAATTCCCCCTATTATTTTCATTCCTTTTGACCGAATTTCATCTTCTCCAAACCCTTATTACCTGTCGGAAACACTGCTCCAAGATTGTAACCCTAAATCACCATCTTTTTCACTAGTCAAAAAGCCGAAACTACCATAACCATAAGAGCTCTTAACTGAATCTTTAGATCTCTAAGACTCGAGTTTTGCTAGTGTTTAAGGGATATATCTGCATCAGATCTGAGTAGGAACATAAGGAGAAACTGTGGTAAGTACTCGTTATCCCAGATCTATATTATTTTGCGATTTAGAAAAAGCCGAAGTCCTTAAAATCTAGGGAGGCTGTCGATTGGGGCTTAAGGCTCTAAGGGTCATTAACCGATGATATCTTTTGGTGATTAGTGTGTTCTAGATGTGATTGATCAAAAGTTTGGATCTTTGGAACGACTAGATTTAGATCTAGTCATAAATTTCGGCAAAGGTAAGATTTTGAGGGCCTTAGGGGCATTGGCCGAATATGGGTAAGTGAATATTGGGATTATTTGTTGTAGTTTTGCAATCTAAGAATTGTGGTAATCGATTGTAGGACATCGTGGGGGATCTCTCTAGCAGTCGTTGCGAAACAGGTGTGTATCAAACCCCTTTTTTAGTCTAATTCGGCAAAAGCCAAAATGCCGAAATTCTGGCATTTTGTGGGCTTGTGAGTGTGCGAATGCCCACAAGATGTTAGAAATTATTAGATCTAAAATCGCAAGGCGGTAAGCTAGTCACGTGTGGAATTTCGTATACTTCGGAAATTGGGCCTCAATGGGCTGCAAATGGGCCCAATGGGCTTACGGGCCCATATGGGTGTAAACAGGTAATTATGGTGTACTGATAGATTGTAGGTTTGAAACTACCTAGACTGATAAATTGATATTAAAATCTGGACTAAATGGGCTTAAATAACTAGTAGACACTGTAGGGCCTATTAGGGATTTTAGGGCCCAATAGCTAAAATTGTTAAAACACGTTAATTAAACTGCTGATATGAAAATTGGGTTAATAGTGACTGAAATTTGTATAAAACCCTAGGAAATTGATAAAATTACTGAAATACCTTTATAGGTAGAAAATTACTATTTTACCCCTAGGAGCAAAATGATTGTTATACCCCTAGGACTAAGTGTGACCAAAATGCATGTTTTGCTGTTACTGTTTACTGCATGCTATGTCATGATTATCTGTTGCATGGGACTGGGACATTGATGGAGGAAGTACTGAAAGTGGCTTGACCATGACTGGAGGCCTTGCCTCAATTTACTGTTATCTGAGCAGCCATGCTGCAACTGTGGAGTGCAGGGCTGGGTGGGTTGAGTTATTCCCCACATGGTGTTTAGGGCTGGTACGGGTGGAGTGTAGCAGATGGATTTAGGCTGGGTCGGGCTTGCATACATGATATTATTTGTTCTGTTCTGAAATGGGCCTATGGGCCATACTGTTAACTAAAAGGACGAAGGCCTAGTTTATTGTATCTGGATAAGGCTTCGGCCCAATGGGCTTGAGCTGACTTGGGCTTTGGATGGGCATCCTATACACACTGAGTTTTCCAAACTCACCCCCTTTCTTTCCATCCATGCAGGTGAGCCCTAGTTGGTGGACTTGGAGCTGAGAGGGATTCAGAGTGGCCACGAAGATTTAAATTTCTGGTTTTCAATTATTTCATTTTATTATTTATTTAGATTACTTAATTTTGGTTTCTAGGTTGTAATAAGGCTGCTCTATTTATTTTATTTTGGGTTTTTAATTCTTTAATTCTTTAATTGTTTTTAGCTTAAGTAGGACATTGTTTAAATCATTTTGAAATCGGTTAGCTCTACGGCGCGTTTTTATAAAAGTTACTTGTTTTCAAAATATTTTGAAAATAGAGCAAAGCTTCCGCAACATAAATGTTTTCATAAATAAATATCTTAATTACGTTTAAACTTAATTTGTCGTTCGTGGACAAGTCATAAGGGTAAAGTGTGGCAATGGATGTGTGCATGTCTAGGATTGGATCTAGGAAGAGCTTGGTACTTAAGCAGTCTAAATGACTCACCTCCTCTTCTCTTGAATCCTACCTGGTTCGTAGTATCCATTCACTTTAAGCCATAACAAAGAAAGTTTGATTTTCCGATGCTTAAACTGTTTTTATAATAACATGTTTCCGCAACTATAAAGGTTTACAAGCTTTCGCAATTTTTCCATAAGATTTTACAAAGTTGTTTCGATTATTACAACGAATCATGTTTTGGAAAAAAATAAAGGTTTTATACAAGTTTACCGGTAAAAGTTCCTAAACATGACGAAGGATTTTTAATGAAAACATGGTTTTCGAAAAACACTTCAATGTGACACACCAGACTTGGCCGTAACGTCTAGGTCAAGTTTGGGGTGTTACATTTAGTGGTATCAGAGCCCGGTTGCAACAACTCGGCTGTGGATCTGGTCCAAAAAGGTTTTCGTAAAATTTAAAAATTTAGTCCCAAGAAGGGTATTTTTGGAAATCAGTTTTTGAAAAATTTAGAAAAACTCTTTCAAACTAGTTGTCTTTAAAATATACATTTTTTGAAGGTCTGATTTTGAAAAGTTTTGAGTTTTCTGAAATCTGACAACTGAAGAAGTGGCACACTGAATCCCCAGCACAAAGTCTGTAAGTATTTCTACTTTATATTTTGTACTGTACTGAGATAATACTGTAGAGAACTGAGCCTTTGATATGATACTGTAGATAGGGTAGTACTGAAGACTATAGAGACTGAGACTGTAGGGGAACTAAAAACCCTAAAAAAAAAAATTTGAGCCCGTAGCTAGGCTATGATTCTGTGAAAACAAAAACTTTAAAATACTATCTCTACATAAGACATATGAATTAACAATAAAATTTTCGAGATCTTTGTAGTTATTTGATATGTGTACTGGTAATGTAGAATATTGATACAGGTTTTGAGGGTACGCACAGTTTGCCAAGCTTATTCTAGCTAGGTGTGTGATGGTTGGAAACGAATTGTATGCGCAAGTGATAATGTTTATTTACTTCGGTAATTAGATGTTCTGGGTCATACTAAAATTATTTAGAACAGAGTGCACAGCGGTAGCATAGTAGAGTAGTCAATACACGACTATCTTATTATTTAGAAAATTCGAGGACGAAATTTTTTCAGGAGGGGTGAATTGTAACACCCTAAATTCGGGCCCAGAAGTGTTAGGCTTGTGAAACGTCCTGATTTTCGGGATTTTTCAGGATTTATGAGATTTTGGTGGAATTTTGAAATTTTAGTGTTCTGAATATTGGAATTGTGTTTAATTGTGTTAGTGGGCCTTTAGAAGGCCCAAGCCTAAGTTAAAACTCGGTAAAATATCCAGTTTGGATTTTAAGTGAATAGGAGACTTGGTTAAGTGGGCTTTTAAGAAAAACTTCGTAAATTATGATACAAGAAGAGCTTTGGCAAAGTGGCAAGGTGGCGCCACTAAGTTCCTAAAAAGGTGGTGCCTGGGAAGGAATTAAAGGTCCAGGGTTCAAGTTGCAAGGTAAGAGTATTGTTACTTTTTAGTTTTTAGGCATGTGCCGAACATGTGATCACTTAAATGAATTTCGGCAAGGGCCTTAGGGAGGTTGGGCCGATTGTTTTAGTTGATATTAGGGTTAGGTTCTTTTCTTTTTCTATCTTGGAGAATTAGGGTTAGCCAACTGAAAGCTTTCACTTTCATTTATCCTTCTCTAAGTTTTCACAAAAGCCGAAAAAGCAGATCTTTCTCCCCTGTACCGATTTCTTCTTCCTCTTCTTCTCCTCCATTGCTTTCCATTCCTTTTTGCTTTCTACCTCAGTTGAACACCCCTATTACTCAAATCCATCTTCTTTCTCAAATCCATCCTCCCTAAAACCACCATAGCTGATTGCCATAAAAGCCAAAATCCCGAAAACTTACTTCTTGTGCCGATTTCTCCAAGCCAATTCCCCCTATTCTTTTCATTCCTTTTGACCGAATTTCATCTTCTCTAAACCCTTAGTACCTGTTGACAACACTACTCCAAGATTATAACCCCAAATCACCATCTTCTTCACCAGTCAAAAAGTCAAAACTGCCATAACCATAAGAGCTCATAGCCGAATCTTTAGATCTTTAAGACTCGAGTTCTGCTAGCATTTAAGGGATAGATCTGCATCAGATCTAAGTAGGTACATAAGGAGAAATTGTGGTAAGTACTCGTTATCCCAGATCTACATTATTTTTCAATTTAGAAAAAGCCGAAGTCCCTAAAATCTAGGTAGGCTGTCAATTGGGGCTTAGGGCTCTAAGGGTCATTAACCAATGATTTCTTTTGGTGATTAGTGTGTTCTAGAGGTGATTGATTGAAAGCTTGGATCTTTGGAACGACTAGATCTAGATCTAGTCATTAATTTCGACAAAGGTAAGATTTTGAGGGCCTTAGGGGCATTGGTCGAATATGGGTAAGTGAATATTGGGATTGTTTGTTGTAGTTTTGCAATCTAAGAATTATGGTAATCGATTGTAGGACATCGTGGGGGATCTCTCTAGCAGTCGTCGCGAAACAGGTGTGTATCAAACCCCTTCTTTAGTTTAATTCGGCAAAAGCTGAAATGCCGAAATTCCAGCATTTTGTGGGCTTGTGAGTGTGCGAATGCTCACAAGACGTTAGAAATCGTTAGATCTGAAATCGTAAGGCGGTAAGCTAGTCGCGTATGGAATTTTGTATACTTCGGTAATTGGGCCTCGATGGGCTGCAAAGGGGCCCAATGGGCTTACGAGCCCATATGGGTGTAAACGGGTAATTATGGTGTACTGATAGATTGTAGGTTCAAAACTGCCTGGACTAATAAATTGATATTAAAATCTGGACTAAATGGGCCTAAATAGCTAGTAGACGCTGTAGGGCCCATTAGGGATTTTAGGGCCCAATAGCTAAAATTGTTAAAACACGTTAATTAAACTGCTGAGATGAAAATTGGGTTAATAGTGACTGAAATCTGTATAAAACCCTAGGAAACTGATAAAATTACTGAAATACCTTTATAGGTAGAAAATTACTATTTTACCCCTAGGAGCAAAACGACTGTTATACCCCTAGGGCTAAGTGTGACCAAAATACATGTTTTACTGTTACTGTTTACTGCGTGCTATGTCATGATTATCTGTTGCATGGGACTGGGACATTGATGGAGGAAGTACTGAATGTGGCTTGACCACGTATTGGAGGCCTTGCCTCAATTTACTGTTATCTGAGCAGCCATGCTACAACTGTGGAGTGTAGGGCTGGGTAGGTTCAGTTATTCCCCACATGGCATGTAGGGCTGGTACGGGTGGAGTGTAGTAGATGGATTTAGGCTGGGTCGGGCTTGCATACATGATGTTATCTGTTCTGTTCTGAAATGGGCCTACGGGCCATACTATTAACTGAAAGGGCGAAAAGACCTAGTTTATTGTATCTGGATAGGGCTTCGGCCCAGTGGGCTTGAGCTGACTTGGGCTTTGGATGGACATTCTATACACACTAAGTTTTCCAAACTCACCCCCTTTCTTTCCATCCATGCAGGTGAGCCCTAGTTGGTGGACTTGGAGCTGGGAGGGATTCAAAGTGGCCACGAAGATTTAAATTTCTGGTTTTCAATTATTTCATTTTATTATTTATTTAGATTACTTAATTTTGGTTTCTAGGTTGTACTAAGGCCGCTCTATTTATTTTATTTTAGGTTTTTAATTCTTTAATTCTTTAATTGTTTTTAGCTTAAGTAGGACATTGTTTAAATCGTTTTGAAATCGGTTAGCTCTACGGCGCGTTTTTATAAAAGTTACTTGTTTCCAAAATATTTCAAAAATAGAGCAAAGCTTCCGCAACATAAATGTTTTCATAAATAAATATCTTAATTACGTTTAAACTTAATTTGTTGTTCGTGGACAAGTCATAAGGGTAAAGTGTGGCAATGGATGTGTGCATGTCTAGGATTAGATATAGGAAGAGCTTGGTACTTAAGCAGTCTAAATGACTCACCTGCTCTTCTCTTGAATCCTACCTAGTGCGTAGTATCCATTCACTTTAAGCCATAACAAAGAAAGTCTGATTTTCCGATGCTTAAACTGTTTTTATAATAACATGTTTCCGCAACTACAAAAGTTTACAAGCTTTCATAATTTTTCCATAAGATTTTACAAAGTTGTTTCGATTATTACAATGAATCACGTTTTGGAAAAAATAAAGGTTTTATACAAGTTTACTGGTAAAAGTTCCTAAACATTACGAAGGGTTTTCAATGAAAACATGGTTTTCGAAAAACACTTTAATGTGACACACCAGACTTGGCCGTAACGTCTAGGCCAAGTTTGGGGTGTTACATCTATGATCTTAAGCTTAATCAAACAAATGTAACTTATTGTTAATCGATTAAGCAAACATAGTATCATAATGTAATTGGCTTTCTCACTACTAACAATTCAAGCTTTATAACTCCAAATAATAATACTCAAATCAAGGATAATTTCATATCAATGCCTACAAGCGACAATTTAATTTCATGCATTTCGAATTACTTTCATAATTAACCTTGCATAAATTTTAAGCTTACAAAACTTGTTTTAATAGCCATTTAGCCGAATGTCATTTAAGCACATAGCACTTAAGCATTTTTCCTCAATTCGTCTATAAGGTTCACATTTGGCTTTGATATAACAAGGTCTCCAAAGGGTTAAGATCTAAGGCTTTCTCCAATAGATCTTTTTCAAAATTGTTTTCCATGGAAACCAAGGTTTCTATCTCTTCCATAACTGAACACTTTTTTGTCGGATCGAGAAATTTCATCGCTTTAAGAATGTTAAAGGTTACCTGATCGTCTTGAACTCACATGGTGAGTTCACCTTTCTGCACATCAATTAACGTTATTCTTGTGGCTAGGAAAGGTCTCCCAAGAATGATCAACACTTCCTTATCTGCTTCAAAATCTAAGACAATGAAATCAGCACGAAAAATAAAATTATCGACTCTTACCGAAACATCCTCTATCTTTCCTTTTAGATATGCTAAAGATCGATCCACTAGCTGAAGTGTCACAGTTGTAGGTCTTACTTCACCTATCCCTAGCATCTTGAAAATAGACTTAGGCATCAAGTTGATACTCGCTCCTAAGTCACACAAAGCTTTACCACAGTTAGATTCAGCAATGTTATAAGTTATAGTAAAGCTTCCTAGGTCTTTTAATTTCGGTGGCAGCTTGTTCTGCAAGAACGCACTGCACTCCTTTGTCAAGCTAACAGTCTTATACTCACTCAATCATTTCTTTTTTGGATAGTATATCCTTCATAAACTTCACATAATTCAGCTTTTGTTCTAAAGCCTCCACCAACAGAATATTGATGTGTAACTGTTGTAAAATGTCCAAGAATTTCTTAAATTGCACCTCATGTTTCTGCTTATGTTGCTGCATCCTTGCGGATAGAAGGTGATGGAACTTTTGGTTGAATCAAACAACTCTTCTGAGTAGGTAAATCTGTATCCAAAAAAGATGTTAAAGCATCTAAATTTACTAAGTTAGGATTTAACTTGTCCGCCTTTACAGATTTTGACTCTTTCGGTGTAGAAACTTCAACAGCTGGTTAACTTTCCTCCTCGAGCTCATCTTCAACATCAATTAGTCGAGGTTCCAGGCTATTACCATTTCGCAACGCCACTTCCTTGATATGCTCTTTACCCAAATTTATTAGATTCTCAGTATTGATCGGCAAGGCTTCTTGCGGTCAATTACGAACTCCGTAGCTAACTGACCTATTTAGATTTTTAGCTTTTTCAGTGTTGCTGCTTGGCTCTGGATTAAAGTGCCATTCTTTACCATGTACGCTTTCAACAAGTTCTCCAAACTATTTGATGACTCAGCTTGAGATGGTTTTGGAGCTTGCTAATTAAACCCTTGAGATTGGTTAGGTTTATGCTGCATAAAGTCGTTCGGTCCATTTCCTTGGTTGCTCTAAGAAAAGTTAGGATGATTACACCATGAAGGATTATAAAAGCTAGACTAGGGTCCTTGTCCAATCCTGTTTTGATCTCATAAGAATAACCTTCCCTATAGTACACATAGGAAACTACTTCAAATGAACTTGGTGGCGGAGCTACAAAATTACTAGCACTATTAGCGGTAAACTGTTTTAACGTAGAGGAAATAGACGATACTTGAGCTGATAATGAAGTGAGGGCGTCAACTTCATGAATTTCAGCTACACTTCTTCTTGAAGGTACTGGATTTGTTGGCCATTGATAGTTATTGCTCGTGATCCCCTCAATGATCTCATAAGCCTCATTATAAGACTTGGACAAAATTGCACCATTCACAGAAGCATCTACCATCAATCTTGTATGTGCACTGAGACCATTATAGAATGTCTCCAAGTGGATACAATGAGGATCCCATGATAAGGACACTTATGAAGTAACTCATTGAATTGATCCCAAGCCTCATACAAAGACTCATCCTCTAATTGTTGGAAAGTTGTGATCTCATTCCTTAACTTAGTGTTTTTGCTAGGTGGGAAATACTTAACCAAAAATCTATTTGTTAAATCTTGCCATGTAGATATGGAACTTGGTGGCAATGAATTATTCCATGCTCATGCTCGATCTCGCAACGAGTACGGAAACAACTTCAACCTCAGTGCATCTTTAGTCACACCAGCTATCTTAAATGAATCATTCTCCTCTATAAACAATCGAAGGTGGAGATATGGATCTTCCATAGGCATAGCACTAAATTGGCCCATCGTTTAGAGCATTCGAAATATCATTGGTTTCAATTTAAATTGGGTTGCCTCAATATCTGGCCTTCTAATTCCTGTATTTAACTCACTGAAAAGTGGCACAACATATTGTTTGATGCATCGATCCCTATCCTCAGCAATGAGGATGGGATTTCGTACATGACCGGCTTCATTACCATGGTCTTGATTTTGATATCCAAGGTCCATCTCGACCTATCTTTGAGCTATTTGTTCACATCTTCTTTGTCTTGCTTAATTTTAGAGTCTACAGGGAGTAAGTCGAAAATCCGATCTATGCTCATAAACACCTCAAAAGAAAATCACAAAATTAAAAAGAATAAGTTAGTAATGTTAGAAATAAACCATATTGGAAGTAAATAATTTCACATAAAAATTGACTATGGCAACATTTAACAATCTCCTACAACGGCGCCAAAAACTTGTAACGCTAGGATTTGTGCAAGTGTATACATTCATTATCAAGTAATAAGTAAGTATCGAGTTATAACCTCTATAGGGATTGTATTTGTGCTAAGTCACTTAATTGTAAAATTATAATAACAACTTGGTAAATAAAACCACAATATGGTTGAGAAGTGATAATTAAAATTAAATATATTAAACTAAATGCAATGATCCCTAATGCAATTTATCCTAAATATGCAACTATATGAATGAAGTAGATTTTAGTAGAATTAAACACAATTTGTAACAATTATAATATAAATAAACTAGAACAATTATTTCAATTAAACTAAATTTATTATCAACATGCTTAATAATATTAGGAAAAACATTCCATAGCAACTCAATCTTTCATGAGTTTGGAAACCACATTAGGTCTTTTCGGAATCCTTTAATTAGTAAATACGCATTTTACTAATCTTTATTTACTAAGGGTTTCTTAGTATTCGTGTGAGGTTTTAGGGACGTGTCAGGTTTGAAATAGTTTAATCGCACAAATCTAAAAACTATGTAGACAATAGAGCTTGGTCAGAGTTGTTATGAAACCTACAATTTAATCGGGTCAAGATGTAAATTGAGCATGCACATTTCAATTAAGTATCTATTATCCATCGTCTGGTCAGGATCGATCAGCTAATTTAGGTGCATTTCAATCATGTATGAACGAAATACAGACTTGATTCTAATTGAAAACATGATCGATTGAGGCGCAAACATTATAAGCATGAATTTAATAAATATTATTTAATCAAAGCAATCATCCTAGCTTAAATAAAATTAAGCTATCATTGTTGTAAACAAGAACAAAGAACACATAGCAAACATTTTTAGATTAAATTAAAGAAAGGAAAGACTAAACCCAATTCAAAGTGGCTGTCACTAAAGACCCTGAATGACGAGGGCTCCTTCGTTCCTTCGCTTTGCCCATATGTTGATAGCTCTCTAAGGTGGCCGACCAAGGGCTCTTTAAGAGGTTTAATTGCTAAAATCTCTATGAAAATATGATGCTAGGTGTGGGGAAATGAAGAATTCTAAGAGATTGAGAGAAGAATTCAAAGTACTAGAGGTATATGGGGATTCTATACTGGCAATCTATCAACTCAAAGGTGAATGGGAGATAAGATATCCTAAGTTGATCGAGTATTGAAGGCTGGTCCTAGAGTTAATTAAAAAGTTTGATGACATCACCTTCTGCTACCTTCTGCGAGAAGAAAGTCAGATGGCTAACACCCTGGCTACTTTAGCTTCCATGATCAAAGTGAGCAAACAAGAGGAGGTAAAACCTATCGAAATAAGTATTTGTGAGGCTTCGGCTCATTGTTACAACATCGAGGAAGAGGAAAAAGATAATCACCCTTGGTACCATGATATATTATGATATATAAAGAATCATGAATACCCTGATCAGGTGACTAAGAATGATAAAAGGGCGCTGAGGAGATTGGCTAATGACTATGTCTTAGATGGGGAGATCTTGTTTAAAAGAAGAAAGGATCAGGTGCTACTAAGATGTGTAGACGCTGTTGAGGCCAAGAAGATTTTGGAAGAAGCCCACAAGGGCATCTACGGAACGCATGCTAACAGTTTTATAATGCCAGGCAAATCATGAGATTCGGGTATTATTGGCCCACCATGGAAGGGGATTGTATCAATTATGCCAAGTGATGCCATAAGTGCTAAATTTATAGAGACAAAATTCATGTGCCTCCTTCACCTCTTCATGTTATAACTTCTCTATGGCCTTTCTCTATGTGAGGCATAGATGTCATTGGGCCGATCTCGCCAAAAGCTTCTAATGGGAATCAATTCATCTTTGTGGTCATTAATTACTTCACCAAATAGGTAGAGGCCACTGCTTACGTTAATGTCACGAAGTCAGTGGTCATCAAATTCTTAAAGAAAGAGATCATATGTCGGTATGGGATGCCAGAAAGGATTATATCTGATAATGCATTAAATTTGAACAACAGTACGATAGCGGAGGTCTGTAGTCAATTCAAGATCAAACACCATAACCTATCACCATATCGCCCAAAAATAAATGGTTCAATGGTGGTAGCCAATAAGAATATTAAGAAGATCATAGGGAAAATGACTGACACTTATAAAGATTGGCATGAGAAGTTACCATTTACCCTTTATGCTTATCGAACATTTGTCAGGACCTCTATTGGGGCAACGTTTTTCTTATTGGTTTATGGAATGGAGGCAGTTTTTCCCATTGAAGTTGAGATTCCTTCTCTACGAGTATTGTCAAATTTGAAGTTAAATGAAAAAGAATGGATCTAATCCCAATATGATCAGTTGAATTTGATTGAAGAAAAGAGGTTGAAAGCTATTCATAATGATTAGATGTGCGAAAAACGAATGATGCGAGCTTATGAAAAAAAATGTTCGCCGCAGAGAATTCCATGAGGGGGACTTGGTATTAAAAAAGATCATGTCCATGAAAAAGGACTTTAAAGAAAAGTGGATGCCAAATTGGGAAAGACCTTATGTGGTAAAGAACGCCTTTTCTATAGGATCACTGATTTTGTCCGAGATGGATTGTAAAAACCTGCCTAATCCTATGAATTTGGATTCAATCAAGAAATACTTCACCTAAAACAAGGAGAGGCCAAGGCAAAAACCTGCAAAGGACGCCTTGAGACAAAATGGGTTTGAGTTGAAAACCCAGGAAAGGGAAACTCAAATTTTGATCGAGAATGGGACATGTTGCAGTCTTGTCCTCTCAGAAATAACAATGAGGAGAAACTTTACATCTTGGAGCATCAACAAAGTACTCTAGATCTCCTAAACACATATCAAGCTTAAAATGGTCCTCAAGAAGTTTTTGCAGAGAAGCTCATGCTATGATATCTGGTGTAACACCCCTAACCTATATCCGTCGCCGGACTAGGGTTAAGAGGCATTACCAAACATATCGGAACATGTCACAAAACATTTCACAAATATAAAAATAACTATACAACATTGATTCATAGCAATTTACACATAAAGTCCCTTTAGAAGGTCTACGAGACCTTAAACATGCATTAGAAAGGGGTCGGTACTAAACCAAACACATACAAAATTTTCCAAAACTTAACAAATTTTCAAAGTTTTAGAGGCCACACGCCAGTGTGACTAGGCTGTGTGCCTCACACGACATTAGACACATCCGTGTGTCTAGACCATAGCAAAACAGGGCATACATTTTGACTTAGGTCACACGGCCAAGGACACGCTCGTGTGCTAGGCCTTGTGAAAACTGGAGGGTGTACTGACTTGGGTCATACGGCCAACTACACACCCGTTTGCCAACCCGTGTGGGCTTTTGAAATGGCCCACACGCCCGTATATCAGGCTGTGTGTTAGGCTGTGCCAAACCTATAGGGTATACTGAGTTAAGCCACATGGCCTACCACATGCCCGCTTGTGAGGCCGTGTGGTGTGCCTAGGCTCAATTCAAATTGGCCTTTGAGCAACACGGCAGAGACACACGCCCGTGTCCTTACCCATGTGGGCACAAAATAGGGTATTTACAAGGCGAAATTGCCACCCAAATTTTGGGTTATCCCTACAAGTTCAATACCAATGCATTTCATACCAAATTTTTAGCCAATTCACAACCAAATCTTGTACAATTCATATCACATATTCATCACCCCAATTCATACTCAATTTCTACACAAAATCACACCAAGTCATAAGCTAAATTCATGCTAAAGCATTCATGATCATTTACCAATTGAATACATTCATTTACAAGTCAAAATATACCAAATTCTCATCCAACAACATATCACATTGACCATTTCATTTGATCTTTCATTAGCATCAAAACTTACCATTTTCTCATCACATTTCTATTCCAAAATGAAACCATATTCACATCCATTATCAAGCCATATCACATGGCAAGACATATAAACATTTCAAAACAGAATCAAATACTTTTACCCTATACATGCCATATTTCAATATGTACATTTTCAAAAGGTACCAAAATCAAGTTCGATAGTGTCGTGATGATCCTTGATGATCCCCGAGCTCCTGATAGCTTTGATATCTATAAAACACTGCAAATACACACAATGCAAGCTACAAATATCTTAGTAAGCCATATGCAAATAAATTCAACTTATGAATCAAGTATAATTCAATTCATTCATTTAGGATTCATGACCATTTCACATATGCATTTTATTAAGAACATCATACTCATTTGTTCATATACAAATCATTATGAAGCACATCATACTCATTTGTTCATATACAAATCATGTAATTCCAATTCATTTCACTTACACATATAGTATGTTTCAATTTCACGGATATCTCATATCAACTTTTAATCTCAATTTAACACATACTCACTTCCCATTCTCAAACTTATACACATTTCAAATGTGTAACACCCCAGACCCGGCCCAGACGTTATGGCCATGTCCGTTGTGCTACATCACCTAGACTATGCTACGCCGTCCTATATACTAAGTCTGATGTTTGAGATTTTTGAAAAGTAATACTTGTTTTTCTTGAAATTCCCGATTTAATTATTATTCAACCTAATTTCTATCTCATTTGTTAATCGTTTCATTTTAGTCTTATTGTCCTCCTTAGTCTTCAGTAAAGTCAGGTTGGTTAATAAAACGTTTGTTTAATTTTGAAAACGGTGTAGGTTTGTGTTTGAAATAAAACGGTAGAGAAATCCCGAATAACAGTTATAGCGGCCTTATTATAACCCATGTCAAAAGAAAACCAATAAAAGGTAATTAAATAATAAAAAAAAACCAATTATGATGAAAGTTCAGTCCTCGTGGCCACTCTGAATCCCTCCCAGCGTCCAAGTCACGATCTAGGGCTCACCTGCAAGGATGGAAAGAAAGGGGTGAGTTTGGGAAAACTCAGTGTGTGCAGAACCCATCCAAAGCCCAAATTGGCTCAAGCCCACCGGGCCTAAACCCTAACCAGTCTCAGTCAGATACTGCGCCGAAGCCCAATTCAGGAAACAGTAATCTGGGCCAAGGCCCTATAACAGATACTGGGCTGAAGCCCTATTCAGATAACAGATTGGCCCATAGGCCCAGAACAGTACAGTGCAGTAATACAGTATAAATGCAAACCCAATTGGGGAGACTACTCAACCCACCAACCGCTACACACCACCCGTACCAGCCAACACACCATGTGGGGAATAACTCGACCCACCCAGCCCACACACCACAGTCGCAGCATGGCTGCTCAGTTAAACAGTATACGAGGCAAAGCCCCTTTCAGAAACAGTACGAGGCATAGCCCCTTTTCAGTAACGTGGCTGTGCCACTCACACTTCCTCCATTATCAAAACCCAACCCATGCAATAGATACATATCATGGCATGCAATAACAGTAACAGTCATGTCAAACAGTACAGTCAATTTTAGCCCTAGGGGTATAACGGTAATTTTCTACCTAGGGGCAAAACAGTAATTTCTTACCCTAAGGGTATTTCAGTAATTTTGCTCTCATGTTACAGATTTTATGCTTATTACAGTATTTATTAATCACATAGTTGTCACAGAAGTCCGGTTAACTCAGTTTTTCAGTCTTAGCATTCAAGCCCTAAAACCCTTAATGAGCCCTATTACGTCGATTGGCCCATTAGGCCCATTTAGTCCCAATTTCATAATCAGTTATCTTGTTTTAACTGTTTTCACGCCTACAGTTCATAATATTACCTTTAAACCCATTTTTACTCACATGGACCCAAATCGCCCATTGGGCCCATACTTGGCCCACCGAGGCCCAACTTACCATAATGTCCAAAATTTAGCAGTCAACACGCCTAACAGTGCCGATTCCAAAACTAACCTTCTCCTACTAACTTGAGAACGTTCGCACGCTCACAAGCTCTCGAAATACTGAAACTTCAGCATTTCAGCTTTTCGGCTTTTGCCGATTTGCGCATTGAAGGGCGTTCGAAACACACACCTATTTTGCAGTTTCTCCTACGAGATCTCCTATGCGTTAATCCCTACAATCCAATACTTAATTGATTAGACCATATTAACACTTAATCTGAATTGAAAACTTACCCAAAGCCTTACTTACACATTCGGCCAACACCTCCAATGGCCTTAATGTTCTTACCTTGCCGATTTAGATCCCTTTAGATCTAGATCTGATGTTCCAATGTCTTCAACTCCTTTTTTGATCACCTTCTTCTCTAATTAACACACAAAAAGAACAAAGAAAACACCACTTGATTTACCAAAAGTCCAAAACGACAAAATCCTTAACTTTAGGGACTTTCGGCTTTTCCAAATATGAAATATTGAACAGATCTGAAGTATTAAACACTTACCAACGATTTCCCTTCAGTTCCTATGCAGATCTGATGTAAATCCGACCCTTAAACGTCAGTAGAAACCTTATCTCTGAGATTTGCAATTTCGGCTATCTCCCTACAACTATGGTGATTTCGACTTTTCAACAAGAGAAGAGGATGGCGTTTTGGGTGTAGATTTTGGGTGATGGTGTCGACAATGGCGTGATTCAAGGGAGTGTAGTAATCGGCCCCAACAGGTGAAAGGAATAGGGGTGATTCGGCTTACAAGAAATCGGCAAGAAAGGAAGCAGTTTTCGGGATTTCTGGCACTTTGAGCAATCGGTTATGGTTGATTTTAAGAGGAATGAAAGCAAAAGAAAGAGTGGATCTGTGCAAGGTAGGTATTCGGCTAGGGAAGATATCAAAGGGGAAGAAGAAAAATGAAAAAAACAATGGTAGAGGTGGAGAGGAAGAATTCGGCTATGAGCTTTCCATGGAGGCAACTTTTGGCTTTTCTAACAGTAGAACAGAGAAAAATTCCTAAGGTGGCTAACCCTAATTGTCATGACAGAAAAAGAAAATGATATAACCCTAGTAGTCCCTCTAAAGCAATCGGCCCAAGTCCCTAAAGCCCCCTTGCCGAAATTCACTTAAGTTAGGCACATGCCCGGCACATGCTTAAAAATTAAAAAGAACTCTACGCTTACCTTGTAACTCAAACCCTTGTCCTTGAATATCCACTTAGGCGCCACTTTTCTAGGAGCTTAGTGGCTCCACCTTGCCACTTTACCAAGAGCTCACTTGTGACATATTTTACACGGTTTTTCTTAAAAGCCCACTTAACCAAGTCCCCTTTCACTTGAAAATCCAACTTAATATTTTACCGGGTTTTAACTTAAACTTGGGCCTTCTATAGGCCCACTAACACATGTACATACATTATCAACCTTTAGAACACCAAAATTTTAAAAATTCCACTAAAATTCACAAAACCCAAAAAATCCCGAAAATTAGGGCGTTACAAAATGTGCCTGAATCAGATGCACATTTAATACATTCATTCATCTCTCGGAGAGCCCGTTGAACCATTTAAAATCAAATAGGATATGCGGATAGCTCAGAAAGCTCATACAATGCCAACGTCCCAGACGTGGCTTTACATGTAATCAAGTAGCGATGCCACTGTCCCAGATAGGGTCTTACATGAATCAAATATGATGCCGATGTCCCATATATGGTCTTACACGTAAATCACAAATCGATGCCAACGTCTCAGACGTGGTCTTACACAAAATCACATATTGGATCCTATGTCATGACATATGTTCCTAACTATTCCAAAGGTTCGTACGGGACTTTTCAAACGTCGTCACATTATTAGAACATTCTTGGATTTCACATACTTGGCTCAAATAGCCATATATTACAATTCATTCACATATAAAAAATAATAATTCAATTTAGACACATTTATTTGTATATCGACTTACATCATACGGATTCGGACAGAATAAACCGCTATTCAACAATTTTTGAATTTCCCCGATCTAATTCCATTATTCTTAATTAAAAAATTCAAATTTAACTCTTTTATTAAACAAATCATTCAATTCAATCCATATACACACATTTGGGGCATTTTACAAACTAGCCCTCATATTTTTACATTTTGATGTTTTAGTCCCTAATTCAGAAAATCACGAAATATGCAAAATTTCTTTACACAAAAACTTAGCCGAATTTTGCTCTAGTCTATATAAGCCTATATGTTTCATAAATTTCACATTTTAATCCCTCAAAACATCATTTTTACAAATTATGCTATATTACTCAAATTCACCAAAACTCTAAAGACATAAAAACTCATATAATGGATGGCCATTATTGTCCATTCAACATAATTATTGCCTAATTACCATTTAAGGCCATCAGATTTAAAAGCAACTTTAAAATTGGCACTAAATAAAATAATTGGCCACTATTGTATTTTCTGCGGTTTAGTCCTTTTTGCAAATTAAGCACACAAACGAAAAAATTAAATCGCTGAAATTTCACACACATCAATTCACATACTTTAGGCACGAAAAATAATATTTAAATATTTTTTTGACTAAGATTTGTGGTCCCTAAACCACTATTTTGATTAGGGTCTCGGGCTGTTACATCTAGGGTACCTGGTTTCATCTTACTCACTTTGTATTTTAGCATTGTTTACTATTTTGATTAATCTACTCATTTTGAGCTCTGCTCCTAATAAATTTCAGTCTTGTCCATTGTTACGATCTTTTTCAAACATTTTTCATTGAAACAAGATTAATGGACAAATAATATTCAAGTAAAATGATTTTTGCATATTGCTTTGAAAGTTCTCTAAATAGTACAAGGACCTGAACCAGGACTAACAGTTAGAACTAACCAAATCTAAGAGTTGGAAATGTTTGGGAATGAATTGATTAAATTGTGATTATTTCTTTGGGTTTTCTATCAAAGATACCAGCTGAACAAGAGGGCATAGTAATGTGACAGTGATAGAATATTGAGGAACAACGAGCAATGTCAACCTAAGCAGTAAAAGGGATCATTCTCGAAAATGACATCCTGTATTCATGCAAATATCATTCATACACATCTAGTTAGGAGTATTTGATGCATTTTGATCATAACATCCTAATCACTAGGCATAAATATAGGCCGATGAAATAGATTCTACAGGCCATGTTCCCTAAAGAATGGTGTAGCAGATCAATAAAAGCACAAATCCTATACCCTTGAAGTTACAGTAGGACGAATTGAAGTCATCATGGAAAATCTTATCTCACTAAAGTTGTAGAGGAGCAGATTAATGCAATGAACCTTATCTCCATAAAGTTGCAATAGAGCAAATTAAAGATAACAAATCTTATTTCCCTAAAGTTGTAGTGGAATAGATTAAAGATTGAAGTTACAAATCTTATCTCTCTGAAGTTGCAATGGAGCAGATTGAAGATAGCGAATCTTATCTCCTTAAAATTGCAGTAGAGCAGATTAAAGCTACAAGTTACAAATCTCAGCTCCCTAAAGTTGTAGTGGAGTACATTGAATATGGCAATTTCCCTGATGTTGCAGTGGAATAGATTAAAGCTACAACTTACAAATCTTATTTCCCTGAAGTTGCAGTGGAACAAATTAAAGCTACAAGTTACAAACCTTATCTCCTTAAAGTTACAGTGGAGCAGAATTGAAGATAATGAATCTTATCTCTCTAAAGTTGCAATAGAGCATATTAAAGCTACAAACCTTATCTCCCTGAAGTTGTAGTGGAGCAGATTGAAGCTACAAATCTTATCTCCCTGAAGTTGCACTAGAGCAGATTGAAGATAGCAAATCTTATCTCTCTAAAGTTGCAGTAGAGTAGATTAAAGTCACAAATCCTATATCCCTAAAGTTACAGTGGAGTAGATTGAAGATACGAGTCTCATCCCCCTAAAGTTGCAGTGGAGTAGATTGAGGCAACAAATCTTGTACTTCTAAAGTTCCAGTGTGTTGGAATGAAGCTACTTGAAAATGGGGACACTAAAGAAGTCGAGATTCAGTAAGACTAGACAGAATTTGTAACATTTCGAAATAAGGCCTAAACGGCACAGTGGTTACGAAACCATGAATCCAAGATAGAAAAATTTATTCTGATTAATTTTTATGATTTACCAAGTGATTAGATGCATGTGTTAGAATATTGATAGAAATTTTCATGAATTGCATGTTAAATTTGCCTATCAGGGCATAATTGCAAAAGTTGATAAATATGAGTTTTAGATAGGAAAGGATTAAATTGAAGAGCATAATTGAAGTAGAGGTCCTTATATGGTAATTATACCATTAGGTTTTCATGGACAAAAATGGACATACATAGGTAGAAATAACCAAAGTTTTAATGAAGGGCATTTTAGTCGTTTGGTAATTAAAAGGAATTAAAAGGGAAAAAGATGGCAAAATTGCTATCATCTTCTTCAAGTGGCCGAACCTTATGTATCACCATAGCTAGGGTTTGTTTCAAGCCTCCAAGCTCCATAGTAAGTGATTCCAAGCCTCGTTTTTAATGTTCATTACTTTTTTGGAGTCCCGGTTACTTGTTTTAGCTTATTATAGCAATAATTTAACCTAGGGTTCATATTTAGAAAAATACCCATAAGTGAAATGTGTCTATTTTGATGTTTTATGAAAGAATATGAGGTTTTAAATCATGTTAAACAACTTGTGCTACTCAGTTTTATGTAAAAACGAGTAGAACAGCATAATCGGTAAAAATACCTAATGTTCATAAGTACATGTTAGAGTGAGAATTTGGTGTTGCCATTAAGGGAAAATGATCAACTTGTCCTAAAACATAAGAATTAGGGAAAAAGTTTAATTTCTGAGCTTTGAGGAAAAAGTGTAAATATGCAAAAGTTTATGGGCAAAATCATAATTTTGCCAAAGTTAGAGTTAAGGATTGTTTTGATAAATGTGAGTTTTAAATAAGCTAAATTTTCTAATTATAGATCAAGAAGATCGAAATTTGGGGATAGACCGACTAAAGAAAAAGTTAGAAGATTAAGTTGTTAAGTTGATCGTATTTTTCTTCGAGGTAAGTTTATGGTAAATAAATGCAATATTTCGATATTTTATATTAATGTTGTTAATTTTCAGCATATATACATTTATTTTATGAGAATATTCCAAGTTGAGTCAATGATGATGTAGCAGAGAAAAAGTATCAGAAATCCCATTTGAACCTTAGGAATGTATGGGATACGAAATGTCATGACATTTTGGGTTGAGACAGTTGAGGAACATCTCATGTAAGTCCATATCAGACATATGGCATTGGCAGGTTGAGACAGTTTAGGAACATCCCATGCAAGTCCATATTAGATATATGGCATTGGCAGGACAGGGAACATCCCATCTAAGACCATGCCTAGAGCATGGCATTGGCAGGCTATTATCACGCAGGAAAACCCAAGTATCCTGAGTATTCCAAATGGTTCATTGGGCTAATATATAGGTTATTTAGAAGAAAATTTAGGTAAAGGAATGATGAACAGGAAAGTTAAAGAGCTAGTGGAGAAGTAAAGTAAAGATTTTGTTAGTTGATAGTATAATATAAGTATATTTATACTTGGTGATTGTTGTCATTTATTTACTTGTAAACTTACTAAACATTGTATCTTACTCATTTTCCTTTCTCTCTTTTATAATATAGCCAAGCTAATTCGGGGATCGTGAGGACGTCGGAGTCCGTCTCACACTATCAAACGCTATCTGAGTATTTTTATAATTTGAAATGTTTTGAGTTATGACATGTATAGGGACTTGACTATTTTGTATGTGTGTTCTTATGATATGATAAAAGAATGGCATGTGAATACCTGATAATGATTAGCTATTGAAATGGCAAATTAGAAACATGTTTTGATGTTATGTATGCCTAAATGATAGTTTATGCAAAGAAATTATGAAAGAGTACAAGTTGGCCGTGAAATAGTTTTGGAACAGCAGTGACGTGAATTTGAAAAATCACTAAAAATTTTCAAAATGGAATTAAATTTTAAATGAGATACAAAATTAAATTTTATTGAGTCTATTTTCATAGGAAAGAAATAGAGCAAGCAAAGAAGTCTATATTTTGAGATATTTAAATTCTTGTGAGATTGGTTCAGAGGGATTTCGTGATCCCTTATTCTGATTTTAGAAATTCACTAAAAATTGTACAAAAAGAATTATGAGTCATAATTTAGATTTATGGATTCCTTAATGAGTCTATTTTCACTAGAAACAAGTAGAAACACTACATGAAAACTGTACTATGAGATAATTGATTTTTAGTGAAGAGAGGTCAGGTCTGCTGGGCTGCGAAATAGGGGAAAATTTAACTAATAAACTGTACTAATTGGCTACGCCAAAAATTCTGGAAAATTTATGGTAAGAAGATATATGAGTCTAGTTTCAGAGAAAATTTACGGATTTAAATTTTAAGTTTCGTAACTCGAGTTATAATAAATTTATTGACTATTATGCAGGTGGACAATTTTATTATGAACAGTTAAATAAATTGTTTTAATTTGTGTAAGTAATCGTAAAATTTTTAAATATTCCCTGTTTGGTCCCGAACCATCCCAATTGTATGTTTAGGGCCTAGAGGGCCCCTTTGAGGGATATATTGGATGAATTTGGATGAATTAATTTTAAAAGTAAATTTTTATGCCCCGAACTAGTAACGTAAGTCTGGTAACGCCTCGTGCTCGACTTCGGTGACGGTCTCGGGTAGAGGGTGTTACATTTATTGGTATCAGAGCAGGATTTTAGTTGATTCTTACAGTATTCAGTATGGGTAAGTGTCTAGCTATGCATGTTATACTTATATATTGATAGTGGTACGACTCCTAACAATTTTAAAATGCTTTTCTTTTATAGTTATGGATCCCAAACTAATTGGTACAGATGTTGTAGAAAGTAATGCACCTGCTCCCGTAGAAGGGACGGTGCCACCAGATAGTAGTGAAAGGCTCGTTACATTTAGTCAGGGAGGAGCAGCTCAAGAAGCCTTCTTCCAAGCTATGAATGAATGGTTTACCGAGTTCATTCGTACGAATTCGGCTAGTAGAACTCCACCCCCTCATGATTCTCAGACTACCCATGTAGCTTCCCTAGTCATAGATATAATTAGAAAAGAGAAGCCACTAGTTGATAAAATTAGAAAATAATGGGCCGAAGAGTTTCGGGCTACTAAAGATGATGATGCAGAGAAAGCTAAATTTTGGCTCGAGAATACTATCAGAGTTTTTGATAAGTTATCTTACACACCGAAGAGTGTATTAAGTGTGTGGTGTCACTTCTTAGAGATTTAGTTTACCATTGGTGCAACACACTTGTGTCAGTAGTACCGAAAGGAAGAGTTACCTAGGATTTCTTTCAAGAGGAGTTCCGTAAGAAATACATTAGTCAGAGGTTCATCGACTAGAAAAGATAGGAATTCCTTGAACTAAAGTAGGGTAAGATAACAATAATCGAGTATGAGCGTGAATTTGTCAAACTCGGCAATTATCTTAGAAAGTGTGTGTCAACTAAAGCTATTATGTGCAAGAGATTTGAAGATGGGCTCAATGATGATATTCAACTTTCCTTTGGTGTTCTAGAGATAAAAAAGTTTGCTGTTTTAGTTGACAGAGCTTGTAAGGCAGAGAAGTTGCTGAAAGAAAAAGAAAAAACCAAAGCTAAAATTGAGATGCAAGATACGAAGAAAAGATAGATGAGTAAGCCATTTCAGTCTACATCCAAGAGGCCTAGAGAGTTCTCTACTAGATCAAACTTTTCAGCTGAGTATTTGAGCAGAAACAGAGATAACAAAAATATGGGTTCGACAGCTAAGATAACCTCGATTGTGAGTGTAAGTAGTGTCCGATCGGGCAGATCAGACTGTCGACAGTGCGGTAGACATCAGTTTGGCCAGTGTCGAGCAGATGAGAGTGGTTGTTACAAGTGTGGCGCTCCAGATCATTTTATACGAGAGTGTCCAGAAATGGTTAAAAAGGAAGAATTATAGAGTGCTTGGTCCAAGAATGTTCCAGTTCGAGGTAGACCATAGAGAAACCCGGGAACAGGGGTAGGTAATAGAGGTGTGTCTAGAGATTCAGCAGTGAGGCTAGATGTTAGAGCACCTGCAAGGACTTATGCCATCTGTTCTCGTGAAGAGGCATCTCCCCCGACGTAATTACGGGTACATTTTCTCTTCAAGATGTTAATGTTATTGCTTTGATTAATCCGGGTTCTACCCATTCCTATGTTTACATGAAATTGATGCTTGGTAAGAATATGTCCATGGAGTCTACGGGATTTGTGATTAAAGTACCGAATCCATTGGGTCAGTATGTATTAGTAGAGAAAGTACGTAAGAATTGCCCTTTAATGATTAGAGGTGACTATTTTCCGGCCGATCTCATGCTACTGCTATTTGATGAGTTCGATGTGATTCTTGGTATGGGTTGGTTGACTAGCATGATGTGATAGTGAATTGCGGAAAGAAATTCATTGTGTTGAAATGTGAAAATGGTGAAATTCTTCGAGTTAATTCAGATGAGTCAGATAGTTCATTTGCCATGATTTCTATTATGTCAGCTCAGAAACGTTTGAGGAAAGGATATGAAGCTTATCCTACTTTTGTGTTGAATACTAAAGATCCAGAGTTGAAAATTGAATCAGTGCCTGTGGTATGTGAGTTTCCTGATGTGCTTTCGAAAGAACTACCAGGTTTGCCTCCTATCAGAGAAGTTAAGTTTGGTATTTAGCTGGTTCCGGGTACAACACCCATTTCTATTGCTCCTTATAGAATGGCTCTCATGGAATTGAAAGAATTGAAATTTCAGTTGCAGGAATTAATAGATAAAGGCTTTGCAAGACCTAGTTGTTCACCATGGGGTGCACCAGTACTCTTTGTGAAAAAGAAATATGGTTCAAAGAGATTGTGCATAGATTATCGGCAGCTCAACAAGGTAATTATTAAGAACAAGTATTCACTACCTAGAATTGATGATTTTTTTGATCAACTGAAGGGAGCCACTGTGTTTTCCAAGATAGATTTGAGATCCGGATATTGCGAGTTAAAGAGTCAGATGTTCCGAAGACTACTTTCCAGACTAGGTATGGCCATTATGAGTTCCTTGTGTTGCCATTTGGCTTAATTAATGCTCCTTCCATTTTCATGGACTTAATGAATTGAATTTTCAGACCTTACTTGGATAAATTTGTAGTTGTGTTCATTGATGATATATTGATTTATTCTCATGATGAGACTGAGCATTCAGAGCATTTGAGAACAGTTTTACAGACTTTAAGAGATAATCAGCTTTATGCCAAGTTTAGCAAAAGTGAGTTCTGGTTACGGGAAGTCGGTTTTCTTGGACACATACTCCCAAGTGAAGGTGTTAGATTTGATTTGAGGAAGATTTCAGTCATTATTGATTTTAAGCCTCCTAGGAGTGTATCACAGGTCAGATGTTTTCTTGGTCTCATCGGTTATTATTGACAATTTGTAGAGGGATTTTCCATGATAGCTACCCCATTGACAAGATTGCTACAGAAAGATGTCAAGTTTGAATGGACTGAAAAGTGTCAACAGAGTTGTGACAAGTTAAAGGCATTGTTGCTTGAAACTCCTATCTTAGTACAACTAGAACCGGGTAAAGAGTTTGTAATTTATAGTGATGCGTCCTTGAATGGACTAAGTTGTGTGATTATACAGGAAGGAAAGGTAATTGCTTATGCCTCTAGACAGCTAAAGCCACATGAGAAAAATTATCCGACACATGATTTAGAACTAGCTGCCATTGTATTTGCATTGAAAATCTGGAGACATCACTTGTATGGTGAGAAATGCCAAATATTTACTGATCATAAAAGTTTGCAATACCTGATGACTTAGAAAGATTTGAACTTGAGGCAAAGAAGATTGCTAAAGTTGATTAAAGATTATGAACTAGTGATCGATTATCACCTGGGTAAGGCAAATGTAATTGCTGATGCTTTGAGTAGAAAATCTTTATTTGCATTAAGAGCTTTGAACACTAGTTTAACCTTATCAGATGATGGTTCCATCTTAGCCGATTTAAGAGCTAAGCCAATGTTTCTTGAAGAAATTTGTGAAGTTCAGAAAGATGACAGTGAGTTGTAAGCTAAAAGAGCTCAGTGTGAGTCGGGTATAGAGTCTGATTTTTAGATTAGTTCTGACGGTTGTTTAATGTTTAGAAATTGGGTATGTGTACCAAAGAATGATGAGTTTATTCGAAAGATCTTAGAGGAAGCACATAGCAGTTCCTTGTCTATTCATCCAGGTAGTACAAAGATGTATAATGATTTCAAGAAAATGTATTGATGGGTAGGAATGAAGAAAGATATCTCAGAGTTTGTTTCTAGATGCTTGATCTGTAAGCAGGTAAAGGCCAAACATCAGATACCTTCAGGTTTATTGCAGCCTGTGTTAGTTCCTAAATGGAAATGGGACCGAGTTGCTATGGATTTTGTAACAGGATTACTGTTGGCACCGAGAAAGAAAGATGCAATATGGGTTGTGATTCATAAGCTAATGAAGTCGACTCATTTTATTCCAGTTCGTATAGATTATTCAATTGACAAGTTGGTCGAGTTGTATATTTCAGAGATAGTCAGGCTACATAGAGTACCATTATCGATTATCTTAGATAGAGACCCGAGATTCACTTCGCGGTTTTGGAAGAAGTTACAGGAAGCTTTAGGCACAAAGTTGAGTTTTAGTACAGCTTTCCATCCTCAGACCGATGGTCAATCAGAGAGAGTAATTCAGGTAGTTGAGGATATGCTCAGATGTTGTGTCTTGGAATTTCAAGGTAGTTGGGAAAAATATTTGCCGTTGGTAGAGCTTGCCTATAATAATAGTTATCAGTCGAGTTTGAAGATGGCACCTTATGAAGCTTTGTATAGACGTAAATGGCGCACACCTTTGTATTGGGCAGAGCTTAAAGAAAATCAGATTTACAGGGTTGACTTAGTTAAAGAAACTGAAGAGAAAGTGAAAGTTATTAAAGATTGCTTGAAAGCAGCTTCAGGTATACAGAAGTCTTATGCAGATTTGAAAAGAAAAGAGATTGAGTATCAAGTTGGTGATAAAGTGTTGTTGAAAGTATCGCCGTGGAAGAAAGTCTTTAGATTTGGCAAAAAAGGTAAACTATGTCCACATTTTATTGGACCGTTTGAGGTGACTGAAAGAGTTGGGCCATTAGCATATTGGTTGGCGTTGCCGATAGAGTTAGAGAAGATTCATGATGTGTTCCATGTGTCCCTATTACGATGATATCGTTTTGATCCGTCACATGTGATTTCATAGACATAGGTCTAGATTCAGCCAGATATGACCTATGGTGAAGAACTAGTAAAGATTCTACCTTGAGAGGTCAAGCAACTTAGAAACAAAAGTATTACACTTATGAAAGTATTATGGAACTGGCATGGGGTAGACGAGGCTACATGGGAGCCCGAAGAAGATATGCAAAAATAGTATCCAAACCTATTCACAGGTAAGATTTTCAGGGACAAAAATCCTTAAATGGGGCGAGATGTAACATCCCAAAATAGGGCTTAAATGAAACAGTGGTTGCAAAACCATGAATTCGAGATAGAAAAATTTATTTCGATTAATTTTTATGATTTACCCAGTGATTAGATGCATGTGTTAGATTAGTAATAGAAATTTTCATGAATTGAAGGTTAAATTTGCCTATTAGGGCTTAATTGCAAAAGTTGATAAATATGAGTTCTAGATAGGAAAGGATTAAATTGAAGAGCATAATTGAAGTAGAGTTCTTTAAATGGTAATTATACCATTAGGTTTTCTTGGGAAAAAATGGGCATACATAGGTAGAAATAACCAAAGTTTAAATGAAGGGCATTTTAGTCATTTGGTGATTAAAAGGAATTAAAAGGGAAAAAGATGGCAAAATTGCTATCATCTTCTTCAAGTGGTCGAACCTTATGTATCACCATAGCTAGGGTTTGTTTCAAGCTTCCAAGCTCCATAGTAAGTGACATCAAGCCCTGTTTTTAATGTTCTTTACGTTTTTGGAGTCCTGGTAACTTGATTTAGATTATTCTAGCAATAATTTAACCTAGGGTTCATATTTGGAAAAATACCCATAGGTAAAATGTGTTTATTTTTATGTCTTATGATAGAATATGAGGTTTTAAATTATGTTAAACAACTTGTGCTACACGGTTTTAAGTAAAAACGAGTAAAACGTCATAATCGGTAAAAATACCTAATGTTCATAAGTACATGTTAGCATGAGAACTTGATGTTGCCGTTAATGGAAAATGATCAGCATGTCCTAAAACATAAGAATTGGGGAAAATTTTTAATTTCCGAGCTTTGGGACAAAAGTGTAAATATGCAAAATTTAGGGGTAAAATTGTTATTTTGCCAAAGTTGGGGTTAAGGACTGTTTTGATAATTGTGAGTATTAAATAAGATAAATTTGCTAATTATAGATGAAGAAGAACAAAATTATAGGATAGATCGAGGAAAGAAAAAGGTAGAAGATTTAGTTGTGAAGTTGATCGTATTTTGCTCCGATATAAGTTTACGGTAAATAAATGCAATATTTCAATATTTTATATTAATGTTGCTAATTTTCAGCACATATACATTTATTTTAAGAGAATATTTCAAGTTGAATCAAAGATGAGTTAACAGAGAAAAAGTATCAGAAAGTCCGTTTAAACTGTAAGAATGTATGGGATACGGAATGTCATGACATTTTGGGTTGAGACAATTGAGGAACATCCCATGTAAGTCCATATCAGACATATGGCATTGGCAGGTTGAGACAGTTCAGGAACATCCCATGTAAGTCCATATAAGATATATGGCTTTGGCAGGACAGGGAACATCTCATGTAAGACCATGCCCAGAGCATGGCATTGGCAGGCTATTATCACGCAGGAAAACCCAAGTATCCTGAGTATTCTAAACGGTTCATTGGGATAATATACAGGTTATGTTACAAGAAAATTTAGGTAAAGGAATGATAAATAGGAAAGTTAAAGAGTAACTGGAGAAGTAAAGTAAAGATTTTGTTAGGTGATGGTATAATATGAGTATATTTATACTTGGTGATTGTTGTCATTTATTTACTTATAAACTTACAAAGCATTGTAGCTTACTCCTTTTCCTTTCTCTCTTTTATAGTGTAGCGAAGCCAATTCGGGGATCATAAGGACGTCAGAGTCTATCTCTCACTATTAAAGGCTATCTCGGTATTTTTGTAATTTGAAATGTTTTGAGTTATGGCATGTATAGGGACTTGACTATTTTGCGTGTATGTTCTTATGATACGATTAATGAATCACATGTGAATAATTGATAATGATTAGCTATTGAAATGGCTAATTAAAACCATGTTTTGATGTTATGTATGCCTAAATGATAGTTTATGCAAAGAAATTATGAAAGAGTAAAAGTTGGCCATGAAACAGTTTTGGAACAACAGCAGTGACGTGAATTTGAAAAATCACTAAAAATTGTAGAAATGCAATTAAATGCTTAATGAGATATAGAATTAAATCCTATTTAGTGTATTTTCATCGGAAAGAACAGAGCAAGCAAATAAAGTCTATATTTTCAGATATTTAACTTCTTGTGAGACTAGTGCGGAGGGATTTTGTGATCCCATGTTCTTATTTCATAAATTCACTAAATATTTTACAAAAACAATTATGAGTCATAATTCATATTTATAGATTCCTTAGTGAGTCTATTTTTATTAGAAAGAAGTGGAAATACTAAATGAAAACTGTACTATGAGATAATTGATTTTTAGTGAAGAGAGGTCAAGTCTGCTGGGATACGAAATACGGTAACTTTTAACTACTAAAATGTACTAATTGGCCACACCAAAAGTTTTGGAAATATTATGGTAAGAAGATACATGAGTCTAGTTTTAGGGAAAATTTACGGATTTAAATTTTGAGTTTCGTAACTCGAGTTATTATTAATTCAGTGACTATTACGCAGGTGGACAATTTTATTATTAACAGTGAAATAAATTATTTTAATTTGTGTAAGTAATCGTAAAATTTATTAAATGTCCCCGGTTTGGTCTCGAACCGTCCCAATTGCTTGTTAAGGCCTCCAGAGCCCATTTTAGGGATATATTGGATGAATGTGAATGAATTAATTTTAAAAGAAAATTTTTATGCCCCGAATTAATAAGGTAAGTCTGGTAACACCTCATGTTCAACTTTGGCGACGGTCTTAGGTATGGGGTGTTACATTTATTGGTATCAGAGCAACATTTTTGTAACACCCCTAAACCCGTACCCGTAGCCGGAGGGTTAAGAGGCATTACATGACATCTATACATACCAAATCTCAAAACAATTTATTCGCTTACAACTCATTCTTCAATGCATCGCATACATTTATAAATTTGTCTTAGACGAATGACCATGCTCAAAACAATGTGCAACATATAATGCCATCAAAGCAAACCTTAAAACAACGGGTGCCGAATGTCATCAATTGAATATCACATGCTTCCATGGGTAATGACCACCTATGCAAATCAAAGCTCAAAACGACTCTACTCATGCTTCTAAGTTCATATTACCCATTTCCAATCTAGCAAATTTCAAATAGACTCCATTCAATCCATATGTACATACCGAATGGTCACATTCAATCCTAAAATTTCCGCATTCGTTTATCTTGTTCACATTCAAGCCATACATGCTTTTCAAATAATAAATCTTGAGACGCATACCACCTCAAACATTAGTTACCATTAGCATATAGTTTTCACATTCATTCACAATCACCATTACCAACTTAATTTCACATATAGATATAAAGCATCTTGGAAAGCCATTTTCGCATGGCTATGGTTAACTACATCATCAAAACGATATTTATTTAACATCAAAGTCAAGTCTATACATGCCATTATCAAGTTTAGATACTAAGAGTACCGAAATAGGCTTAGATAGTGCAGACAACTTCGACTTGAGGTTCCCGAGACCGTAGCTAACGAACGAGATCTATAAAACAAACAAACAAAGGCCACGGAGTAAGCATTTACATGCTTAGTAAGTTTTAAATAATAAAATCTGTTGGATTCAATGCTTAGAAATCAATATGCTTAACTTCTTCTCTTGACCGAATCTAATAATTTAAGTATATATTATTATTATTTCCCATGCGCGGCATTTAAGCTTTGCTAAACCCTAGTTTCATTTCATGTAAGTAACTTCATTTCATCTAACAAATATCAACCCTTGACCATATGCATACATTTATGCTTATACACATACTTACATATTCATATAACTTCACATTTTTGACCCAATATGTGACAGCCTTAAAACGGCCCTAGTCGGAATGTGGTTTCGGGACCACAAAATCGAGGCATAAAAATAATTTAATAATTTTTTTTATGCCTATTGTATATGCCAAATCATGTGTGACATTTTAGGTGCTTCAATTTAGTATTAAAATTATGAATTTCACCTAAAAGGGGCTAAATTAAGAACTTTGAAAATGTGCTAGGCAAAGGCGTTATGACTAATATTTACATGCATGCAAAATAAGGGAGTTGCATGTCAAATTTCCCCTTTTTATGTTAGTGGATGGTAATGATGACTTTGTTTGTCATTTTGTGCTTTGTTTGTTGCTAAATAATGTTAATAATAATTGTTTTATTAAGGAAATGGTGTCATAAAATAGTATTAATAAAGAGTTAATAAAACAAATGAATAAAATAATGTTTGAGGTGTTAATAACAAGGCTATTTTCTCCTTCTTCTTGCCGTGAGTGGAGAAAGAAAATAGAAAACCCTTGAGTTAGGGCATTCGGCAAAGGGAGGCACAAACAAGGTAAGGTTCATGTTATTTTCTTTGAAAACTTGTGAATTTTGGTTGGTTTAGAAGCTTGCAACAAGACCCATGTGAAAAAAAATTTTGTGTTCATGAGGCATGTAGCAATCGGTCATGAGTTTAATGGGTTATATTTTGTATGTTTGATGATTTTGAAAGGATAATTGATTCTAGTTGAGTATGAACAAATTTAGTGTGTTTGATGGCTCAAACGAGCTTGAAAAGTTGGCCAATGTTGTTTAAATTCTTGAATTAGGGCATAATTGCTTCCGGCAAACTAGGATAAATTGTAGAAATTTTCTTAGCATTAGTAGCATGTGCTTAATTGGTGAATTGAACTTTGAGTGAATGAATTTATGTGTTTGGAGCTTAGTGGGGTATTCGGCCATATGAGCAAGGATGAGAGAATTGTGCTTTTCTTGATACTTATGTTAAATAAAGGAAATTGGGTGTTGTTGAGTTAGTCTAAGGGTCCTCTCCCTTGCCTAATATGAAATTCCTTGAGCCTTGAAGGATGTAGGCATTTGGCCATGTCAAATCTTGGCTAAGGAGTCTTGTTTTGAAGCTACGAGCCTATTAAAGCTTGTTAATGGACTCTATGATGTTAAAATTCATAAGAATTGGAATTGTGAGCTCAAATTAGTAAGATTAAAATTTTGGTGAGGTTTAATGCCTAAGGGACCTTCGGTTCTTTGAATAATTGATTTGTTTTGCTTTTGATTGTGATTTGATCTTCAACTTGATAAATTGATTATGCAATTTGTGATACATATTTTGTAACATGAGTTAGTTGAATGTTGCTCATAAGTTAACTAAGTTTTCATCTATGGGGAATTATACATGAACTTAGTATATGTTATTTTGATTGATCTTGAAGGTTGAGACTTAATATGAAGCTTAGAGAATGGTGCTTAGGTTGTCTAAAGTACCTTATGTGCATGTACAATTGTTTCATGTGGTCTTAAGGACTTAGTACTCTTGAATTGTAGTGCTAATAAGATTGGATGTTAGTTGTTTAGTAGGATATGGATAAGTTATATGAATGTGTTATGTATGAGATGGGTTTGAATAAAAGTCCATGCTTGGACGTATGGCCGAATGACCTTGTGTGTATGCATTTAGAAATGGTAGTTAGACAAATTGATCAATTTGTGCTTGTGGGAGTTTCTTGGTTAAGGGAATGATCTATTCAGCCATGTGCATAAATAATTTGATTAAAATGAATATGAATTATGTATGTATATATATGATAAGATCAATGACTTCTCTAAATGATGCCTAGTAATGTTATGTTTCAATTATGTGAATAAGTACATTAAAGAGTGAATTTTGTATAAATCTGCTTGGTACAGCAGCAGTAACGTGATTTGGAAAAATCACCATAAATTGTGGGAGATGAATTAGAGGCTGAATAAATTATGTAATTAAATCTTAATGATTCTAGTTTCTTATAAAAGAAACCTTACAAGCAATGGACTTGCCGATAAAAATATTTTTAAAGTTGTGTGAGATAGTGTCAGAATGACTCCGAAATCCCCTGTTCTGTTTTTAGAAAATCACCATAAATTGCATAAAAATTTTTATGAGGCAAAATTTATATGCCTAGACTCCTTAATGAGTCTAGTTTCGAATGAAATAGGCTAGGACATATTTTGAATTCTGTACAAGGAGAAATTTGATTCGTAGTAAAGAGTGGTCAGTTTAGTCAAACAGTGAAATAGGGGAAACTTTAAGAAAATTCTAGTATTGATTGGGCAAACCAAAAATTCTGGAAATTTTATGGATGGAAGATATATGAGTCTATTTTCAGGAAAAATTAATGGCACATCATTTGGAGTTTCGTAGCTCCAGTTATGAGTAATTTATTGAATGTTGCTCAGAAAATCAGCTTGTTGCGACTTATGATATGTATGTGAAATGACCGAATGTGTGTGTGTGCTTGCAATGAGAAGTATATGCATGTATTATTTGAGTATAAGTGAAAATTAATTAATTGAGATGTTTGAATAAGGATTAATAAAATTAAATATTTTATTTAGCTCAAGAGCATAGTGGGGCAAGTTCGGATAAAGGGAAGGCTAAAGTGGTCGAATAGCCAACTCATAGTTGCTCGAGAAAGTTCAAGGTAAGTTTTGAGTAATCGAATTTGGTATTTAATTTAAAATGCCATGATATACATGCTGATATTTGAACGATGTCCCATTGAGAAAGAAACCTTATTCATGTTTGCTATATGGCCGAATGGCTCATAGAGAAAAGGACCGAAATTGGGATTTGAAATGCATTGCTTATATATATTTGATCATTGGGCCGAAAGTCTAGAAAAGAAGAGTATACATGTATAAGTTTTGAATTATATATATTTATGATATAAAGTCGAGAAGCATGTTATATGTTTGTACGCAAATGAATTGATTGAATTACAAGTGAAATCTTGCTATGTGAAACCTGGCAACATGTGAATATATATATATGTATGAGAATTTGTAATGTGAATCTGGGAGTAAGTCCCGCTGACTATATGTGGAGATGATGTCCGGGTTAAGACCCGAAGGCTATATGCAGAGATGATGTCCGGGTTAAGACCCGAAGGCTATATGCGGAGATTTTATCCGGGGTAGAGACCCGATGGCTATGTATAGAGATTTTACCCGAGCTAAAGGTCTCGATGATGATGCGAGTAAAGTCTAAGGCTAATGGTCTTCAAGGTAACGATTGCTAATGAATGCGCTTAAAGTGTTAAGTTATACAGGTATGTACCCTAAGCTTATATGCAAGCTAGGTTTTTTGGACCGAATACTAAGGTCATTATGCGATTACATATGTGTGCATGAAATGAGACTATTAATATGGTCAAAGTACAATTGGTCAATGCGAAATGTTATGTGAAATTTTGTGACATGTTTATGTTTACGTGAGTTTACTATAAGTGAGAGCTATCTACTTTAGTATATGATGTGAATGTGTTGATTGGTTAAAGGGTGACTTACCTAAAAGAGGAGGGAAACAAAAATACGAACAACTATGTTATAATTTGATGTTATATCTGTTGTCATTGCTTAAAACTTACTAAGCATTGTAATGCTTACTCCGTTTACTTTGTTTCCTCTGTTTTATAGATCTCATTTTGGAAGCTACGGAATCGGGGATTGAAGCTTTAATCACCTACACTATCGCTGTTATTTTGGACATTTGATATTTATTTTGGATCAATGGCATGTATAGGCTAATCTCCTTTTTGTTGAACCAAATTACCTTTTGAGTTGTAATTATTCTAACCATGCGAAAATGGCTTGATTAGTCTTCGAGTTTGATTATATGTTTGGATGATACTCATATGATTCGATGTTGTGGCATGATATTTAGTTAGTACCCAATATGCAATGAGTTTCTAATATGGTGTTTGGTTATTGAAAAGTTTGATTTAGCCAAATTGTTAGTAGCCACATGGTAGAAATTCGCTAGCATGCTTATAGAACGAAATTAATGAGATATGATGTACTGATCGAACCTATTTACAAGTGATATATTCGACTATAGAATTCAATGAATATATGTCTAGCGTGTAACTATGAACCTCGGTAGATTGTATTTAGATATGTAATACTTTAATACCCTATTCCGGCGACGGACAGGGGTGTAGGGTGTTACACAATATGCTCATATACTCAAATAAGTCCTAACATATTTCCATGGAAATCACCATTCATACATATTAATTAGGTCATAAACCTTCATGTCACCTTAAACAATTTCTCGAGCCTTAATCTACATATAAATAATCTCAATTTAAAACGAATCTAATTCCCAAGCCAGCATGTGGTACATTCCTAAATATCTTAGGATAGTAAGCGCATTTGTTTAGATTACTACAGCCGATCAAACTATATAATTCCCAGCATGAATGCCTGCGGGTCTTTGCCCTGCTATAATTCCAGCTTACAGCCTACGGACCTCAGTCCGGTATGAATCCCGCATATAGCCTGCGGACCTTAGGTCCGGATACAATTCCAGCATTTAGCCTGCGGACCTTGAGTCCAAACACAACTCTCACGGAACATCAAGCATACTCATTCACAAGAAGTTTCATTCACATATCATGAGCATCATTCAACTTCTGATTTCATAGTCACATTCTAAGAACACATATCCAACTAAAATTTTCCATATCCATTAGGCTATAAAGCATAAACACATTTTTATTTGTCCCCCAACTTAATTTAAATAAAATCAATAGGTCATAATTTATCAATTATACTTTTGCATCATGATTTTAGCAACTCATATGCTAAGTTTCATTACTCAAAAACTTACCTCACTTATATTTGAACGGTTGCGAAATAGCTACCCAATCACTTTCTCCTTCCCCCTATTCGACTTCGAACCTCTTTGCTCTTGAGCTTAAATAACACATTATGTTTGTTTAATTAATAACTTATATTAACCGAATTTCAAACAGCACATTGGCATATAACATATAATCACTATGTCCTTCATTTAACCGAAAAGATTTCTATATACACAAGTCAACATTAAAGTTTTCATATAAATATGACTCGACTCATTTTCACACTTATTTACTCCACCTATAGTTCGCATACACAAGAAAAGATACACATAGTTTATCAGGTTTTCTTATACATAATTTACTATGTAACCGAATGTCTCTATAGCATGAGTTACGCACATAAGGCATGTGTATATATATGCTTATACGAATAATGCATATTTTATTATCATATACTTCTATTTATACCATAGCTTCAAGACATATATCTAAGTCCAATTGTCCAAGTTTTTAACATTTACCCTATTGCAAATGGTCATTAATCACTAATGCTGCATATACAATTCCATACATCCACTTATGCCTATTCTATGAACATTCGGCTTTAACCACCCAATTATGTCTTTTTAACACCGATTCTCTCAATAAAATTTCAAGCCATTAAAAAGGAAATTTAAACTAGCTCACACTAAATCCTTAGGCTCAATTCCCTAGCTCCATTCGGCACACTAGGACTAACTCAACCAATAACTCATCTTGCCAACATAATCACGGCAAAACTAAATCCCATGAACACTCACTACCAATTCATTCTTTCCCTAAGAACATGGTCGAATATTTCAATAAGCAATTTAAGTCGCAAGGAGTACAATTTGCATTGTTCAAGCATTTCACCATATAATCACATGAATTTGATTTCAATATATCCCTCAAACTCTCCATAAACATTTCTAATACTTTCAATTCAAAAATCTTCATTCTATAACCATGGCCGAATGAAATACTCACTATAATTTCAAAAACCAACACATGGGCTATGCCATAAGCCTAACCATTAACTAAGATTCACAAAACTCAAACAAAATAACATGAACGCTTACCTTAATTTGGGACTACTATGGCCGAATACTCCTTAAATCTCCAACCTCTTCTTCACTTCCATATTCGGCAATGAAAGGTAAAATAAAATGAATTTTATTTCTTTTCTTTTCTTTTGTTATTTTTTCTTTTATTTTATAATATCATTAATACAAAACATATATTTTTAGGCCATGAAATCATCATGGCCGGCCACTAAGTCAAAAATTGGGAGAATTGACATGCAACTCCTAACTTTTAAGCCATGCACCAATTCGATCCTCTTTTAATTTACCACACACCTTTTCACTACTGTACACATAAGTCCAAATCAATAAATTCCACATTCAATGGCACTAAATTATAAATCAATTATTCACACGATCAATTTCACATAGATTAATCATGGAATTTAGCATTTATTTAATATAGTGACTCGGTTTTGTGGTTCTAAAACCACTTTCCGACTAGAGTCAAAATAGGGCTGTCACAACTCTCCCCCCTTTAGGGATTTTTGTCCCCAAAAATCTTACCAGTGAATAAGTTTGGGTATTGTTACTTCATCGATTTCTCGGGTTCCCAAGTAGCTTCTTTGATTCTGTGGTTGAGTCACAACACCTTTACTAACGGAACCTTTTTGTTTCGTAACTCCTTCACTTCGCGAGCTAAAATACGAATCGGCTCCTCTTCATAACTCAAATCAGGCTGAATTTCAACATCAGAAGGACTAATCACATGGGAAGGGTCGGATCTATAATGTCGAAGAATCGAGACATGAAAGACATTGTGAATCTTTTCAAGTTCAGGGGGCAAAATCAATCTATACGCTACCGGCCCAATTCGTTCCGAAATCTCATATGGTCCGATAAATCTCGGACTCAACTTGCCTTTACGACCAAATCTAAGTATTTTTTTTTCCACGGTGAAACTTTCAAAAACACTTTATCACCAATTTGATACTCGATATCTTTACGTTTCAGATCTGCGTACGATTTCTGACGGTCTGATGCCGTTTTCAAACTGTCACGAATCGTTTTCAATTTCTGCTCGGCCTCTTTGATTAAATCAACCCCGAGAATATTCTCACTAAGCTCAGTCCAAAACAAAGGTGTACAGCACGTTCGACCGTAGAGAGCTTCGTAGGGTGCCATTTGAATACTCGATTGAAAGCTGGTATTATACGCGAATTCAACCAAAGGAAAAAATTTTTTCCCACGATCTGCCAAACTCGAGAATGCAACATCTCAACATGTCCTCGAGTATCTGAATAACCCGTTCGGACTGACTGTCAGTCTGCGGATGAAAAGCAGTGCGAAAATGTAATTTGGTACCCAAAGCTTCATGTAATTTCTTCCAGAATCGCGAAGTAAATCTAGGATCTCTATCCGAAACAATAGAAGTAGGCACCCCGTGCAATCTCACAATCTGAGAAATGTACAATTCTGCCAACTTATCGAGTGTATAATCGGTACGAACAGGGACAAAATTAGCCGACTTGGTCAATCGGTCAACTATAACCCAAATGGAGTCTTTCTTGTTCGGCGTTAGCGGTAAACCGGAGACAAAGTCCATTGTAACTCGATCCCACTTCCACTCGGGTATTAGGATCGGATGAAGTAATCCTGAAGGCACCTGATGTTCCGCTTTTACTTGCTGACATACTAGACACTTAGATACGAAATCAGAGATGTCCCGTTTCATACCGTGCCACCAATATTGTCGTTTTAGGTCATTATACATTTTTGTGCTGCCCGGATGAATTGACATTCGGCTATTATGGGCCACATTCAAAATTGTCGTAATAAGCTCTAAATTTCTCAGAATACACACACGATTCCTGAACCTCAAACAATCATTATCGTCGACCTGAAACTCTGAATTCACACTAGAATCACGTTGAACCCGTTTAGCAATCAAATCATCGTCAATTTTCTAAGCTTCACAAACTCGTTGAAGTAACATTGGTCTCGCTTTTAAATTGGCAATCAACACATCGTCTGCCGACATTGTTAATTGTACGTTCATAGCTCGCAAGGAAAATAACGATTTTCGGCTAAGAGTGTCAGCGACTACATTAGCTTTTCCCAGGTGATAATCAATGACAAGCTCGTAGTCTTTAAGCAATTCCAGCCAACGTCTTTGTCTCAAATTTAAATCTCTTTGAGTCATCAAATATTTGAGACTCTTGTGATTTAACACCCCTACCCCGTAACTGTCGCCGGAATAGGACGAGGCGTTACAGAAAACTAGGAATCGGATCAGGACAGCAAAATTTTGAACATTTTCTTCAATAAAGATCATTCATTTACTAAATTGCTAGACGCAAACAAAGTTCGAATTTAAAACCTTTACAAGTAAGTTCCATAAGATGTCATACTCATATGACTTATATACGAAGATCGAAGTACCATTCTACTTATTGTCTATCCTATACATGCCATAAGCTAATTCCCATTTACATGGTTACCGTAATAGAAGATAGTGTGACGAAATGCTGACGATCCCCGAGCTGGTAGTCAGAATCCACCATTTATAAAACAAAGACACAAAACAAACAGAGTAAGCTTTCATAAGCTTAGTAAGTCTTAAGCAAAACATTAATCTTGTTGAATCAAAGACGATTATTTCGTATACTTAAATCTAGAGTTTAAAGTCACAGAATGTTTTCATTCGATGTCATTGGTCATTCGTTTCTTTTATTCGATGAAGTTAATCTAGAGCTTCCTCTCAAACTAGAAATTTCAATAACCGCATCACTTAGCTAATACATATATACTTTCATAATATTGACCAATATGGTCAAAGATTCACACATGCATTACTTTATATGCTTTGATTCAATCAAGTGAAAACATATTACTATAACCACATGTTATTTCTATATTTGTAATCACATATTTACATCATAATCTATCGTGAATAGTTTCGTAGAGTCACTACTCATTAAGCATAGCATATAACCCTTTCGTGATTGATTCCCAAAACACACCCTTCCTCAACCAAAGTTGGATACCCATGGTAACATAGTACTAAATCTTGGTACACTTACAATTTCCATAATTACCACTTAATTCAATTTAAATCTTTCACTAATCCCAATCACTTGCTCATATGTATTCATCTTATGCACCTACATGGATGTATATACGTATATAGAAACTTAATTCCTTAGTTCATAATCACATCCATGCCTTCGAGTATTTCATCATGACAAGTATAAATTATACCGTATAGGTATATAAAGAAACGGCATATTCCTTATCACATATACTTAAGTTGACGGATTATGATCCTTAATTTGTATTTGCACATACATCCGTATACAACTAATTCGCAAATTATAAGGTCTTTTTGTCGAAAGTGCACAAACACTAATAGATATTTCAGCACATAATTTTCTTTACTTGAAGTTCATACAACAAATTTAACTCAAATAACTTCATATACTAACAAACATTTACCGCATAGTTCATCCCTTTATTCATAGATATGATAATCATCAATCACACATATATATATACTTTTTTGATGCTAATGATTCATTTTGTAGTCAATTTACAAAAAGAGGAGGTAATACGTACCTAAACACCATAAATATATAGTACTTACTTGATGGTAATTCACTGCGAATTCTCAATATCATAATCTTACTTGAATCCCAGCATTTAGCCTTCAGGTCTTTAAACTCGAATATAATATGAGCACGAAGCCTGCGGACATTAAGTCCAGATAATATTCTCGCATAAAGTCTGCGGAATTTTAATTCGAATATATCCCAGCCTGAATGATCTTCGGGACTTAGCCCGGATATAACACCAGCACGAATGCCCTTCGGACTGAGTCCGGATATAACACCGGCATGTATGCCCTTCGGGACTAAGCCTGAATATAACACCGGCACGTATGCCCTTAGGGACTAAGCCCGGATATAACACCGGCACGTATGCCCTTCGGGACTAAGCCCGGGTATAACACCGGCACGTATGCCCTTCGGGACTAAGCCCGGATATAACACAGTGAAACTTTATGCATATTTATCCGTCAAGTGTACATTTCACCATTCTATCACATTAGTAGTCTCATGTCACATTTGGATATAAGCACTATATAAACACCATCCTATAAATATGCAATCTCACGAAATCATACAATTTAATAACATATTGCCATTCAAAGGTAATTCGAGCCAACATGCTCACTTATAATTTCAATGAATTCAATCCATATACCATAACACATAAACACTTACACAAAGACTATAATCATATAATTACTTCCCATAGGTATAATTTATGCATCAACACATAATCCTTCAAATTCTTTTATAGACATCAAACACATTCAGCTTATGGCCTACCTTCATTCCACTTTCGGCAATTACCACATTTAAAATTTCATATCACATTCGGCTTTCCCCACATAGTTAATAATAACATGTATAACATATTTACATTTAGCTTCTAACTAATCACAACTTGTTTTAAACTTTTTTATCGCACATATGACATAATATGTTTCCATCAAAATGCTCTTTGGACATCTCACTTCTTACATCCACTTCAAAATATAAGCATATTAGCTATCTTTGGCTAATAGATTTAATTCCATTCTCATTCGGCATGTTAATATCAAATAATAATAACATTCTTTTAACTACTTTCATTCAATCATTAAGCAAGTCAAATTAAACTAACTCTTAAGAACTTACCTTGATTATCGTCCTACAACAACAGATCAACTAATCCACCACCTTTGATTTTTGTTTATCCATAATTGTCCCTCTATGCTCTTGAGCTAATTAAGTTAAACAATATAATTTTATTAAACCTTATTCATACATCTCACTTAATCATTTCACTTTTAGATAAAACAAGAAACACACATATATATATCCTTTGCCACACACTCACATTCGGCCTTACTCACACTCAAGATACAATTGAATCAAATTCACTATAGAAATTAAACCACACTAATCAATTATTAAATTTCTAGTTTCACATAACATTAACTCTATAATACTCACTCTAAGCACATTCGGCCACAACCTAGATTCACATACATTTAGCTTAAGATCATCATGATAAAGACCATGACCGAATGGTCTTCAACCATTTTAACCCACAAAGCACAAGTTATAACTTTAACTCACAAGCTTTTTAACACATAATCACAACGATCATCAACTAGCATGAATTTCCAAAGCATCTATTCATCATCAGAAACCATATTAGTAATCTAAAACAACCATATTCGGCAATTACAACATAATTACTATCGATTTTTTTTTTTGCATTAATCTAGTATAACACCTTCTAGCCAATTGACCTAATTAACCCTTGCCGCCAATCCAAAAATTATCCAAGTTCAATTGATCAATTAACCACTCTCAAGACACCAATTATCAAAACAAAAATCAAAGAATTTATGTACGTGGCCGAATAGGCCATTTCTTTAGCCAAGAAGCTACCACAAGCACAAATTGACCAATTAGTGTAACCATTCTCCCATTTCATGAATTCAACAACGCAATCCCTTAAATTCACCCATAGCTTTTATAAATTCAAAACTTCTACCCCTTAGTACATTCCAACCTAAACCGAATGCTCCATGCCTTATAAACTTAGAAATTCACTCAAGGATACACACATGGACTAAACTTTGATATAAACACATATTTATAACCAAATTATGCTTTCTTTACCCAAAATATGAGGTACAAACATCACACTCTCAATTCTAGCAAAAATTGACCATGGCCGAAAGTTTCAATCTCTCAAAACTCAAAGAATTTCATAATGGGCAAAGAAGATAACTTCATGACTCGCTCAATTTCATAGAAACCAAAGAAATTCATTAAGGAAACATACCTAATTCAAAGCCCTCTCCTAGCCAAATGGTTTGAACCCTTATCTTCTTCTTTTTTTTTTTTTTCATCTTAGTTTCGACCAAATTAGGAACAAGGAGACCACCTTGTTATTTTCACCAATATTATACTTTAAGTTCCCATTTTATGAAAGCATGTTACTAATTATTATTATTATTATTATTTAAGTAAATTACAAATCACAAAATGCCAAAATAACCCATCATTACCGTCCACTATCACAAAAGTGGTCAAATTGACATGCAACTCCAGCATATCACCTGCATGCACATATTAGTCATTACACATTTACCTAGCATACTTTCAAAGTTCACAACTAAGCCCTTTTTAGTGAAATTCACAATTATAAGACTAAATTAAAATACCAAAGATGTCACACATGAATTGACACATATAATAGGCATCAAAATAAATATTAAATTATTTTCATGACTCGGTTTTGTGGTCCCGAAACCACATTCCGACTAGGGTTTTATTAAGGCTGTCACAACTCTCCCCCACTTAGGAAATTTTTGTCCCCGAAAATCTTACTATCAAATAGGTTAGGACAATGTTCTCTCATTAAGTCCTCATGTTCCCAAGTCACTTCCTCGATTTTGTGTTTAAAACCGTAGAACTTTTAACTAACAAGATTTTCTTATTCCATAATTCTTTCACCTCTTGTTCTAGAATACGAATCGGTTCCTCTTAATAGCTGACATTAGACTGAATTTCAACCTCTGACAGTTTTATCACATGCAAGGGATCAGATCTATACCGACAGAGTATCGAGACATGAAAAACATCGTGAATCCTTTCAAGTTCAGTTGGCAGATTTAATCTGTAAACAACTGGCCTAATCCATATCGTAACCTCGTACTGTACGCTAAATCTTGGCTCAAATTACTACACGGCTGAATCTGAACATCTTTCACTATAGTGAGACTTTTAGAAACACTCTATCCCTAATTTAATACTATATAATATAATTATTTTGTTTCAATTTCCGCGTACGATTTCTGACACTTTGCTGCTGCTCCAAAACTTTCATGGAACACATAGTTGATTTCTAAATTTTAAATAATCATCATCAGTCAGAAACTCTGAATCCTCTTTCAAATTACACTATGCTTGTTTTGTTATCATATCATTATCAATTTTCTGATCTTCCCGAATTTGTCGCATCAATGTCGGTTTTGCTTTTAATTCTGCTATCAGCACCACATCAATAGATATAGACAAGCGCACATTCATCGCTCGCAATGTAAATAGTGATTTCCGGTGAAAAACATCGGCAACTACGTTAGCCTTTCCCGGATGAAAATCACTGACAAACTCGCAAGGCTTTCTCTGTATCGAAGCGTATGCAATAACTTTATCCACTCGTATCAAAACACAGCCGGATTCTGGTTGACCTAACACTGAAACTTCCGTCAAGAGAGCATTCAATTGATCAAAACTTTTCTAACACTCGAATTTGACATCTTTCTGTAGTAATCTTGTTAACAATCTTACTATCATCAAGGAGTCTTTTCACAAAATGTCTATAGTGTCATGCAAGTCCCAAAAGCTATCCTCATATAACCCGAACTCACATTTACCCACTTCACCTAAAGCTGCTTATTACACAGAATTTATAGCACAAGTTTCAAATGTTCTTTCTAATAATTTATAATCTAGTACATACGCAAGATAATCCTTACAACTCTTTTTCATATATCTTTGTGCCAGCATCGAAATTACCATTGATGATAACCTGTTCAGATCAGTTGACTCAACTCTAATTATCACATCATTCGAACATCGCAAATCAATTGTCTTTCTTTTGTAATTCACTATAGCAATATGCTCGGTTTACCAATCCATATCGATAATAATATAGAATTCATCAAAGGGTAACAACATATTATTTAACATATAGTAGCCCCGAAAGAATTTTAACATTCCAATCGTAAACTTAGTAGACTCAACAGATAAGGTCTTACTAGACGCCAAAGTTTCAGGATTAATCTAAGCCATATGATCAGTATCAACAAGAGTAAAAATACCGGTAAAAACATCTTGTGAAGTAGCCTTTTCAAGAGCACGGATGGCATAGGCTCTGGCAAGTGTACGAGCCTTAGATCGAATAGCCGTGCTTTTAGTCTCTCTCTGACTGTCACTATCATTACCCGTATGCCTTAGTGGTCTACTTCGCGTCGTAGTATTACTAGGCCTCCCATTCGAATTAGTATTTGCTTCACTAATCTCGGATAATTTCTAATGAAATGATCAGCTGATCCGCATTTAAAACAGAAGCGGTCAAGAAATATACAGCTCCCTGAATGCCATTTACCACAACGCTTATATTCAATTCTTTTTGGTCGAATATTACTTATGATAGCAACTGATACAACCTGGGACTTTACAGAAGGTCGATCTTGATCTCGTCTCGAATAATCTGTATTAGCTTTAAATCTGTTGTTATCTTCTCTAAATCTTTTTGATGATGACTGAAAGGTTTTACTCGTTAATAATTTGCAGAAATCTCTAGCCTCATGATTGACTTTTCTCTTTCTTTTACCCAATTTTTTGGCTCTGTGTTTTCTGATCTTGTCAACCGGAGGCTTACTTAACCTCAACAGATCGGTCGTAGAAGGCATAATAGGTATCAGAAGGGAATTATTCGAGGGTGGAGGAGATTGTGTAACCAGGTTATTTCTCACAATTTCAGAGAACCATTCGTTCATTATAGTATAAAAGGTTTGTTTCATCTCATCCTTTCTCTTAATTGAATTCGGTTGAGAGTCATTTGGCGCTGTCCCTTACGTGGGAGCAGGCGCTACACTCTTAACATCATCTACTATGGCTCGATCGGGATCGAAATTTATTACCATACGAAAAACACATTTTAACTGTCAGAAATCATCACACTATCATTATATCACTTCATGGCATGTATAGCTAGACTCACACTCATTACGTTAGTCCTAGAATCGACTAAACTGTAGCTCTGATACCAATAAAATGTAACACCCTACCCCGTAACCATCACCGAAATAGGACGAGGGTTTACAGAAAACTAGGAATCGGATCAGGATGGTAAAATTTTGAACATTTTCTTGAATAAAGATCATTCATTTACTAAATTGCTAGACGCAAACAAAGTTCGAATTTAAAACCTTTACAAGTAAGTTCCATAAGATGTCATACTCATATGACTTATATACGAAGATCAAAGTACCATTCTACTTATTGTCTATCCTATACATGCCATAAGCTAATTCCCATTTACATGGTTACCGTAATAGAAGATAGTGTGACGAAATGCTGACGATCCCTGAGCTGGTAGTCAGAATCCACCATCTATAAAACAAAGACACAAAACAAACAGAGTAAGCTTTCATAAGCTTAGTAAGCCTTAAGCAAAACATTAATCTCGTTGAATCAAAGACAATTATTTCGTATACTTAAATCTAGAGTTTAAAGTCACATAATGTTCTCATTCAATGTCATTGGTCATTCATTTCTTTTATTCGATGAAGTTAATCTAGAGCTTCCTCTCAAACTAGAAATTTCAATAACCGCATCACTTAGCTAATACATATATACTTTCATAATATTGACCAATTATGGTCGAAGATTCACATATGCATTACTTTATATGCTTTGATTCAATCAAGTGAAAACATATTACTATAACCACATGTTATTTCTATATTTGTAATCACATATTCACATCATAATCTATCGTGAATAGTTTCGTAGAGTCACTACTCATTAAGCATAGCATATAACCCTTTCGTGATTGATTCCCAAAACACACCCTTCCTCAACCGAAGTTGGATACACATGGTAAGTATGTATCACACACATAGTACTAAATCTTGGTACACTTACAATTTCCATAATTACCACTTAATTCAATTTAAATCTTTCACTAATCCCAATCACTTGCTCATATGTATTCATCTTATGCACCTACATGGATGTATATACGTATATAGAAACTTAATTCCTTAGTTCATAAGCACATCAATGTCTTCGAGTATTTCATCATGACAAGTATAAATTATACCGTATAGGTACATAATGAAACAGGCATATTCCTTATCACATATACTTAAGTTGACGGATTATGATCCTTAATTTGTATTAGCACATATATTCGTATACAACTCATTCTCAAATTATAAAGTCTTTTTGCCGAAAGTGCACAAACACTAATAGATATTTCAGCACATAATTTTCTTTACTTGAAGTTCATACAACAAATTTAACTCAAATAACTTCATATACTAACAACCATTTACCGCATAGTTCATCCCTTTATTCATAGATATGATAATCATCAATCACGCATATATATATACTTCTTTGATGCTAATGATTCATTTTGTAGTCAGTTTACAAAAAGAGGAGGTAATACGTACCTGAACACCATAAATATATAGTACTTACTTGATGGTAATTCACTGCGAATTCTCAATATCATAATCTTACTTGAATCCTAGCATTTAGCCTTCGGGTCTTTAAACTCGAATATAATACGAGCACGAAGCCTACGGACATTAAGTCTATATAATAGTCTCGTATAAAGTCTGCGGAATTTTAATCCGAATATATCCCAGCCTGAATGATCTTCGAGACTTAGCCCGGATATAACACTGGCACGAATGCCCTTCGGACTGAGTTCGGATATAACACCGGTACGTATGCCCTTCGGGACTAAGCCCAGATATAGCACCAGCACGTATGCCCTTCAGGACTAAGCCCGGATATAACACTGGCACGTATGCCCTTCGGGACTAAGCCTGGATATAACACCGGCACATATGCCCTTTGGGACTAAGCCCGAATATAACACACTAAAACTTTATGCATATTTACCCGTCAAGTGTACATTTCACCATTCTATCACATTAGTAGTCTCATGTCACATTCGGATATAAGCACCATATAAACACCATCCTTTAAATATGCAATCTCACGAAATCATACAATTTAATAACATATTGCCATTCAAAGGTAATTCGAACCAACATTCTCACTTATAATTTCAATGAATTCAATCCATATACCATAAATATAATTACTTCCCATAGGTCTAATTTATGCATCAACACATAATCCCTCAAATCCATTTATAGACATCAAACACATTCGGCTTATGGCCCACCTTCATTCCACTTTCGGCAATTACCACATTTAAAATTTCATATCACATTCGGCTTTCCTCACATAGTTAATAATAACATGTATAACATATTTACCTTGAGCTTCGAACTAATCACAACTTGTTTTAAACTCTTTTATCGCACATATGACATAATATGTTTCCATCAAAATGCTCATTGGACATCTCACTTCTTACATCCACTTCAAAATATAAGCATATTAGCTATCTTTGGCTAATAGATTTAATTCCATTCTCATTCGGCATGTTAATATCAAATAATAATAACATTCTTTTAACTACTTTCATTCAATCATTAAGCAAGTCAAATTAAACTAACTCTTAAGAACTTACCTTGATTATCGTCCTACAATAACAGATCAACTAATCCACCACATTTGATTTTCGTTTATCCATAATTGTCCCTCTTTGCTCTTGAGCTAATTAAGTTAAACAATATAATTTCATTCAATCTTATTCATACATCTCACTTAATCATTTCACTTTTAGATAAAACAAGAAACACACACATATATATATCCTTTGCCACACACTCACATTCGGCCTCACTCACACTCAAGATACAATTGAATCAAATTCACTATAGAAATTAAACCACACTAATCAATTATCAAATTTCTAGTTTCACATAACATTAACTCTATAATACTCACTCTAAGCACATTCGGCCACAACCTAGACTCACACACATTTAGCTTAAGATCATCATGATAAAGACCATGACCGAATGGTCTTTAACCATTTTAACCCACAAAGCACAAGTTATAACTTTAACTCACAAGCTTTTTAACACATAATCACAACGATCATCAACTAGCATGAATTTCCAAAGCATCTATTCATAATCAAAAACCATATTAGCAATCTAAAACAACCATATTCGGTAATTACAACATAATTACTATCGATTTTTTTTGCATTAATCTAGTATAACACCTTCTAGCTGATTGACCTAATTAACCCTTGCCGCAAATCCAAAAATTATCCAAGTTCAATTGATCAATTAACCACTCTCAAGACACCAATTATCAAAACAAAAATCAAAGAATTTATGTACATGGCCGAATAGGCCATTTCTTTAGCCAAGAAGCTACCACAAGCACAAATTGACCAATTAGTCTAACCATTCTCCCATTTCATGAATTCAACAACACAATCCCTTAAATTCACCCATAGCTTTTATAAATTCAAAACTTCTACCCCTTAGTACATTCCAACCTAAACTGAATGCTCCATGCCTTATAAACTTAGAAATTCACTCAAGGATACACACATGGACTAAACTTTGATATAAACACATATATATAATCGATTTATGCTTTCTTTACCCAAAATATGAGGTACAAACATCACACTCTCAATTCTAGCAAAAATTAACTATGGCCGAAAGTTCCGATCTCTCAAAACTCAAAGAATTTCATAATGGGCAAAGAAGATAACTTCATGACTAGCTCAATTTCATAGAAACCAAAGAAATTCATCAAGGAAACATACCTAATTCAAAGCCCTCTCCTAGCTGAATGGTTTGAACCCTTATCTTCTTCTTTTTTTTTCTTCTTAGTTTCGGCCAAATAAGGAACAAGGAGACCACCTTGTTATTTTCACCAATATTATACTTTAATTTCCCATTTTATGAAAGCATGTTACTAATTCTTATTATTATTATTATTTAACTAAATTACAAATCACAAAATGCCAAAATAACCCATCATTACCGTCCACTATCACAAAAGTGGTCAAATTGACATGCAACTCCAACATATCACTTGCATGCACATATTAGTCATTACACATTTACCTAGCATACTTTCAAAGTTCACAACTAAGCCTTTTTGAGTGAAATTCACAATTATAAGTTTAAATTAAAATACCAAAGATGTCACACATGAATTGACACATATAATTGGCATCAAAATAAATATTAAATTATTTTCATGACTCGGTTTTGTAGTCTTGAAACCACATTCCGACTAGGGTCCAATTAAGGCTGTCACATGTGATCGGAGAAGATGTGACATTTCTCACTGAACAAGTAGTGACGCCAGATCTTCAAAGTGAAGACAATAGCAACTAGCTCAAGATCATGAGTCGGATAATTTCGCTCATGAGGCTTCAGCTGCCTTGAAGCATATGCGACAGCTCTACCCTCTTGCATCAAAACACAGCCCAAACTGTTCAGAGATGTATCACTATAAACTACGAATTCTTTACTGAATTCTGGCTGAACTAACACTGGAGCTTCCGTCAAAAGAGTTTTTAGCTGGTCGAAACTTTGCTGACATTTATTAGACCACTCAAACTTGACGTCTTTTTGTAATAATCTCATCAATGGTGTCTCAATAATCGAGAAACCTTTTACAAATCGTCAGTAGTAACCGGCAAGTCCCAAGAAGCTCCGAAATTTTGAAATATTTCTCGGAGGTTTCCAGTCAAGAATAACGGAAATTTTGTTCGGATCAACTCGAATACTTGAAGCAGATACTATATGTCCCAAAAAGCCGACCTCGAGCAACCAGAACTCGCACTTGCTAAAGTTCACGCACAATTGATTATCACGTAAAGTTTGGAGTACAAGTCTCAAATGCTCGGTATGCTTGATCTCATCTTGACAATAAATCAAAATGTCTCGATAAACACCACGACAAATTGATCCAGATACTATCTGAACACCCGATTCATCAAGTCCATGAAAACCGTAGGGGCATTAGTGAGCCCGAACGGCATCACTAAAAATTCGTAGTGTCCGTACCTCGTTCTAAAAGCAGTCTTTGGCACGTCGGAATCTCTAACTCTCAATTGGTAATAACCAGATCGTAGATCAATCTTGGAAAATACTAAAGCTCCTTTCAACTGATCAAACAGGTCATCAATTCGGGGCAACAGATACTTATTCTTTATAGTGGCTTTATTCAACTGTCTATAGTCGATACACATTCTCATAGTCCCATCTTTCTTTTTCACAAACAAAACTGGTGCGCCCCAGGGTGAGAAACTCGATCGTGCGAAGCCTCTGTCTGTCAACTCTTGCAGCTGAGATTTTAATTCTTTTAGCTCGGTAGGTGCCATATGGTACGGGGCAATTGAAATCAGAGTCGTACCCGGAACCAACTCTATACCGAACTAAACCTCTCTAACAGGCAGCAATCCCAATAATTCTTTAGGAAACACATCCGAATACTTGCAAACTACATGCACAGTCTCAAGTTCTCGCTCGGATACTTTGTTGTCTAGCAAATAGGCCAGATACGCTTCATACCCCTTTCTCACATATTTCTAGGCTGACATGGAAGTTATTACGGCCAATAGTCTGTTAAAATCAGTGGATTCAATCTAAATTATCTCATTATTCGAACATCACAAATTGATAGCCTTCAGCTTGCAATTCACTATCGCATCGTGAACAGTCAACCAATCCATTCTGAGAATAATATCGAACTCATCGAAGGGTAAAAGTATCAAATCGGCCGAAAAATAAAAATCTCGAACCAGTAAGGGACATTCCTTGCATTCTTTATCAACCATAACACAGCGACCCAAAGGGTTTGACACTTGAATTACGAACTCAGTAGACTCAACAGGAAGAGTCTTACTGGATGTTAATGTTTCACACATACGAATGGGTTGAACTGGGATTTATTAGAGCGATAACATCAGTATTAAAGAGAGTGAAAGTACCACTAATAACATCCGGAGAAGATGCCTCCTCTCGAGCTCGAATAGCATACGCTCTGGCAAGTGCATGAGCCTCGAATCTGACTGCGGTGTCTTGGGTCCCTCTCTGACTGCCGCTAGTATTTCCCCCATGCCTCGGTAGTCTACCTCGTGCTGCTGCACCACTAGGTTTCTGACTCGTATCATTATTTCGTTCATCCCACTTCGGACAATCTTTAATGAAATGCTTAGTGGATCCACACTTGTAACAAGAGCGGTCGTGGAATCTACAACTCCCCGAGTGCCATTTACCACAGTATTTACATTCGGATCTGTCCTGACGTTCATTGCCAACACTGGCAACTGAAGTAGCTCGTGAACTCACAGGTGGTCGATGATGATCTCATCTCAAAAAACCCAAAATATTTTTAGATCGACCCAAATCATCTCTAATTTTCTTGGATGATTACTGAAAAGACTTTCCCGCCGATCTCTTACGGAATTCTCTAGCTCTATCTTCTGCCTTTTTCTTTTCATTTCCGAGCTCTTCTGTTTTACAAGCTCGCTCGACTAATACAACGAACTCTTTGATCTCCAGAATTCCCACCAGTAATCTGATATCTTCGTTTAATCTGTCCTCGAAACGTTTACACATGATAGCCTCGGATGATACACACTCGCGAGCGTATCGGCTGAGCCGCACGAATTCTCTCTCGTATTCGGTTATTGACATCTGGCCTTGTTTAAGTTCAAGAAATTCCTTCCTTTTTTGGTCGATGAATCGCTGACTGATGTATTTCTTATGGAATTCAGTTTGGAAGAATTCCTAGGTGACCCACTCTCTCGAAACAACAGAAACCAAAGTGTTACACCAGTAGTATGCAGAGTCGCGTAACAGAGATACCGCACATTTCAGACACTCCTCGGGCGTACATGATAGCTCATCGAACACTCGGATTGTATTATCGAGCCAAAACTTGGCCCGCTCAGCATCATCACTAGGTGTAGCCCGGAACTCTTCAGCCCTATATTTTCTAATTTTGTCGACTGGGGGCCTACTCGATCTCAATGGATCGATCACAGAGGGAGTTACATATGTTGGAAACGGAGTATTTGGGGGCGAGGGTTGTGAAACAGCCGGATTAGTTTGAAGGAATTGAGTGAACCAATCACTCACCATTACATAGAAAGCTTGTCTCGTGTCATCATCTCTATGACTAGTATTCGGGTGAGAGTCATTCGGCACTGTCCCTTGCGCAGGAGTAGGCGCTACGCTCTCTATATCATCCACTACGACTCGATCAGGTTCAGGATCCATTTCTATACAAAAATCACATTTCTATTGTCAAAAGTCATCCCACTATCACATTAACATATAATGGCATGTATAGCTAGACTCGCATGCGCTATGTTAGTCCAAGAATCGACTAAACCGTAGCTCTGATACCAAATAAAATGTAACACCTCTGAACCCGTACCCGTCGCTGGAGGGTTAAGAGGCATTACATGACATCTATACATACCAAATCTCAAAATAATTCATTCGCTTACAACTCATTCTTCAATGCATCGCATACATTTATAAATTTGTCTTAGCGGAATGACCATGCTCAAAACAATGTGCAACATATAATGCCATCATAGCAAACCTTAAAACAAGGGGTGCCGAATGTCATCAATTTAATATCACATGCTTCCATGGCTAATGACCACCTATGCAAGTCAAAGCTCAAAACGACTCTATGCAAGTCAAAGCTCAAAATGACTCTACTCATGCTTCTAAGTTTATATTACCCATTTCCAATCTAGCAAATTTCAAATAGACTCCATTCAATCCATATGTACATATCGAATGGTCACATTCAATCCCAAAATTTCCACATTCATTTATCTTGTTCACATTCAAGCCATACATGCTTTTCAAATAATAAATCTCGAGACGCATACCACCTCAAACATTAGTTACCATTAGCATATAGTTTTCACATTCATTCACAATCACCATTACCAACTTAATTTCACATATAGATATAAAGCATCTTGGAAGGCCATTTTCGCATGGCTATGGTTAACTACATCATCAAAACGATATTTATTTAACATCAAAGTCAAGTCTATACATGCCATTATCAAGTTTAGATACTAAGAGTACCGAAATAGGCTTAGATAGTGCAGACAACTTCGACTTGAGGTTCCCCAGGCCGTAGCTAACAAACGAGATCTATAAAACAAACAAACAAAGGCCACAGAGTAAGCATTTACATGCTTAGTAAGTTTCAAATAATAAAATCTGTTGAATTTAATGCTTAGAAATCAATATGCTTAACTTCTTCTCTTGACCGAATCTAATAATTTAAGTATATATTATTATTTCCCATGCGCGGCACTTAAGCTTTGCTAAACCCTAGTTTCATTTCATGTAAGTAACTTCATTTCATCCAACAAATATCAACCCTTAACCGTATGCATGCATTTATGCTTATACACATACTTACATATTCATATAACTTCACATTTTTGACCCAATATGCTCATATACTCAAATAAGTCCTAACATATTTCCATGGAAATCACCATTCATACATATTAATTAGGTCATAAACCTTCACGTCACCTTAAACAATTTCTCGAGCATTAATCTACATATAAATGATCTCAATTTAAAGCGAATCTAATTCCCAAGCCAGCATGTGGTACATACCTAAATATCATAGGATAGTAAGCGCATTTGTTTAGATTACTACAGCCGATCAAACTATATAATTCCCAGCATGAATGCCTACGGGTCTTTGCCCGGTTATAATTCTAGCTTACAGCCTGCGGACCTCAGTCCGGTATGAATCCCGCATATAGCCTGCGGACCATAGGTCCGGATACAATTCCTGCATTTAGCCTGCGGACCTTGAGTCTAGACATAACTCTCACGGAACATCAAGCATACTCATTCACAAGAAGTTTCATTCACATATCATGAGCATCATTCAACTTCTGATTTCATAGTCACATTCTAAGAACACATATCCAACTAAAATTTTCCATATCCATTTGGCTATAAAGCATAAATACATTTTTATTTGTCCCCCAACTTAATTTAAATAAAATCAATAGGTCATAATTTATCAATTATACTTTTGCATCATGATTTTAGCAACTCATATGCTAAGTTTCATTACTCAAAAACTTACCTCACTTATATTTGAACGGTTGCAAAATAGCTACTCAATCACTTTCTCCTTCCCCCTATCTGACTTCGAATGTCTTTGCTATTGAGCTTAAATAACACATTATGTTTGTTTAATTAATAAATTATATTAACCGAATTTCAAACAGCACATTGGCATATAACATATAATCACTATGTCCTTCATTTAACCGAAAAGATTTCTATATACACAAGTTAACATTAAAGTTTTCATATAAATATGACTCGACTCATTTTCACACTTATTTACTCCACCTATAGTTCGCAAACACAAGCAAAGATCCACATAGTTTATCAGGTTTTCTTATACATAATTTACTATGTAACCGAATGTCTCTATAGCATGAGTTACGTACATAAGGCATGTGTATATATATGCTTATACGAATAATGCATATTTTATTATCATATACTTCTATTTATACCATAGCTTCAAGACATATATCTAAGCCCAATTGTCCAAGTATTTAACATTTACCCTATTGCAAATGGTCATTAATCACTAATGCCGCATATATAATTCCATACATCCACTTATGCCTATTCTATGAACATTCAGCTTTAACCACCCAATTATGTCTTTTTAACACCGATTCTCTCAATAAAATTTCAAGCCATTAAAAAGGAAATTTAAACTAGCTCACACTAAATCCTTAGGCTCAATTCCCTAGCTCCATTCGGCACACTAGGACTAACTCAACCAATAACTAATCTTGCCAACATAATCACGGCAAAACTAAATCCCATGAACACTCACTACCAATTCATTCTTTCCCTAAGAACATGGTCGAATATTTCAACAAGCAATTTAAGTCGCAAGGAGTACAATTTGCATTGTTCAAGCATTTCACCATATAATCACATGAATTTGATTTCAATATATCCCTCAAACTCTCCATAAACATTTCTAATACTTTCAATTCAAAAATCTTCATTCTATAACCATGGCCGAATGAAATACTCACTATAATTTCAAAAACCAACACATGGGCTATGCCATAAGCCTAACCATTAACTAAGATTCACAAAACTCAAACAAAATAACATGAACACTTACCTTAATTTGGGATTACTATGGCAGAATACTCCTTAAATCTCCAACCTCTTCTTCACTTCCAATTCGGTAATGAAAGGTAAAATAAAATGGATTTTATTTCTTTTCTTTTCTTTTGTTATTTTTTCTTTTATTTTATAATATCATTAATATAAAACATATATTTTTCTGCCATGAAATCATCATGGCCGACCACTAAGTCAAAAATTGGGAGAATTGACATGCAACTCTTAACTTTTAAGCCATGCACCAATTCGGTCCTCTTTTAATTTACCACACACCTTTTCACTACTTTACACATAAGTCCAAGTCAATAAATTCCACATTCAATGGCACTAAATTATAAATTAATTATTCACACGATCAATTTCACATAGATTAATCATGGAATTTAGCATGTATTTAATACAGTGACTCGGTTTTGTGGTTCCGAAACCACTTTTCAACTAGGGTCAAAATAGGGCTGTCACAAGTTTGGTTGATTCTCAGAATATTCAGTATGAGTAATAGTCTAGCTATACATGCTATACTTATATATTGATAGTGCGACGACTTTTGACAATTTTAAAATGCCATTCTTTTATAGTTATGGATCCCAAACAAGTTGGTGCAGATGATGTAGAAAGTAATACACCCGCTCCTACAAAAGGGACGGTGCCACCAGATTGTAGTGGAAGGCCCATTACAGTTAGTCAAGGTGGAGGGGCTTGAGAAGCCTTCTTCCAAGCTATGAACAAATGGTTTACCGAGTTCGTTCGTACGAATCTGGCTGTTAGACCTCCACCTCCTCACGATCCTCAGATTACCCATGTAGCTTCCCCAGTCATAGATATAGTCAGAAGAGAGAAGCCACCAATTGATAAAATTAGAAAATAATGGGCTGAAAAGTTTCGAGCTAATAAATATGATGATTCAGAGAAAGCTGAATTTTTGCTCGAGAATACTATCTGAGTTTTCATGAGTTATCTTGCACACGAGAAGAGTGTATTAAGTGTGTGGTGTCACTTCTTAGAGATTCAGCTTACCATTGGTCGAAGACACTTGTGTTAGTAGTACAAAAAGAAAGAGTTACATAGGATTTCTTTCAGGAGGAGTTTCGTAAAAAATACATTAGTCAGAGGTTCATCGACCAGAAAAGAAAGGAATTCCTTGAACTAAAGCAGGGTAAGATGACAATAATTGAGTATGTGCATGAATTTGTCAAACTCAGCAATTATGCTAGAGAGTGTGTCTCAACTAAAGCTATTATGTACAAGAGATTTGAAAATGGGCTCAATGATGATATTTGACTTTCCGTTGGTTTTCTAGAGATAAAAGAGCTTGTTGTTTTAGTTGACAGAGCTTGTAAGGCAGAGGAGTTGCTGAAAGAAAAAGAAAAAGCCCAAGCTCAAATTGAGATGCAAGATACGAAGAAACGACAGATGAGTAAGTCATTTCAGTCTACATCCAAGAGGCTTAGAGAGTTCTCTACCAGATCAAACTTTTCAGCTGGGTATTCAAGCAAAAATAGAGATAACAGAAATATAGGTTCGAAAGCTTAGACTACCTCGATTGCAAGTGTAGGAAGTGTTCGATCGGGGAGACCAGAGTGTCCACGGTGTGGTAGACGTCATTTTGGCCAGTGTCGAGTAGATGAGAGTAGTTGTTACAAGTGTGGTGCTCTAGATCATTTTATACGAGAGTGTCCAAAAATGGTTAAAAAGGAAAATTACAGAGTGCTAGGGCTAGGAATGTTCCAGTTCGAGATAGACCACAGAGAAACCCAGGAACAGGGGCAGGTAATAGAGGTGTGTCTAGAGATTCAGCAGTGAGACCAGATGTTAGAGCACTCGTAAGGACCTATGCCATCCGTGCTTGTGAAGAGGCATCATCCCTCAACGTAATTATGGGTACATTTTCTCTTCATGATGTTAATGTTATCACTTTGATTGATCTGAGTTCAACCCATTCCTATGTTTGCATGAAATTGATACCTAGTATGAATATGTCCATAGAGTCTATGGGATTTGTGATTAAAGTATCGAATCCATTGGGTTATGTATTAGTAGACAAAGTATGTAAAAATTGCCCTTTGATTGTTAGAGGTGACTGTTTTCCTCCGATCTCATGCTATTGCCATTTGATGAGTTTGATGTGATTCTTGGTATGGATTGGTTGACTACGCATGATGTGATAGTGAATTATGGAAAGAAATTCCTTGAGTTGAAATGTGAAAATGGTGAAATTCTTCGAGTTAATTCAGATGAGTCAGATAGTTCATTTGCCATGATTTCTGTTATGTCTGCTCAGAAATGTTTGAGGAAAGGATATGAAGCTTATCCTGCTTTTGTGTTGAATTCTAAAGAACCAGAGTTGAAAATTGAATCGGTGCCTGTGGTATGTGAGTTTCTTAATGTGTTTAAGAAAAAACTACCAGGTTCGCCTCCTATCAGAGAAGTTGAGTTTGGTATTTAGCTGGTTCCGAGTACAACACCCATTTCAATTGCTCCTTATAAAATGGCTCTAATGGAATTGAAAGAATTGAAAGTTTAGTTGTAGGAATTAATAGATAAAGGCTTTACAAGACCTAGTTGTTCACCATGGGGTACGCCAGTACTCTTTGTGAAAAAGAAAGATGGTTCGATAAGATTGTGCATAGATTATCGGCAGTTCAACAAGGTAACTATTAGGAACAAGTATCCACTACCTCGAATTGACGATTTATTTGATCAATTGAAAGGAGCCACTGTGTTTTCTAAGATAGATTTGATATCTGGATATTATCAGTTGCGAGTTAAAGAGTCAGATGTTCCGAAGACTGCTTTTCGGACTAGGTATGGCCATTGTGAGTTCCTTGTGATGCCATTTCGCTTAACTAATGCTCCTGCCATTTTCATGGACTTAATAAATTGAATTTTCAAACCTTAATTGGATAAATTTGTAGTTGTGTTCATTAATGATATATTGATTTATTCTCATGATGAGACTGAGCATTCAAAGTATTTGAGAACAGTTTTACAGGCTTTGAGAGATAATCAACTTTATGCCAAGTTTAGCAAAAGTGAGTTCTGGTTACGAGAAGTCAGTTTTCTTGGACATATAGTCTCAGGTTAAGGTGTTAGAGTTGATCCGAGCAAGATCTCAGCAATTGTTGATTGGAAGCCTCCCATGAATGTATCAGAGGTCAAAAGTTTTCTTGGTCTCACCGGTTGTTATAGACGATTTGTAAAGGGATTTTCCATGATAGCTACCCCATTGACAAGATTGCTATAGAAAGATGTCAAATTTGAATGAACTTAAAAGTGTCAGCAGAGTTTTAACAAGTTAAAGGCATTGTTGACTTAAACTCCTATCTTAATACAACTAGAATCCGGTAAAGAGTTTGTGATTTATAGTGATACATCCTTGAATGGATGTACTTATGCAGTAAGGAAAGGTAATTGCTTATGGCTTGAGACAGCTAAAGCGACATGAGAAAAATTATCTAACATATGAGTTAAAACTAGCTGCCATTGTATTTACGTTGAAAAGTTGGATACATCACTTGTATGGTGAGAAATGCCGAATATTTACTAATCATAAAAGTTTGAAATACTGATGACTCAGAAAGATTTGAACTTGAGGCAAATAAGATGGCTAGAGTTGATTAAAGACTATGAACTAGTGATCGATTATCACCCAGGTAAGGCAAACGTAGTTGCTGATGCTTTAAGAAGAAAATCTTTATTTGGATTCAGAGCTTTGAACACTTGTTTAACCTTATCAGCTAATGGTTCCATCTTAGCCTATTTAAAAGTTAAGCCAATGTTTCTCGAAGAAATTTGTAAAGTTCAAAAAGATGACAGTAAGTTGCAAGCTAAAAGAGCTCAGTGTGAATCGGGTATAGAGTCAGATTTTCAAATCAGTTTTGATGGTTGTTTATTGTTCAAAAATCGGGTATGTGTACCAAAGAATGATGAGCTTATTCAAAATATCTTAGAGGAAGCATATAGTAGTTCATTGTCTATTCATCTAGGTAGTACAAAGATGTATAATGATTTGAAGAAAATGTATTGGTGGGTAGGAATGAAGAAAGATATCTCAGAGTTGGTTTCTAGATGCTTGATCTGTCAGCAGGTAAAAGCCAAACATCAGGTACCTTCAGGTTTATTGCAACCTGTGTTAGTTCCTAAGTGGAAATGAGACCGATTTGCTATGGATTTTGTAACAGGATTACCGTTGGCACCGAGAAAGAAAGAAGTAGTATGGGTTGTGATTGATAAGCTAACGAAGTCGACTTATTTTATTCTAGTTCGTATGGATTATTCAATTGACAAGTTGGCCGAGTTGTATATTTCAGAGATAGTTAGACTACATGGAGTTCCGTTATCGATTATCTTAGATAGAGACCCAAGATTCACTTCGCGGTTTTGGAAGAAGTTACGAAAAGCTTTGGGCACAAAGTTGAGTTTTAGTATAACTTTCCATCCTCAGACCGATGGTCAGTCAGAGAGAGTTATTCAGGTACTTGAGGATATGCTCAGATGTTGTGTCTTGGAATTTCAAGGTAGTTTGGAAAAATATTTGCCGTTGGTAGAGTTTTCCTATAATAATAGTTATCAATCGAGTTTGAAGATGGCACCTTATGAAGCTTTGTATGGACATAAATGTCGCACACCTTTGTATTGGACAGAGCTTAAAGAAAATTAGATTTATAGGGTTGACTTAATTAAAGAAACTGAAGAGAAAGTGAAAGTTATCAGAGATTGCTTGAAAGCAGCTTCGGATAGACAGAAGTCTGATGCAAATTTGAAAAGAAAAGAGATTGAGTATCAAGTTGGTGACAAAGTGTTCTTGAAAGTATCCCTGTGGAAGAAAGTCTTAGATTTGGCAAGAAAGGCAAACTAAGTCTACGTTTTATTGGACCGTTTGAGGTGACTGAAAGAGTTGGGCCATTAGCATATCGGTTGGTGTTGCCGACAGATTTAGAGAAGATTCCTGATGTGTTCCATGTGTCCTTGTTACGTTGATACCATTTTGATCTGTCACATGTAATTTCACAGACAGAGGTTGAGATTCAGCCAGATATGACTTATGGTGAAGAACCGGTAAAGATTCTAGCTTGAGAGGTCAGGCAACTTAGGAAAAAAAGTATTGCACTTGTGAAAGTATTATGGAATAGGCATGGGGTAGATGAGACTACATGGGAGCCTGACGAGGCTATGCGAAAATAGTATCCAAACCTATTCACAGATAATATTTCGGGGACGAAAATCCCTAAAGGGTGGCGAAATGTAACATCTCGAAATAGGGCCTAAATAGAACAGTGGTTGTGAGACCACGAATATGAGATAGAAAAATTTATTCCGATTAAATTTTATAATTTATTCAGTGATTAGATGCATGTGTTAGAATATTGATAGAAATTTTCATGAATTACAAGTTAAATTTGCCTATTAGTTCTTAATTGCAAAAGTTTATAAATATGAGTTCAAGATAGGAAAGTATTAAATTGAAGAGCATAATTGAAGTAGAGGTCCATAAATGGTAATTATACCATTAGGTTTTCATGGACAAAAATGGACATACATAGGTAGAAATAACCAAAGTTTTAATGAAGGGCATTTTAGTCATTTGATAATTAAAATGAATTAAAAGGGAAAAGGATGGCAAAATTGCTATCATCTTCTTCAAGTGGCCGAACCTTATGTATCACCATAGCTAGGGTTTGTTTCAAGCTTCCAAGCTCCATAGTAACTGATTTCAAGCCCTTTTTTTTATGTTCTTTATGTTTTTAGAGTCTCGGTAACTTGATTGAGCTTATTCTAGCAATAATTTAACCTAGGTTTCATATTTGGAAAAATACCCATAGGTGAAATGTGTTAATTTTGATGTTTTATGATATCATATGAGGTTTCAAATTATGTTAAACAACTTGTGCTACTCAATTTTAAGTAAAAACGAGTAAAACGACATAATCGGTAAAAAACCTAATGTTCATAAGTACATGTTAGAGTGAGAATTTGATGTTGCCATTAAGAGAAAATGATCACTGTGTCCTAAAATATAAGAATTAGGGAAAAAGTTTAATTTCCGAGCTTTGGGGCAAAAGTGTATATATGCAAAAGTGTAGGGGCAAAATCATAATTTTGCCAAAGAGTTAAGGATTGTTTTGATAAATGTGAGTATTAAATAAGCTAAATTTACTAATGATAGATCAAGAAGAACGAAATTTGGGGATAGATCGAGGAAAGAAAAAGGTAGAAGATTAAGTTGTCAAGTTTATCATATTTTGCTCCGAGGTAAGTTTATGGTAAATAAATGCAATATTGCAATATTTTATTTTAATATTGTTAATTTCCAGCATAGATACATTTATTTTATGAAAAAATTTAAATTTGAATCAAAGATGAGGTAACAGAGAAAAAGTTGAGACAGTTAAGGAACATCCCATGTAAGTCCATATCAAACATATGGCATTGGCAAGTTGAGACAGTTCAGGAACATCCTATGCAAGTCCATATCAGATATATGGCATTGGCAGGACAGGGAACATCCCATGTAAGACCATGCCTAGAGCATGGCATTGGCAGGCTATCATCAGGAAGGAAAGCCCAAGTATCCTGAGTATTCAAACCAGTTCATTGGGCTAATATACAGGTTATGTTACAAGAAAATTCAAATGAAGGAATGATAAACAGGAAAGTTAAAAAGTAAGTGGGGAAGTAAAATAAAGATTTTTTTATTTGATGGTATAATATTAGTATATTTATACTTGGTGATTGTTGTCATTTATTTACTTGTAAACTTACTAAGCATTGTAGCTTACTCCTTATCCTTTCTCTCTTTTATAGTGTAGCCAAGCCAATTCGGGGATCATAAGGATGTCGGAGTCCGTCTCATACTATCAAAGGCTATCTCGGTATTTGATAATTTGAAATGTTTTGAGTTATGGCATGTATAGGGACTTGACTATTTGGTGTGTATGTTCTTATGATATGATTAAACAATGACATGTGAATCCTTGATAATGATTAGCTATTGAAATGGCTAATTAAAACCATGTTTTGATGTTATGTATGCCTAAATGATAGTTTATGCAAAGAAATTATGAAAGAGTAAAAATTGGCCATGAAACAGTTGTGGAGCAGCAATAGTGACGTGAATTTGAAAAATCATTACAACTTGTAGAAATGGAATTAAGTGGTGAATGAGATATAGAATTAAATCTTATTGATTCTATTTTCATAGAAAAGAAATAGAGCAAGCAAAGAAAGTCTATATTTTGAGATATTTAAATTCGTGTGGGACTAGTTAAGAGGGATTTCGTGATCCCCTGTTCTAATTTTAGAAATTCACTAAAAATTGTACAAAAAGAATTATGAGTCATAATTTATATTTATAGATTCTTAATGAGTCTATCTTCATTAAAAACAAGTGGAAATACTAAATGAAAACTGTAATATGACATAATTAATTTTTAGTGAAGAGAGGTCAGGTCTGCTGGGCTGCAAAACAAGGGAAATTTTAACTAATAAACTGTACTAATTGGCCACACCAAAAATTCTCAAAAAATTATGGCATGAAGATATATGAGTCTAGTTTCTGGGAAAATTAATAGATTTAAATTTTGAGTTTGTAACTCGAGTTAGAACTAATTTAGTGACTTCTACATAGGTGGACAATTTTATTATGAACAGTGAAATAAATTGTTTTAATTTGTGTAAGTAATCGTAAAATTTTTAAATGTTCCCGGATTGGTCTTGAACTGTCTGAATTGATGTTTATGGCCTTGAGGGCCCAGTTTAGGGATATATTGGATGAATGTAAATGAATTAATTTTAAAAAGAAAATTTTTATGCCCTGAACTTGCAAGATAAGTCTGGTAACGCCTTGTGCTCGACTCTGGCGACGATCTCGGGTAAGGGGTGTTACAGAATTGAACTTTTCATAATTCTTTGCTCCATTCCCATTACACGAAAATGAACAAAGAAGGGAAGCTATAACAAGCAAATTTTTCCCGGCCCACCAAATAATAAATAAACCCCTCCAAAAAAATAAAGGTCCAATTAGAATTACAAAGCCCAAAAAAAGGAAAAATAAGTTACCAACCTAAAAACAAACAAAAAAACCCTAACGGCCCGTCTGGCCCAAAACCTAAACAGAACAAAAACCCTAGCCTAGAGCTATTGCCGCCTTTACTTTGCCACGTCAGCACCGCACCTTAGTACCTGCCACCACCAACTCTGCCGCCGCTCGTCAACCACCTGTAAGAGCTGAACAAACACACAAACAACAATGACAAAATCAAAGATATATGCATTTTAAACAATTGTAGACTGGCTATAAAAAGCCATAGCAATCCCAATGTAAAGTTTTTATAGACAAAAAAAGAGAGTAATAAAAAATCAGAACAAAAAAATTCAAGAAGGTGATTCATTTTCCTTTATTTTTTTTTATTTCGAAAACAAAAATATAAACACATAATAAAAAGAGACCCTTTTTTACCAATTTTTTTGGTCTTCGTACAATCGGCGTTTTTCTTCTAGTTTGAGGGTCGTCGAATCCCTAGGGTTTGGCCAAAGGGCGCTGTGGAGAACACTAGGAAACTGAAGGTTTTTTATTCATTTTTTTTTGAAATTTTGGGCTTTATTTTGAATTTTTTTGGCTTTAAATTGGCTCTTATACAAAAAGGGGGTTAAAAGGGAAATTTTTTAAAAATTTTCAGGTCACCGAAGACGGCGGAGCCGCCGCTGACAGCACTAGGCCAGATTTTGAAAGAGAGAACAGGGAAAAAAATGAATATTTTAGTATTTTTTAAAGAAAGACCGAATCGAATTGTTTTGGAGAAAAATTTGACTTAAATAGAGCATGGAAACAACATCGTTTTGGCCTGTTTCCTCAGGCACCAAAACGACATCGTTTTGACGTGACCCGACCTGATCCAACCCGAACTGCCTAGGATCCGCATGTTTTTGGACGAAGGGTCTATTTGTTATTTTGGCCCTTCCGCTTTTTTGACATTTTACAAGATATTCCTTTTCTTTTTTTTCTTTTTAAAATTTACTGTAACAGTCTAAACTTGGGCCTAGTTGGAACAATGGTTTCAAGACCACAAATCTGATGAGGAAAATTTTATTTTTATTATATTTTTATGGTCTAAAATTTCACGGAATGATTTCGTGAAAATTTCGTTAAAAAATTTCAACGTTTGGGCACTAAATTTAGTCAATGTAAAAACTTCAAAAGTTGAGTTCTACATGTTAGAGGTGTCCAATTGTTATGAAACTTTAAATTGGAGGTTTTTAAATGGTAATTAAACCATTGGTTAATTTGTTGGACAAAAATAGACATGAAATGGGTGAAATAGAATATTTTTAAGTTAGGGGCATTTTGGACATTTAGTGATTAAATGAATTAAAAGCCAATTTTTTCTCATCTTCTACCCCATGGATGAAACTTGCATGAAGAAGACATAGCTATGTTTTTTTCAAGCTTCCAAGCTCGATTGTAAGTCTATTGTAGCCCCGTTTTTAATGATTTTTACGTTATTGAAATCATCGTAACAAGATCTATCTATTTCTACCATTAATTTGAGATATGATTAAAGTATAGGGTTTAGACCCATGATGAATATGTGTGTACTTTTATTTTTAAGGGTAGAAAATGCATGTTTATGGTTAGAAAAAGACTTTTACTAAGTGATTTTCTGTGAAAATGCCTAAAAGGACTAGTTTGTAACAAGTTGTATAATGTGTGTAGGTGTGTGAATAAATGCAAATTGTGGACTGCTATAGTTATGAAAATGGTTCGGCTAGGCCTAAAATGCAATGAAATTGAGTAAAAATTATTTTAAGAGCCTAAGGGCTAAAATATAAATATGTGAAAGTTTAAGGGCAAAAAAGTAATTTTGCCATAATATGATTCTTGGGTCACATTGAATAATGTGACTAATAAGTGAGCTAAATTTGATATTATAGATCACGAAAGACGAGATTCGGGCCTAGAACGAGGAAAAAATAAGTATTTGATGGTTAGGTCCTTTTTCACCATTTTTGGTATCGAGGTAAGTTTGTATGTAAATAATGTATCATTTTATTTATGTTTTAATATTTTGATATATTTTACGATGTATGGCTGAATATTGAATGACTATTTGATGTATTCAACAAAGTGGCAATAAGTGAGAAATTTCCCGGTTGAACCTTAGAAATATAACTGGATACATGTGACATGCCACTCAGGATCTAAGTGAAATAAGTCCATGGCATTGTGCTAAATGAAATAAATCCATGGAACCTAAGTGAAATAAATCCATGGAACCTAAGTGAAATGAGTCCATGGTATTGTGTTAAGTGAAACAAGTCCATGGCACCTAAGTGAAATAAGTCCATGGCATTGTGCTAAGTGAAATAAATCCATGGCACCTAAGTGAAATAAGTCCATGGTATTGTGCTAAGTGAAATAAGTCTATGGCATCTAAGTGAAATAAGTCCATGGCACTATGTTAAATGTGATTAGCTCAAGAACGAGCCTATGTGAAACTTTGTGAAATGAAGTAGCTCTGGCTACGAGCATGGCAGTATGTGAAATATCTTGAGGTATCCATTAATACTTTGATGTGTTCAACGAGAAATGACTAAGTGTAAACGAGTATTAATAAGTGATGAATAAGTGCAGATATGTGTGTGTAAACTTATGAACAATATGCTCGATATTTGATCGAACTTTGTTAATGTTGATATGGGTAAGTGTTACTATGAAAGTTAATACAAAGAAATTTATGAAAGAGTAAAGTTAGCAATAAAATAGTTTTGGACAGCATCAATTGTATGACTTTGAAAAATCACCAAAAATGGTGGAAATCGAATTAGAGATATTTGAATAAGATATGAAATTAAAGCTTATTGAGTTTATTTTCACATAAAATAAAAGGTGTAAGAAAAAGAATTTCATATTATCAGATATTTGAGTTTTAGTGAGACATGGTCAGAATGATTTAGGAATCCCCTGTTCTGATTTGGGAAAATCATTAAAAATTGTACAAAAATAATTTTGGGTTATAATTTATATGCTTAAAATCCTTAAGTCTATTATCTGAATCTCGTATGAGGAGATAATGAATTTTAAGTAAAGAGGGGTCAGAACTGTAGAACAACGAAACAAGGGTGACTTTAAAGAATAAACTATACTTATTGGCTAAACCAAAAATTCTGGAAAATTTATGGTAAAAAGATATGTGAGGCTAGTTTCAGGAAAAAATTAGTGGATCTTTATTTGGAGTTCTGTAGCTCTAGCTATAAATAATTTAGTGACTATGACTCGAATAGACAACTTGTTTTGAACTTGAGTAAATAATGGATATATGTGTAGTAATGGTAGTATTATTTTGAAAATATATTGTGAAGATTTATAAAAGCATGTTAATGAATTTCTTTCTATTTGCATACTTACTTACTAAGCTATAATGCTTACTCCCTTCCTTTCCTTTTTCCTAAAGTGTCGCAGATGCTAGCTCGAGTTGGAGGTCGCCAGAGACTCAATCACACTATCAAGCTATTGGTCGATATAAAAAGGTTTTCAAGTATTTATAAGTCTATGGCATGTATAGGGACATGGTTAATTGCGTATATGTTATTATGAGTTGGCCTAAAATATTGGCCTATGCTATTTGAAGGTCTTTATTGTATAAAGCCATTTAATGTAGCTATTATTGGTTATGTTATAAGTTAAAATGATGCAATTCATGAATGAGCATGCTTGCATATGTGTGGGGATGAATTAGTGCATGATGTTGATGTGATAAATGTGGCATATTAATAGTTGTGTGAAGGGCATGGCTTTAGACACGAGTGTATGTGTAACACCCCTTACCTGTGACAAGTACCGAAGTAGGGTACGAGGTTTTACCATCCTAAATCTTGTTGAAATCATTCACTTAAACTCATGATAATATGTCCCAATTAAAAACTTTTTCACACATTAGTCTAAGAACCTTCTTATGGGCCTACGATGCCTAAATCATGGTTCAGAAATAACCTGGGACCATTTCGTGCCACTTAAGAAAATTTCTTCAAAAGCTAGCAAAAACAGGGCACACGCCCGTGTGTGAGGGCAACACGCCCGTGTGACGCATAAACATGGTAGTGCTTATGGCCCGTGTGTCTCACACGGCCTAAGCATGCTAGGGACACGCCCGTGTCTAATGCTCGTGTGGATTTAATTTCTAACATCAACCTACAGGGGTTTTCAATCGGCCTGGTGCACGCCCGTGTGCCCAGCCCCTGTCCCTCACACAGCCTTGACATGCCCGCGTCATAATAAGCTTTCGTTTCACCAAAGGTTATGCATGTTACAATTTAATAGCCATAATTTAAAATTACTCGATTTCATCCTCTATTAACTATACAATGTGATATTGCTCTCACTTTTCAAGCCTTATAATTAGGCACCTGCGCTATAACACCCCAAACTCGGCCCAGACGTTATGGCCAGATTTGGTCTGTCACTGGAATGGCAGAAATGTGCAAGTGTACACAGTCGTAACAAGTAATAAAGTGACAAGTAAATGTCGAGTTATCGTACCCACAGGGTCTGTAAAAAGAAATATTTATGAATTTAATTTAAAAACACTTTGGTGAGAAAAATAATTTTGGTTTGAAAAGTTGATTTATAAACTAAGATATTAAAACTAAGTAAACAATTTAAATAAATAAAAGAGTTCTAATGCACGATTTCAAAAAGATTTAATCAAGATGATATAATTGTGTTGGATTAATTACATCTTTTTAACTTAGAATTATTAAATTCATGGTTATGTTGTTACGAATAAATTCATGGCAACTCGAAAAAATTGCTAACTACTGCTCATACATATTTATTAAATTCAATTAATCTCTTGCATATTCCCATGTCAATTCAAACAATTAACTCAATTTAATAAACATATAAAAGATTATGTGAAGTAACAAGGTAGCCATACCTTGAAACAATTTAATCACAACAATCTTGCAAGTTATGCAAGGCATATGTATTGCCAAATACAATGCTAATTTAATTTTCAGCTACCTTAGAAGAATTAAACATGCACTGATTAAGTACTGTGTCCATTAATGGCAATTTTAATCCGTTTAAACAATTAATTCATTAGTTATCTAACAATTCATTACTTAATCAAGCATTTTTACCGAGGCCTATAACAACATAAACACTATTTTAATAATTCAAGTAGGCAAAATATAATCAACCCAACACGAATTAAATTCAAGCTAAATTGATTAAAATAACCATTTCAACAACAATAATATTCATAGATATGTTCATAATAAAAACAACAGAAATTAGAAAGATAGGGAACAAGAAGGCAAATCTAGTGTTTCTCCGTGGCTTGACTGATCGCTCCGTTCTTCGTCTCCGTTGACCTCTCCAGTCAAGGCTTCTACGAACACTTGCTTGCTGCCCAAAATGGCTGGGAAAATACCCCTTTTTCAAGAGGATAAATCGACACAAGACTATAGGAAAATAAGATGGGAAATGGAGAGAAAAGAGAGTGGAGAGGAGAGGAATGAATGAGAGAATAGGAGTGAATGAGGGATGAGTGAAATGATCAGCAAGGGGTGGCTTTTATAGCTGATTTTGGCTGCTAAAAATAGCAAATTCCAGCAGCCAAAGAGCCCCCCTATGGCCAGCCACACACATGGCAAGGTTGAAGCTTTCAACCTTGCTAAAAATAGGCTGGGGCAAATCTACAAAGCCTAAAATAAAGGTGGGGTTTGAATACAAATTGGAGGTTCTTCAAGGGCCTTTTTGCAAGCATATTTAATCAGATAAAATGCTGATTTGGGTCAGCCTATGGACGGTTCTGGTCAGCCCAATTAGTGGCTGGTTCGGCTCACTCGATTCGGTTCGACCAGTGCGGTTCAACTGGGCCCTTTCTCCATAATTAATTAAAGTTAATTTATTTAACCCAAATTAAATAGGGAATAAATTAAAATTAATTTAATTATGAATTAATACACATTTCTGGACCGTCTTGGGCTAGAAATTAGTTTGTCTCGATACTCCAAATTGCTTCTCGGTTTTGTTCTTCTCTTAGTGTCCGCCGGGCCATTTTTCGCCCTTTGTGCAATTCTGTCAAAAATAATGAAATTTAATCAAAATTAACTATAAAATTAATAGAAATTCATTATGTTCATATTTTAAACACAATTTAATTATTTTATAATATTTAATTATTTTTCGACAAGAATTTAACCGAAATAGCATGATTTTAAGGTTTGCTCCGTTTCCTTGATTGATATTCTCAAAATTCATCTCTTTGGTCCTTCTCTGGTTTACTTGTCTTCTTCGATGTCGAAAGGTTCGTTCTATCTCAGGGTCCACAGGGAGTAAGTCGATAATTCAGTCAATACTCATAAACACCTAAAATAATCAAAGAAAAATTAATTCAGTAAAATTGAACAGGAAAATAAATGAACCAAAATGTAAAAATAACTTCACAAATAATAGCTTTTTAAAACAGTCCCCAGCAACAGCGCCAAAAACTTGGAACGGTGGAAATGTGCAAGTGTACTCAGTCATAACAAGTAATAAAGTGACAAGTAAATGTCGAGTATTGTACCCATAGAGTCTGTAAAAAGAAATATTTATGAATTTAATTTAAAAACACTTAGGTGAGAAAAATAATTTTGGTTTGAAAAGTTAATTTATAAACTATGATATTAAAACTAAGTAAACAATTTAAATTAAATAAAAGAGTTCTAATACACGATTTCAAAAAGATTTAATCAAGATGATATAATTGTGTTGGATTAATTACATCTTTTTAACTTAGAATTATTAAATTCATGCTTATGCTGTTACGAATAAATTCATGGCAATTCGAAAAAATTGCTAACTACTACTCATACATATTTATTAATTTCAATTAATTTCTTGCATGTTCCCATGTCAATTCAAACAATTAACTCCATTTAATAAACATATAAAAGATTATGTGAAGTAACAAGGTAGCCATACCTTGAAACAATTTAATCACAACAATCTTACAAGTTATACAAGGCATATGTATTGCCAAATACAATGCTAATTTAATTTTCAGCTACCTTAAAAGAATTAAACATGCACTGATTAAGTACTGTGTCCATTAACTGTAATTTCAATCTGTTTAAACAATTAATTCATTAGTTATCTAAAAAATTTAATGCCAGAATAACTTAGGCATGATTTTACTTAATCAAGCATTTTTACCGAGGCCTATAACAGCATAAAACTATTTTAATAATTCAAGTAGGCAAAATATAATCAACCGAACACGAATTAAATTCAAGCTAAATTGATTAAAATAACCATTTCAACAACAATAATATTTATAGATATGTTCATCATAAAAACAACAAAAATTAAAAATATAGGGAATAAGAAGGCAAATCCGGTGTTTCTCCGTGGCTTGACTGATTGCTCATTTCTTCGTCTCCGTTGTCCTCGCCAGTCAAGGCTTCTACGAACACTTGCTTGCCGCCCATAATGGCTGGGAAAATACCTATTTTCCAAGAGGAGAAATTGGCACAAGACTATAGGAAAATAAGATGGGAAATGGAGAGAAAAGAGAGTGGAGAGGAGAGGAATGAATGAGAGAATGAGAGTGAATGAGGGATGAGTGAAATGATCAGCAAGGGGTGGCTTTTATAGCTGATTGTGGCTGCTTAAAATAGCAAATTCCAGCAGCCAAAGAGCCCCCCATGGCCAGCCACACACATGGCAAGGTTGAAGCTTTCAACCTTGCTAAAAATAGGCCGGGGCAAAGTTATAAAGCCTAAAATAAAGGTGGGGTTTGAATGCAAATTGGAGGTTCTTCAAGGGCCTTTTTGCAAGAATATTTAATCAGCTCAAATGCTGATTTGGGTCAGCCTATGGACAGTTCTGGTCAGCCCAATTAGTGGCTGGTTCGACTCACTCGATTCGTTTCGACCAGTGCGGTTCAACTGGGCCCTTTCTCCATAATTAATTAAAATTAATTTATTTAACCCAAACTAAATAGGGAATAAATTAAAATTAATTTAATTATGAATTAATACACATTTCTGGACCGTCTTGGGCTGGAAATTAGTTCTCCTCGATACTCCAAATTGCTTCTCGATTTTGTTCTTCTCGGAGTGTCCGCCGGGCCATTTTTCGCCCTTTGTGCAATTCTGTCAGAAATAACAAATTTTAATCAAAATTAACTATAAAATTAATAAAAATTCATCATGTTCATATTTTTAACACAATTTAATTATTTTATAATATTTAATTATTTTTCGACAAGAATTTAACCAGAATAGCATGATTTTAAGTAAAAAGGGTATGAAAAAGTATATAAATTTTTGTGTTTCCAGTCACATGAACGTTTGATTTATCTGTGATCTTCTTATAACAAAACGTTATGTTGTTCGTAGTAAAACCATGTTTAATAGCTTGAAATTAAGAAACATTATCAGTTTAAAAACCGTATTTATTTCCAAGTAAGAATCAGTCTTTAAAAGATCTCATTGATGTATTATCGTTCATGCGTTATCCAATCGTTACGTAAAACATGTTTTGAAAAAGTTTGACTAAGTTTGAAAACCAGCATAACCTAGCCTACCATTGTAAAATAAACTATAAAGAAAACCTAAAACCAAAATACCCGAGCGGCCTTATTACAACATAAATCCAAAAAATTAAATTTAAGAAAACTAAAAACTGAAGGTATGAATCACATGGCCACCCCGAATCCCTCTCAGCTCCAAGTCCTCTATGGTTGGGGGTTACCTGTATGGATGGAAATGAAAGGGTGAGTTTGAGAAAACTCAGTGTGTAAAGTAACCTAACCAGTATCAAAGACCAGTCAAAACTCAGTTTGGGCCGAAGCCCTATTCAAATACAGATCAAACTGGGCCTTGGCCCTTTTCAGAAACAGAGTGGGCCTTGGGCCCATTTCAGATACAGTATAGAAAATTTATATAAGAATGTATGAATGCAAAGCCCAAGCCTAGTCCAGCCCTACATACCACCCGTACTAGCCCTACACACCATGTGGGGAATAACTCAACCCACCCAGCCTTACACACCACAAATGCAGCAGAGCTACTAATATAGAAATCGTGGCAGAGCCACCAGAATAGAAATACGAGGCAGAGCCTCTAAGCAGATTACGTGGCAATGCCACTTTTAGCACTTCCTCCATATGCATAACCCAACCCCATGCAAACTAGAGTACTACATAACATGGCATACAGAATATCAGATACAATGACATGCAAATTAGTCAACTATTTCTAGGGGTATAACAGTCATTTAACACCTAGGGGTATAACACTCATTTAGCACCTAGGGGTAAAACGATAAATTTCACTCTTCAAGGTATTTTGGTAATTTAACCACATCGCTAAGTTTCATGCTTAATACGACCTTCTAGCAGGTTTAACATCGCTTCGAGTGACTCAAATAGTCTATACATTCATATAGTGCCATCGAGCCTTAAGCCTCAATGGGCCTGAGGGAGCCCACATGCTACTGTGGCTCGCTCAGTCTAATTTTTACACATATTATTGCAAATTTAATATCCAGTTTACCAAAAATTACTTACCGCATACTTTTACCCATATGGGCTCGAGAGCCCATTGGGCCCTATTTCGGCCTATCGAGGCCCAAAACAGCCTAAGTGCATGGAAGCGTGCACAGCAGCCCTTACCGTCCATTATTCTAAATTCATGATTTTGGATTGACCCACGAGCGTTCGCACGCTTGCAAGTCCACGAAATGTCGGCATTTCGGCATTTCGGCTTTTGCCGATCTAAGCTACCAGAGGGTGTCGTTACACACTTGTTTGTAAAGTACGTCAAGATCCCGCGAACGATCAACCTACAACAGTTTACTGACTATGTTAATCCATAATCTAATTGAAACCACCATCATCTTACCCCATACATATTCGGCTACTATGAACCAATCACGCATCTCCTACCTTTGTCGAAATCTAGCCCCAACCCCTAGACTGCTTCCCTTTGTCCTACCACCAACCTTCCTTTACCAGATTTGTCACCACGAATAATTGAAAACACCATTGACCACAAGAAAAAGGGTTTAAATCAGCTTACTAGACAAAGACCCAAGACCGATTAGTACATAGGGAGATAGGACCTTCGGCTTTTCTTTAATCCCACCAACATGAAGAAAAAGAATCGAATACTTACCACAGGGGTTTGCTAGCCTGATTGATACTACCAGAGGTTGTTTCCACTACACTAGGCCCAGATCTACACTCGATCTAATCGAAGCACTTAGGGAGAAGATGAATAGATGAAAGGGTTGGATGAATAATAGAGAAGAGAAGATGGGATTCGGTTTTGAAAAGAGAACACTAGAAAGAGTTCGGCCAAGAAGTGCTTAAGAGGAAAAAGAGTGATAGGGTTCGGCTTCTTGAATAAATCGGTACAGAGAGGCCAAGTATTTCAGGATTTCGACTTTTAGAGAATTTGGCTAAGAAGAAATCGGCAAAAAGAAAACTAAATGCCTTGGGTTTCGGTTTTAGAAGTAATCAGCCAAGAAGGGTTCTAGGTGAGTCGATTTCAACTAATGAAGAAAAGAGGAAAGAGGAGAAGAAGAAGATAGGTTCGATTTGAGAAGAAAAAGAAATGGAAGGGTTCGGTTCTTACACCAATCGGCCAAGGGAGAGGTTGAGAGCTTAGGGACTTTCGGCTTTTTGAACAAAAAAGAGGTGAAGAAGTGAAAGAAAAGAAAAAGAACAATAGGCACTTTTCAACTTACCTAATCGGTATTAAGAAGAAAATGACCCAAGGTGCAAATCCCGAGAGGTATACTCTATAAAAATTCAGCTCACTCCTACCACATGTGCCGAAAATGTACACTCAAAAGACCAATAGCTGAATTTGCTCTCCCAAACTTCCCATATTCTGCCAACTCTCCCTTCATAACTCAATCCCTAAATTGTCTCCCCTTATCACTCCTTAATCCAATCCCATGAGCAAGTCAAACACCTTACCTCAGAGTTTCACTTGGATTCCACCTCTTACTATGCACATGCAATAAAATAAAATAAGTACCTTGCTCACCAAGGGATTTGAACCTTAGCTCCCTCACAAACCTCCTCACGCCACCTCCTTATGTTTTAAGTGGCGCTACCTTGCCACTTTACCACAGGCTCACTTGTGCCATAAAGCCCAAACATTTATTTAAAAGCCCACTTTGCCCAAGTCCATTTTCACATAGGGCTAAAATTTAAAATTCTGCCAGGCTTTAGACTTAAGACCAAGGCCTCAAAGTGTCTACTAATTGCACCCAACACATCAATACAACACACCATACCATGCAAAAGTAAATTCACGCAAAAATCAAAAACTCTAAAAAAATTGGGGTGCTAAAACTCTACCCCCTTAAAGAAATTTCGTCCTCGAAATTTTACCTGGTCCAAACAGGTGAGGGTATTGTTGAAGTATCGCCTCCTCTGGCTCCCACGTAGCTTCTTCTCTGTCGTGATTCTGGCAAAGGACTTTTAACAAAGGGACTTATTTTCTTCTTAATATTTGACATCACGATACAGTGTGGGAAGGATCAGACCGATATCTCCTTAACATGGAGACATGAAAGACGTCGTGAATTTGGTCCAACTCCAGAGGTAGTTCCAGCTGATCTGCTACCGAACCCATCCGTTTAAGAACTCAATAGGGCCCAATAAACTGTGAACTTAATTTGCCCTTCTTCCCGAACCTTAATATTTTCTTCCAAGGCGAGACTTTCAAGAAAACCAAATCTCCCACAGAATACTCAATTTCCTTATGCTTCAAGTCGGCATAAGATTTTTGCCTATCAGATGCCTCATTTAACCGATCCCTGATCAGCTTGACCTTACTTTCTGTATCCACTACTAACTCTGGCCCAAGAACCTAACATTCTCCCAACTCTGTCTAACAGGTAGGCGTACGACACCTACGCCCATACAACGCCTTATATGGTGCCATTCGAATACTCGCCTAGTAACTCTTGTTATATGCAAACACTGCTAACGGTAAGTAGTCTTCCCAACTACCTTGAAAATCGATAATACACCCTCTCAACATATCTTCTAGAACCTGAATCACCCTTTCTGACTGTCCATCTGTCTGGGGGTGAAAAGCAGTGCTGAATTCTAATCGTGTACCCAACGCCTCATGTAACTTCTGCTTGAATCGAGATGTAAACCTAGGGTCCCGACCAGAAATAATCAAAACTGGCACTCCATGAAGTCGCCCTATCTCTGCTACATACAACTTTGCCAATTTTTGAAGTGAATAGTCAGTTTGGATGGGTATAAAATGAGCAGATTTGTTCAGCCTATCCACAATCACCCAAACTGAGTCTTTCTTGGTAGGCGTTAAGGGTAGCCCACTCGCAAAGTCCATGGTTACCCTTTCCCACTTCTACAATGGAATCTTCACTGGTTGCAGAAGTCCAGAAGGCAGTTGATGTTCAGCTTTTACCTGCTATCATGTCAGACACTTACCTACGAACTCTGTTACATCTCACTTAAGTCTAGGCGACCAATACAACTCCCGTAAATCATGATACAACTAATTCCCCCAGGATGCATGGCACAAAGACCGCCGCGAGCTTCTACAGTATAGACCGCCTTAAACTAGAGTCTTTTGGGACACAAACTCTCCCACAGAAACACAAAATCCCTTCATTGTTCAAACCAAAATTAGAAGTTCCACCCTCTTAAGCCAGTCGAAACCGAGTAACCAAAGATTCATCCAATAATTGCTTCTCCTTAATTTGCTCCATCCAAGTTGGTCTTACTTGCAATTCAACTAACAAGCTACCATCATCATACAAACTAAGATGAGCAAACATTGCTCTTAGATTAACTATAGCTCTCCGACTTAGTGCATCAGCCACCAATTACCTTTGCTCGGGTGATACTCGATAGAACAATTATAATCCTTAAGCAACTCTATCCATCTTCGTTGCCTAAGGTTCAACTCATTCTGAGTCAAAAGATGCTTGAGGCTCTTATGATCTGTGTATATGATACACTTTTCTCCATACAAGTAGTGCCTCCAGATCTTTAGCGCAAAAATTGTCATTGCCAATTCCAGATCATGCATAGGGTAATTCGTCTCATGAGGCTTAAGCTGTCGCGATGCATATGCAACCACTTTTCCCTCTTGCATCAACACACAACCCAATTCAACGTGCGACACATCACTATACACAATAAAATCCCTACCATACTCCGGTTGAATTAACACAGGTGCCTCAGTCAAAACTTTCTTCAACTTCTCAAAACTCTCTTGTCATTTTTTAGTCCAGAAAAACGGTACTCCTTTTCCCAAAAGTTTCATCAACGGTGCCGCAATCAAGGAAAACCCTTCCACAAATCTTCTATAATACCCTGCCAAACCCAGAAAACTCTGAATTTCTGACACAGATCTCAGTGGCTTCCACTCTAAGACCACCTCAATTTTTCGAGGATCCACCCTGATCCCCTCAGCATAAACAACGTGACCCAAGAATGTCACTCTCGCAACCAAAATTTGCACTTGCTGAATTTTGTATACAGTTACTTCTCCCTCAACACTTGCAAAACAATCCGGAGATGTTCATCATGATTCTCCTCAATTTTCAAATACACCTGAATATCGTCTATAAAGACGACCACAAACTGGTCTAAATATGGTTGAAATACTCGATTCATCATATCTATGAAGGCCGTCGGTGCATTCGTCAACCCGAACGACATTACCAAGAACTCGTAATGACCATACTGAGTCCTGAACGCTGTCTTATGAATATCCACCTATTTGACTCTTAGTTGATGATATCCAGATCGAAGATCAATCTTGGAAAATATCGAAGCTCTTCTTAGTTGGTCAAATAGGTCATTGATCATTGGCAGAGGGTACTTGTTCTTAATAGTCAGTTTGTTCAATTGACGATAATCAATGCACATGCGCATCGTCCCCTCCTTCTTCTTAACAAACAAAACCAGTGCTCCCCATGAAGACACACTTGGTCTGATAAAACTTCAATCTAGAAGTTCTTGGATTTGTGCTTTCAATTCCACCAACTCCTTCAGTGCCATCCTATAAGGAGCGGTGGACTCCAAAGCTATTCCAGGCAGCAAGTCGATTCCAAATTCGACTTCACGATTCAGAGGCAACTCAGGAAGCTCATCCAAAAAAACATCCTAAAACTCCTTGACAGTTCTAACTTCCCTTACGATCAAACCCTCAGGATCTGACTTACTCACATACGCCAAAAACGCCTCGCAACCTTTGTGAATAAGCTTTTCAGCTCTTAAAGTTGAGATAACATTGGACAAGTAATCTCTTCGCTCCCCTAACATAGTTGCCCCTTCATCCTCCGTGGTCTTTAACACCATCTGCTTGGCAGCGCAATCCAAAGTCACTCGATGCTTTGCAAGCCAATCCATACCCAAAATGAGATCAAACTCTCCAAATGGTAACTCCATCAAGTCCGGAGAGAAAATCCTACCTTGTGTCTCTAAAGGTACATCCTTAAAAAGTTTATCTACCCTAATCGAGTGACCCAGTGGACTTATCACAAATACCTTACTCACAATTTTCTCTTATTGCAAACCCAACATCTCAAACACATCACAAGAAACATACGAATGGGTAGATCCAATATCAATCAGAGCAGTGTATGGCGTGCTAAAAATTAAAAACGTATCGGTTATGACGTCAGGTGCGTCACCCTCCTCTCGAGGACGAGCAGAATAAACCAACGTCGGCTGTTATGCCTCAGCATATCCAACACCCCTGCCCGGTGCTCCACGTCCACGTCCATTTCCATTGCCGCTCCTTGGCTGTCCACGTCCTCTCAGTGGTTGTTGATCACCTCTCACTAGCTGAGCAACCCTCGACTCAACAGCTTGCATTTGCACCAGCCTCTGTGGGTGATCTTTGACTCGGTGATCTTTGGACGCGCACTAGAAACATGCTCTCGAATGCTTCCAACATTCGCCCAGATGTACCTTTCCACAGTCCCCACAAGCTTGCGGTCTAGCCACTTTCACCGGAACTGTTCGAACTGGCTCCTCCACTCTAGTTCTCTTAACAGTCCTACCCGAAGCACCCGAGGGCCTTGAATCCCTCCTGAATCAGTTTTTGTCTTTTTCATGGTTCTGGCGCTCCGTGCGCTTCACCTCCTCAGCAATCTTGGCTTTTTCCACCAGAGCAGCAAAATCACACTCCCTCTGTGGAGCAATCAGCACTCTTAGCTCATCTCTGAGGCCATCCTCGAATCGCACGCCACGTTCATACTCCGTAGCGACTATACCACTAGCATACCGGCTTAACCTTAAAAATTCTGCTTCATACTCTGCAACAGTCTTACTACCCTGAGTCAGATTCAGGAATCCTTTCCTTCGAGTGTCTACATAGCTCACCCCGACATACTTCCCTTTGTAGGCCATCTTAAACAACTCTCATGTCACTCGCTCAGCTGGTGTACCATCTCTCGTAATGATCCACCATTGGTAGGCCTCGTTGATGAACGATAAATTATACATATTTTTACCTCATGTTTAGCCTATATTTTGGATGAATTATTATTAATTTTGTGAGAATTAGTGCTCTTAATCCTTCTATTTCATATCTTATACTTAGGAGAGCATAGGGAAGAGAAGAGAACGGAAAATGGACCAAAAATCGGAGAAAATGGGCGAAAATGTGAAAACGTATGGCCCAAGAAGTAACCACACGGCTGTGGCACCTAGCCGTGCCACATGAAGATCACACGGTCTAGCCCCCGACAAGCACGGCCAGGCCACACGGCCGTGCCTCCACTAATAAAATCATACGGCCTCTTGCCGAAAGCACACCGGTGTGGCACACGGGTATGTTCTAGTTGTGAGGAAGAAGAATTTCACTCGGATTTGAATACTTAAAGGCTAAGAAAGGCTCCCCAAAACTCTATATAAAGAACCTAGGAGGCAACTCTAAGGGTGTACTTGATTTCCCCCTGCCAAGGGTAATCTTTTCCCTAAAGTGGGGAGTCGTCTCTCTACCGACACGAAGAGTGAAAGCTAAGAATTACTCCAAGGGAAGCTGATTGATTCATCCCAGAAGCTGAAATTCTGCATCAAGACAGAAGATCTCCCTAAATTCCTTCAGGGGTTTTTTGGTTTCTTATGTTTTGTTGTTTTATTTCTTCTGAGATGTTTTCTTCTTTAATTATGAGCTAAACCCCTCAAATACTTGAGGGGGATGAAGCCTAAGACAGATCTTGTTATTATTTATTCTTGAGTTATATGATAAATACTTGAGTTGTTCTTAATTATGTGTGCTTAATTCTTGATTTAATAATCCTAGGTATTACTTCAAGAATTAGATGTGCTTAGAGCAGAGGAGCAAAAGTCCTTGTGATAAGAGTAGATCTACCATAATTAAGCGGAGTTGCATGCAACCCTAGACATAGGGCGACATAAATCTGCTGGATTAGGGCCAAACCTAATATGGGGAGCCATAAATCGAATTAATGCAACCTAGGAAGTTAATTAATAAAAGAACTTTAATTAACAACTTAGGCCTAGTTGCTCTACGCCTCGACGGAGGGTTTAGCATAGGCTAGGGATCCCTACGGATCATGTGACAGCCCTATTTTGACCCTAGTCAGAAAGTGGTTTTGGGACCGCTGAACCGAGTCATAGAAATAATTGAATACGATATCCTATGTCTAATGTATGTGATAAGTGTATGTGTGATTTAGAAATGTTTGAATTTGACATATTCAATGTGATTACTAAACTAAAGGACTTATGTGATAAGAACTATGATGTGTGTGGCTAAATTCATGAAAGAAGTTGTATAAGGTTTCAAATTAAGGGACTTGCATGTCAAATTAACCATTTGACATTTAGTGGCCGGCCATGCATGATGATTAGGCAAAAGAAATTATATTATTTTTTTATGTTTATGATTAAATTATGTGAAATCATGCCTAATAGGATAATAAAGTGAACAAAATAATAAAAGAAATGGTGAAAAGAACAAAGTGGATTCATTATTCTTATTTGCTGTAACTTGAAGAGAAAAGAGGGGAGAAATAAGCCACCATTCGGTCACTTTACTTGCTTCAATTTTAAGGTAAAACTCATGTTAGTTTGCTTAGATTTTATGAATTCAAGTCAATAGTTAAGATTACGGCACAACCCATGTATTGATTTTTGAATTGGATGTGAATGCTTCATTCGGTCATGGAAGAATCATAGGGAACTTTGTTGCTTTTGAGTTCTATGGTATATGTAGTGTATTATGGAGTCTTAGGAGATGTTTTAAAGTTAAATTTGCAAGAATTCATGAAGGCATGCTTAAATTATACCAATTTTTCTTGGAATGGTTTTTAAATTAAAAAGAGGGCATTCGGCAATGGAGGTTGTGATGTTTTAATGATGTTTTGATGTTTTGGGGGTAAGATTTCTTTGTTTGATTGAGAAGAATCACAAATTGATGTTGGGGTTGTAAGTTAGCCGAATGGAATTTTGGATGTTTTGTAAATAAGCATTCGGTCTTGGTTTATATTTTTATAAGGGATTGTTAAATGGTATTGTTTAGATAATGTTTTTGGAAAAGAATGGTTTATGGAATAGAAGTAAATTTGGAAAATAAAGTACATTCGGACATTGAGGTAATGGTGCATATTTACTTAAATTTAGAAATTATGTGTGTATATCTTGTAAAGTATGGCATTGAATTTTGTAATAATGTTATTATAGGTATTTTAGTTGTGGCCGAATGGGATTTAGAAATTTAATACGGGAAGAGGTGTTTTTGATAAGTGCATTTACCTTGTGATCAAACATGGTACTTGTGCAAATTTGAAGGGACACATTTGATTTTTGGGGAATTAGTAATTATGCTTGTGAACTAGATATAAATGCATAACTAATGCATGTGTGAGTGCCGAATAGCTTCAATTGTGATATTGCATATTTAGCTAGTCAAAGATTTAGTTGTGATGTAAGATGAATATTCATGGGACCGAATATGTATGTATGCATCTGAGTGTGAATATATGTGTGGTAAAGAGATTATATTTATATCCCTTGCCTTGGTCAAGTAAAGAGGATGAGTGTTTAATGAAATTTGAGTGTGGAGCTAAGATAGATATTTGGCCATGGATACTTGTGTTCATTGATAGTATTTTTGGCGTTTTATATTGAGAATTAATTGTGAATGGGTTTGAGCTTAGTAGCCTTGGATTTTTATGGCATAAGTGGGTGTTTCCATTTGGTTAATATGGGTCATTATAATGCTTAAATATTAACCTATGTTTTATGATTTGCCAAATGACCACATGAGAAAATGAAATGTGAAATTGATTTGTAATTTTGAGATGCTTGTGAATGAGTTGTATAAATATAGGTATTCAGATATGCATAGATTGAGTAAATAATAACTATGTGATTTTAGTAATAGATTTTGAATAGTAAACTTGTTTATTTTAGCTCAAGAGCTAAAAGAGCCACACTCGGACAAAGGAAAGGCAAAGGTGGTGGAATAGTCAGTTTGTAAATAATTATCGACCATCGAGGTAAGTTTTAAGTATTAAAATCCTATCATGTGAGTTAATTTAACATGGTGTATACGTTTAGTTACTCATGAGGATGATTCGTTTAAATAAATGACCTATGACCTGCGTAATGAGGAAGAGAAGAGTAATATAGCCGAAAGTCCTTTAGACCTATGAAGCCTTTAGAAAACAAATTGATATGTAACTTATTTAAATGCCTATTGACCGAATATGTAATGAAAGTGCCATGCTATGTGTTAATGTGTGAAATGAACGAATGAATGATAATTTGTGACTAACTTTGTGATAAGTTCATGTGGTGAATTCAAATATATGTGTATCTGTGCTATGATCCGGGTGGAATCCCGAAGGGCATATGTGCCAGAGTTTCATCCAGGTTGAGTCCTGAAGGGCCTTCGTGCCAGCGTTAAAAGTCGGGCCAAATCTCGAAGAGCCTTAGGGCTAGCGTTAAAAGCCGGGCCAAATCCCGAAGAGCCTTAGGGCTAGAGTTAAAATTCGGTCTTAACAATTTCAACTAATGAGCCTACTACTATAAGCTAGTCAGGTACGTGCTGTACACAAATTGTAAACTAGTTTCTGTTGAATTATGCTTACCAATGAGTAATATCGGTTCTAACGATGGTTTAGAGATGTATAAAGGCCTGTGGCTTCATTTCTATACGTGAACTTATGATTTATGTGGGAATGGATTAAGTTGATGTTTAGCATATCTGTATAATGGTGGCAAATCTAGTCTTAGTTACATTCGGCTAAAGGGTTAATTAAATAAGCATTAGAATTTACTTTACTCTAGTTATTTGATTGAATTCTATTACTTAAGCTTACTAAGCACATAAATACTTACTATGTTGCTCTTAACCTTCTATTTTATAGATCTCGTTCGTTAGCTACGGTCTTGAGAATCTTGCACTCGAAGTCATCTCTACTATCAAAGCCCCTTTCTGGTATTTAAATAGCTAACTTTGTGAATGGCATGTATAGGTTTCATTTTGTGGTTGTTAAATGAGAAACTTTCATTTAGATGTTGTAATTAAGCATAGCCATGCGAAAATGGCTTCTAGATATGCTTTATACCTACATGTGGTTTTAAGGATGATGATGGTTACTTATGATTTACATGATATGTATTTTGGGAAAGATGGTTATGAGATATATGCATTGCTTGAATGGGAATATGAAAATCTAAGCGCTGAAACTTTAGGATTAAATGTTATCATTCAGTATACTTATTTATGTATATATATATATGAGTGGATTGGAGCTGATTCGTAAGTAGCTTGATGTGAATTGGTAACATGAACTTAAACGCATGAGTAAATTTAGTTTTGAGTCTTTGATTTGCATGAATAGCTTTTATCCAGAAGTGTTTATATCATGCTTGTACGAGTGATGCCCTGTTAATTTATGTGAATGTCGGGTAATGCCTCTTGACCCTCCGGTGACGTGTACGGGTCTTGGGGTGTTACAGATCAAGTCAAGTGAATAAATCGTCTAGCTCAAGAACCAATAACAAGTGAAGTCTCGGTGGATTCTCCCTTAAGTATTGCTTATATCAATCAGCTTTTCCCTAAAGTTTTCCCCAATTTACTTTTTGTGCACTTTTAGTTAGTTTTAGAATTAGTTTAAATCAACTCTCTTTATTTTTAGGCTAGATAATAGAAAGGAAGTAAGTATTAGTACTTTTAGTTCCCTTGGGTACGATAACTCGGTCTTGCCACTAAACTATACTACTGCTCGACAGGTGCTCTTGCCTTTAAGGTCGTGATATTAGTTAGTTTTGGTGTGATCAGTTTTATAAATTCTATTACTTAATATCGCGAGTCGTTATCAAGTTTTTGGTGCCGTTGCTGGGGAACTAAAATATTAAGAAAACTCGATTTCTATTACTTTAGCCATTACTATATTTATATTTATTTATTTATTTTTCTTTTATTTTTATTTTCAGTTTTTATTTATTTATTTTTATTTTCTTTTAATTTTTTTAATTTTCTTTGCTTTTTCTTTTTAGGTATTCTTAGTTTATGACTAGAAACAACCCAACAGGACCACTACTTTTTGACGAAGAGCTAGAAGCAATAGTTCACAGAAATCGCAGAGAAATTAGACGCAGTTTACATTATCCAGGACAAGAAGAAGAACCTGAACCTACTGAAGAGATGGAAGCAAACTAGGATAATCAGCTACTTCCTGTAGTAGCTGCAAATCCTGTTGAGCAAAAGCCTGCTCTGCGTACTATGTATGATTATGCTAGACCTAATTTAGCAGGCACTGAATCTAGCATTGTTAGACCTACTATTGCTACAAATAATTTTGAACTGAAACCTAACACTATTCAAATGATACAGCAATTTGTTCAGTTTGATGGTTTGCAGGATGAGGATCCTAACTCGCATCTAGCCAATTTCTTGGAAATATACGATACATTCAAAATAAATGGCATTTCTGATGATGCCATTCGTCTTAGGCTATTCCCATTCTCTTTATGAAACAAGGCTAAACAGTGGTTAAATTCTCTACCACGAGGCTCAATTACTACATGGGAACAGATGACCGAAAAATTTTTACTTAAATATTTTCCTCCAGCTAAAACAGCTAAATTGTGAAATGATATCTCTTCTTTTGTGCAGATGGATCTAGAAACACTTTACGATGCATGGGAGAGATAAAAAGATCTTTTGAGAAGGTGTCCTCATCATGGTTTACCTTTGTGGCTACAAGTTCAAACCTTCCACAACGGTTTGAACCCTTGAACAAGACAGATGATTGATGTCGCAGCAGGAGGAACAATCAACAATAAAACACCCGAAGTGGCTTATGAATTTATTAAAGAGATATCATTAAATAGCTATCAGTGGTAAGTCATGAGGACAAAGCCGACAAAAGCTGCCGGAGTTTATAATATTGATGTTGTCACCATGCTTACTAACCAGGTAGAACTTTTAAATAAAAAGTTTGATAATTTTGTTGGTTCTACGCAAGCACATCCAGTGATGCAGCGTGACGCAATCCAGGGAAATTTGTTCAATCCAGATTACTCCTCTTATGGACATGGCATGGAAACTGAGCAAACCAACTATATGGGTAACAATTCTAGACCTCAAAAAAACCCTTATAGTAATACTTACAATACAGGTTGGTAGAACCATCCCAATTTTTCTTGGGGAGGACAAGGGAATCAAAGACAACCACTTCCTCCGGGATTTCAACAGCCACCTCCACAACAAGAGAAAAAGCCGAACCTTGAAGTGATGTTCACAAAATTTATGGCCGTATCAGAAACCCGTTTTCAAAATATTGAAACGGCACTAAAGAACCAGCAAACGTCAATTAAAGGCCTTGAGAATCAAATTGGTCAACTCGCTAAGCTAATTTCAGAAAGACCACAAGGTGGACTCCCAAGTAACACTGAGACCAATCCAAGAGAGCAAATTCATACCGTGAGTACAATAGAAAAGGACACATTAACCAAAGACAATCCAGAATCAAGTGAGGAACCTGAGTTGAATAAAGGTAAGGTAGAGGTAAGTAGCAATAAGCCAGACATCAAAGAATACAAGCCTTGTATTCCATACCCAAACGCATTAAAGAAAGACCAGTCAGATGAACAATTCGGTAAGTCTCTTAAAGAAATTACATATTAACTTACCGTTTGTTGAAGCAATTTCACAGATGCCGAAATACGCAAAGTTGCTTAAAGAACTTCTGACAAATAAAAGGAAGTTGGAAGAATTAGCCACAGTGGAACTCAACGAAGAATGTTCAGCTATTCTCCAAAATAAACTGCCAACAAAACTGAAAGACCCAGGGAGTTTTACTATTCCTTGTTTAATTGGTAGTTTACTTATTGATAAAGCCTTAGCTGATTTAGGTGCTAGCATTAATCTCATGCCTTACAAAATGTTCAAGCAACTAGGTCTAGGGGAACCACAGCCCACTAGGATGAGTATTCAATTAGCTGATAGATCTGTTAAATATCCTAGGGGAATCATTGAAGATGTGCTAGTAAAGGTAGATAAATTTATATTCCCTGTTGATTTTGTTGTGCTTGACATGGATGAAGATATTGAGGTCCTTTAATTTTAGGGCGTCCCTTCTTAGCAACTGCTAGAACTATAATTAATGTAGGAACAGGTGAGCTTACACTACGCATAGGTGATGACACAGTTACTTTACAAGCTTGGAACTCGATTAAGACTGCTGATAATAATATAGTTACGAGTCATTGGAAAAACACTAAACTCACCACCCAACCTTCTGTGCAGGATACGCTCCACATAAAGGCAACCCAATCACAGACAAGTCCATCCAAGGGAGATGCACCTGAAAAGCGAATGCTTCAGATTGAGGAAGTAGATGAGTGGCTAAACTATCATGAAAAGGCCAAAGTATGCCAAACCAACCCAGAGCGTCACCCAGCTGACCCTCAGGTACAAGCAAATCAACTCAAGGTAGGGGATAAGGTAATCTTAGGGGAAGACGATCCTCGAATCTTGAATTCAAAAGAGCATACAAGTGATACACCTTACTTCACGGTAAAGAAAATCTTTCTCTATGGCACAGTCGAGATAAAACATGAGTCACTCGGCACTTTCAAGGTAAATCACACTTGACTCAAATCTTACGTTGATAATAAAATAGTAAGCAGGATAGAAGAGTCTCAACTCTTCAAACCACCGTGAACGTACAAGCTCGAGCAAAATTGAGCTTAGACTACAAATAAGCGTTTCTTGGGAGGCAACCTGAGCACTAACTTAGTAACTTTTCTTTTATTTTTGATTTTAGTATTTTTATGCATCAACTAACCCTTTTTAATGCAGAAAATTAGGACCACACCATGCCCACGGGCATGTTCGAGACCGTGTGAACACTTCAAACAAAGACACGATCGTGCACCAAGGCCGTGTATAAATAGGGCACAAATTTTCCCAAAACATGGGCCACCGATATATAGCCACGGTCGTGCGATATGGCCATGGCAACCTTTCAGCTTCAACACGGGCTTGCACAAATCCCCACGCCCGTGTCCTCAGACCGTGGCCAACACTGTCAATTAAGACACGGCCGTGGAACATATCACATGACCGTATGCCCTCCTACACGACCGTGGGAGTAGCGAAGGCTCATCGCACATGGCCGTGGGACGTCCTACACGACCGTGTGAAGTACGAACAAGATCACACACGGCCATTCAATATGGCCAACACGGGCTAAACCTAAGCCACACGGGCGTGTGCCTCTATTCTCCCTTTCAATTCTATCTTTCTCATTTTTTATTTTTATTTTTCCTTTATTAGTCTCATTTTTATTTCGAATCTTATTTTTATTATGTTTACTCCTTTTAATCATTACATTATTAAGTATTTTTAGAACTTAGTTTATTCTTTTTTTGTTATTTATTTTTATATTTTTCATATCGGCCAATCCCTAACAAGCAATCTCTATTAATCCAAAAGTCCCACGACTAATTAATATTTTCGCAGTTTCAAAAAGGAGCTCTACAGCTCATATTCAACCGAAAAGGGGAACACCCTGCCACAATTGCCGACTCTTCCTCACAAGTTCATCCTAAATTCAGGGAGTTTCAATCCTCCCCCTATCTTATGATATTATACTTCTCTTGCTATCTATATCTTTGTACATTGAGGGCAATGTACATCTTAAGTGTGGGGGGGAAGTTACTTTAAATCTATGATTATCTATGAAATCCCTGAAATTTTTCATGCTTTGTTGTCAAATAATTCTCAGTCTCCTATTAGGAATTAATTCTGATTGATTTATGATTTTATTGATATGTTGAGAATTAAGATATAGGTGCCTGTACTCTAATTATTCAAAATTTAAAACATTAGGGAATCAAGCATGATAAGTTGAAATTTTTGAGAACCCCAATTTTTGGATAAGTTATTTCTTTAATTCTAAGTATTATCTTAAAATTTGAAATTCACAGGATTAACATCAAAAAGCCATAATTCTAGTGAGATTTTGAGCCTTTTGAGAATACATTCTTTCGTGCTCACTTTTATTATTGCTTTGAGTGAGTCAACACTGATTTGTTATTCTAGAACTTGCTTTGATTATACGCATCAAGACCACATCATTGATTTGATATACCGAAATGATAAAGGCACTTAGGATTTAACCTACTTACTCCATAAAGGCCTACCTTGTAACACCCTAAACCCGGTCTGGACGCGACGAGCAGATCTGGTGTATCACATGATCCTAAACTACGCTTGTAACCTTTTAATTCGCGTTGAGTCTTAGGTGATATTCTATAAAACTAGCAAGGTGAGAAAAGTTCTTGTTAAAACTGCTTTAAGATGTCATTACTCAAGATTGTTTAAATTTTATAAACGTTATTTTGAAAACGTTACTAAGGTTTTGAAAACCCGCGCAGCCTATATCTAGCAGTTTCGATAAAGTACGAATCAAATCATTTAGAAAGTTAAAACCCAAACAGAAAATTTAATAGCGGCCTTATTACACATTAAAACCCAAAAATAACATAAAAATTAAATTACTAAAACATAAATGAAAACCAGTCTTATTGCAGTCGCTGTGGCCATCCCGAATCTCTCGCAGCTCCAAGCCCACTATGGTTGAGGGTTACCTGCAGAGATTAATAAAAAGGGGGTGAGTTTGACAACTCAGTGTGCAACATTATCTCAACCATAGGCCAAAACAGATCAGGCCTCAGAAACAGAGTTAATTGGGCCTTGGCCCATTACAGGAATCAGGTTAGGCCTAAAGGCCCATAATAGAAGCAGATCAGATATAAATATTATGCAAACAGAAACCCAACCCAAATCCATCCTTAACACCCCCGTACCAGCCTTACACCATGTGGGGAGACTACTCGACCCACCCAACTGCTACACGCCACAGATATTTGCAGCGAGGCTGCCAGATATAATTTGCAGTGAGACTGCCAGATAACATTTGCAGCGAGACTGCCAGATATATTTGCAGCGAGGCTGCCAGATATTGTGACGAGGTCACCAGATATAAATATTGTGGCGAGGCCACCAGATTGCAACGAGGTTGCCAGATATAATGTGACAGAGTCACCAGATTGCAGCGAGGCTGCCAGAACGCTTCCTTCATCATAAACCCATACCCCATGCAACAGATAATCATACTATCATGCAATATATAGCATCAGATATACTCATATAGATAATTAACTCATGCAGATACATAACATCATACATTTCATACAGAATTGACCCTAGGGGTATAATAGTCTTTTTACACCTAGGGGTATTTTGGTAATTTTCCATATTTAAGGGTATTTTAGTCCTTTTTCATATTCTCAGAAGTTTTATGCATGTACAGCTGATTATTAGTTCCCAATTAACCACGGAAGTCCATTTGTGCCAAATTTCCAGTTTTGCCCTTTTTAGCCTAAAACCCCTAATGGGCCTTACTAAGTCCAATATTGTCTCAAGCCCTTTAAGCCCAATTTTAGGTTTAGTTTACCAACTTAACATGTTATTACTAACTACGTCGCCAGATAGTCTTTATTAGCCATTTTACCTATTTGGGCTCGGAAGCCCATTAGGCCCATCTTTGGCCCATTGAAACCCAACTTACCGAGAAGCTCGAAATTGCACGTTCTACAATTTCGCCACTGTCATTTACTAGTTTGATCACCACAGGGTATTCGGTTACCCTCAGATCCTTTCAAGACAAATTTTTCGGTCACTTCAATCGGACACTTAGCATAGTTTCGGTCATTACGGCCTTCAGCCATCCTAGTCTATGATAGAGACACGTTACACACCTGCTAATGGATGAAACAACGACGGAATCCACGTACGAAGAGCCTACAATCGGAATGATAGTTTTTAGTCTAATAATCTATAACCAAAGAGCCATAAACCCTTACCATAATCGGCCTACGTGGCCTAAGCATCGAAATCTTACCCCTTTTTGTCGATTGTGGACTAAATCCTGGAGTCCAATCGCGTTTAACCTTCCAAGTCCTTAGCTGCACAACCTCTTGATCGCACTAACACAAACAAACCAAAAGAAAGCGGCCAACAAGTCTTTAGACACTAACGTTAGCCTCCCCATAAGGGATTTCGGCTTTTCATGCCTTAAATCCTGAAGAACTAACGGAATAAATCTTAAGGTACTTACCAATCTAACTACGATCTACAACAGCTCCACTTGCCACCGCCAGGAGAGATAAAGATGACTTAGAATTCGGTTTAAAACACCACAAGGTATGGAGGCTTTCGATTCCCAAAAGAAGAAATGCAGTTTTGGTCCTCAAAGTATTCGGCTCAATAAGAAACAAGAGGCTTTAAGAAATGGATGAAGAGAAGAGAGAGTGGTGGTGCAAAGATTCGGCCAAGGGATTGTGGAGAAAAAGTATATCGATAAGGGAATAGGGTGAAGAGAGGTATATGGCTACTGAGAAATCGATACGGTACAGAGGGGTTTCGGTCACTATAAGAATCGGCAATGGAAGTGAGATGAAGAAAAGAGTTAAGTTGACAAGGTGAGAATAGATTCGGCTAGCAAAAGAATGAGGGTATGGAGTCGGTTTATGGTTTGAGAAGAAGAGAAGAAGAAAAGCAAATAGATGAGAATAGAAGAGGAAACAAAAAGGAAGAGCTTTAGTCGACTAAAGATTCGGCAACAAAGGGGAAATAGGGTTTGGCTACAAGGTTTAATGAGAGGAACAAAGTGGCAACAATAAAGAGTACCTAATAGACTATGCAAAAATCGACAAAAGAAAGGGGTTTTTCACTTTTTAAGAAATCGGCACAAATTTACCCAAGAACTAAAGGAGAATTCGGCACACCCTAGCACCTAATTGCCGAAAATGCTTCCTAGGCACAATGCCGAATTTGCCTTCCCTCAAGAGTCCTTTGGCCGGCCATCAGTTTGAAATTCAAACTCTCCTTGATTTGCTCCTCAACCTCCTCCATGATTTACTCTTTGACCAATTCAAATCTCCTCCAACCAGAGTTCCAGTCAGCTTCAAACTCTTACCTGCTCAAGCTTAAAAATAAACAATACTTTCGCAACCTCTGGCGCTTGAACCCTTGACCTCTAGGCTCATTTAGGCGCCACCTTTTAAGGAGCCTAGTGGCGTCTCCCTTGCCACTTTACCACTGGTTCATTTGTGCTACATTTCGCACGCCATTCCTTAAGGCCCTTATTTCCACTGATCCCCTATTTCCTAAGGCAAAAATTCAAAATTTTGCCGAGCTTCCAACCAACTCATGGGCCTTCCATAGGCCCATTAACACATCCCAAACATGCATTACACACCTGATTACCAACATTTAAACATTCTAACAGATAATGATAAATCTAAGAAAAACCCGAAAATTAGGGCGTTACAACTCTACCCTCCTTAAAGAAATTTCGTCCTCGAAATTTACCTTATCCAAACAAATGGGGATATTGCTGACGCATTGCCTCCTCTGGTTCCCAAGTAGCTTCCTCTCTGCCATGATTACGCCATAGTACCTTTACCAATGGGACTGATTTTCTTCTTAAAACCTTCACGTCTCGATCCAGAATCTGCACAGGTTCTTCCTCGAAAGTTAAGTCAGGCTGAACTTCCACTTCTGCAACTGGTAGAATATGGGCAGGGTCAGACCGATATCGTCTTAGCATGGATACGTGGAACACATCATGGATTCTATTTAACTCTGGGGGTAATTCTAACTGATACGCCACCGGACCCACTCGCTTAAGAACCCGATAAGGCCCGATAAACCTCGGACTCAGCTTGCCTTTCTTACCAAATCTCAATATCTTTTTCCACGGCGAAACTTTCAGAAAAACCATATCACCTACTGAATACTCAATCTCTTTACGCTTCAAATCTGCATAAGATTTTTGTCGATCAGATGCCTCTTTCAAACGGTTCCTTATCACCTTGACCTTCTCTTCAGTCTCTGCTACCAATTCAGGTCCAAGAACTTGCCGCTCGCCCAATTCGGTCCAACAACTAGGTGAACGACACTTACGCCCATACAATGCTTCATAAGGTGCCATACGGATACTAGCCTGATAGCTGTTATTATATGCAAACTCTGCCAACGGTAAATAATCCTCCCAACTGCCTCGAAAATCGATAACACAACCCCTCAACATATCCTCTAGAATCTGAATAACCCTCTCAGACTGACCATCAGTCTGAGGATGAAAAGCCGTGCTAAAGTTCAGCCGCGTTCCCAATGCCTCATGCAACTTTTGCCAGAACCGAGATGTGAATCTAGGATCTCGATCAGAAATGATAGACACTGGCACCCCATGCAGTCGCACAATCTCTGCCACATACAACTTGGCTAACTTCTGAAGCGAATAATCAGTACGTACAGGGATGAAATGAGCAGATTTAGTCAACCTGTCTACAATCACCCAAATCGAGTCCTTCTTTGACGGCGTTAAGGGCAATCCACTTACGAAATCCATGGTCACCCTTTCCCACTTCCAGAGTGGTACCTTCACTGGTTGTAGAAGTCCAGAAGGTAACTGGTGCTCAGCTTTCACCTGCTGACAAGTCAGACATTTCCTCACAAATTCTGTTACTTCTCGCTTCAGTCCAGGCCACCAATACAACTCCTTTAAGTCATGATACATCTTATTACCTCCAGGGTGCATAGCACACAACCCTTTATGAGCTTCATTCAGAATTGCTTGCCTCAACTGAAAATCCTTCGGAACACAGATTCTACCGCGAAAACATAGAATTCCTTCACTGTTAAGTCCAAACTCAGAAGTATTCCTATCTTTAACCTGCTGAAATCGAGAAACCAGAGACTCATCCCTCAACTGCTTTTCCTTAATCTCATCCACCCAGGTCGGTCTTACTTGCAATTCTGCTAACAAGCTACCATCGTCATACAGACTCAAACGAGCAAATATAGCTCTCAGGTCAGATACAGTTCTACGACTTAGGGCATCAGCCACCACATTAGCTTTGCCTGGATGATACTCAATCGCACAATCATAATCCTTAAGCAACTCGATCCATCTCCGTTGCCTAAGATTCAGCTCCTTCTGAGTCAACAAGTACTTAAGACTCTTATGATCTGTGTATATAATACACCTTTCTCCATACAGATAATGTCTCCAAATCTTAAGTGCGAAGATCACTGCTGCCAACTCCAAATCATGGGTAGGATAGTTCACTTCATGAGGTTTAAGCTGTCGCGATGCATAAGCAACCACCTTACCCTCTTGCATCAACACACAGCCCAACCCAACATGCGATGCATCACTGTACACGGTAAAATCTTTTCCAGACTCTGGTTGAATCAGTACAGGTGCCTCGGTCAGAACCTTCTTAAGCTTCTCAAAAGCTTCTTGCTGCTGCTGGGTCCAAACAAATGGTACGCCTTTCCTTATGAGTTTCGTTAATGGTGCTGCCATCACCGAAAATCCTTCTACAAACCTTCTGTAGTATCCAGCTAAACCCAGAAAACTCCGAATTTCGGCCACAGACCTCGGTGGTTTCCATTCTAGAATCGCTTCAATCTTTCGAGGGTCCACCTTAATACCCTCAGCAGAAACAACATGCCCCAAGAACGTCACTTCCCTCAACCAGAACTCACACTTACTAAATTTCGCATAAAGCTCCTTTTCCCTTAACACTTGCAGCAGAACACAGAGATGCTCATCATGTTTCTCTTTAGATTCAGAATAGACCAAAATATCGTTGATAAAGACGACCACGAATCGATCCAAGTATGGCTGGAACACTCGATTCATCAGATCCATGAAAGCTGCAGGTGCATTGGTCAGCCAAATGGCATAACCAAGAACTCATAGTGACCATAACGAGTTCTGAATGCTGTCTTGTGTATATCCACCTCCTTCACTCTTAACTGATGATACCCAGACCGAAGGTCAATCTTGGAGAATACTGAAACTCCTCTAAGCTGATCGAACAGATCGTCGATTCTTGGCAACGGGTACTTATTCTTAATCGTCAGTTTATTCAACTGCCGATAATCAATGCACATACGCATTGACCCATCTTTCTTCTTAACGAAAAGCACTGGTGCTCCCCACGGAGACACACTTGGCCTAATGAAACCTCTATCCAACAGTTCTTGAATCTGCGCTTTTAACTCCACCAACTCCTTTGGTGCCATCCTGTACGGTGCAATGGACACCGGTGCCGTACCAGGCAACAAATCGATCCCAAACTCAACCTCTCGATTAGGAGGCAATCCTGGAAGCTCTTCTGGAAACACATCTTGAAAGTCCTTAACGGTTCTAACTTGATCCACAGTTAACTCCTCAGATTCCGCTTGACTTATAAATGCCATAAAAGCCTCACATCCTTTACGAATCCACTTCTCAGCTCTTAATGCTGACACCACATTAGACAGATAATCTCTACGTTCACCAATCACCATTACTTCCTCATCCTCTGCAGTCTTTAACCTCATTCGCTTTGCAGCACAATCCAATGTAGCCCGATGCTTTACAAGCCAATCCATTCCCAAGATGAGATCAAATTCTCCGAAAGGTAACTCCATCAAGTCTCCAGAAAAGATTTTTCCTTGAGTCTCTATAGGCACGTCTCTATACAGTTTGTCTACCCTAACCAAGTGACCCAAAGGACTTAGTACAGTTACCCCACTCACTGTCTTCTCAGAACGTACTCCCAGCGACCTAGATATAGCACATGCAACATAAGAGTGTGTAGATCTAACATCTATTAACGCAGTGAATGGTATACGAGAAATCAAGAACGTACCGGTTATGACGTCAGGAGCATCACCTTCCTCTCGTCGACGAGCTGCATAGACTAACGCTGGCTGACGAGCCTCAGCAAAACCAGCACCCCTACCAGGTGCTCCTCGTCCTCGTCCATTTCCATTTCCACCTCTGCCTTGTCCACGGCCTCTTGGAGCTGGTGGTCCACCCCTCACTGGCTGAGCAACCCTTTGATCTCTAACTTGATTCTGATATGGTGCTTGAGGACAATCCTTAATTCTATGCTCTATCGACCCACATCGAAAACAGGCTCCCGAACGTTTCCGACACTCGCCCATATGGATCCTACCACAACTCCTGCAACTCTGTGGTCCGACAGCATTCATTGGCACTGCTCGCACTGGTTCTGCCACTCTTGCCCTCTTAACATTCCTATTATACCCGCCTGATGGTCCAGAATCCCTCTGGAAGCGGTTCCGATCCTTCTCACGGTTCTGCCTCTCAGTACGCTTTACTTCCTCCGCAATCTTAGCTTTCTCCACTAGAGCAGCAAAATTACGCTCCCTCTGTGGAGCAATCAGCACCCTTAGCTCGTCCCTCAAGCCATCCTCAAAGCGCACGCTACGCTCATATTCAGTAGCGACTATCCCAGAAGCATATCGACTCAGCCTCAAGAACTCAGCCTCGTATTCAGATACCGTCTTACCTCCCTGAACCAAATTCAGGAATTCCTTCCGACGAGCGTCCACATAGCTAGCTCCAACGTATTTTCCTTTAAAGGCTGTCTTAAACAGCTCCCATGTTACCTTACCAGCGGCAGTTCCATCCCTTACTGTGAGCCACCACTAATAAGCCTCATCTCTAAGTAACGATACAGCTCCCTTCAGCTTCTGCTCCACAGAACAGTCCAGATCATCCATAATTCGCTCTGTGGCGTCCAACCAATACTCGGCCACGTTTGGGGCTACACTAGACACACCCCTGAAGAATTCTGCTCCATTAGCTCGGAGTCGCTCAGATATCGCACCACGAAATCCATTACCAGTACTCGCCCCAGCAACCCTTTCCAAAACTTGAAGCATCGCTTGTGATAGGGCATCATCCCCTACACCCCTATCATGAGATTCCACCTCTGTTGCTGGTGATACTGGTATCTCAGCTGCTGGTGCATGACCCGAAGAAGAAGATTCGGCTCGTGTGCTACCTCGGCCACGTCCACGGCCCCTACCACGGACTGCTCGCGTACTCATTTCATATGTTCTGTTTTAGAAGTTTTATGAGTCAGATTAATATTTCAGTGTTTAATAAAGATGTCTTATGAATAGTAGAGTTTCAAAGTTTTATCTTCTTTCGCGGTAGCCTAGCTGCAGTCTCAGTTTATCTATCAGAGTCTCTACAGTTTCAGTAATACCCTAGCTAAAGTATCATAATATAGTCTTTAGTCAGGCATACAATCAGAATTTTCAGAAACAATCAGAAAAGTTCAGGAAACTTACAGGCTTGGGCCGGAGATTCGGTGTGCCACTCTTTCGGAAGATTCCATAGAAAAACTTAATAAATTTTCTATTTTCTTTAAAAATAATTCATGTAAGTTCGAAAAGAAGTTCATCAAAACTAGTTCTGAGAAAAAAAAAACATGATCTTTCGAAAATCTTGTTTTGATTGCTTGAAAACTTCTATTTTTAGACCCGTTCCACAGCCGAGTTGTTGCAACCTGGCTTTGATACCACTAAATGTAACACCCCAAACCCGGTCTGGACGCGACGACCAGATCTGGTGTATCACATGATCCTAAACTACGCTTGTAACCTTTTAATTCGCGTTGAGTCTTAGGTGATATTCTATAAAACTAGCAAGGTGAGAAAAGTTCTTGTTAAAACTGCTTTAAGATGTCATTACTCAAGATTGTTTAAATTTTATAAACGTTATTTTGAAAACGTTACTAAGGTTTTGAAAACCCGCGCAGCCTATATCTAGCAGTTTCGATAAAGTACGAATCAAATCATTTAGAAAGTTAAAACCCAAACAGAAAATTTAATAGCGGCCTTATTACACATTAAAACCCAAAAATAACATAAAAATTAAATTACTAAAACATAAATAAAAAACAGTCTTATTGCAGTCGCTGTGGCCATCCCGAATCTCTCGCAGCTCCAAGCCCACTATGGTTGAGGGTTACCTGCAGAGATTAATAAAAAGGGGGTGAGTTTGACAACTCAGTGTGCAACATTATCTCAACCATAGGCCAAAACAGATCAGGCCTCAGAAACAGAGTTAATTGGGCCTTGGCCCATTACAGGAATCAGGTTAGGCCCAAAGGCCCATAATAGAAGCAGATCAGATATAAATATTATGCAAACAGAAACCCAACCCAGATCCATCCTTAACACCCCCGTACCAGCCTTACACCATGTGGGGAGACTACTCGACCCACCCAACCGCTACACGCCACAGATATTTGCAGCGAGGCTGCCAGATATAATTTGCAGTGAGACTGCTAGATAACATTTGCAGCGAGGCTGCCAGATATATTTGCAGCGAGGCTGCCAGATATTGTGACGAGGTCACCAGATATAAATATTGTGGCGAGGCCACCAGATTGCAACGAGGTTGCCAGATATAATGTGACAGAGTCACCAGATTGCAGCGAGGCTGCCAGAACGCTTCCTTCATCATAAACCCATACCCCATGCAACAGATAATCATACTATCATGCAATATATAGCATCAGATATACTCATATAGATAATTAACTCATGCAGATACATAACATCATACATTTCTTACAGAATTGACCCTAGGGGTATAATAGTCTTTTTACACCTAGGGGTATTTTGGTAATTTTCCATATTTAAGGGTATTTTAGTCCTTTTTCATATTCTCAGAAGTTTTATGCATGTACAGCTGATTATTAGTTCCCAATTAACCACGGAAGTCCATTTGTGCCAAATTTCCAGTTTTGCCCTTTTTAGCCTAAAACCCCTAATGGGCCTTACTAAGTCCAATATTGTCTCAAGCCCTTTAAGCCCAATTTTAGGTTTAGTTTACCAACTTAACATGTTATTACTAACTACGTCGCCAGATAGTCTTTATTAGCCATTTTACCTATTTGGGCTCGGAAGCCCATTAGGCCCATCTTTGGCCCATTGAAACCCAACTTACCGAGAAGCTCGAAATTGCACCTTCTGCAATTTCGCCACTATCATTTACTAGTTTGATCACCACAGGGTATTCGGTTACCCTCAGATCCTTTCAAGACAAATTTTTCGGTCACTTCAATCGGACACTTTAGCATAGTTTCGGTCATTACGGCCTTCAGCCATCCTGGTCTATGATAGAGACACGTTACACACCTGCTAATGGATGAAACAACGACGGAATCCACGTACAAAGAGCCTACAATCGGAATGATAGTTTTTAGTCTAATAATCTATAACCAAAGAGCCATAAACCCTTACCATAATCGGCCTACGTGGCCTAAGCATCGAAATCTTACCCCTTTTTGTCGATTGTGGACTAAATCCCGGAGTCCAATCGCGTTTAACCTTCCAAGTCCTTAGCTGCACAACCTCTTGATCGCACTAACACAAACAAACCAAAAGAAAGCAGCCAACAAGTCTTTAGACACTAACGTTAGCCTCCCCATAAGGGATTTCGGCTTTTCATGCCTTAAATCCTGAAGAACTAACGGAATAAATCTTAAGATACTTACCAATCTAACTACGATCTACAACAGCTCCACTTGCCACCGCCAGGAGAGATAAAGATGACTTAGAATTCAGTTTAAAACACCACAAGGTATGGAGGCTTTCGATTCCCAAAAGAAGAAATGCAGTTTTGGTCCTCAAAGTATTCGGCTCAATAAGAAACAAGAGGCTTTAAGAAATGGATGAAGAGAAGAGAGAGTGGTGGTGCAAAGATTCGGCCAAGGGATTGTGGAGAAAAAGTATATCGATAAGGGAATAGGGTGAAGAGAGGTATATGGCTACTGAGAAATCGATACGGTACAGAGGGGTTTCGGTCACTATAAGAATCGGCAATGGAAGTGAGATGAAGAAAAGAGTTAAGTTGACAAGGTGAGAATAGATTCGGCTAGCAAAAGAATGAGGGTATGGAGTCGGTTTATGGTTTGAGAAGAAGAGAAGAAGAAAAGCAAATAGATGAGAATAGAAGAGGAAACAAAAAGGAAGAGCTTTAGTCGACTAAAGATTCGGCAACAAAGGGGAAATAGGGTTCGGCTACAAGGTTTAATGAGAGGAACAAAGTGGCAACAATAAAGAGTACCTAATAGACTATGCAAAAATCGACAAAAGAAAGGGGTTTTTCACTCTTTAAGAAATCGGCACAAATTTACCCAAGAACTAAAGGAGAATTCGGCACACCCTAGCACCTAATTGCCGAAAATGCTTCCTAGGCACAATGCCGAATTTGCCTTCCCTCAAGAGTCCTTTGGCCGGCCATCAGTTTGAAATTCAAACTCTCCTTGATTTGCTCCTCAACCTCCTCCATGATTTACTCTTTGACCAATTCAAATCTCCTCCAACCAGAGTTCCAGTCAGCTTCAAACTCTTACCTGCTCAAGCTTAAAAATAAACAATACTTTCGCAACCTCTGGTGCTTGAACCCTTGACCTCTAGACTCATTTAGGCGCCACCTTTTAAGGAGCCTAGTGGCGTCTCCCTTGCCACTTTACCACTGGTTCATTTGTGCTACATTTCGCACGCCATTCCTTAAGACCCTTATTTCCACTGATCCCCTATTTCCTAAGGCAAAAATTCAAAATTTTGCCGAGCTTCCAACCAACTCATGGGCCTTCCATAGGCCCATTAACACATCCCAAACATGCATTACACACCTGATTACCAACATTTAAACATTCTAATAGATAATGATAAATCTAAGAAAAACCCGAAAATTAGGGCGTTACATACCTCTATAATTTAACCCCTAGTGAACCCCGTTGAGCCTAACAACCCATTCTTTGACTTACCTTCTAATTATTAACCAATAACCCATTTTTTATTGAATTTCATTCAATTACGTTGACCCTTATTTTTGTCGAGATTTGGGTTGAAATTATTATCTAGCTTTATTCTCTTTTCCGGCATGTAAAGTTGTAAATATTCAATATTATTATGAATTGTTCTAAAAAAAAAGAAAAAGAGAAAAATGTGTATTTACAATTAAATTCAGTTGTCATATGTAATAGTTCAAAAGTTTTTGCATATTTCTATTTAAAGGCTACCCAGGCATGAATGATATTATCATAAAAACTAGCCCTAGAAATATGTTCCCGGTGATAGAGATTTTTCTAGCTAGATAACTTTTCAGTTCAATCTCGATTCTAACCCTTCTTTTGCAGCTTGTGACAACACCCCTAACCAAGCCCCGTTACAACCCTTACAAGACCTTTTGATTAATATATCATGTCAATCTATAGTGGTGGAGATGTGATTTCCTTGCAAGCCTACGGTAATAGCTTTTTAGGTTGACTAGAGAGTGCTTAATTTTTGAACCCTAAACACTTCAAGTGGATAGAGTGAATCTTTAGTGAGGATGTCAACTTCTGTTAACTAAGATGGAGATATAATTACTTAGGAGAAAAGAGAAAGCTTATGTTTCAATGATAAAATTCTCAACTTAGATTGATTGAGTCTTTAATGTTATTTTGATTGAATTTTCAGTGTATGATTTCCTGTGGATTAATTTGAAACATTATTGATAAATATTGTAGGCTGAGAAGAATGATTTTTTATTAGGGATTGAGATTTTGCTTGAGGACAAGCAAAGGCTTAAGTGTGGGGGTATTTGATGAACGATAAATTATACATATTTTTACCTCATGCTTAGCCTATATTTCGGATGAATTATTATTAATTTTGTGAGAATTGGTGCTCTTAATCCTTCTATTTCATATCTTATACTCAGGAGAGCATAGGGAAGAGAAGAGAACGAAAAATGGACAAAAAATCGGAGAAAATGGGCCAAAATGTGAAAACGCACGGCCCAAGAAGTAACCACACGACTGTGGCACCTGGCCGTGCCACATGAAGATTACACGGTCCAGCCCTCGACACGTACGGCCAGGCCACACGGTCGTGCCTCCACCAATAGAATCACACGGCCTCTTACCGAAATCATACGGGCGTGGCACATGGGCGTGTTCTAGTCGTGAGGAAGAAGAATTTCACTCAGATTTGAATACTTAAAGGCTAAGAAAGTCTCCCCAAAACTCTATATAAAGACCCTAAGAGGCAAGTCTAAGGGTGTACTTGATTTCCCCCTGCCAAGGGTAATCTTTTCCCTAAACTAGAAAGTCGTCTCTCTGTCGACACAAAGAGTGAAAGCCAGGAATTACTCCAAGGGAAGCCGATTGATTCATCCCAGAAGCCGGAATTCTACATCAAGATAGAAAATCTCCCTAAATTCCTTCAAGGGTTTTTTGGTTACTTATGTTTTGTTGTTTTATTTCTTCTGAGATGTTTTCTTCTTTAATTATGAACTAAACCCCTCAAATACTTGATGGGGATGAAGCCTAAGACAGATCTTATTATTATTTATTCTTGAGTTATATGATAAATACTTGAGTTGTTCTTAATTATGTGTGCTTAATTCTTGATTTAATAATCCTAGGTATTACTTCAAGAATTAGATGTGCTTAGAGTAGAGGAGCAAAATTCCCTGTGATAAGAGTAGATCTACCATAATTAAGCGGAGTTGCATGCAACCCTAGACATAGGGTGACATAAATCTGCTGGATTAGGGTAAAACCTAATATGGGGAGCCATAGATCGAATTAATGCAACCTAGGAAGTTAATTAATAAAGGAACTTTAATTAACAACTTAGGCCTAGTTGCTCTACGCCTCGATGGAGGGTTTAGCATAGGTTAGGGATCCCTACGAATCAAGTCAAGTGAATAAATCGTCTAGCTCAAGAACCAATAACAAGTGAAGTCTAGGTGGATTCTCCCTTAAGTATTGCTTATATCAATCAGCTTTTCCCTAAAGTTTTCCCCAATTTACTTTTTGTGCACTTTTAGTTACTTTTAGAATTAGTTTAAATCCACTCTCTTTATTTTTAGGTTAGATAATAGAAAAGAAGTAAGTATTAGTACTTTTAGTTCCCTTGGGTATAATAACTCAGTCTTGCCACTAAACTATACTACTGTTCGACAGGTGCGCTTGCCTTTAAGGTCGTGATATTAGTTAGTTTTGGTGTGATCAGTTTTATAAATTCTATTACTTAATATCGCGAGTCGTTATCACTCGTCACGCAGCAAAGGTACTGCTCCTTTCAGCTTCCAACCAATACTCAACCACATTCAGGGCTACACCAGATACGCCCCTGAAAGTATCTGCTCCATTAGCTCGAAGCCGTTCAAAAATCGATCCTTGATTCACTGATCCCGTACTTGCTCCAGTACCCCTTTCCAGAACACTAAGCATTGCCTGAAATAAAGCATCATCCCCAGCGGCCCGATCATAAGACCCCGTCTTAGTTGCCAGTGGCGCTCGTGCCTCCTCAGCTGGCATATGTCCCGAAGATGAATATCTAGTCTGAGTACTTCTTTGGCCTCGACCACGGCCTCTTCCACGTGCTGCCCTTGTACTCATATCGTATTATCTAATTCATAAATTTTATGAATTAGTTCAATATTCCAATATTTATTACAGATGTTTATGTAGATATAGTATTTCAGAGTTTTGTTTTCACAGAATCGTAGCCTAGCTACAGTTTTAGCCTTCTAGAGTTTCCAGTTCTTCCTATGTCTCAGCCTTCTACAGTCTTAGTGTTACCCTAACTACAAAATTTAGTAGGATCTTAGTACTATCTACAGTAATGTTTCAGTTTTACAGTATCACAGTTAAGTACAGTAAGGCAGAAGATACTTACAGACTTGGTGCTGGAGACTCGGTGCGCCACTCTTTAGACACCAAATTCAAAAACACTCAAGTTTCGTCGGTAATACTTGTTTTAAATATACTTTGTTAAAAACTTTCTCAAAGACCATAGACTTTTAAAAAAAAATAAAAATATTTTTGGAAGGGAAATAAATTTTTAAAAGATTTTTCTTAAATAAGATTTTCCAAAATCGAATTTCAAAAACAAGTTAGGGCTTAAAATTTAAAAAGACATTTGAACCCGTTCCACAGCTGAGTTGCTGCAACCGGGCTCTGATACCATTAAATGTAACACTCCAAACCCGGTTCATATGTTATGGCCAGATCTAGTGTGTCACATGAGCGTTTGATTTATCTGTGATCTTCTTATAATAAAACGTTATATTGTTCGTAGTAAAACCATGTTTAATAGCTTGAAATTAAGAAACATTATCAGTTTAAAAACCGTATTTATTTCCAAGTAAGAATCAATCTTTAAAAGATCTCATTGATGTATTATCGTTGATGCGTTTTCCAATTGTTAAGTAAAGCATGTTTTCAAAACATTTGATTAAGTTTGAAAACCCATATAACCCAGCCTACCGTTGTAAAACAAACAATAAAGAAAACCCAAAACCAAAATACCCGAGCGGCCTTATTACAACATAAATCCAAAATTTAGAAGTAAAAATATAAATAAATTAAATTTAAGAAAACTAAAAACCGAAGGTATGAATCACATGGTCACCCCGAATCCCTCTCTGCTCCAAGTCCTCTATGGTTGGGGGTTACCTGCATGGATGGAAATGAAAGGGTGAGTTTGTGAAAACTCAGTGTGTAAAGTAACCCAACTAGTATCAAAGACCAGTCAAAACTCAGTCTGGGCCGAAGCCCTATTCAGATTCAGATCAAACTGGGCCTTGGCCCTTTTCAGAAATAGAGTGGGCCTTGGGCCCATTTCAGATACAAAATAGAAAATATATATATAAGAATGTATGAATGCAAAGCCCAAGCCCAATCCACCCCTACACACCACCCGTACTAGCCCTACACACTATGTGGGGGATAACTCAATCCACCCAGCCCTACACACCACAAACGTAGCAGAGATGCTAATATAGAAATCGTGGTAGAGCCACCAGAATCGAAATACGAGGCAGAGCCTCTAAGTAGATTACGTGACAATGCCACTTTAAGCACTTCCTCTACATCCATAACCCAACCCCATGCAAACTAGAGTACTACATGACATGGCATACAAAATATTAGATACAATGACATGCAAATCAGTCAACTATTTCTAAAGGTATAACAGTCATTTAACACCTAGGGATATAACACTCATTTAGCACCTAGGGGTAAAATAGTAATTTTCACTCTTTAGGGGTATTTTGGTAATTTAACCACGTCACTAAGTTTCATGCTTAATCCAACCTTCTAGCAGGTCAAATGTCGCTCTGAGCAACTCAAATAGTCTATAAATTCATATAGTGCCCTTTGGCCCTAAACCCCTAATGGGCTCAAGAGAGCCCACAGGCTACTGTGGCCCACTCAGTCTAATTCTTACACATATTATCGCAAATTTAATATCCAGTTTACCAGAAACCACTTACCGCATACTTTTACCCATATGGGCCCGAGAGCCCATTGGGCCTTATTTTCGCCTATCGAGGCCTAAAACAGCCTAAGTGTACGGAAGTGCGCACAGTAGCCCATTATTCCAGATTCATGATTACGAAATTACCCACGAGCGTTCGCACGCTCGCAAGTCCACGAAATGTCGACATTTCAGCATTTCAACTTTTCAGCTTTTGCCGATCTAAGCTACCAGAGGTTGTCGTTACACACCTGTTTGAGAACTACGTCGAGATCCCGTGAACGATCAACCTACAAAAGTTTACTCGCTATGTTAATCCATAATCTAATTGAAACCACCATCATCTTACCCCATACATATTCGGCTACTATTAACCAATCACCCATTTCTTACCTTTGTCGAAATCTAGCCCCAACCCCTAGACTGCTTCCCTTTGTCCTACCACCAACCTTCCTTTACCAGATCTGTCACCACGAATAACTAAAAACACCATTTACCATAAGAAAAAGGGGTTTAAATCGGCTTACTAGACAAATACCCAAAACCGATTAGTGCATAGGGAGATAGGACATTCGTCTTTTCTTTAATCCCACGAACATGAAGAAAAAGAATCGAATTCTTACCACAGGGGTTTGCTAGCCTGATTAATACCGCCAAAGGTTGTTTCCACTACATTAGGCCAAGATCTACACTCGATCTAATCGAAGCACTTAGGGAGAAGATGAATAGATGAAAGGGTTTGATGAATAATAGAGAAGAGAAGATGGGATTCAGTTTTGAGAAGAGAAGAATAGAGAGATTTCGGCCAAGAAGTGTTTAAGGGGAAAAAAAGTGATAGGGTTCGGCTTCTAAAATAAATCGGCACAGAGAGGCCAAGTTTTCAGGATTTCAACTTTTAAAAAATTTGGCTAAGAAGAAATCAGCTAAAAGAAGACTAAATATCTCAGGTTTCAGTTTTAGAAGCAATTGACCAAGAAGGGTTCTAGGTGAGTCGATTTCAACTAACGAAGAAAAGAGGAAAGAGGAGAAGAAGAAGATAGGTTCAGTTTGAGAAGAAAAAGAATTGGAAGGGTTCATTTCTTGCACCAATTGAACAAGGGGGAGGTTGAAAGCTTAGGGACTTTCGACTTTTTGAACAAAAAAGGGAAGAAGAAGTGAAAGAAAAGAAAAACAACAATAGGCACTTTTCAACTTACCTAATTAGTACTAAGAAGAAAATGACCCAAGATGCAAATCCCGAACGGTATACTCTACAAAAATTCGGCTCACTCCTACAACATGTGCCAAAAATGCACACTCAAAAGACCAATAACCAAATTTGCTCTTCAAAGCTTCCCACATTCTACCAACTCTTCCTTCATAACTCAATCCCTAAATTTTCTCCCCTTATCACTCCTTAATCCAATCCCATGAGCAAGTCAAACACCTTACATCAAAGTTCCACTTGGATTCCACCTCTTACTATGCACATGCAATAAAATAAAATAAGTACCTTGCTCACCAAGGGATTCGAACCTTAGCTCCCTCACAAGCCTCCTCATGCCACCTCTTTGTGTTTTAAGTAGCTCTACCTTGCCACTTTACCACAGGCTCACTTGTGCCATAAAGCCTAAACATTTATTTAAAAGTGCACTTTGCCCAAGTCCACTCTCACATAGGTCTAAAATTTAAAATTCTGCCAGGTTTTAGACTTAAAAGCAAGCCCTCTAAAGGTCCACTAATCACACCCAACACATTAATACAACACACCATACCATGCAAACTAAATTCATGCAAAAATCGAAAACCTTAAAAAAATTAGGGTGTGACATGCGCCACTTATAGAGATCATTATTATGTCTCATAACTAAGCATCAACTCTAAGATTTCTCGTTGAACTATCTTGAGTATGAATGGATCTTTAATAAGTCGTCCATGTGGGGTCTCGAGCCAATGCCATGCCCCAGACATGGTCTTACACTAGCTCATATATTAAGTCGATGCCATGTCCCAGATAGGTCTTACACTAACTTTCCATGTATCAAGGCCGATGCCGTGTCCTAAACAGGTCTTACACTGGCTCTCATTTGACAGTGTCGATGCCATGTCCCAAATAGGTATTACATTGACATGTAACAAGCTAATGCCATGTCACAGATAGGTCTTACACAAGCTTGTATATCTCAAGCTGACACATGACCAGACATGTCTACACTAGCTCTCGCCTCAAAGCCGATGCATGTCCCAGACATGTCTTACACTAGCACACACACGTCACCCAATTGTCATGGCATGAACATCCAATTCTATTCTAACTATTCAACCGGGCTCTATTGCACGAGCTTTTATCAATTTAAATCTATACATCATCATTCAACAATTTATGCTCAAATAATGTTCTCATAAACATCTCATAGGTACAATTTATCAACAACTTACCTCGGTATACAAAATGAAGGTGTCGATTCGATTTACTCGACATGCTTGGCTTTTCTCTGGTCTAAGATTAGATTTGGAAAATCTTGATCTATGACAATAAAAATTCGCCAATTTAGTCACTAATTTAATACAATCAATCTAAAATTCACAAATTGGCAAAATGACCATTTTGCCCCAAGACTATGGTAAATTGACCATTTTACCCCTAGGCTCAAAAATTAATTTTTTATCAAATTTCCTTATCAACCAAGCCTATCTAAGTCCTTTTATCCAAAGGACAACTTCAAATATCCACCATTCAGGCATTTAACAAAGCAACTCTTTTTCTTTTCCAACAAGCCAGTTTCTATGTGTTCCCATGTACACACTTTCACAAGTTGTTTATTTAACCACCACGACTCATTTTCTTCCCAAAATTTCCAGCAAACATCATTTACACACTCATGGAAAGGTTTTAAACTTTCCACTAAAATACCAATTAGCCCCCTCATTTTGTAGCTCATGCTACTAAGGTCTTAAAAATGTAAAAATATACTATAAATGACCTAAAAATCACTTACTAATGAGTGTTAGAGGCTGCTGAAAATTTTTGAACTTTAACTCTTCATTTTTTCTGCCATTTTTGGTGAGAATAAAGAAGAAATGAAGAAGATGAGAGCTAGGCACTAGGCTATTATTGAAATGTCAAAATATCCCACCTAATGCTTTAAAAAAATTTGACTTTTCTTTCTCATCTAGTCACATGGCAGACCACTTCTAATTCATGGGCCTAATTTCCCTTTAAAGCCCTCAAGTTTCACTTTGTTAGCCAATTGAGGCAATTAACTAGTAATTCATGACTTTTACCATTTACGCGATTTAGTCCTTTCTCACGATTAAGCCTTCAATCGCGTAAATTAATTCGCCTAAATTTTCATGCCCACTTATAAAATTACTAAAACACATAATTCAACACTAAAATAATTTTCTTACAACTCGGGAAGTGATTTCAAAATCACTATTCTGACGAGGCTCGATTTTGGGCCATTACAGTATGCCTCTATTTTCAAAAAATTTTCCAATGTTTTCCAAAGTTCTCGGTTTAGTCCTAGACCGCTTCCATGGTATGTATTGGGCCTCATAGGTTCCATATCAAGGACTTAGTGATAAAATTTGAAAAGTTTAATTTGGATGTAAACTTTATGTCTCGATTTTGTACGATTGCATGTGTATGTTCCGGTAATGCCTCGTATCATGTTCTGACGTCGAACATGTGTAAAGGGTGTTATATTTACCCCATTTAATTTTAATTTTGTTTTACTTTGGTCCCTTTAAACAATGCACATAAAGAAGTTGGGATATTCTCCACTTCGGTCCCTGTCTCTTTTTCGCGCATTACAATGTAGTCATTTATTTTTATTTTATCTCAATTTGCCCCTAAAATTCCGTTTAAATTTCATTTTAATCCTTTTTGCATTTATTTTATTATAATTTAAGCTCAAAATTTCCTTTCAATTTCGATTTAAACCTTTAATCATTTAATTTCAACCTTTTATAGATTTTTATATGTATATTATTTTTTTATATTTATTTATTTGTTATATCGTTACTTTTTACATATTTAAGAAATTTATATTTTACATTTCCTTAAGCATTTATTTTGCCCAAAATTATTATTATTGTTATTATTCATTGGGTTTTGATTATTTATATTAGAAACATACTATTCTATACTATACTCGAATAAATCAAATACACGTTATTTCAAAAGTTACATTAGTTTTGGCACAATGCATAATTTTTTTTTGAATCGAGGCATTGATCATTATTTTTGGAATTAGAAAAGTTGTGTTCCTAACTTATGGAATATGGCTTCTTTCTAAAACCAAGATAGTCGAACGTCTACTTTAAAAGAAATAAAAAATGAGATTTAATGTAACACCCTGAATTTGGGCCTAGAAGAATTGGGCTTTAAGTCTAGGTTCGGATAGAATAAAATTTGAATAATTGAGAAGTTTTAAATATTATCGTTTAAGAAAAAAAAATTTTGAATTAAATTATTCTTAGAAAATATTTCTGTATTTATTATTACTGATGTTTTAAAATTTTATGAAAATTATAATTATGGTTATTAGAAAAAAATATTACTATATTTAAAAATTATTATCATTAGATAAAAACATATTTATAAAATTATTATTGTTATTACTATTATTATTTTTATTATAAAGATATAAATGGCATTATTACAATTGGTGTTTAGTTTAGTAATTATGTAACACCCTGATTTTCGGGATTTTTGGGGTTAATGAGATTTTTGGTGCAGTTGGGAAATTTTGTGTTCTGATTGCTAAAATGGTGTTTGGATGTGTTAGTGGGCCTTTAGAAAGCCCAAACTTCGGTTAAAAATCGATAAAAATAGTTAAGTACGTTTTAAGTAAAAAGGGGGAACTGGGTCTAGAGGGCCCTTAAGAAAAATTGTGTAAAATATGTCACAAAGGGAGCCTTGGTAGAGTGGCAAGGTGGCACCACTAAGCTCCTAAAAAAGTAGCACCTAAGTGGGTATTCAAGGACAAGGGTTCGAGTTGCAAGGTAAGCGTAGTGTTCTTTTTAATTTTTAAGCATGTGCCGGGCATGTGACTATTTTAAGTAGGAATTTCGGCAAGGGCTTTTATGAACTTGGGCCGATTACTCAAGTGTGATATTAGGGTTATATCTTTTTCTATTTTCTGTCATAAGAATTAGGGTTAGCCACCTTAGGAATTAAACTTCTCTTTTACTGTCAGAAAAGCCGAAACTTGCCTCCCTAGAAAGCTTCTAGCCGATTTCTTCTTCTTCACCTCTACCATTATTTTTTTCACTTTTCTTTTTCTTCTTCGATCTCTTCCCTAGCCGAATACCCTCCTTACTCAGATTCACTGTTTCTTTTGCTTCCACCCCTCTCAAAATCAACCATAGCCAATTGCTCAAAGTGCCAGAAGTCCCGAAAACTGCTTTCTTTTGCCGAATCTTTCTAAGCCAAATTATCCCTATTCCTTTCACCTGTTGTGGCCGATTACTACACTCCCTTGAATCACACTATTGTCGACACCATCACCCAAAATCTACACCCAAAACGCCATCCTCTTCTCTTGTTGAAAAGCCGAAATTAGCATAGTTGTAGGGAGATAGCCGAAATTGCAAATCTCAGAGATAAGGTTTCTACTGACGTTTAAGGGTCAGATTTACATCAGATCTGCATAGGAACTAAAGGGAAATCATTGGTAAGTGTTTAATACTTCAGATCTGTTCAATATTTCATATTTGGAAAAGCCGAAAGTCCCTAAAGTTAAGGATTTTGTCGTTTTGGACTTTTGGTAAATCAAGTGGTGTTTTCTTTGTTCTTTTTGTGTGTTAGTTAAAGAAGAAGGTGATCAAACAAGGAGTTGAAGACATTGGAACATCAGATCTAGATCTAAAGGGATTTAAATCGGCAAGGTAAGAACATTAAGGCCATTGGAGGTGTTGGCCGAATGTGTAAGTAAGGCTTTGGGTAAGTTTTCAATTCAGATTAAGTGTTGGTATGGTCTAATCAATTAAGTATTGGATTGTAGGGATTAACGCATAGGAGATCTCGTAGGAGAAACTGCAAAACAGGTGTGTGTTTCGAACTCCTTTCAATGCGCAAATCGGCAAAAGCCGAAAAGCTGAAATGCCGAAGTTTCAGTATTTCGAGAGCTTGTGAGCGTGTGAACGTTCTCAAGTTAGTAGGAGAAGGTTAGTTTTGGAATCAGCACTGTTAGGCGTGTCGACCGCTAAATTTTGGACATTATGGTAAGTTGGGCCTCGGTGGGCCAAATATGGGCCCAATGGGCGATTTGGGCCCATGTGAGTAAAAATGGGTTTAAAGGTAATATTGTGAACTGTAGGCGTGAAAACAATTAAAGCAAGGTAACTGATTATGAAATTGGGACTAAATGGGCCTAATGGGCCAATCGACGTAATAGGGCTCATTAGGGGTTTTAGGGCTTGAATGCTAAGACTGAAAAACTGAGTTAACCAGACTTCTGTGACAACTATGTGATTAATAAATACTGTAATAAGCATAAAATCTGTAACATGAGAGCAAAATTACTGAAATACCCTTAGGGTAAGAAATTACTGTTTTGCCCCTAGGTAGAAAATTACCGTTATACCCCTAGGGATAAAATTGACTGTACTGTTTGACATGACTGTTACTGTTATTGCATGCCATGATATGTATCTATTGCATGGGTTGGGTTTTGATAATGGAGGAAGTGTGAGTGGCACAGCCACGTTACTGAAAAGGGGCTATGCCTCGTACTGTTTCTGAAAGGGGCTTTGCCTCGTATACTGTTTAACTGAGCAGCCATGCTGCGACTGTGGTGTGTGGGATGGGTGGGTCGAGTTATTCCCCACATGGTGTGTTGGCTGGTACGGGTGGTGTGTAGCGGTTGGTGGGTTGAGTAGTCTCCCCAATTGGGTTTGCATTTATACTGTATTACTGTACTGTACTATTCTGGGCCTATGGGCCAATCTGTTATCTGAATAGGGCTTCAGCCCAGTATCTGTTATAGGAACTTGGCCCAGATTACTGTTTCCTGAATAGGGCTTCAGCCCAGTATCTGACTGAGACTGGTTAGGGTTTAGGCCCAGTGGGCTTGAGCCAATTTGGGCTTTGGATGGGTTCTGCACACACTGAGTTTTCCCAAACTCACCCCTTTTTCCTTCCATCCTTACAGGTAACCCTTAGATTGGTGGACTTGGAGCTGGGAGGGATTCAGAGTGGCCACATGGACTGGACTGATGGTTTTAATTAAGTTAACTATTTCAATTTAATCTTAGTTATTTTTATTCTGATTTTGGGTTTGTAATAAGGGCCTTTTTAATTATTTTTAATGTGTTTATTAGCTTAAAGTAAGATATTACTTAATTCGTTTTGAAATTGGTTAGCTAAGGCACGTTTTATAAAAGCTACTCGTTTTCCAAAATATCTCGATAAGTAGAGCAAAGCTTCCGCAACGTAAATGTTTTCACAAATATATATATTCAATACGTTTAAACTTAATTTGTTTGTAGACAAATCACAATGTTAAAGTGTGGCAATGGATGTGTGCATGTCTAGGAGTGGATCTAGGAAGAGCTTGGTACTTAAGCAGTCTAAATGACTCACCTCCTCTTCTCTTGAATCCTACCTGGTGCATGGTATCCATTCACTTTAAGTCATAACAAAGAGGATCTGATTTTCTGATACTTAAATTGTTTTTCTAAAATAACATATTTCAGTGTCTACAACGGTTTTCAAGCTTTCGAAATTTTCCATAAGATTTTACAAAGTTGTTAACAAAGTTTTGATTACTACAATAATTCACGTTTTGGAAAGATAAACACAAGTTAAGGTTTTATACAAATTTGGCGGTAAAAGTTTCTAAACATTAAGAAGGGTTTTCAATGAGAACACAATTTTGGAAAAACACTTCAATGTGACAACCAGACTTGGCCGTAACGTCTGGGCCAGGTTTGGGGTGTTACATTTAATGGTATCAGAGCCCGATTGCAACCACTCGGCTGTGGATCGGGTCCAAAAAGGTTTTCAAAATTTTTAAGCCCAAGAAGGGTATTTTTGAAAAAATCTGATTTTATGGAAAATCTTTGTTTTAAAGAGATTTTTCAAACTTGTCTTCTTTAAACCACACAGGTTTTGAGAAATTAATTTTAAAAGGCTTCAATCTTTCTGAGCTTCTCTGAAATCTGGTAAATTGAGATGTGGCACACTGAATCCCCGGCACCAAGTCTGTAAGTATTTCTATCTATTATACTATATTGTACTAGAATAATGTTGTAGATAGAACTGACACTTTATTATCATATTATAGTTAAGGTAATACTGAAACCGTAGAAACTGAGACAGTAGAAACTAAAAGCTCTAAAAGATTGAGACTATGGTTAGGCTATGCTTCTGTGAAACGAAAACTTTAAAATACTATCTTTGCATAAGACATATGATTAAATAGTAAAATTTTTGAGAACTCTGTAGTTATTTGATATGTGTACGGGTAATGTAGAGTATCAATATTGATTCTGAGGGTAAGCAAAGTCTGCCAACTTCGGGTAGCGGTAACTCGGGGCTTAGGACTGAGGCACTGGTTGAATTAGTAAGGAAAGTGGTAGAAGTGGTATTGGATACCAAAATTAAGGAAATGAGGGAAACGCTTCAAGTAAGGTGCTTAGAGTGTAAGAAGAGGAAGGATCCAAGTTCGCAAAGGACAGAGTCTCGTTCTGTGAAACATGCTAGGGCACGACTGAACTTTTCAGCTTGCAAGAACTGCAATAGACGACATCCAGGTGAACGCCATAAGGAGAAAATAGGATGATTTATATGCGGGTCCCTGGAGCATCGAGCTCTTGATTGCAAAGCTTATTCTAATTAGGAGTGTGTGATGGTTGGATACGAATGGTAGGCGCAAGTGGTAATATTTATTTACTTCAGTAATTAGATGTTCTGGGTCGTACTGAAATTATTTAGATAAGAGTGCGCAGCGGTAGCGTAGTAGCATAGCGATGCACGATTATTGTAGTTTTGGAAATTTCGAGGACGAAATTTCTTTAAGGAGGGTAGAGTTGTAACACCCTAAATTTGGGCCTAGAAGAATTGGGCTTTAAGTCTAGGTTCGGATAGAAGAAAATTTGAATAATTGAGAAGTTTTAAATATTATCGTTTAAGAAAAAAAATTTTGAATTAAATTATTCTTAGAAAATATTTCTGTATTTATTATTACTGATGTTTTAAAATTTTATGAAAATTATAATTATGGTTATTAGAAAAAAATATTACTATATTTAAAAATTATTATCATTAGATAAAAACATATTTATAAAATTATTATTGTTATTACTATTATTATTTTTATTATAAAGATATAAATGGCATTATTACAATTGGTGTTTAGTTTAGTAATTATGTAACACCCTGATTTTCGGGATTTTTGGGGTTAATGAGATTTTTGGTGTAGTTGGGAAATTTTGTGTTCTGATTGCTAAAATGGTGTTTGGATGTGTTAGTGGGCCTTTAGGAAGCCCAAAATTCGGTTAAAAATCGATAAAAATAGTTAAGTACGTTTCAAGTAAAAAGGGGGAACTGGGTCTAGAGGGCCCTTAAGAAAAATTGTGTAAAATATGTCACAAAGGGAGCCTTGGTAGAGTGGCAAGGTGGCACCACTAAGCTCCTAAAAAAGTGGCACCTAAGTGGGTATTCAAGGACAAGGGTTCGAGTTGCAAGGTAAGCGTAGTGTTCTTTTTAATTTTTAAGCATGTGCTGGGCATGTGACTATTTTAAGTAGGAATTTCGGCAAGGGCTTTTATGAACTTAGGCCGATTACTCAAGTGTGATATTAGGGTTATATCTTTTTCTATTTTCTGTCATAAGAATTAGGGTTAGCCACCTTAGGAATTAAACTTCTCTTTTACTGTCAGAAAAGCCGAAACTTACCTCCCTAGAAAGCTTCTAGCTGATTTCTTCTTCTTCACCTCTACCATTATTTTTTTTCACTTTTCCTTTTCCTCTTCGATCTCTTCCCTAGCCGAATACCCTCCTTACTCAGATTCACTCTTACTTTTGCTTCCACCCCTCTCAAAATCAACCATAGCCAATTGCTCAAAGTGCCAGAAGTCCCGAAAATTGCTTTCTTTTGCCGAATCTTTCTAAGCCAAATTATCCCTATTCCTTTCACCTGTTGTGGCCGATTACTACACTCCCTTGAATCACACCATTGTCGACACCATCACCCAAAATCTACACCCAAAACGCCATCCTCTTCTCTTGTTGAAAAGCCGAAATCACCATAGTTGTAGGGAGATAGCCGAAATTGCAAATCTCAGAGATAAGGTTTCTACTGACGTTTAAGGGTCAGATTTACATCAGATCTGCATAGGAACTGAAGGGAAATCATTGGTAAGTGTTTAATACTTCAGATCTGTTCAATATTTCATATTTGGAAAAGCCGAAAGTCCCTAAAGTTAAGGATTTTGTCGTTTTGGACTTTTGGTAAATCAAGTGGTGTTTTCTTTGTTCTTTTTGTGTGTTAGTTAAAGAAGAAGGTGATCAAACAAGGAGTTGAAGACATTGGAACATCAGATCTAGATCTAAAGGGATTTAAATCGGCAAGGCAAGAACATTAAGGCCATTGGAGGTGTTGGCCGAATGTGTAAGTAAGGCTTTGGGTAAGTTTTCAATTCAGATTAAGTGTTGGTATGGTCTAATCAATTAAGTATTGGATTGTAGGGATTAACGCATAGGAGATCTCGTAGGAGAAACTGCAAAACAGGTGTGTGTTTCGAACTCCTTTCAATGCGCAAATCGGCAAAAGCCGAAAAGCCGAAATGCCGAAGTTTCAGTATTTCGAGAGCTTGTGAGCGTGTGAACGTTCTCAAGTTAGTAGGAGAAGGTTAGTTTTGGAATCGGCACTATTAGGCGTGTTGACCGCTAAATTTTGGACATTATGGTAAGTTGGGCCTCGGTGGGCCAAATATGGGCCCAATGGGCGATTTGGGCCCATGTGAGTAAAAATGGGTTTAAAGGTAATATTGTGAACTGTAGGCGTGAAAATAATTAAAGCAAGGTAACTGATTATGAAATTGGGACTAAATGGGCCTAATGGGCCAATCGATGTAATAGGGCTCATTAGGGGTTTTAGGGCTTGAATGCTAAGACTGAAAAACTGAGTTAACCGGACTTCTGTGACAACTATGTGATTAATAAATACTGTAATAAGCATAAAATCTGTAACATGAGAGCAAAATTACTGAAATACCCTTAGGGTAAGAAATTACTGTTTTGCCCCTAGGTAGAAAATTACCGTTATACCCCTAGGGATAAAATTGACTGTACTGTTTGACATGACTGTTACTGTTATTGCATGCCATGATATGTATCTATTGCATGGGTTGGGTTTTGATAATGGAGGAAGTGTGAGTGGCACAGCCACGTTACTGAAAAGGGGCTATGCCTCGTACTGTTTCTGAAAGGGGCTTTGCCTCGTATACTGTTTAACTGAGCAGCCATGCTGCGACTGTGGTGTGTGGGCTGGGTGGGTCGAGTTATTCCCCACATGGTGTGTTGGCTGGTACGGGTGGTGTGTAGCGGTTGGTGGGTTGAGTAGTCTCCCCAATTGGGTTTGCATTTATACTGTATTATTGTACTGTACTGTTCTGGGCCTATGGGCCAATCTGTTATCTGAATAGGGCTTCAGCCCAGTATCTGTTATAGGGCCTTGGCCCAGATTACTATTTCCTGAATAGGGCTTCGGCCCAGTATTTGACTGAGACTGGTTAGGGTTTAGGCCCAGTGGGCTTGAGCCAATTTGGGCTTTGGATGGGTTCTGCACACACTGAGTTTTCCCAAACTCACCCCTTTTTCCTTCCATCCTTGCAGGTAACCCTTAGATTGGTGGACTTGGAGCTGGGAGGGATTCAGAGTGGCCACATGGACTGGACTGATGGTTTTAATTAAGTTAACTATTTCAATTTAATCTTAGTTATTTTTATTCTGATTTTGGGTTTGTAATAAGGGCCTTTTTAATTATTTTTAATGTGTTTATTAGCTTAAAGTAAGATATTACTTAATTCGTTTTGAAATTGGTTAGCTAAGGCGCGTTTTATAAAAGCTACTCGTTTTCCAAAATATCTCGATAAGTAGAGCAAAGCTTCCGCAACGTAAATGTTTTCACAAATATATATCTTCAATACGTTTAAACTTAATTTGTTTGTAGACAAATCACAATGTTAAAGTGTGGCAATGGATGTGTGCATGTCTAGGAGTGGATCTAGGAAGAGCTTGGTACTTAAGCAGTCTAAATGACTCACCTCCTCTTCTCTTGAATCCTACCTGGTGCATGGTATCCATTCACTTTAAGTCATAACAAAGAGGATCTGATTTTCTGATACTTAAATTGTTTTTCTAAAATAACATATTTCAGTGTCTACAACAGTTTTCAAGCTTTCGAAATTTTCCATAAGATTTTACAAAGTTGTTAACAAAGTTTTGATTACTACAATAATTCACGTTTTGGAAAGATAAACACAAGTTAAGGTTTTATACAAATTTGGCGGTAAAAGTTTCTAAACATTAAGAAGGGTTTTCAATGAGAACACGATTTTTGAAAAACACTTTAATGTGACACACCAGACTTGGCCGTAACGTCTGGGCCAGGTTTGGGGTGTTGCATTTAATGGTATCAGAGCCCGATTGCAACCACTCGGCTGTGGATCGGGTCCAAAAAGGTTTTCAAAATTTTTAAGCCCAAGAAGGGTATTTTTGAAAAAATCTAATTTTATGGAAAATCTTTGTTTTAAAGAGATTTTTCAAACTTGTCTTCTTTAAACCACACAGGTTTTGAGAAATTAATTTTAAAAGGCTTCAATCTTTCTGAGCTTCTCTGAAATCTGGTAAATTGAGATGTGGCACACTGAATCCCTGGCACCAAGTCTGTAAGTATTTCTATCTATTATACTATATTGTACTAGAATAATGTTGTAGATAGAACTGACACTTTATTATCATATTATAGTTAAGGTAATACTGAAACCGTAGAAACTGAGACAGTAGAAACTAAAAGCTCTAAAAGATTGAGACTATGGTTAGGCTATGCTTCTGTGAAACGAAAACTTTAAAATACTATCTTTGCATAAGACATATGATTAAATAATAAAATTTTTGAGAACTCTGTAGTTATTTGATATGTGTACGGGTAATGTAGAGTATCAATATGGATTCTGAGGGTAAGCAAAGTCTGCCAACTTCGGGTAGCGGTAACTCGGGGCTTAGGACTGAGGCACTGGTTGAATTAGTAAGGAAAGTGGTAGAAGTGGTATTGGATACCAAAATTAAGGAAATGAGGGAAACGCTTCAAGTAAGGTGCTTAGAGTGTAAGAAGAGGAAGGATCCTAGTTCGCAAAGGACAGAGTCTCGTTCTGTGAAACATGCTAGGGCACGACTGAACTTTTCAGCTTGCAAGAACTGCAATAGACGACATCCAGGTGAACGCCATAAGGAGAAAAGAGGATGATTTATATGCGGGTCCCTGGAGCATCGAGCTCTTGATTGCAAAGCTTATTCTAGTTAGGAGTGTGTGATGGTTGGATACGAATGGTAGGCGCAAGTGGTAATATTTATTTACTTCAGTAATTAGATGTTCTGGGTCGTACTGAAATTATTTAGATAAGAGTGCGCAGCGGTAGCGTAGTAGCATAGCGATGCACGATTATTTTAGTTTTGAAAATTTCGAGGACGAAATTTCTTTAAGGAGGGTAGAGTTGTAACACCCTGAATTTGGGTCTAGAAGAATTGGGCTTTAAGTCTAGGTTCGGATAGAAGAAAATTTGAATAATTGAGAAGTTTTAAATATTATCGTTTAAGAAAAAAAAATTTTGAATTAAATTATTCTTAGAAAATATTTCTGTATTTATTATTACTGATGTTTTAAAATTTTATGAAAATTATAATTATGGTTATTAGAAAAAAATATTACTATATTTAAAAATTATTATCATTAGATAAAAACATATTTATAAAATTATTATTCTTATTACTATTATTATTTTTATTATAAAGATATAAATGGCATTATTACAATTGGTGTTTAGTTTAGTAATTATGTAACACCCTGATTTTCGGGATTTTTGGGGTTAATGAGATTTTTGGTGCAGTTGGGAAATTTTGTGTTCTGATTGCTAAAATGGTGTTTGGATGTGTTAGTGGGCCTTTAGGAAGCCCAAACTTCGGTTAAAAATCGATAAAAATAGTTAAGTACGTTTTAAGTAAAAAGGGGGAACTGGGTCTAGAGGGCCCTTAAGAAAAATTGTGTAAAATATGTCGCAAAGGGAGGCTTGGTAGAGTGGCAAGGTGGCACCACTAAGCTCCTAAAAAAGTGGCGCCTAAGTGGGTATTCAAGGACAAGGGTTCGAGTTGCAAGGTAAGCGTTGTGTTCTTTTTAATTTTTAAGCATGTGCCGGGCATGTGACTATTTTAAGTAGGAATTTCGGCAAGGGCTTTTATGAACTTGGGCCGATTACTCAAGTGTGATATTAGGGTTATATCTTTTTCTATTTTCTGTCATAAGAATTACGGTTAGCCACCTTAGGAATTAAACTTCTCTTTTACTGTCAGAAAAGCCGAAACTTGCCTCCCTAGAAAGCTTCTAGCCGATTTCTTCTTCTTCACCTCTACCATTATTTTTTTTCACTTTTCTTTTTCCTCTTCGATCTCTTCCCTAGCCGAATACCCTCCTTACTCAGATTCACTCTTTCTTTTGCTTCCACCCCTCTCAAAATCAACCATAGCCAATTGCTCAAAGTGCCAGAAGTCCCGAAAACTGCTTTCTTTTGCCGAATCTTTCTAAGCCAAATTATCCCTATTCCTTTCACCTGTTGTGGCCGATTACTACACTCCCTTGAATCACACCATTGTCAACACCATCACCCAAAATCTACACCCAAAACGCCATCCTCTTCTCTTGTTGAAAAGCCGAAATCACCATAGTTGTAGGGAGATAGCTGAAATTGCAAATATCAGAGATAAGGTTTCTACTGACGTTTAAGGGTCAGATTTACATCAGATCTTCATAGGAACTGAAGGGAAATCATTGGTAAGTGTTTAATACTTCAGATCTGTTCAATATTTCATATTTGGAAAAGCCGAAAGTCCCTAAAGTTAAGGATTTTGTCGTTTTGGACTTTTGGTAAATCAAGTGGTGTTTTCTTTGTTCTTTTTGTGTGTTAGTTAAAGAAGAAGGTGATCAAACAAGGAGTTGAAGACATTGGAACATCAGATCTAGATCTAAAGGGATTTAAATCGGCAAGGTAAGAACATTAAGGCCATTGGAGGTGTTGGCCGAATGTGTAAGTAAGGCTTTGGGTAAGTTTTCAATTCAGATTAAGTGTTGGTATGGTCTAATCAATTAAGTATTGGATTGTAGGGATTAACGCATAGGAGATCTCGTAGGAGAAACTACAAAACAGGTGTGTGTTTCGAACTCCTTTCAATGCGCAAATCGGCAAAAGCCGAAAAGCCGAAATGCCGAAGTTTCAGTATTTTGAGAGCTTGTGAGCGTGCGAACGTTCTCAAGTTACTAGGAGAAGGTTAGTTTTGGAATCGGCACTGTTAGGCGTGTTGACCGCTAAATTTTGGACATTATGGTAAGTTGGGCCTCGGTGGGCCAAATATGGGCCCAATGGGCGATTTAGGCCCATGTGAGTAAAAATGGGTTTGAAGGTAATATTGTGAACTGTAGGCGTGAAAACAATTAAAGCAAGGTAACTGATTATGAAATTGGGACTAAATGGGCCTAATGGGCCAATCGACGTAATAGGGCTCATTAGGGGTTTTAGGGCTTGAATGCTAAGACTGAAAAACTGAGTTAACCGGACTTCTGTGACAACTATGTGATTAATAAATACTGTAATAAGCATAAAATCTGTAACATGAGAGCAAAATTACTGAAATACCCTTAGGGTAAGAAATTACTGTTTTGCCCCTAGGTAGAAAATTACCGTTATACCCCTAGGGCTAAAATTGACTGTACTGTTTGACATGACTGTTACTGTTATTGAATGCCATGATATGTATCTATTGCATGGGTTGGGTTTTGATAATGGAGGAAGTGTGAGTGGCACAGCCACGTTACTGAAAAGGGGCTATGCCTTGTACTGTTTCTGAAAGGGGCTTTGCCTCGTATACTGTTTAACTGAGCAGCCATGCTGCGACTGTGGTGTGTGGGCTGGGTGGGTCGAGTTATTCCCCACATGGTGTGTTGGCTGGTACGGGTGGTGTGTAGCGGTTGGTGGGTTGAGTAGTCTCCCCAATTGGGTTTGCATTTATACTGTATTACTGTACTGTACTGTTCTGGGCCTATGGGCCAATCTGTTATCTGAATAGGGCTTCAGCCCAGTATCTGTTATAGGGCCTTGGCCCAGATTACTGTTTCCTGAATAGGGCTTCGGCCAAGTATCTGACTGAGACTGGTTAGGGTTTAGGCCCAGTGGGCTTGAGCCAATTTGGGCTTTGGATGGGTTCTGCACACACTGAGTTTTCCCAAACTCACCCCTTTTTCCTTCCATCCTTGCAGGTAACCCTTAGATTGGTGGACTTGGAGCTGGGAGGGATTCAGAGTGGCCACATGGACTGGACTGATGGTTTTAATTAAGTTAACTATTTCAATTTAATCTTAGTTATTTTTATTCAAATTTTGGGTTTGTAATAAGGGCCTTTTTAATTATTTTTAATGTGTTTATTAGCTTAAAGTAAGATATTACTTAATTCGTTTTGAAATTGGTTAGCTAAGGCGCGTTTTATAAAAGCTACTCGTTTTCCAAAATATCTCGATAAGTAGAGCAAAGCTTCCGCAACGTAAATGTTTTCACAAATATATATCTTCAATACGTTTAAACTTAATTTGTTTGTAGACAAATCACAATGTTAAAGTGTGGCAATGGATGTGTGCATGTCTAGGAGTGGATCTAGGAAGAGCTTGGTACTTAAGCAGTCTAAATGACTCACCTCCTCTTCTCTTGAATCCTACCTGGTGCATGGTATCCATTCACTTTAAGTCATAACAAAGAGGATCTGATTTTCTGATACTTAAACTGTTTTTCTAAAATAACATATTTCAGTGTCTACAACGGTTTTCAAGCTTTTGAAATTTTCCATAAGATTTTACAAAGTTGTTAACAAAGTTTTGATTACTACAATAATTCACGTTTTGGAAAGATAAACACAAGTTAAGGTTTTATACAAATTTGGCGGTAAAAGTTTCTAAACATTAAGAAGGGTTTTCAATGAGAACACGATTTTCGAAAAACACTTCAATGTGACACACCAGACTTGGCCGTAACGTCTGGGCCAGGTTTGGGGTGTTACATTTAAGTAGTGATCAATTGACGTATATTCTCGTTTTCGAGGATTTAAGGCATTGTGTCCTAACTTACGGGACATGATCCTTTTCTCTCGATTAACTTGAAATAAGCCCTTTTCATGAAAATTACTTTAGTTAGGTATTTCCTTGATGCAAAAAGGGATCGTATTTTTAAATCTCCTTAAATTTTCAATTTTTGACACTAAGACACCAAGTAATCAACTAGGTACCAATTTTGGGCATAACGAGGGTGTTAATCCTTCCTCGTGCATAACTGACTCCTAAACCCATTTTCTGGATTTTTGTAGACCGAAAAAATTGTATTAGTAAATCAAACCATTTATTAAAATGATCAAATTATGAGGTGATCCGATCACACCTCATAAAAAAAAAAATTGGTGGGGACTCCCATTTTCATTTTCAAAATAAAAGTCGATTCCAATAAAAAAGTGTTTCGACAATAGGTAGTAATAGAATTTGTATTAAATTAAATAAAATTTTATTTTAATGAATAAAATTTCTTAATGATCAAGTAAAAAGAAATATAAATAAATAATAAAGTTTAACCTTTAGAAATTAAAAGCATAGGAAAGATGATAAATATCATTTAATGTAACAACCCGTTTTTTAGTAGTGTCAGAAACAGTGGTTTTGAGGTCACAAATACGACGAGTAAGTTCATAAATATTATTATTTGTGCTAATTGACCGAATACTTATGTTCAAGTGGTATGACCCTAAAGTCAAGTGGTTTTAGAAAATAAGGTATCGACGTTGTAAATATTTTATTATATATTTACAGAGTGTTATTAAGGTTGTATTAAAGTTTCGTTAAGAAATTTTAACGTTTAAATAGTTAATTAAATAAAAAGGACTAAATCGCAAAAGGTGTAAAATCTAGTCACTATTGATTTACATTGATTAAATGGTTTAATCATTGAAAGGAGAACTTATATGGTAATTGGACCATATGAATTGTAAATGGATGGTTATAGGTATTTTAATTTGTTAAATTATAATATTATAATAAGGTTAAAGTTGTAAATTAATAAAGATAAGTTAAAGATAATAAATAAAATATAGTATCATCTTCCAAATGGGGTCGCCACCCAAAATTGAAAAAGAAAATCACCATTGAAGAAGCTTGTAGGGTTCGGTCAATGTTCCCTTTGCATGTAAGTTCAATTTGAGCTTATTTCTTGTAATTTTTATGTTTTTGAGATCGTTGTAACTAGGTCCAACTAACCCATAGTATCATTTTTTAATTTGCCAAAGATTTTAGATGTTGCCATTGATGAATCCTTGTTATTTTGGAAGTTAAATTATGAAATGGAAGTTTTAGTTGTTATTAGAATTGATTTATTAAGTGATTTTTTTTAGTTTTTAGTTAAAGAATTAAATCGATTAAATATTATATTGATAGGGAATATTTGAGAATTTAGAATAATGTAGGCTGTATGTGAAAGATTAAAAATTTGGTTGGCTTGATAAGTTATAAAATTTTGTTAAATGTGTAGTTTTGGATTTAGGTAGTAAATTGCATAAAAGCTAAAATATTAGTGGAAATTTTGTAAATTTACCAATATTAAGTGTTATAAGTTAAATTGATTATTTTAAGTTATTGAATGGATTAATTGAGTGAAACATTATTATTTAGATCACAAAACAAAACAAACAGATCAAAATCGAGGAAAGGTCGTGGTTGTATTAGTTGTCGACTTCGTTGTTACAACTGTACACAATTGGCCATTCAAATTCATACCAATTTCACATCCAAAAACTACCTATATGATCAAACTCACCTATTAGACTTTATGCTTAAATCAACATGCATACCACATTCTCAAATCCTACCATTTTGTACTCAAAATATCAATTCACAACAAAACATTCACATAGCACTTATAAACCAAATATTGAAGGCCATTTGCACATATTTACATAACCAGGTTTACCAAAATAAGCCAAATCACATGGCCAAACACATAACCAAAACATATAGGCTTCATTAGCCAATAGACCTATACATGCCATATAACCGAAATGCATTGAGTCCAAAAGTACCAAAACAACGATTGGATAGTGTGATGAGATCTCCGACGACTTCCAATCAAAGTGAGCTTCCGAATCATTATAAAACACGAAAAATAAAACAAAGTAAGCTATGAATCTTAGTAAGCTTGTATAGCTAATAAGTGCCCTATATCAATTCATTTTCAATTTAAAGAAGTATATGTTAATGTAATAAACTTCATTCAATCCAACAATTAGCACACTGCCATAACCATATGAATCATATTTTAATTCATCATCTATCACTTACTCATCATATGAATTCATCAACTATCACTTACTTGTCGAACTTATCACGAGTACTTGAACTGACCCGTATCTTCCTTTATATTCTCGTACTATCATGTTTGCCCATTGAACCATTCAGAATAATATCAAATACTCGGATCTCACACATTAAGTGCCATATACGTGGTTAAACCACCTCTATCACATATCACATATGAATGCTCACTCTCAAGCCATCACTGGGCCTGCTCACAAAAGTTGTCGGTTAAGACGTAGCTACATGATGCTGCTCACACAAGCTGTCAAGTACCTACATCACATGCAGGAAAACTCAGTCATCGATAGGATGTATAGGACCAGCACCCAAATCACATAATCACGGTAAACCCTAATGACATGTCATTTGTATCCTATCTTCTCCTAAGGTTCAAACGGGGTCTATTCTCTGTTGATCCCTCGTCGATAACTTTTGTAATGTCATTTTATCATAGTTACATAATTTAAGCATTTAAACACATGTAATACTAAACTTATTAAACATATGAACTTACCTCGAATGTATACGGAGGAAATCGGGTTATCAATCCACTATTTTGTTTTTCCCTCGATCTAATTCCGAACATTGCTTTTCTTGATCTATATATAATAAAATTTAACTTATTTAAATATCATTCTATTCAATTTAGCCCAAAATATATATTTTACAAATTTACACTTTTACCCCTAAACTTTTGACTTTGGGCCCACAAGTTCAGCAGGCCCATTCGGGATTTCGGCTTTTGCTAATTTTCGTGTGTGTAGTGTATGTACACACCTGGTTGACGATCCGCACTACTCTATCCTCAGCCTCAACTTACAACCACAACCACTTTCGAATCAATTCTATACCTTAGACTGCAACCTTATCAAATCCCGAAGCCTTACCATAACCTTACCGTGTACCACTGATTTAAATAGCCTTTCCTTTACTTCTGAATATCCTTAGATCTGCACCAATACACACATATTATCAATATCAAGTAACTCGTATTCCATACGAGTCACCCCTATCAACCATATTAACATTCGACCACCTATGAAACCAAAATTTAGAGTGAATACACTTACCATTGGCTAGAGATCTTTTCCCCGCTTGGAATCTTAGAACCCTACCCCTAGTTTAACAAGGTTAATCCATAAGAAAAGAGAGGATTAGATAGCCCATTCTATTTTGCTAAACACACTAAAAATGATTAACTAGGCAATTACCGAAACTGATCTCCAAACTTGTGGCCTAGATCCCTACTAAATGTGTAATTGGCTTTTAACCACTTGATCAATGGGTTGCAAGTAACAGAACAGGTTTGTGATGCAAAGAAACAAAGGAAATAGGCAAGAGAAGATGAATATTCGGCTTTTAAGAGATTTAAGGGAAGAACTCGGTAAGAAAGTACAGGTATTTGGCTTTTAAGGAAACAAAGGTAACTTTCAGTTTTTAAGAGCTTAGAGATGGTATTCAGCTTTGAGAGATGAAAATCTTGAGTGAAGCTTCGATAACAATAGAAGGGAAATGAAAAGAAAAGAAGAAAGGTTTAGCTAACAAGTGAATTTGGCAAAAGAAACCAAAAACCCTCATGCACATTCGGCATTCCTTTAAATAGGCACAAGCCGATTCTAGCCTCCCTTACAGTCCCATTCGGCACCAACTCTCTCTCTCTCAATCTCGTATTTTTTCTACATTATCTCCACCTTAAAATTCTCTCCTAAACACTCCCCTCTAGAGTCCCCTTTTGCGCCACCACCTTCCTTCTATGAGCAAAAATAAAGTCCCAAAACCAACACACTTGAGCCTCGAACCTTGGACCTTATTTCCCACATGAAATGCCACCTTGTAGCTCCCATGTAACACCACCTTGCCACAGGGTCATAGGCTCTACTGTGTCCTATTTTCCCCTTAATTCGTTTAAGAGGCCTATTACCAAAGTCTAGGGTTCCACTAAGGCAAAAATTAAAATTTTGCTAAGGTCCAGGTTTAAACCTAGGACTTCTCCAACACTCTCAAATACTCCCAAATCTCTTAGCCAACACGCCAACATGCCACCTAGCATACATGGGCCCGGGTCCCATACGCAACCCATGTGGGGCCCACAAGCCCATTGGGCCCACATGGTTGATTCTTCCAGGCCCAATTTCTGGGCGTTACAATTCACCTCTTAAAGAAATTTTGTCCCCGAAATTTCCAACTACCAAATGGTCACATAGCCTAGACTACACCACTACGCTCCCGCTGTGCACTCTAATCCTAATAATATTAACAGACATCCAAACATATCTATTTAGCATAGCGGATAGATATCACATGCATAGAATTTTTATGAAATTAGTTCATAATTCCACTGTTTAAAGCACATGTCTTAGGTAAGTAACAATTTAAAAGTTGTTTCGCAGTTGTAAATCCACTACAGGCTTGAGTTTCCTACGGGCTTTAGTCTCTAAGAACCTTTTGTCTAAAGTCCAGTACTAGAAAAACTTACTTGGCTCGACATCGAGGGCTCGGTGAACCACACTTTAAGAATCTTGCAAAAACTTTTTAATCTAGCTATTTAAAAAAAAAAACAAAACTTAAGGCCCATTTCACAGCTCGAGCTTTGGAACCGAGCTTTGATACCACTAAATGTAACACCCCAAACAAGGCCCAGATGTTATGGCTGAATCCGGTAATGTCATATCAAAGAGATTGTTTTCAAAACAATTTTATGAAATTGAGAATATGTTTGATAGGAAATTTACTTGGTTAAAATCTAAGTTTGGGATTTAGAAATTCAAGTTCATGTCAAGCCCAAAATGAAAGCCCATGTTTAAACAAAACTCCCAAATAATAATGTTACTTAAAAACCAAGTTTAATTTGAGAAAGTTATCTAAGTAAAAATAAAAACTAGGCAGTCAAAACATTGATAAACCCTAAATACAGTCACATCAAAGACACTAGGCCTTATTACATCAAATGAAAACAAAATAACAAAACTAAAGTAATTGAAGGAAATAATTTATTTAAAATCCCTAAGTAACTTGCAGCGTGGCCACCTCCGAGTCCTCTTCCACATCGAGCCGACTACTGAGGGTTACCTGAAACATTAAATTTAAGGGTGTGAGTTTTGCAACTCAGTGTGTACGACCCTTGGCAATCAAATCAATTCAATATACACATATCACATAGGGCCTAAGCCCTAACAGTAACGGTGGTCTGGGCCTTAGCCCACATTGACCTCATATCATATTAGAATCACATGAATGCAATGCTCTCACCCCAAATCCATGTAACACCCTAAACCCGGCCTAGACGCTACGGCCAAGTCTGGTGTGTCACATTGAAGTGTTTTTCAAAAATCATGTTTTCATTAAAACCCTTCTTGTTTAAAACTTGTTGCCAACTAAAATTTGCGTTTGTTTACTTTCAAAACATGGTCAACTAAAAGTTAATCCCCTTTTTTTTTATTTTAACAAAACATTATTACCTTTAAAACCTTCTTTGTTGCGAAAGCTTAATTTAGTTTGTTGTGGAAGACGTAGTGTTTGAAAACAGTTAACATTTTGGAAAACCGCGATTCACCTCTAGTAGATATAATTCAAAGTAAATAAAAACCTTTAAATAAAAATCTAGAAATTATAAAAGGCCTTATTACAAACCAAACCCAAAATAAAGTACTTGAGAGTAAACAATCAAAACAGAAACATAAGCAGTGTGTGGCCTTTTCCAAGTCCCTCGCAGCTCCGATCCGTCTAAGGCTAGGGATTACTTGAAAGGTTAATAAACGGGGTGAGTTTACAAAAACTCAGTGTGTAATCCCCTACTACCAATACGACCAGTCAGTCATGTAAAAGAATTTAAAAGCTTGCCCTACCACAGTTTCCGTATCAATTGGGCCTTAGCCCATTACAAAATCAGAGACATTATCTGAACCAGAACCAGTATCAGAATCAGAATCAGAGTCAGTATCAGTATCAAAATCAAAATCAGAATCAATAATAGAATCAAAGTCGGTATCAGAATCAATTAACAGAATCAAAATCAGAATCAATTAATAGAATCAGAATCAGAATCAAAATCAATTACAGAATCAGAAACAATTAATAGAATCAGAATCAAAATCAGAATCAGTGTGCAAAGAAGCCCATCCAAAGCCTAAGTTAGCTCAAGCCCACTGGGCCTAAGCCCTAACCAGTCACAGTAATATCTGGGTCGAAGCCCTATTCAGATAACAGTAAACTCGGCCTTAGACCTTTTCAGATAGCAGTACGGCCCATAGGCCCATAACAGTAACAGTACAGATAACATGCATGAATGCAAAGCCCAAAATATGTGGGAAGACTGCTTAACCCATCCAACCACTACACACCACCCGTACCAGCCAACACACCATGTGGGGAGACGACTCGACCCACCCATCCGCTACACACTATAGAATTTCCAGCGAGGCTGCCAGATATTGTGATAGAGTCACCAGATACAGATATTGTGGCGAAGCCACCAGAACTGATATATGTGGCGAGGCCATCAGAACAGATATATGTGGCGAGGCCACTAGAACGCTTCCTCCATCAATACTTCCCAAATCCCATGCAACATGTCACGTATGCAGAATGCCATGCCCATATTTGAATCAAACAATCACAGTCAAGTAATTCATGTCACCAACATATATTCACAATCAAATTCGTCAAACACACAGTCCAAGTCAGTCACTTGCCCACAAGGGCAAAACAATTATTTAACACCCTAGGGCAAAATGGAAATTTTACCTCACAGGGGTATCTAGGTCATCCTACCCTATAGGGGTATTTTGGTAATTCTACCTATAGGGGTATTTCAGTAATTCTACCCTAAAGGGGTATTTCGGTAACTCTACCCTACAGAGGTATTTCGATAACTTCGCAAATAGAGGGTAAAATGGTAATTTTACAAATTAAGGGTAGAATGGTAATTTTACAAATCATGGGTAAAATGGTAATTTTATAAATCAGGGGTAAAATAGTAATTTTACAAATCAGGGGTAAAAAGTTAATTTTACAAATTAGGGGTAAAATGGTAATTTTAACAAATCAAAGGTAAAATGGTAATTTTACAAATTAGGGGTAAAATAGTAATTTTACAAACCAGGGGTAAAATGGTAATTTTACAAGTCGAGGGTATTTCAGTAATTTGGTAAACTAAAGCATTCTAAACAGAAATAACGATGCAAAATAGGCCTAGGGCCCATTCTCGGCCCAAATGGGCCTACACGCTTGTGTGGCCCTTTTAGCCCAAATCTAGCCATAGATATGAGATTCACCAAGTCCAGTTTAATATTTACTACACAATCGAACAATTTATCTAATTGTGCCCGTAAACCCATTGGGCCCATATGGCCCCTTTCGACCCATCGCGGCCCGAACAACCTAAACCCACAAGAGCACTCATGACGGCCTCAACTATCGCGTCGAAGCTCCCACACGTGCGCTCGCACGCTCGTGTGGCTACCATCGCCGTGTGATCATCATTTTGGCATTTGCCGCTCTACAGCTAGAGTAGAGTAGAATACACACCTGGTTGGAATCTGGAGTTAATCCATGCGCCGAACACTCCTATGCCCAAACGCCAACCAGGGTATGCTTACTCTCCTTATATAGATCGCTCTATTTAAAGCCAGCTTCTCGCCTACTCCCATGCTAGCTTTCTGATGTGGGATCCTCCATCAATCACCAAAAACTAAAGTATTAGCAAAATAATCAACCCTTGCATGCAAAGGGATTCGAACCATAGTCCTCTCAATAACCATGTAACGCTACCACCACTAGGACACAAGCTCCTTTGTGTCATAAGTTCAACGCATTTATCTTTAAAGCCCGCCTACTCGCTTCCAGATTTATTTAAAAGAAAAACCAAAATAAATTGCAAGATCTAAGACTTGAACCTTGGACCCCCTTGCTTCATTGTCCCTTAAGTGATGCTACTTTGCCACTACACCACACTCCTTTTTGTGTCCTGCTTTCACCAAAAATATTCTTAAAGCCTACCCACTAACGTCAAGGCTCCCATAAGAGAAAAACATCAATTTTTGCTAAGGCCTAGGTTTGAACCCAAGACTTCTCCAACACTCCCAAACCTCTTACCCATCACACCAACACGTCATTCAGTGAATATGGGCTAGGGGCCCATTACGCAACACAAGTGGGGCCCACGTGCTTGCATGGCCCGCCAAGCCAGATTTTCCTACAGCCAAATGTACGACACAGTCAGACCATTAATTCTCATAAGTCCAAAGACAACAACCCGTGTAGGCCCACAAGCCCAATGGGCCCACACGGCCTATTCTTCCAGGCCCAATTTTGGGGCGTTACAACTCTACCCCCTTAAAGAAATTTTGTCCTCGAAATTTCCAACTATTAAACAGTCACATAGTCTAGACTACACCATTATTCTCCTGCTGCGCACTCTAATCTTAATAATACTAACATACATCCAAGAATATCTATTCAGCAAAGTGGATATATATCACATGCATACAATTTCCATGTTCAAAACATCACATCCAAACAATTCCAAATAAGCAGAATAAACACCAAATCTCAATACAGTCCAATATCTAAAGAATCCACAGTATTTCAATTCCAAAACAGACAAAAGTATTTAGAAAACTTACGGATTCAGCGCCGGAGACTCGGTGAACCACACTTTCAGGAAAACGCCAGTAAAACATTTCAAATACTTCAAATCTTTTGAAACAGTTCTTTCAGAAATTTAAAATTAAAAGCCCAATCCACAGAAGAGTTTCGCAACCCAGACTCTGATACAAAAAATGTAACACCCCAAACCCGGCCTAGATGCTACGGCCAAGTTTGGTGTGTCACATTGAAGTGTTTTTCAAAAACCATGTTTTCATTGAAACCCTTCTTGTTTAAAACTTGTTGCCAACTAAAACTTGCATTTGTTTACTTTCAAAACATGGTAAACTAAAAGTTAATCCCCTTTTTTTTATTTTAAAAAAACATTATTACCTTTAAAACATTTTTTGTTACGAAAGCTTAATTTAGTTTGTTGTGGAAGACGTAGTGTTCGAAAACAGTTAACATTTTAGAAAATCGCAATTAACCTCTAGTAGACATAATTCAAAGTAAATAAAAACCTTAAAATAAAAATCCAGAAATTATAAAAGGCCTTATTACAAACCAAACCCAAAATAAAGTACTTGAGAGTAAATAATCAAAACATAAACATAAGCAGTGTGTGGCCTTCTCCGAGTCCCTCGCAGCTCCAATCCGTCTAAGGCTGGGGATTACCTGAAAGGTTAATAAACGGGGTAAGTTTATGAAAACTCAGTGTGTAATCCCCTACTACCAATACGATCAGTCAGTTGTAAAAGAATTTAAAAGTTTGCCTTACCATAGTTTCCGTATCAATTGGGCCTTAGCCCATTACAAAATCAGAGACATTATCTGAACCAGAAGCAGTATCAGAATCAGAATCAGGGTTAGTATCAGTATCAAAATCAAAATCAGAATCAATAATAGAATCAGAGTCGGTATCAGAATCAATTAACAGAATCAAAATCAGAATCAATTAACAGAATCAGAATCAGAATCAGAATCAGAATCAGAATCAGAATCAGTGTGCAAAGAAGCCCATCCAAAGCCCAAGTTAGCTTAAGCCCACTGGGCCGAAGCCCTAACCGGTCACAGTAATATCTAGGCCGAAGCCATATTCAGATAACAGTAAACTCGACCTTAGCCCTTTTTAGATAGCAGTACGGCCCATAGGCCCATAACAGTAACAGTACAGATAACATGCATGAATGCAAAGCCTAAAATATGTGGGGAGACTACTCAACCCATCCAACCACTACACACCACCCGTGCCAGCCAACACACCATATGGGGAGACTACTCGACCCACCCATCCGCTACATACCACAGAATTTGTAGCGAGGCTGCCATATATTGTGACAGAGTCACCAGATACAGATATTGTGGTAAAGCCACTAGAATAGATATATATGGCGAGGCCACCAGAACAGATATATGTGGCGAGGCCACCAGAACGCTTCCTCCATCAATATTTCCCAAATCCCATGCAACATGTCATGTATGCAGAATGTCATGCCCATATTTGAATCAAACAATCACATTCAAGTCATTCATGTCACCAACATATATTCACAATCAAATCTGTCAAACACATAGTCCAAGTCAGTCACTTGCCTACAAAGGCAAAACAATCATTTAACACCCTAGGGCAAAATGGAAATTTTACCTCACAGAGGGTATCTCGGTCATCCTACCCTACAGGGGTATTTTGGTAATTCTACCCTACAGGGGTATTTCAGTAATTCTACCCTAAAGGGGTATTTCGGTAACTTTACCCTACAGGGGTATTTCAATAACTTCGCAAATCAAGGGTAAAATAGTAATTTTACAAATCAGGGGTAGAATGGTAATTTTACAAATCATGGGTAAAATGGTAATTTTACAAATCAGGGGTAAAAAGGTAATTTTACAAATTAGGGGTAAAATGGTAATTTTTACAAATCAAGGGTAAAATGGTAATTTTACAAATCAGGGGTAAAATAGTAATTTTACAAATCAGGGGTAAAATGGTAATTTTACAAGTCGAGGTTATTTCAGTAATTTGGTAAACTAAAGCATTCTAAATAGAAATAACGATGCAAAATAGGCCTAGGGCCCATTCTCTGCCTAAATGGGCCCACACGCTTGTGTGGCCCTTTTAGCCCAAATCTAGCCACAGATATGAGATTCACCTAGTCCAATATTTACTACACAATCGAACAACTTATCGAATTGGGCCCGTAAGCCCATTGGGCCCATATGGCCCCTTTCGGCCCATCGCGGCCCGAACAACCTAAACCCACAAGAACACTCATGACGGCCTCAACTATCGCGTCGAAGCTCCCACACGTGCACTCGCACGCTCGTGTGGCTACTATCGTCGTGTGACCAGCATTTCGGCATTTGCCGCTCTATAGCTAGAGTAGAGTGGAATACACACATGGTAGGAATCCGGAGTTAATCCATGCGCTGAACACTTCTCTGCCCAAACGCCAACCAGGGTATGCTTACTCTCCTTATAGATTGCTCTATTTAAAGCTAGCTTCTCGCCTACTCGTATGCTAGCTTTTCGATGTGGGATCCTTCATCAACCTCCAAACACTAAAGTATTAGCAAAATAATCAAGCCTTGCGTGCAAAGGGATTCGAACCATAGTCCTCTCAATAACCATGCCACGCTACCACCACTAGGACACAAGCTCTTTTATGTCATAAGTTCAACGCATTTGTAACACCCCAAAACCCTTATCCGTCGACGGAGGGTTGAGAGGTGTCGCCGCAAAAACACGCATCAGTCCAAAATAAGTTAACTAAAAGTTTAAACATTCCTAACCCGAATGCATTGTCCACATATATATATATAGCAATAATCTAAGAGGTAGCATAACGTATATTCGAAAATTTCGCGCTTTTTAAAAAAAAAAAACAAACATGATGTAACATTCAAACATTTAAACCTATTTATTTAATTCAAAAAAAAAAATTCATGTCAAGGCATTCAACCAATTCGGTTTCTACCCGTATATATATATATATCAAAAGGATACATTAACTATGATTTATCCTTAACTAAAACACATTGAACATATAGGAGAGATCATATACAAGTTAGCCTAGGTCTTACCTTAGTATCTAGCCGAATCTACAAGTTTATTTAGGTGATCAACTCTAGATCAGTACACATAACCCTATGCAAAATTCCTTATTATTCATCATAATCAACCTTAACATGCACCATTCTTAAACATTTATAAAGCAATTTGATAAGCCATTTTCGCATGGCTATTTGAATATACACATCAAAATAGGTTGAAAGTCAAAATGGAGGATTTGAGTCTATACATGCCATTGTTTAAAAAGTTAAGTTTCAACCTTCGCAAGTACCTAAGAAAAACCTATGGACGATAGTGAGGGTGACTTGGACTTGAACCCCTTGAACCGTAGCTTCAGATGCGATCTAAAAACAAAAGAAACATGAAGATAAATAGGGTAAGCTTCAACGAACTTAGTAAGCTTTGAGTAAACTAAGCAATTTATACTTCAAACACAAAATATGTCACACAATAAAGCTAAATAAAAAAAACAAACTTCTACTTGGCCGAATACACCTTTATTTGCATGAGTAAACTAAATCAAGAATGTCAACAATTAACTTCAATAGATTTCTTACTATTCAATGCCTCTAAAATTTCTATTTCCCTAAAAACATCATTCATAGCCGACTGTGGGTATACCATAGCAATATTAAGGAAAACATACCATTAAGTTTCATATTTGGGCCATACTAGAGCAAGATAAATTGTTTAAGGAGCATCGGACTTATATATCTCATAACATACTCGATTTCATATTAACTTAATCTATCATATTAATATAAGTGTACATACCTGTCATTCCCATTACTTCATTCATACTTTACCGTTTGTTAACTCAAAGTTCACCATAACCTTACACATATTAAAAATCACCGGCACATAGCCTGCTAGGCACGAAGACCTGAAATTATCACCGGCACAAAGCCTGCTAGGCACGAAGGCCTGAAATTATCACCGGCACAAAGCCTGCTAGGCACGAAGGCCTAAAATTATCACCGGCACAAAGCCTGCTAGGCACGAAGGCCTGAAATTATCACCGGCACAAAGCCTGCTAGGCACGAAGGCCTGAAATTTATCACCGGCACAAAGCCTGTTAGGCACGAAGGCCTGAAATTATCACCGGCACAAAGCTTGCTAGGCACGAAGGCCTGAAATTATCACCGGCACAAAGCCTGCTAGGCACGAAGGCCTGAAATTTATCATATATGGATTCCCGAGTAATACTTATTTATATTTTCATGTGTCTTATTAGACATATCATCTTTACCATTAATTAAATACATTCCACCCCGATAACTCATCCATATATATATCATCTCTTCCATAACCAAATTGCCGAATACCTAGGGCACCTCATTCTATACTTAATTCAATCTTATAAAACTTACCATAAGATTTTCACATGCAAAAGTTAATCACATTTTTCATTAAAATCTCCATATGCATTCGACTACTTCATTCCTACTATCAAATTCCATAATTATGTCATTAACAAAGTGAAATAAAACTAGTTGTAAGGCTAACAACTTAAATGCATCATATCATATTCGGGTATGTGCAAAAAGGGAAAAACACTCAAAACTTACCTCGATATATTTGGACGGTTGCTGTCCGGCTACTCTATTACTTTATCCTTCCCCTTATCCAACTTCGAACTTCTTTGCTCTTGAGCTTAAAAATAAATTTGATCTTATTATTACTTAATTCTTCGACCGTAAATTCATAAGTATATGTATATATTTATAAACGACCCATATACTCATAATCTCATAGCAGAAATCATGCACATTAACACGCATTATCATCAAAATGTCATTGTTTACTCAAGACGCAATTACTTTGATACATGATGATATATAAATATATATATATATAAAATCAAATTGAGGTACTCTTACTAAGATTACACTCGGCAATTGTCAATTCAAATACAGTCTAACATTATTACTTAACCTCATCATAAGGCTTTTATAAGTTGATCACAATAGCCGCACGCCATAAAAAAAATATTTTGAAACTATATCAATCTAACTTAATCACATATCACATATATACTTTCCTTTACTTAATTATTACCCAAATGCAGCATTTCGCACATATCAGAACATCCCCTGAAACAGCCATTTAATCAACAATTGCATAATTCCCTATTCGGCACTAATACTATCACTATAGCTAATTAATGCTAACATAAAACTTCTACTTCTTAACTTTCTATCCACAGCCGTACACCTCTTTAAAGTTTCCCAAAAACATCACATTTATCATAGACACAAATGCATCTTTCAACTATTATAACAGTTCACATACAGCAGCTATATTCACATGAATATATTAGACAATTATCATTTATCATTTAAAGTTTACTTACACAACAATTGAACACATATCCATCAACTCACCTCCACGTACAAAAGCCATATATATAATTTAACAATTAAATACCCATTTCTAAATCACTCTTACGGCAACATTCATATAATACTTTCAATTATACATTAACCCATACAACACCAATTTGCCGATCACCACAAATCAATAAAGCCACAAATATTAAATTTTTCTCTCATAAATTAATTCCTCCATCAATTCAAAAACTCAATTAACATTTAAACATGAACTACTATACATGTTTACCCATTGCCGTATACAACTTGTAACCGAACACCCAAGGCACTAAATTCCAAATTTCAATTCATGGGTTTAGGAAGGAACTAAGATAGGAACTCAAATGCTTCAAAATAAAATCAAATTAGCAAGTGTTACCTTGGATTTTTGGCTTTCAATTGACCGGATAACCTAGCCTCAACCTCTTAGTTTCTTTCTTAACTTTCGGCTAACAAAGAGAAAAGATGAACACTTTTCTCTTATATTTGTTTAATATAATTCCCTTCATTATTTTAAGTCCATTTTCATTTTATTAAAGCAAATAAACAAAATTTAGTGGAGGAAATCATGGCATGGCCGGCCACTCACTAAGATTAGGGAAATTTGACATGCAAGTACTAACCTTCAAACCATGCAACAATTCGGTCCCCTTATAAAATTCCCCACACCTTTTGAAATTTTTCCATGTAAGTCCAATTCAATAATTTCGCATTCAAACGGTACCAAATTTTAATCAATTATTCACACAACAATTTCACATATAATTAGACATGAAATTTAACATCTAAATAATATTGGGACACGGTCTAATGGTTACAAAACCACTTCCCGACTAGGGTCGAATTACGGCTGTCACAACTCTCCTCCCCTGTTTAAATTTTCGTCCTCGAAAATCTTACCGATGAATAAATTTGGGTATCGCTCTTTCATAGATGTCTCGGATTCCCAAGTTGCTTCTTCAATTCCGTGCTTGAGCCATAGCACCTTTACCAACGGAACCTTTTTATTTCGTAACTCCTTCACCTCCCGAGCTAAGATTTGAATTGGCTCCTCTTCATAACTCAAATCGGGTTGAATTTCCACTTCTGATGGTTTAATCACATGCGAGGGATCGGATCTATAACGACGAAGTATTGACACATGAAAAACGTTATGGATCTTTTCAAGTTCAGGAGGTAAAATTAGCTTATAAGCGACTGGCCCAATCCGTTCTGATATCTCGAACGGTCCGATGAATCTCGGACTCAGCTTGCCTTTTCGGCCAAATCGAAGTATCTTTTTCCATGGCGAGACTTTCAGGAACACCCTATCTCCAACCTGATACTCGATACCTTTACGTTTCAGATCCGCGTACGACTTTTGACGATCTGATGCTATTTTTAGATTGTCACGAATCACTCTTACTTTTTGTTCAGCCTCTTTGATTAAATCAACCCCGAGAATCTTATTCTCACTAAGCTCGGTCCAAAACAAAGGTGTACGGCATTTTCGACCGTAGAGAGCTTCATAGGGCGCCATTTGAATACTCGATTGAAAGCTATTGTTGTACGCGAATTCAACTAAAGGCAAGTATTTTTCCCAAGAGCCACTAAACTCCAGAATGCAGCATCTTAACATGTCCTCGAGTATTTGAATAACTCGTTCGGATTGTCCATCAGTTTGTGGATGAAAAGCAGTGCTAAAATGTAGTTTGGTACCTAGGGCTTCGTGTAATCTCTTCCAAAATCTCGAAGTAAATCTAGGATCTCTATCTGAAACAATAGAAGCGGGCACTCCGTGCAACCTCACGATCTGCGAAATGTACAATTCAGCTAGCTTCTCAAGTGTATAATCCGTACGAACAGAAATGAAATGAGCCGATTTAGTCAGTCGGTCAACTATAACCCAAACTGAGTCTTTCTTGCTTGGGGTGAGTGGTAAACTAGACACAAAATCCATTGTAACTCGATCCCATTTCCATTCAGGTATTAAGATAGGTTGAAGTAGTCCCGAAGGCGCCTGATGCTCCGCTTTCACTTGCTGACAAATCAAACATTTAGAAACATAGTTAGAGATGTCTCTCTTCATACTTTGCCACCAGTACTTAGATTTCAGGTCATTATACATTTTTGTACTACCCGGGTGAACTGACATTCGACCCTCATGAGCCTCTTTCAAAATTATCATAACAAGTTCAGAATTCTTTGGAACACATAAACGGTTTCTGAACCTCAAACAATCATTGTCATCAACCCGGAAGTCTGAATCTACATTGGAAATGCACTGAGTCCGTTTTGTAGTCAAATCGTCATCATTTTTTTGAGCTTCACATATCTGATGTAACAACACTGGTTCAGCCCTTAATTCTGCTATCAACAATTTATCCGCGGACACTGATAAGTGGACGTTCATAGCTCGCAACGTGATTAGGGATTTCCTACTGAGGGCATCCGCAACTACATTAGCCTTACTCGGATGATAATCAATGACTAGTTCGTAATCTTTTAGTAATTCCAACCATCATCTTTGTCTCAAATTTAGATCTTTTTGAGTCATTAAGTACTTCAAACTTTTATGATCGGAGAAGACATGGCATTTTTCTCCGAATAAGTAGTGACGCCAAATTTTTAAGGCAAAAACAATAGCAGCAAGCTCAAGATCATGAGTTGGGTAGTTCTTCTCATGAGGTTTCAGTTGCCTCGAGGCATACGCGACTACTCGGCCTTCTTGCATTAGGACGCAACCCAAGCCGTTCTGAGAGGCGTCACTAAAAACGACATACCCTTTACCAGACTCTGGCTGGACTAATACAGGCGCTTCCGTCAAAAGATCTTTCAGCTGATCGAAACTTTTCTAACACATTTCTAACCACTCGAACTTGACATCTTTTTGTAGCAGTCTTGTCAACGGTTTTGCGATCATTGAGAACCCTTTCACAAATCGTCGATAGTACCCAGCAAGCCCAAAAAAACTTCGAACTTCAGTGACGTTTCTCGGAGGCTTCCAGCCCAGAATAGCTGAAATTTTACTCGGATCCACCCGAATACCTGATGCGGATATTACGTGACCCAAAAAGCTAACTTCTCTTAACCAGAACTCACATTTACTAAACTTAGCATAAAGTTGCTTGACTCGCAAAAGTTGTAATACTAGCCTCAAATGCTCGGCATGCTCGATTTCATCCCGTGAATAGATCAAGATGTCGTCAATGAACACAACTACGAATCGATCCAGATATTGTCTAAAAATTCGATTCATCAAATCCATGAATACCGCAGGGGCATTAGTAAGTCCAAATGGCATCACTAAGAATTCATAGTGACCGTATCTCGTTCTGAATGCAGTTTTCGGGACATCTGAATCTCGAACTCGCAGCTGATAGTAACCCGACCTCAAATCTATTTTCGAAAACACTGAGGCTCCTTTCAATTGATCAAACAAATCATCAATACGTGGTAACGGGTACTTATTCTTTATCGTCACTTTATTCAATTGACGATAGTCGATGCACATTCTCAATGTTCCATCTTTCTTTTTCACAAATAAAACTGGTGCACCCCAAGGTGAAAAGCTCGGTCGAACGAAACCTCTATCAGTCAATTCTTGCAGCTGAATTTTCAGTTCTTTCAATTCGGATGGTGCCATACGATATGGAGCTACCGAAATCGGGGTCGTCTCGGGTAGAAGTTCGATGCCAAACTCTACTTCCTGAACAGGTGGTAATCCCGGTAATTCTTCAGGAAATACTTCTGGATACTCACAGACTACTGGCACAGACTTAAGCTTCTCTTCCGACTCTTTATTATCAATCACAAACGCAAGGTATGCCTCACATCCCTTCTTGACATATTTCTGAGCTTGTATCGAAGATATCACGGTTGGTAACCCGCTCAAATCGGAAGATTCAATCCGAATTACCTTACCGTCCGAACATCTCAGATCAATAACCTTCCGCTTACAGTTTACTACTGCATCATACTCAGTCAACCAATCCATCCCGAGGATAATGTCGAATTCATCAAATGGTAATAGCATTAAATCAGTCGGAAGATAAGAGTCTCGAAACATTAGAGGGCATTTCTTACACACTTTATCAACCAACACACACCGTCCCAGAGGGTTTGACACTCGAATCGTGAACTCAGTAGACTCAACAGGTAGAGTCTTACTGGATACTAAAGCTTCACATACATAAGAATGGGTTGAACCCGGATCAATCAGAGCTATAACATTAGTGTCAAGGATAGTGAAAATACCAGTAATAACGTCAGGGGAAGAAGCCTCCTCACGGGCACGGATGGCATAGGCTCGAGCAGGTGCACGAGCCTCGGATCTGGCCGCAGTGTCCCGAGTCCCTCTCTGGCTGCCATTAATATTACCTCCCCGTCTCGGTGGTCGTCCACGCACTACCGTGCTACCCGGCTTTTCACTAGGATCAGTATTGCGCTCAACCTGCCTCGGACAATCTTTTATGAAGTGATCAGTAGCCCCGCATTTAAAACAGGAGCGATCATGCAATCTGCAACTCCCTGGATGCCATTTCCCACAATGCTTGCAAACCGTTCTATCTCCTCGATCATTGCCTATACTAGCAACTGAGGTGGCTCGTGTACTTACTGGAGGTCGATCCCGATCTCGTCTGGAATAACTCGAATTAATCTTAGATTTACTCAGCTCATCTCGAAATTTCTTCGAGGATTGCTGAAAAGATTTTCCCGATAATCTTTTACGGAATTCTCGGGCCCCATCCTCAGCCTTTTTCTTTTCGATACTGAGCTCCTCGGCCTTACAAGCCCGCTCAACAAGTACTACAAACTCCTTGATTTCTAGAATGCCGACCAGCAGCCTGATATCTTCATTTAAGCCATCCTCAAAGCGTTTACACATAATAGCCTCGGATGATACACACTCACGAGCATACCGACTAAGCCGTACGAACTCTCTCTCATATTCGGTTACGGACATTCGGCCCTGTTTCAATTCAAGAAACTCCTTCCGTTTTTGATCCATAAATCTCTGACTAATATACTTTTTCCGGAACTCAGTTTGGAAGAATTCCCAGGTGACCCGTTCTTTCGGCACAACAGAGACCAGTGTATTCCACCAATAGTAAGCGGAATCACGTAGTAGAGATATAGCACACTTCAAGCATTCATCAGGCGAACATGATAATTCATCAAAAACTCAAACTGTATTATCGAGCCAAAATTCAGCCCGCTCAGCATCATCACTGACTGTAGCTCGAAATTCTTCGGCCCCGTATTTTCTAATTTTTTCAACCGGAGGCCTACTCGATCTCAAAGGATCGGTCACAGGAGGAGCAACAGGTGTCGGAAGAGGAGTATTCAGGGGTGGGGGTTGTGGAGCAGCCGGATTTGTTTGAATAAACTGAGTGAACCAATCACTCATCATCGCATAGAAAGCTTACCTAGTGTCATCATTTTGATGACTGGCATGCGGTTGAGAGTCATTAGGTGCAGTCCCTTGCGCGGGAGCCGGCGCTACACTCTCCACGTCATCTGCTACAGCTCGTTCAAGATCCGGATTCATTTCAAAGAAAATCAAAGAAAAGTCTAAGAAAAACCTATACAAGAATCATAATTTCGAAAGTCAGAAGTCACCCCACTATCGTATTTATTCACAATGGCATGTATAGCTATATTCAGACACATTACGTCAGTCCGAGAACCGACTAAACCTGGCTCTGATACCAATAAAATGTAACACCCCAAAACCCTTATCCGTCGACGGAGGGTTGAGAGGTGTCGCCGAAAAAACACGCATCAGTCCAAAATAAGTTAACTAAAAGTTTAAACATTCCTAACCCGAATGCATTGTCCACATATATATATATATAGCAATAATCTAAGAGGTAGCATAACGTATATTCGGAAATTTCGCGCTTTTTAAAAAAAAAAAAAACATGATGTAACATTCAAACATTTAAACCTATTTATTTAATTCAAAAAAAAAATTCATGTCAAGGCATTCAACCAATTCGGTTTCTACCCGTATATATATATATCAAAAGGATACATTAACTATGATTTATCCTTAACTAAAACACATTGAACATACAGGAGAGATCATATACAAGTTAGCCTAGGTCTTACCTTAGTATCTAGCCGAATCTACAAGTTTATTTAGGTGATCAACTCTAGATCAGTACACATAACCCTATGCAAAATTCCTTATTATTCATCATAATCAACCTTAACATGCACCATTCTTAAACATTTATAAAGCAATTTGATAAGCCATTTTCGCATGGCTATTTGAATATACACATCAAAATAGGTTGAAAGTCAAAATGGAGGATTTGAGTCTATACATGCCATTGTTTGAAAAGTTAAGTTTCAACCTTCGCAAGTACCTAAGAAAAACCTATGGACGATAGTGAGGGTGACTTGGACTTGAACCCCTTGAACCGTAGCTTCAGATGCGATCTAAAAACAAAAGAAACATAAAGATAAATAGGGTAAGCTTCAACGAACTTAGTAAGCTTTGAGTAAACTAAGCAATTTATACTTCAAACACAAAATATGTCACACAATAAAGCTAAATAAAAAAAAAAAACTTCTACTTGGCCGAATACACCTTTATTTGCATGAGTAAACTAAATCAAGAATGTCAACAATTAACTTCAATAGATTTCTTACTATTCAATGCCTCTAAAATTTCTATTTCCCTAAAAACATCATTATAGCCGACTGTGGGTATACCATAGCAATATTAAGGAAAACATACCATTAAGTTTCATATTTGGGCCATACTAGAGCAAGATAAATCGTTTAAGGAGCATCGGACTTATATATCTCATAACATACTCGATTTCATATTAACTTAATCTATCATATTAATATAAGTGTACATACCTGTCATTCCCATTACTTCATTCATACTTTACCGTTTGTTAACTCAAAGTTCACCATAACCTTACACATATTAAAAATCACCGGCACATAGCCTGCTAGGCACGAAGACCTGAAATTATCACCGGCACAAAGCCTGCTAGGCACGAAGGCCTGAAATTATCACCGGCACAAAGCCTGCTAGGCACGAAGGCCTGAAATTATCACCGGCACAAAGCCTGCTAGGCACGAAGGCCTGAAATTTATCACCGGCACAAAGCCTGCTAGGCACGAAGGCCTGAAATTATCACCGGCACAAAGCTTGCTAGGCACGAAGGCCTGAAATTATCACCGGCACAAAGCCTGCTAGGCACGAAGGCCTGAAATTTATCATATATGGATTCCCGAGTAATACTTATTTATATTTTCATGTGTCTTATTAGACATATCATCTTTACCATTAATTAAATACATTCCACCCCGATAACTCATCCATATATATATCATCTCTTCCATAACCAAATTGCCGAATACCTAGGGCACCTCATTCTATACTTAATTCAATCTTATAAAACTTACCATAAGATTTTCACATGCAAAAGTTAATCACATTTTTCATTAAAATCTCCATATGCATTCGACTACTTCATTCCTACTATCAAATTCCATAATTATGTCATTAACAAAGTGAAATAAAACTAGTTGTAAGGCTAACAACTTAAATACATCATATCATATTCGGGTATGTGCAAAAAGGGAAAAACACTCAAAACTTACCTCGATATATTTGGACGGTTGCTGTCCGGCTACTCTATTACTTTATCCTTCCCCTTATCCAACTTCGAACTTCTTTGCTCTTGAGCTTAAAAATAAATTTGATCTTATTATTACTTAATTCTTCGACCGTAAATTCATAAGTATATGTATATATTTATAAACGACCCATATACTCATAATCTCATAGCAGAAATCATGCACATTAACACGCATTATCATCAAAATGTCATTGTTTACTCAAGACGCAATTACTTTGATACATGATGATATATAAATATATATATATATAAAATCAAATTGAGGTACTCTTACTAAGATTACACTCGGCAATTGTCAATTCAAATACAGTCTAACATTATTACTTAACCTCATCATAAGGCTTTTATAAGTTGATCACAATAGCCGCACGCCATAAAAAAAATATTTTGAAACTATATCAATCTAACTTAATCACATATCACATATATACTTTCCTTTACTTAATTATTACCCAAATGCAGCATTTCGCACATATCAGAACATCCCCTGAAACAGCCATTTAATCAACAATTGCATAATTCCCTATTCGGCACTAATACTATCACTATAGCTAATTAATGCTAACATAAAACTTCTACTTCTTAACTTTCTATCCACAGCCGTACACCTCTTTAAAGTTTCCCAAAAACATCACATTTATCATAGACACAAATGCATCTTTCAACTATTATAACAGTTCACATACAGCAGCTATATTCACATGAATATATTAGAGAATTATCATTTATCATTTAAAGTTTACTTACACAACAATTGAACACATATCCATCAACTCACCTCCACGTACAAAAGCCATATATATAATTTAACAATTAAATACCCATTTCTAAATCACTCTTACGGCAACATTCATATAATACTTTCAATTATACATTAACCCATACAACACCAATTTGCCGATCACCACAAATCAATAAAGCCACAAATATTAAATTTTTCTCTCATAAATTAATTCCTCCATCAATTCAAAAACTCAATTAACATTTAAACATGAACTACTATACATGTTTACCCATTGCCGTATACAACTTGTAACCGAACACCCAAGGCACTAAATTCCAAATTTCAATTCATGGGTTTAGGAAGGAACTAAGATAGGAACTCAAATGCTTCAAAATAAAATCAAATTAGCAAGTGTTACCTTGGATTTTTGGCTTTCAATTGACCGGATAACCTAGCCTCAACCTCTTAGTTTCTTTCTTAACTTTCGGTTAACAAAGAGAAAAGATGAACACTTTTCTCCTATATTTGTTTAATATAATTCCCTTCATTATTTTAAGTCCATTTTCATTTTATTAAAGCAAATAAACAAAATTTAGTGGAGGAAATCATGGCATGGCCGGCCACTCACTAAGATTAGGGAAATTTGACATGCAAGTACTAACCTTCAAACCATGCAACAATTCGGTCCCCTTATAAAATTCCCCACACCTTTTGAAATTTTTCCATGTAAGTCCAATTCAATAATTTCGCATTCAAACGGTACCAAATTTTAATCAATTATTCACACAACAATTTCACATATAATTAGACATGAAATTTAACATCTAAATAATATTGGGACACGGTCTAATGGTTACGAAACCACTTCCCGACTAGGGTCGAATTACGGCTGTCACAGCATTTATCTCTAAGGCCCGCCTACTCGTTTCTAGATTTATTTAAAAGAAAAACCAAATAAATTGCATGAGCCAAGACTTGAACCTTGGACCCCCTTGCTTCATTATCCCTTAAGTGGTGCTACTTTGCCACTACACCACACTCCTTTTTGTGTCATGCTTTCACCAAAAATATTCTTAAAGCCTACCCACTAACATCAAGGCTCCCATAAGAGAAAAACATCAATTTTTGCTAAGGCCCAGGTTTGAACCCAGGACTTCTCCAACACTCCCAAACCTCTCACCCATCACACCAACACGTCATTTAGTGAATATGGGCCAGGGGCCCAGTATGCAACCTAAGTGGGGTCCACGTGCTCGCATGGCCCGCCAAGCTAGATTTTCCTATAGCCACATGTACGACACAGTCGGACCACTAATTCTCATAAGTCTAAAGACAACGACCCGTGCGGGCCTACAAGCCCATTGGGCCCATACGGCCCATTCTTCTAGGCCCAATTTCGGGGCATTACAATCCAGCCCTACACTCCAATTCCCTTCCAACCCTACACTCCTGTGGGGATATAAATATCAACCTACCCATCCCTACACTTCAAAGGTAGCACCGGTTGCGGCACTACTCAAACGTTGCAGCAAGGCTACTATATAATGGGCTTAAAGCCACCGGTGGATCCACGGTCGTCAAGCGACTATGCGATCCTCATATCTTCTTCCGTCCAATTTATACCCCCAAATGCAACATACATTTTATGAATGCACATACAACATTTTATGAATGCACATACAAGTTTTTCCATACACTAAGCATTTAGGGGTATTTCGGTCATTCCACTACCCAGGGGTATTTTGGTAATTTCTACACTACAAGGGTGTTTTAGTACTCCTGCCCTTTAAGGATGTTTTAGTAATTCTACCCTACAGGGCATTATAGTAAGTCTACCTTAGAGGGTATTTTCGTAGTTCCACCCTCCAAGGGTATTTTCGTAACTCTACTCTAGAGGAGTATTTTCGTAATTCTACCCTAAAGGGATATTTTCATAATTTCCTAAACTACAGGTTTTAATTATGGGTTTTGGCCCATCAACAAGTCCTTGCGACTAAGGTGAACGGACACTATGCACCAGGTAAGATTTAAGAGAAGAGGAGGTGGGTCACTCGGACCGCTTAAGTACCAAGCTCTTCCTAGATCCAATCCTAGACATGCACACATCCATTGCCACACCTTAGTCTAGTGACTTGTCTACGGACATGTTTAATTATTTAATTAAGTCTTATGTAAAATTTGAGAGATCAAAACTAGGCCTATAGTTAATTAAAAACCCTAACATGCATTTCTACAATCCCATAAGGCCCACTAGGCCCAATCATATTCATTAAATCTATTAAGTCCCAAACATGCTTTTCTAGCCCATTAGGCCCGATCACAATCCACTCATACAATCATGCATGTCAATTCATCATACAATTTCATGTCACAAGTGTGCCACTTTGGGCCCACAAGTTCTGCAGGCCCATTTGGGATTTCAGCTTTTGCCAATTTTCGTGTGTGTAGTGTCTGTACACACCTGGTTGATGACCCGCACTACTCTATCCTCAGCCTCAACTTACAACCACAACCACTTTCGAATCAATTCTATACCTTAAACTACAACCTTATCAAACCCCAAAGCCTTACTGTAACCTTACCGTGTACCACCGATTTAAATAGCCTTTCCTTCGCTATTACTTCTGAATATCCTTAGATCTGCACCAATACACACATATTATCAACATCAAGTGACTCGTATTATATAACAGCCCACTTTATACCCTAGTCGGAACGAGTGGTTTGTGGACTACTTAACCGAGTCAAAATATTATTTTTATTGCTTCAATATGTTTTACAGCATGATAGAATTACCGTGTGAAAGTTTCGTTTAGAAATTTTATCGTTTGACCGGTTGATTTGAGAAAAAGGATTAAATTGCGTAAAGCGATAAATTAGAGTTCTATTTTATAAATGGCTTATTTGATGATGGCTTTATAAGTGGAAGGCCTTAAATGGTTATTTTACCATTTCCTATGCTAATGGACAATTATGTCTTTAATGAATTGTTTTTAAATGGTTTATTTTTTTTTAAGGTTATAATTGTCATTTGGTTAATAATATGTTATATGTTTAAAAATATCATAAAATTCTTTCATAATTGCTTCTTCTCCACCGATTATACAAACAAAAACTAAGGGTTTTCAAGCTTTTAACATTTGGCTACTTCAAGCTTCAAATTGAGGTTCGTTTTTGTTCCGTTTTTGATAATTTTTACGTTTTTGAGATCGTTGCTTCGAATACTAGCTAACCCATACTTCAATTTCTGATTTTGAACATGTCTTTGAAAAGTGCCATTGATGAATACTTGATATATTGATAGATTTTGATGAATTATTGTATATTATGTGGAAATATACAAGAATTTTGAAGTGATTTTTGAAGAAAATGGGTTTTGAGGATTTATTTGTAAAAAGGTAGAATTTTTGAAGTTAAATTTGTGATTAATTGAATTATATGTGCTTGTATAAGTCCCCTACATGTTCGGCTATGGTGAATTGGAGGATTTATCGTGCAATTTGTCATTTTGTGATAAAAAGACTAAATTGCAATGTGTTGAAAATATAAGAGTTAAATTGCTAATATGCCAAAATACATGTTTTGGACTAAATTGAATGAGCTAGTGATTAAATAGCTAAATTTGTATTAATATAGATAAAGACGACCGAATTTCGGAACTTGATCGGGGAAAAAGAAAAATAGACGAGTAGATATCGGAATTTCGAGGTAAGTCCGTAGAATGAAATTTAATGTGTATATGCGTATATTTGTTGTTAATTGAATGTATGAAGTACTATTTGATTGAATAGCCTATTTGGATGCATACATGTGAAATTGAAATGAAATTGTTACAAGAGAGGAATAAATACCGAGCCCCGTTAGAACCGTAGAAGTCGATAGGATACAAGTGACATGTATTAAATGTTGCGGACTCACCACGTGCTCATGAGCTACAGGTTTGTCCTTTGGGATTAAATGTTTACTGTTCGGACTCTCTATTCAGCCTTCGGGCTTACCGTTCATCCTTCGGGATTACATGTTCAGCCTTCGGGCTTACCGATACAGGCTCGAAAGAGCATACATGATGCATTGACGGGTTACAGGTTACATGTATGTACACTGTGTGTGTATCACCCGAGTATCCCTCGATGTTCTTAAAGGTTCAACGGGCAACTACCGATACATGTTATATGAGATATGAGAATTACATGGATTATATGGTATAAGTTATATGAATGCTTAAAGATACATGAATTACATGTTGTACAAGGTTCACATGGATTTTATAAGTTGATTTACATGAATTACATGTTATAAGTATTACATGTTAAGTGAGATATATGATTTACATGGAGTATATTATATGCAAATACATGTATAAATGATTGAATTATGATATGATACATGAATGATGTGGTTGGTACATGAATGATTTACTAGATTACATGGACTAACAAGTTTATACTTGTGAAATAGGCAACTTGAGTATATGAATTGAATTGGCATTGTTGTTGTAATTACCGCATTGATTCGGTAAGGTTTAATTTCTGTATTACGGACTTACTAAGCTTTAGAAGCTTACTCCGTTTATTTCTGTCAACGTCTTATAGATTCGGAAGCTAGCTCGATCATCGGACGTGTTGGAGATCGCCATCACACTATCCATCAAGCTTTAGTATTTTTGAATCTTTTGTAAATGAAATGGTCATGGCATGTATAGGCTAGATGTTTTGTGAATATGATGTATTTTGGTAAATGATTAAGCTATGAGATGTGGCTTGAGTCATATTTGTGTATAATCAAGATTTTGAGTTGTTCTTTGGTTATATGTGCTCATGGAAAGATATGTGATTCTGATGATGAAATTGGGGTTCATTATATGCTTGAATTGGTATGTTTGTAGATGGTAAATTGGCTTGAAATGTTGCATGCTCTTGGCTTGTAGGAATGACCCTTGTTGGGTGGTAATTTGGCTTAAACCAAGCCTATATTGTGCCACACGGCTAGGGGACACGGGCGTGTGCTTCGACCGTGTGTCCCCTGCACCTTAAATAATTTGACAGTTTCGACCACGGGGTAAGCACACGGGCGTGCCTTAGCCGTGAAAAGCACACGGCCCTACTCCACGAGCGTGTGAAATTAACTTGTGACCGTGTTGAGTAAGTCAGAATGTGCCACGGGAGCCTAACACGGGCGTGTGAAAGCCACACGGTTTAACAACATGGTCGTGCTTCGAGTCACACGGGCGTGTGACATTGTTTCAAAAATGAAAATTTTTTTGAGCTTCCGATGCAGTAGGATTCGAATCCTAACTATCCGAGATGAATGTTTTTGATCCGAAAATATCTCCTATGAACCTTTTTGTGATTATTGACATGAAATTTCTTAATTGGGGCCGATTAAGTTCTGTAAAGGTCCGTTAAGTCCGGTAACACTCTGTACTTGATTCCAGTGACGGTCTCGGGTATAGGGTGTTACATTTTCATTGGTATCAGAGCTACGATTTAGTCGATTCTAGGACTACTGTAGTGAGTACGAGTCTAGCTATACATGCCATGTACATGAAATGTGATAGTGTGATATCTCCTGACATTTTCTGAAAATCTATTTTATATAGTAATTGATCCGAATCGAGATTTAGCTGATGATGGTGAAAGTATTGCACCAGCACTCGCTCAAGGGGCTGTACCTTCTGAATCGGGCCCTACTGTGGCCAATCAGGAAGAAATTAAACAAGCTTTCTTCCAAATGATGTCTGGATGGTTTAGTGAGTTTGTACGAGCAAACCCGGCTACTCCGCAACCTCCACCCCCTCCCGTCCCACAACCTAACCCTAATGATGTACGAGTTGTGGATCCTCTGAGATTGAACAGACCTCCTGTTGATAAGATATGGAAGTATGGTGCTGAAGAATTCCGAGCTTCAGCAAGTGATGATGTGAGAGGGCCGAATTTTGGCTTAAGAATACGATCAGAGTTTTTAATGAACTGGCTTGTACTCCTGATGAGTGCCTGAGATGTGCTATTTCTTTGCTTCGGGATTCAGCATATCAATGGTGGAATACATTGACCTCGATTGTACCACGAGAATGAGTCGATTAGGATTTCTTCCAGACGGAATTCAGGAAGAAATACATTAGTCAACGATTCATCGACCAGAAAAGAAAAGAATTTATAGAGTTAAAATAGGGTCGAATGTCTGTAACTGAATATAAGCGAGAGTTTGTACGAATCAGCAAATATGCTCGCGAATGTGTTTCTACCGAAGCCATAATGTGTAAAAAGTTCGAAGATGGGCTAAACGAAGAAATTCGACTGTTAGTCGGAATACTTGAGCTGAAAGAGTTTGTAGTTCTCGTTGATCGGGCCTGTAAAGCCGAAGAGCTTGCTAAAGAAAACAGAAAAGCAGATTCTGAATTCAGAGAGGCTCGAAAGAGGTTTGCGGGTAAATCGTATCAATCTGGATCCAAGAGATCAAAAGATTTTCATCCTCGTTCTGCTACTTCTACGGGCATATCTATTCGAGACAAAAATGTTAAATCTTCCCATTCGAGACCGCAAGCAACCTCGGTAGCTAGTGCTAATAGTGTGAGAACTCCCGGACTTGAATGCAAGTATTGTAAGAGGAAACATTTTGGTGAATGCTGATTGAAAAGCGGAGCTTGTTTTCGATGTGGATCGTTAGATCACTACTTACGTGATTGTCCTAAAAGATCTGTAGCTGACAAGGAACAATCGACTAAGACGCATAATGTTGCATCAAGGGGTAGACCGCCTTAGAATACTGGAAATCAAAGTGGAAATCGCAGTGTGGCGAGAGATGCTAATGTGAGATCTGAGATGTGTACTCCTGCGAGAGCTTACGCAATACGTGCACGCGAGGAAGCCTCGTCGCCTAATGTTATTACCGGTACTTTTTCTCTCTATAACACTGATATCGTTGCGTTGATAGATCCTGGATCAACTCATTCATATATCTGTATGAAATTAGTGTTTGAAAAGAATTTGCATGTGGAGTCTACTGAATATGTAGTTAAAGTATCAAATCCGTTAGGAAAGTCTGTGTTAATTGATAAGATATGTAAGAAATGTCCATTAATGACTTGAGGATATTGTTTTATGGCTGATCTGATGCTTCTCCCTTTTGACGAGTTCGATGTAATACTGGGCATGGATTGGCTAAATGTGCATAAGGCTATTATGAATTGTCGAAGTAAAAGTATAGAATTGAAATGTCAGAATGGTGAAATTCTTTAGATTGGATCAAATGATTCGAATGAATTACCGATAGTGATTTCTGCTATGAGGGCTCAGAAATATGTTAGAAAAGGCTATGATGCGTACCTAGCGTATGTGATGAATTCTAGCAAGACAGAATTAAAAATTGAGTCTGTACCAGTTGTTTGTGAGTTTTCAGATGTTTTTCCGGAAGAATTACCAGGTTTACCATCGATTAGGGAAGTTGAATTCGGTATTGAATTGTTACCGGGCACTACTCCGATATCGATAGCTTCGTACAGAATGGCACCGACTGAATTAAAAGAGTTGAAAGCACAGTTACAAGAATTGACAGATAGAGGTTTTGCGAGATCGAGCTTTTCACCTTGGGGTGCTCCAGTATTATTTGTGAAAAAGAAAGACGGAACGATGAGAATGTGTATTGATTACCGACAGTTGAACAAGGTAACAGTGAAGAATAAATACCCTCTTCCGCGGATTGATGATTTATTCGATCAGTTGAAGGGAGCTACAGTATTTTCGAAGATTGATATGAGATCGAGTTACTACCAGCTACGAGTTAAAGATTCAGATATACCGAAGACTGCTTTCAGAACGCGATACGGACATTATGAGTTTCTGGTCATGCCTTTCGGTTTAACAAATGCTCCAGCAGTGTTTATGGACTTGATGAATCGTATTTTCTGACCATATTTAGACAAGTTCGTTGTAATATTCATTGACGACATTTTGATTTATTCACGTGATGAGACAGAGCATACTGAGCATCTGAGAATTGTTTTACAAATTCTGAGAGATAAGCAGTTATTTGCCAAATTTAGCAACTGTGAATTTTGGCTTCGAGAAGTCAAATTTTTGGGTCATATTGTTTCTACGGAAGGCATCCGAGTAGATCCGAGTAAAATATCTGCTATTATTGACTGGAAACCCCTGAGAAATGTATCTGAGATTAGAAGTTTTCTGGGATTAGTGGGATATTACCGAAGATTTGTTAAAGGATTCTCGATGATTGCAGTACCGTTGACTCGAATGTTACAAAAAGATGTGAAATTCGAGTGGACTGATAAATGTCAGCAGAGTTTTGAACAGTTGAAAGCCCTATTAATAGAAGCTCCGGTTTTAGTTCAACCTGAATCGGGGAAAGAATTTGTTATATACAGTGATGCATCTATTGTCGGACTTGGCTGTGTATTGATGCAAGACGGGAAAGTTATAGCTTATGCCTCCCGACAGTTAAAACCGCATGAGAAGAATTACCCGACACATGATCTTGAGTTAGCTGCTATAGTCTTTGCATTAAAGATTTGGCGGCATTATTTATATTGTGAGAAATGTAGAATTTTTACCGATCATAAAAGTCTGAAGTATCTGATGTCACAGAAAGATTTGAGTATGCGACAGCGGAGATGGCTCGAACTACTAAAGGATTATGAATTTGTGATTCATTATCATCCGGGGAAAGCAAATGTTGTAGTTGATGCGTTAAGTCGAAAGTCTCTATTTGCTTGCGAGCTCTGAATGCTCAAATGATGTTATCTAATGATGGATCTGTTTTAGCTGAGCTAAAGGCTAAACCGTTGATTCTGCAGCATATTTTTGAAGCTCAAAGGACTGATCCCGATCTGCAAGCTAAACGACTTCACTGTGAGTCTAATTCTGATTCTGACTTTTTTATAGGGAATGATGATTGTTTAATGTTCCGAGATAGAATCTGTATACCGAAAAATAGTGAACTCATTCAGAAAGTTCTACACGAGGCACATGATAGTAGATTTTCAGTTCATCCGGGTAGCACTAAGATGTATAATGATTTGAAATAGCAATACTGGTGGGCAGGAATGAAACGTGACATATCTGAATTCATATCAAAATGTTTGATCTGTCAGCAAGTTAAAGCTGAACATCAGGTACCGTCTGGTTTATTACAGCCTATTATGATTCCGGAATGGAAATGGGACAGAGTCACTATGGATTTTGTATCCGGATTACCGCTATATCCGAAGAAGAAAAATGCAATCTGGGTTATCGTTGACAGATTGACGAAGTCTGCACATTTTATACCGGTACGTACTGATTATTCTCTGGATAAATTAGCGGAATTATATGTATCTGAGATTGTACGATTACATGCCATACCGTTATCCATTGTGTCTGATAGAGATCCGAGGTTTACCTCGAGATTCTGGAAAAAGTTTCCGGAGGCTTTGGGAACGAAATTGAGTTTCAGTACGGCATTTCATCCCCAGACCGACGGTCAGTCTGAAAGAGTTATTCAGATTCTGGAAGACATGTTACGGTGTTGTATTCTTGAATTTGAAAGTAATTGGGAGAAATATTTACCTCTGATAGAGTTTGCATACAACAATAGTTTTCAGACAAGTTTGAAAATGGCTCCATATGAAGCATTATATGGTCGTAAATGTCGAACACCGCTATATTGGACAGAATTGAGTGAGAGAAAGTTACACAAGGTTGATTTAATCCGAGATACAGAAGAAAAAGTGAAAGTGATACGTGATAGCTTGAAAATAGCTTCAGACAGACAGAAATCATATGCCAATTTGAAACGGAAAGAAATAGAGTTTTAGGTCGGAGATAGAGTATTTCTGAAAGTATCACCGTGGAAGAAAATTCTTCGTTTCAGTAAAAAGGGAAAGCTAAGTCCTCGTTTTATCGGGCCGTATAAAATTGTGGAACGAATTGGACCTGTAGCTTACCGATTATCGTTACCGTCTGAGTTTGAAAAGATTCACAACGTATTTCATGTTTCAATGCTTCGTCGATATCGATCTGATCCGTCTCATGTCATTTCTCCCACTGATGTGGAGATACAGTCTGATCTATCGTAGAGTGAAGAACCGATTAAGATTCTGGCTCGAGAAATCAAAGAGTTGAGAAATAAGCGAATAGCACTTGTAAAAGTTCTCTGGTGTAAACACGGAATAGAGGAAGCTACGTGGGAACTCGAGGAAACTATGCGAAAGCAATACCCTAACCTATTTACCGGTAAGATTTTCGGGGACGAAAATCCTTAAAGGGGGGAGAGTTGTAACAGCCCACTTTATACGCTAGTCGGAACGAGTGGTTTTGGGACCACTTAACCGAGTCAAAATATTATTTTTATTGCTTCAATATGTTTTACAGCATGATAGAATTACCGTGTGAAAGTTTCGTTTAAAAATTTTATCGTTTGACCGGTTGATTTGAGAAAAATGATTAAATCGCGTAAAGCGATAAATTAGAGTTCTATTTTATAAATGGATTATTTGATGATGGCTTTATAAGTGGAAGGCCTCAAATGGTTATTTTACCATTTCCTATGCTAGTGGACAATTATGTCCTTAATGAATGGTTTTTAAATGGTTTATTTTTTTTAAGGTTATAATTGTCATTTGGTTAATAATATGTTATATGTTTAAAAATATCATAAAATTCTTTCATAATTGCTTCTTCTCCACCGATTATACAAACAAAAACTAAGGGTTTTCAAGCTTTTAACATTCGGCTACTTCAAGCTTCAAATTGAGGTTCGTTTTTGTTCCGTTTTCGATAATTTTTACGTTTTTGAGATCGTTGCTTCGAATACTAGCTAACCCATACTTCAATTTCTAATTTTGAACATGTCTTTGAAAAGTACCATTGATGAATCCTTGATATATTGATAGATTTTGATGAATTATTGTATATTATGTGGAAATATACAAGAATTTTGAAGTGATTTTTGAAGAAAATGGGTTTTGAGGATTTATTTGTAAAAAGGTAGAATTTTTTAAGTTAAATTTGTGATTAATTGAATTATATGTGCTGGTATAAGTCCCCTACATGTTCGGCTATGGTGAATTGAGGGATTTATCGTGCAATTTGTCATTCTGTGATAAAAGGACTAAATTGCAATGTGTTGAAAATATAAGAGTTAAATTGCTAATATGCCAAAATACATGTTTTGGACTAAATTGAATGAGCTAGTGATTAAATAGCTAAATTTGTATTAATATAGATAAAGACGACCGAATTCCGGAACTTGATCGGGGAAAAAGAAAAATAGACGAGTAGATATCAAAATTTCGAGGTAAGTCCGTACAATGAAATTTAATGTGTATATGCTTATATTTGTTGTTAATTGAATGTATGAAGTACTATTTGATTGAATAGCCTATTTGGATGCATACATGTGAAATTGAAATGAAATTGTTACAAGAGAGGAATGAATACCGAGCCCCGTTAGAACCGTAGAAGTCGATAGGATACAAGTGACATGTCACTAGGGCTACAGGGTGGTTCGAGCTCCTGCATTTGTTGCGGACTCACCACGTGCTCATGAGCTACAAGTTTGTCCTTCGGGATTACATGTTTAGTCTTCGGACTCTCTGTTCAGCCTTCGGGCTTACCGTTCATCCTTCGGGATTACATGTTCAGCCTTCGGGCTTACCGATACAGGCTCGAAAGAGCATACATGATGCATTGACGGGTTACAGGTTACATGTATGTACACTGTGTGTGTATCACCCGAGTATCCATTGATGTTCTTAAAGGTTCAACGGGCAACTATCGATACATGTTATATGAGATATGAGAATTACATGGATTATATGGTATAAGTTATATGAATGCTTAAAGATACATGAATTACATGTTGTACAAGGTTCACATGGATTTTTTAAGTTGATTTACATGAATTACATGTTATAAGTATTACATGTTAAATGAGATATATGATTTACATGGAGTATATTATATGCAAATACATGTATAAATGATTGAATTATGATATGATACATGAATGATGTGGTTGGTACATGAATGATTTACGAGATTACATGGACTAACAAGTTTATACTTGTGAAATAGGCAACTTGAGTATATGAATTGAATTTGCATTGTTGTTGTAATTACTGCAATGATTCGGTAAGGTTTAATTTCTGTATTACGGACTTACTAAGCTTTAGAAGCTTACTCCGTTTATTTCTGTCAATGTCTTATAGATTCGGAAGCTAGCTCGATCATAGGACGTGTCGGAGATCGCCATCACACTATCCATCAAGCTTTGGTATTTTTGAATCTTTTGTAAATGAAATGGTGATGGCATGTATAGGCTAGATGTTTTGTGAATATGATGTATTTTGGTAAATGATCAAGCTATGAGATGTGGCTTGAGTCATATTTGTGTATAATCAAGATTTTGAGTTGTTCTTTGGTTATATGTGCTCATGGAAAGATATGTGATTTTGATGATGAAATTAGGGTTCATTATATGCTTGAATTGGTATGTTTGTAAATGGTAAATTGGCTTGAAATGTTGCATGCTCTTGGCTTGTAGGAATGACCCTTGTTGGGTGGCAATTTGGCTTAAACCAAGCCTATATTGTGCCACACAACCAGGGGACACGGGCGTGTGCTTCAACCGTGTGTCCCTGCACCTTAAATAATTTGACAGTTTCGACCACGGGGTAAGCACACGGGCATGCCTTAGCCGTGGGAAGCACACGGCCCTACTCCATGGGCGTGTGAAATTAACTTGTGACCGTGTTGAGTAAGTTAGAATGTTCCACTGAAGCCTAACACGGGCATGTGAAAGCCACAAGGTTTAACAACACGGCCGTGCTTCGAGTCACACGGGCATGTGACGTTGTTTCAAAAATGAAAATTTTTTTGAGCTTCCGATGCAGTAGGATTCGAATCCTAACTATCCGAGATGAATGTTTTTGATCCGAAAATATCTCCTATGAACCTTTTTGTGATTATTGACATGAAATTTCTTAATTAGGGCCAATTAAGTTCTGTAAAGGTCCGTTAAGTCCGGTAATGCTCTGTACTTGATTCCAGTGACGGTCTCGGGTATAGGGTGTTACATATTCCACAAGAGTCACCCCTATCAACCATATTAACATTCGGCCACCTATGAAACCAAAATTTAGAGTGAATACACTTACCATTGGCTAGAGATCTTTTCCTCGCTTGTTATTTTATATCTTCTAATTTTTTTTTTCTCAATTATGAACTAAACCTCTCAAATACTTGAGGAGGATGAAACCTAAGATAGATCTTGTTATTATTTATTCTTGAATTATATGATAAATACTTGAATTGTTCTCAATTATGTGTTCTTAATTCTTGATTTAATTGTCCTAGGTATTAATTCAAGAAACTAATGTGCTTAGGCAGAGGAGCAAAAGTCCCTGTTTTAAGAGTAGATCTACCATAATTAAGTGGAGTTGCATGCAACCCTAGACATAGGGCGACATAAATCTGCCGGATTAGGGTCAAACCTAATTGGGGGATCCATAGATCGAATTAATGCAACCTAGGGGTGTTAACTAGAAAGAAACCTTAGTTAAACAAACCTAGGATTAGTTGTTCTTATCCTCGACGGAGGTATTAACATAGGTTAGGGATCTCTACGGATCAAGTCAAGTGAAGAAATCGTCTAGTTCAAGAAGTCAATAACAAGTGAAGTCTAGGTGGATTCTCCCTTGAGTATTGCCCATATCAATTAGCTTTCCCGAAAGTTTTTCCCAATTTACTCTTTGGGCACTTTTAGTTTAAGTTTAGAATTAGTTTCACACAAACCCCCTGTATTTTTAGGTTGGATAATGGAAAGGAAGTTAGTACTAGTACTTTTGGTTCCCTTGGGTATGATAACTCGGTCTTGCCGCTAAACTATACTATTGTTCGATAGGTGCGCTTCCCTTAAAATCGTGGTATCAGTTAATTTTTGGTGTGATCAGTTTTTATAAATTTTATTACTTAATATCGCGAGTATCAAGTTTTTGGCGCCGTTGCCGGGGAACTAAAATATTAAGAAAACTCTATTTCTATTACTTTAGCCATTACTATTTTTATTTATTTTTATTTTATTTTAATTTTCTTTGCTTTTTCCCTCTAAGTGTTTCTAGTTTATGACTAGAAAGAACCCAGCAGGACCATTGCTTTTTGACGAAGATTTAGAAGCTACAGTCCACAGAACTCGTAGAGAAATCAGAAGAAGCTTACATTATCCAGCGCAAGATCAAAACCAAGAATCAGAACAGGAGTAAGAGCCTACTGAAGAGATGGACGCAAATCAAAATATTCCACCACCTCCAGCATTACCCGCAGAACCAGATTAAGCGCCTCGTACTATGTATGATTATTCTAAACCTAGTTTAGCTGGTACTCAAACTAGCATTATTAGACCTATTATTGCTGCTAATAATTTTGAACTAAAACCTAACACTATTCAGATTATTCAGCAATTTGTACAGTTTGATGGTTTACAGGATAAAGATCCCAACTCACATTTAGCCAACTTTTTGGAATTATGCGATACCTTTAAAATAAATGGCATTTCTGATGATGCCATTAGTCTTAGACTGTTGCCATTCTCATTGAGAAACAAGGCTAAACAATGGTTGAATTCTCTACCACGAGGATTAATCACTACTTGGGACCAAATGACTGAGAAATTTTTGCTAAAATATTTTCCTCCAGCCAAAACAGCTAAATTACGAAACGATATCTCTTCTTTTGTGCAAATGGATTTAGAAACACTTTACGATGCCTAGGAGAGATACAAAGATGTTTTGAGAAGATGCCCTCATCATGGCCTACCTTTAGGGCTACATGTTCAAACTTTTCACAACGGTTTGAACCCATCGACGAGACAGATGATTGATGCAGCCGCAGGAGGAATAGTCAATAGCAAAACACCAGAAGCAGCTTATGAATTTATTGAAGAGATGTCACTGAATAACTATCAGTGGAAGGTCATAAGGACAAAACTAACGAAAGCTGCCAGAGTTTATAATATTGATGCTGTCACCATGCTTACTAACCAAGTAGAACTTTTAAATAGAAAGTTTGATAATTTTGTTACTTCTACGCAGGCACAGCCAGTGATGCAGTGTGACACAATTCATGGGAACATGTTCACTCCAGACTACTCATCTTATGACAATGGCACATAAACCGAGCAACCCAATTATATGGGTAACAATTTTAGATCTCAAAATATTCCCTGTAGTAATGCATGTAATGCAGGTTGGCGGAACCACCCCAATTTTTCTTGGGGAGGACAAGGCAATCAAAGATAACAACCCTCTCAGGGATTTCAACAGCCACCGCCGCAACAGGAGAAAAAGCCCAATCCTAAAAAGATGTTTACCAAATTCATGGCCATGTCAGAAACCCGTTTTTAGAACACTGAAATGGCATTAAAGAACCAGCAAGCATCAATCAAATGCCTTGAGAATCAAATTGGTCAACTCGCCAAGTTAATATCAGAAAGACCACACAATGGACTTCCAAGTAACACTGAGACCAATCCTAAAGAGCAACTACATGCTGTAAATACAACAGATGAGGAGGTGTTAACCAAGGACGACCCAACATTATGCAAGGAACTTGAGGTGAGTAAAAGTAAGGTAGAGGTAAGCAATAACAAACCAGACATCAAAGAACACAAACCTCGTATCCCATACCCAAACGCACTAAAGAAAGATCGCACAGATGAGCAATTCGGTAAGTTTCTGAAACTCTTAAAGAAATTACACATTAACTTACCATTTGTTGAAGCAATTTTGTAAATGCCAAACGTTGTTAAATTCTTAAAAGAGCTCTTGACAAACAAGCGGAAGCTAGATGAGAAATCTCACGTGGAATTAAATGCAGTCTGCTCAGCTATTCTACAAAATAAACTACCGACCAAACTAAAAGATCCAGGGAGTTTCACTATCCCTTGTTTACTTGGTAGCTTAGATGAAAAAAATGCTTTAGCCGATTTAGGGGCAAGCATAAATGTCATGCCTTATAGACTATTTAAACAACTAAGTCTTGGAAACCCTAAGAAAACCAAGATGAGCATTTAACTAGCTGACAAAACTATTAGGGCACCTAAGGGAATAATTGAAGATGTACTCGTCAAAATCGATAAATTTATATTCCCAGTTGACTTTTTTATTTTAGACATTGATGAGGATAGCAATGTACCCTTAACTCTAGGGTGACGCTTTTTAGCAACTACTAGAACTAAAATTGATTTAGAAACAGGTGAACTTACATTACTAGTAGGTAATGATAAAATCACCTTACGAGCTCACAACTCAGACGAGAATAAAGTTTTGAGTCCCTGTAAAAACACTGAATTCAGCATTAAACCTTCTGTGTAGGATACCCTATTCATGGCGGCAACCGACCAACAGGTATGTCCATCCAAAGGAGATGCACTTGAAAAGCGAATGCTTCAGATCGAGGAACTTGATGAGTGGCTGAACTATCACGAGAAACCCAAAATATGCCACACCAACCCAGAGTTTCACCAAGACAACCTTCAGAAACAAATAAATCAGTTCAAGATAGGGGATAAGGTAACTTTAAGGGACGACGATCCTCGAACCTTAAATTCAAAAGAACACACAAGTGACACACCTTAATTTACGGTAATGAAAAAATTTCCTTACGGAACAGTCGAGATAAATTATGAGTCACTAGGCACTTTCAAGGTAAATCAAACCCGACACAAACATTATTTTGATATTGCAATTGAAAATAGGACGGAAGAGTATCAACTCTTCAACCTACCATGAACACACAGATTTCGAACATAGTCGAGCTTAGACTACAAATAAGTGCTTCTCGGGAGGCAACTTGAGCACTCACCTAGTAACTTTTCTTTCCTTTTAATTTTAGTCTTTTTACTTAGCAACTAACCCTTTTTTTTAATGCAGGAATTTAGGACCACACGGCCTGGAACACGGGCGTGCCTAAGGCCGTGTGACACTTTAAACGGAGACACGATCGTGCACCTAGGCCGTGTAAAGATTTTCCCAAAGCACGGGCTGTCGACAAATCGCTGCAGCCGTGCGACATAGCCGTGGCAACCTTTTAACTTAGACACGGGCTTGCACAACTCCACATGCTCGTGTCCCTAAGTCGTGGCCAACACTGTCAAATTAGACACGACCGTGTGACTTCCTATATGACCGTGTGAAAAGTAAAGCCGCATCGCACACGACCGTGTGACCTATTACATGACCATGTGAAAAACAAACACGATCGTAAATAGCTGTGCGAGACGGCTAGCACGGGCATGTGCCTTGATTCAGGCGCGCCAAAACCACTGAAATTCGAAAAGCACGGGTAAAATTTGAGTCACACGGGCGTGTACATTACCCGTGTGACCCAAAAACTATAAATAAGGGGCCACTATTCATTTTCTCCTTGACTCAAACCCTAAATCCCCCCAAACTCTCCTCCAACCTCCCTAAAGCCCCACCACCGCGTCTACAGTGTTCCACGACCTTGTGCCGCCTCACCCACGACCGTGCACCGCCTCACACCTCTCCTATTTGGTTCTATTTCCTCATTTTCATTTCAAATTTTTCTTTTATTTTTTTAATTTTATTTTATTTTATCTTAGATATTTGAATATATTTAGATTCAAGCATGGAATTAGTTACACTAGAATAAATAATTTGGAATGTTATTTTATGTCACTTAAAATCACATTTGATTGCCATTTTTCACGCATTTAGTATAATACATACCCATATTACTTAATTTTGATATCAAAATTAGAATGAATAATTAGGTTAGTCCCCATTCTATTTTTAGGCACATTGTCATATTTACTAGTCTTATAATTTTTTATTCGATTCCATTTTAGAATTAATGTTTATTATCGTGTTATTTAGGCATTATGTTGATATTACGCGGAAAGAGAGCTGCTGCCCCACCTTCGAAGAAACGAAAGGGCCAGGTGTTTCATCCTCGAGGCCTACCTCCGAGACTCGCCACCCATGCATATCATTTACCCAGGACTCCCAAGAGGAGTTATTTCAGATACTAAGGGAACGTACATTAAGCACAGGTCGATGCATCGATTGGGATGTACTAGAGCAAGTCAACCTTGTAGACTCGGTCCGAGACCTATTGATGACGCATCCGTGGGAGCAGTTCTTCCGAATCATTGAGCCCACTTACCTTGAACTCACTCTAGAGTTCTGCTCCACCTTCCATCTTCAGACCGTCATGAGCTAGTTCGACAATCCCAGAACGATACAGTTTTGCTTAAAAGGTCATGTACGCTACCTTAGTGTACCAGAGTTTGGCTCAGCTCTCGGCCTCTACACAGAGCAATTCATGGAAGAGGAAGACTTTCCTACACTTTACCGACACATCCACCTCAAACCTGTGAATTGTTGGTGCAACATTGCCCCTGGCTATCCCTCCTACGACCTTAGTCGCACGAAGGCGACCGCTCTCCCCCGCCATTGAGGTACCTTCATGCTCTTCTCGCACATACTTTGACAGGTAGATGGAAGAGCACCAGCGTTGTCAACATTCATGACGCTTATTTTTTATGGAGCATGGCGAATGCACATGCCATCGACCTCACCTACTTTATTGCGTACGCCATACAACACCAGACAGAGAGGCACCGCAAAGGCGTCATATCCATGGGTCCGTACATCACACGACTGGCCCATCACTTCGGGCTCTTCAACACATCGGCCCAGACAGCCTCCTATACACTTATCGGCCAGATGTCCCCTCAGGGCATCCAGATCATGCACCATATGAGGATGATTGAGCGGAGACCAAGAGGCAACCCCTTTCAGTACCGACTCATCCAGGAGGGTGAGGATCCAGCGGACATTCCTGATGATGTCCCACCACCACCACCAGAGGAGGATGCACCTACCGAGCCGCCACCACCCCCTCGCCGACCAGTTCATACGGTAGCTTCCTATGCTGACCTATCTGAGCACTTTTCATAGTTCGAGCAGCAATGCTTCCAGCGTTTCGATCACATCAATGCAGCTTTACAGCAGATATGCAAACATCTCCACATCACGCAACCACCACCACCGCATGATCAATCCGAGGATTAGATATTTCTATTCCTCTTATGCTTATTTTTATCTTAGTTTTTTTCACTTTAATTTTTATTTTCCCTTTATTTCTAACGTTAGTTTCCTTTTTATTTTGAATTTTATTTTTATTGTGTTTAATCCTTTTTAATAATTAGCACTTTTAGAACTTAGTTTATTATTTTTCTATCTTTCATATTGGCCAATCCCTAATGAGTAATCTCTATTAATCCAAAATTCCCACGACTAATTAATATTTTCGCAGTTTCAAAAAAGAAGCTCTACAACTCATATTCAAATGGAAATGGGAACACCCTGCCACAACTGCCGACTCTTCTAATTTCTGTCTCGCAAATTCATCCTAAATTCAGGGAGTTTCAATTCTCTCCCTAGCTTATGATAGTATGCTTCTCTTCCTATTTATGTATCTTTGTACATTGATGGCAATGTACATCTTAAGTGTGTGTGGGGGGAACTTACTTTAATTTATCTGTGAAATCCCTGAAATTTTCTTTAACTTTATGCATTGTTCTCAATTCTGCATTATCTTCAGTCTCCTATTAGGAATTAATTCTGATTGATTTATGATTTTTATTAATATGTTGAGAGTTAAGACATAGGTGTTTGTACTTTGATTATTCAAACTTTAAAACATTAGGGAATCATGCATGATAAGTTTAAATTTTTGAGAATCCCAATTTTTGCATAAGTAATTTCCCTTGATTTTAAGTATTATCTTGAGATTTGAAATTCACAGGATTGACATCAAAAGCCATAATTCTGGTGAGATTTTGAGCCTTTTTTAGTATACATTTTTTCGTGCTCACTTTTATTATTGCTTTGAGTGAGTCAACACTGATTTGTTATTCTAGAACTTGCTTTGATTATACATGTCAAGACCACATCATTGATTTGACATACTGAGATGATAAAGGCACTTAGGATTTAACCCACTTACTCCACAAAGGCCTACATCCATAAATTAACCCCTAGTAAACCCTGCTGAGCCTAACAACCCATTCTTTGACTTACCTTTTAATTATTATCCAATAACCCATTTTTTGTTGAATCTCATTCAATTACTTTGACCCCTATTTTTGTCGAGATTTGAGTTGAATTATTATCTAGCTTTATTCTCCTTGTTGTAAATATTCAAGTTATTGTATTTGATTTGAATTGTTCTAAAAAAATGTGTGTGTTTATTCAGTTAAATTTAGTTGTAACATTTAATAGTTCAATAGTTTTTGTATATTTCTATTTTAAAACTACTAAGGTAGAAACGATATTATCATAAGAATTAACCCTAGAAATATGTTTCAAGTGATAGACATTTTTCTAGCTAGATAATTTTCATTTCAATCTCGATTCTAACCCTCTTTTGCAGCTTGTGACAACACCCTTAACCAAGCCCCGTTACAACCATTACAAGACCTTTTGATCTATGTGTCATGTCAATCTATAGTAGTGGAGATGTGATTTTCTTGCAAGCCTATGGTAATAGCTTTTTAGGTTGACTAGAGAGTGCTTAATTCTTGAACCCTAAACACTTCGAGTGGATAGAATGAATCTTTAGTAAGGATGTCAACTCCTGTTAATTAAGATGGAGAGATAATTACTTAGGAGAAGGGAGAAAACTCATGTTTCAATGATAAAATTCTCAACTTAGAGTGATTAAGTCTCTAATGTTCTTTTGATTGAAATTTCATTGTATGATTACCTGTGGATTAGTTTAAAACATTATTGATAAAGATTGTAAGTTGAGAAGAATGATTCTTTATTAGGGATTGAGGTTTTGCTTGAGGACAAGCAAAGGCTTCAGTGTGGGGGTATTTGATAAACGATAAATTTTACATATTTTTACCCCATGTTTAGCCTATATTTTGGATGAATTATTATCAATTTTGTGAGAATTGGTGCTCTTAATCTTTCTTTTTCATATCTTATACTCAGGAGAGCATACGGAAGAGAAAAAGAACAGAAAATAGACCAAAATCGAGGAAAATGGGCCAAAATGTGAAAATGACACGGCCCAAAGAGTCACTACACGGCCGTGGCGCACAGCCGTGCTACACAAGCTCCAACACAGCCCAGCCCCAATAAGCACAGCACGGTCGTGCCACCCTCAACAGGCCCACACTGCCTCTTGTGAAATCACACGGGCGTGGCACACGGGCGTGTCCCTGTCGTGAGTAAGTGTAATTTTACTCGGATTTGGATGCTTAGAGGCTAAGAAAGGCATCCAAAAGCTCTATATAAAGACCCTAGGAGGCAACTCTAGGGGAGTACTTCTTTTCTCCCAAAAGGAGCGCCTACTTCCTCCCAACACAAGGAGTGAAAGCAAGGGATTACTCCAAGGGAAGCCGATTGATTCATCCCAGAAGCCAGGAATTATACATCAAGACAGAGGATCTCCCTAAATTCCTTTAGGGGTTTTTGGGTTCTTTATGTTTTGTTATGTTATATCTTCTAAGATGTTTTCTTTCTCAATTATGAACTAAACCTCTCAAATACTTGAGGGGGATGAAACCTAAGATAGATCTTGTTATTATTTATTCTTGAATTATATGATAAATACTTGAATTATTCATAATTATGTGTTCTTCATTCTTGATTTAATAATCCTAGGTATTAATTCAAGAAGCTGATGTGCTTAGGCAGAGGAGCAAAAGTCCCTGTTTTAAGAGTAGATCTACCATAATTAAGCGGAGTTGCATGCAACCCTAAACATAGGGCGACATAAATCTGCCGGATTAGGGTTAAACCTAATAGGGGAATCCATAGATCGAATTAATGCAACCTAGGGGTGTTAACTAGAAAGAAACCTTAGTTAAACAAACCTAGGATTAGTTGTTCTTATCCTCGACAGAGGTATTAACATAGGTTAGGGATCTTTACGGATCAAGTCAAGTGAAGAAATCGTCTAGTTCAAGAAGTCAATAACAAGTGAAGTCTAGGTGGATTCTCCCTTGAGTATTGCCCATATCAATTAGCTTTCCCGAAAGTTTTTTCCAATTTACTTTTTGTGCAGTTTTAGTTTAAGTTTAGAATTAGTTTCACACAAACCCCCTGTATTTTTAGGTTGGATAATAGAAAGGAAGTTAGTACTAGTACTTTTGGTTCCCTTGGGTATGATAACTCGATCTTGCCGCTAAACTATACTACTGTTCGATAGGTGCACTTGCCTTAAAATCGTGGTATTAGTTAGTTTTTGGTGTGATCAGTTTTTATAAATTTTATTACTTAATATCACGAGTATTAGTTTTTATGAGTGTAAATTGAAATGGTAAGCTTTGTTTATGAATTAGGAACTTACTAAGCATTAGATGCTTACTTCGTGATATTTCCTTTGTGTTTCTAGATAATCGAAAGCTCATTCGAGTTGGAAGGTTGTCAGAGATCCATCACACTATCCATCGGCTAAATTAGTGTATTTTGATTATTTTGAGTCATGGTTATGATGGCATGTATAGGTGTCTTGTTTAATGAATTTAGCCATTATGTGTGGCTTGTATACATGTTATTTTGTTTGATGAATTAGTTGGTATGATATCAAAATTATATGGTATTTTAGGGTGGTTGTTATTTTGATATTGTATTGGTTGAAATGATGGTAGAGAAAGGATATGGTAATGATATTTTATGAAATAGTGAATGATGTGAATAGGAATTGTCCATGAATATTGCTAATGGATTGATTTGGTAGTTTGAAAGTTATCATCTTTTGGTTAAATCGGTATGGTATATGTTAGTTATGAAAATGGTCATTTTTGTATATTGGTTGTGTACGCATTTTGGTATATGACCATATGAATAAATATGACATTGGAATGGTTCAATTGGTAGTTTAGATGATGTAATGCCCTGAATTTTGGGCCTAGATGAATTGGGCCCTGAGCTTTGCGTCTCATAAAAATTTTTAAGTGAGCAAGGAAATGACACAAATGGCATGTTGGCTTTAAGGGTTTAATGAATTTGGACTGTCTAGGGGTGTTGGAGAAGTCTTGAGATCAACTTGGGGTATAGGAAAAATTTTGGTTTTCGCCTTAAGAGAACCTTGACTTCAAGTAGGAAGTCTTTTAAATAAATAGGGATAAGATACGACACAAGGAGGCATGTGGTCTAGTGGCAAAGTGGCACCACATAAGGGGTAGGGAGGTGGTGTCATAGGGGTGGCAAGGAGGTCCAGGGTTCGAGTGTTGGCATGGTATTATGTTGGGTATTTATTTTGCATCCTTGGATTGCCAGTATTTGTGTTGAAGTTGAATTCTGGAGGAGAGAGTTTGAAATGGTTAAGGGAGGAAATCAAGGAGTGGATCATGGAGGAATTAAGGAGTGGATTATGGAGTGATAAGGGGAGAAAATCAAGGAAAGATTGGAATGAAGAAGAGTTCTGGCTGAATGTGGACTTGGCACTTAAGAATTTCGGCTAAGGGACCTTAATTGTGTGCATTCGACAATAGGGAAATCTTTTTGAAATGTTTTGTTTTTTTGTGTTGAATGAGAGATTAGCTTTGTGAGGAATCATTTTTGGTCATTTCTTTCGGGTTAGTTTTTGCTTAAAAATCCCTAAAATGCCGAATTTGCTTTTTTTTCTGGCACTCTTATTTTTGCCGAATTACGTCTTCCTTTAGTTTGAAGTTTCACTTCTTTTCTTTAAGTCTAAGCACTACTTGTTTCTCTTCTTCAAAACTTCCTACTCATCTTTTCTTCTTTCTTGAAACCGAATATTCCACCCTCAACCTTAGTGCAATTGATCCTTTTCTTCTTTCTTTTTCTCCTATTGCCTTCATTTTCAAAGCTTTTGCCGAATTCATTTAAAGCCTTAACCGAATAGTCCTTCTTTTTCCTTTGATCTTTAGACACTTAAAGCTAGATCTCTGATCTCCTTTTCTTCTTTTCAATTGTGGTGGCCGAATCTTCTTCTCTAAACCTCTGCTAACACTGTTCCAACCACTTTTGTTGTGGTTCTTCGGGGAGTTATGAATCGGTATGTAGTTGTTCCTTGTTGTTTCGTTTGTCGATCATTCTACTTTTAATTAGCTATTTCCCCTATAACTGAACGGCTTTCACTTACGCCTTCTAACTATAAAGTTCGTTCTTCTTTGTACTATGGCCTTGGTGAGGCTTAGGGTTTTCAAAAGTCTGAACGGTCACGTGAGGTTGAAGCAGTCAAACCTACATCTTCTATTTAACATTTAATTAAGGTAAGAACGATATGATAACTGTTTTAATTTGGGGTTTTTAACTATTGTGGTTTATACCTATTAGAGTAGAGCGCGATTTTCCAATATGATATCTGTTTTCAAAACATTATGCTTTCGCAACATTTTCGAAATGGTTTCACAACTCTATTCTTATTTTAACCTCATGTTTTCGTAATTCAACTATCTTAAATTGAGTTTTAACAACAAACTAATAATGGTTTAAGGAAATGACGTTTTGAATGGTTAGCAAAGTTAAACAAACATGCCTTTTCTCTGCAATCGAATTTTTGCCAACAAAGCAGGTTTTTGAAGAACACTTCAGTGTGACACACCAGATTTGACTGTAACATCTGGGCCGGGTTTGGGGTGTTACAGATGATGAATGAAATGGTTAGGTGTTTAAGTAAAATTGACTGTTGAGATTGTGGTGCCATTTTGGCATATTGGTTGAATGGATAATTCCTATAATGTTTAAGCTTGAATTTGCATATGTTAAGTGAGTTTGAATGCTTGATTATAGGTGCATTTGGCTTGTGCAAGTAGTAGGAAATTGGGTGAGAAAAATGGCTTGAAAATGGCCTATTTTTCGTCCACACGGGCAGAGACACGGGCATGTGTAATAGCCCGAATTAAGGCCTAAACAGAATGGTGGTTCTGAGACAACATAGGAAAATTTATTTCGATAAAGTTTTAAGTCCTATTGTGAGAGTGATTTCATAGGTGAAAATTTAGTAAATAAATTTTATCGATAAAGTGCCCGATTAAGTAATAGGACTAAATTGCAAAAAAAATTCAAAATGTGAGTTCTAGAAGTATTTAGTGTTTAATTGAAATGAGTTCATAAATTAGAGGTCATTATGTAGTAAATAAACCATTTTGTATCAACATGGAAAAAATAGCCATGCAAGGGTAAAAATCTCAAGGAAATGCCATAAGGGCATTTTGGTCATTTGGTTATTTTATGAATTAAAAAGGGGAAAGTAAGGCCAAAATGTGTTCATCTTTCTCTTATGCTAGCTGAAACTTGCAAGGACTCCATAGCTAGGGTTTTTCACCTTTTTCAAGCTCTAAGTAAGTGCGATTAAGCCTCGTTTTTCATGTTCTTCGTATTTTTGAAATCCTTGTAACTTGACCTAGCTATTTCTACCACTATTTTAAGCTAGGGTTCATGTTTAAAAATTTACCCATGTGTGACATGAAAGCATTTTGATGTTCAATGGTAGAAAATGAAAGTTTGATGTCTAGTAAACAACTTTTACTAGGTGATTTTTCATGAAAATGCATTAAAGGACTAAATTGTAAAAGTTGTAGAACATGTGCATAATTTATGAAATATTAAAAATGTAGGCTGCTATAAGAGAAGAAAAAGAGCCGGCTATGCTTGGGAATGTAGAAAAATGGGTACATTTCACTTTACGAGCCTAGGGACTACAGTATAAAAATTGACAAAGTTAAGGGTAACATGGTAAAATTTACCGTAGGATAATTTTGTGTCAAATTGAGTAATGTATGTATTAAAGAAGATAAATTTGATGTTGTAGATCAAGAACAACGAGAAAACAACATTGACCGAGGAAAAGGCAAGTCCTAGACTAAACCGTAAAGAATAGTGTTTATTATCGAGGTAAGTTTATGTGTAAATAATGAGTTGTGTTAAAATTATGATTAATTAATTTAATTATTATAATATCTGTAATGTTGTAATGAATTGCAAATTGTGCATATAGTTAAAAATTGATTAGTGTGGAAAACCTGATTGAGCCTTGGGAATTGACTAGGATACGAGTGACATGTCACTGGGAACCCATTGTATGTGATCGATTGTGTATGTGATTCTGGGTGCTGATTTAGTTCGACTACCAATGGCTAGGTAATCCTGCACTTGTTGCGGATACCTGTCAGCTTGTGTGAGTAGCACTGAGTAGCTTCGACTTTATCGTCAACTTCTGTGAGTAGGCCCGTGAATAGCTCAATGATGAGCATTATGTAATATGTGTAAGGTGGTAGCTTCGGCTACAATAGGTGTGGCACTTTTGTGCATCTTATTCCGAGTATCCTTTAAAATTCTGCATGGTTCAATGGGTATTGGATTGATATGATAATATTGTGACACACTGTAAAAAGATTTAACCGTGTGTTAAGAATGTGTATGTACAAGTTATGTGAAATATATCATGTGTGCTAAGTGCTTAATGTGTGAATTGAATCATGTGGTAAGGTCATATGAGTAAGTGAAAAGCTCAAACTGGCAAAAGTAATAATATGAAAACTTATTTGTATTAGATATGTAATTTAAGCTTTAAATGCCCATTATTTGCATATAGACTTACTAAGCTTTATAACTTACCCCCTTTCTTTTCCCTTCCCTTATAGGTTCATCAAGGTAACCTGAGGTTCGGTGGTCAACGGGATTCCATCAACACTATCAGCAACCATTTTGGTATTTTGATATGAACTTTGAAATTATGGCATGTATAGGTGGTTTAATCTTTTGGGTTATATGTCATAGTTCTATGAGGTAAAATGTGGTTAATGGTGATTTGGTATTTGGCCTTTTGAAATGAACCATAATTGGTTAAGTTAGGTTTTATCAAAGTAATGTAATTTATATTAAGGTGCAAGCTTGTAATGTTTATGTGGAATGTGGTGTGATGTGTGTGCTTGATGATGGTATATGAAATTTAGTGTATTAATGTCAAATTGTAGATGTTTGAATGAATTTTTATGTTATGCTGAGTACTAGAAAAATTTGGTATGTGGTTGTTTGTGTTTCAGTGTGGCAGTTGGCTTGGAAAATTGCTATAATTGTCCACACAGGTAGACAGATGGGTGTGTGTCTAGGCCGTGTGTGACACACGGCTAGTCCCATGGGTGTGTTGATATGTCGAGTGTCCCCTGTATCCGAATTTATGAAAATTAAATGCCCAGTAGTAAACACACGGGTGGAGACACGGCCGTGTGTCTCGACCGTGTGACAAACACGGCTTAGCCCACAGGCGCGTGGCTTGGTTGTGTGATGTAAATTGCATGCTGACCTTAGAAACAGAATACCCAGGTTTTTGTACACAGGCATGTGCTTGGCCCTGTGAAGGATACGACCTAGGACATGGGTGTGTGCTCGATCATGTGAAAACCCTTGTAGGTTCGAATTGAAAAATAACTCCACACGGACTGGGGACATGGGCATGTACGACCCCATGGCTTGCCCACACGAGCATGTCCCTGCACCACATGGGCGTGTGCCCTGTTTTGAGTAAAATTTTTCTAAGTGTTCGAAAAGTTCCAGTTTGGTTCGGATCTTACCCAACGTATCTTTTGGGTGTCATAGGCCCATAATAAGAATATTATGAATAATAATGAAAAAGTTTTAAATTTATGTGGAAATCGTGTGTCGAGATCGACTGATTGTGTGAGTGTAAGTACGGTAATGCCCTGTACCCTAATCAGACGACGAATGTGGGTGAATGGCGTTGCATTTAGTGGTATTAGAGCTATGGTTTAGTCGATTCTCGGACTAACATAGCAAATGTTAGACTCTAGGTATACATGCCATAAATATGAATTTTGATAGTGTGATGGTTCCTAATCTTTAAAATTACGGTTTTATATAGTAAAATGATCTTGACCCGTTTGTGGCTGACGATGCAGGAAGTAATGCACAGGCTCTCGCTCGAGGGATCGCGTCACCTGAAAGTAAAAACGTAGAATCTAGTCAAGGAGAAGAGGTTCGGGAAGCCTTTCTCCACAGAATGAGTGAATGGTACATAGAGTTCATTCGAACAAACCCGAATGCTCAACCTCCCCCACGTCCTCGCATCTCTCAACTGATTCCAGTAGCTCCACAAGGTGTTGAAATGATGAGATTGAGTAAGCCCCCTGTTGACAAGATTCGTAAGTATGGGGCCGAGGAGTGTTGAAGATGACCCTGAGAGGGCATAATTTTGGATCGAAAACACTATCTAGGTATTTGATGAGTTTTCTTGTACACCCGAGGAGTGTTTAAAGTATGCCAGATCGCTTTTGAGAGATTCAGCGTATCAATGGTGGAAAACACTAGTCTCGATAGTACCCAAAGAAAGAGTCACTTGGGACTTCTTCCAAGTGGAGTTCTGGAAGAAGTATATAAGTTAGTGCTTTATTGATCCAAAGCGAAAGGAATTTTTAAAACTGAAGTAGGGTTGAATGACAATGTCCAAGTATGAGAGGGAATTTGTTTGACTCAATAAATACACTCGGGAATATGTTTCTACAGAAGAAACTATGTGTAAAATATTTGAGGACGGCCTAAATGAAAACATCAAATTGTATGTGGGGATTTTAGAACTAAAGGAACTTCTTATGTTAGTTGACCGGGCACGCAAAGCTAAAGAGTTATGTAAGGAAAAGAGGAAAGCTGAATTAGATGTTAGAGATATGAAGAAGAGATCGATAAGTAAGTCCTTTCAATCTTCGTCGAAGAAAGTGAGAAATGTGCATAATTGTTCGACCGTTTCAGTCAGAAATCAAGTAGAACTCGTGGGAGACAAAATATGAGTTCTAAGGCTCAGACCACTTATGGAGCTAGTGTTGGCAATGTTAAGCCAAGTAACGCCGAGCGTCAACACTATGGTAGGAGACATCCTGGTGAGTGCTGGATGATCACCGGGGCTTGTTTTAAATATGGCTCCGAAGATCACTTCATCAAGGATTGCCCTGAAATGGTGGCGAAGGAAACTCCTCAGAGTGCTAGACCGAGCAATATGGCTACTAGAGGGAGGCCTACTAGAAATGTGAATGATGGAGCTAGTAGGAAAGGCATAATTAGAGATTCAACTTCAACATCGGAGGCCAGAGCGCCTATAGGAACCTATGCTATTCATGCCTGAGAAGAAGTGTCATGCCCTGACGGAATCACCAGTACATTTTCTCTTTGTGATGTTAATATTGTTGCACACATTGATCCCGGGTTTGCACATTCTTACATTTTCATGAAATTGGTAAATGATATGAAATTTCCTATAGAGTCAACTAAGTTTGTGATTAAAGTGTCAAACCCTCTAGGCAAATGTGTGTTAATTGATAAGATTTGTAAGAATTGTCCCTTAGTGATTCGAGGTCACGATTTTCTGGCCAATCTAATGCTATTGCCATTTGATGAATTTAATGCCATTTTGGGCAGGGATTGGTTGTCAATGCATGATGCTAAGCTAAATTGTAGATTGAAGGTTATTGAATTAAAGTGTGGAAATGGTGAAACCCTCTGGGTTGAAACAGATAAGTCTAGTGAATCGCCTACTTTAATTTCATCAATGACTGCTCAAAGGTATTTGAGAAAGGGTTATGAGGCGTATTTGGCATATGTATTGAATACAAAAGAGTTCGAATTGAATATTGAATCAATGCCCGTGGTTTGTGAGTTTCCGGATGTATTTCCAGAGGAATTGTCGGGGATACCTCCTATTAGAGAAATAGAGTTTTCCATTGACCTGTTGTTGGGGATTGCCCCGATATCTATAGCCTCATATAGTATGACTCCGGCTGAGTGAAAGGAATTGAAAGTGCAGCTACAAGAGTTGACAGAAAAAGGATTTGCGAGGCCTACTTTTTATCCGTAGGGTGCTCCCGTGTTGTTTGTGAAGAAAAAGGATGGATCGATGAGACTTTGTATTGGCTATAGACAGCTCAACAAGGTGACAATAAAGAACAAATACCCCTTACCAAGAATTGATGATCTTTTTGAACAATTAAAAGGGGCAACTATATTTTCAAAAATAGATATGAGATCTGGATACTACTAACTAAGGGTGAAAGAGTTCGATGTGCCAAAAATCACTTTCAGAACAAGGTATGGACACTATCAGTTTCTCATAATGCCTTTCGATTTAACTAACGCTCCAGCTATATTTGTGGACTTAATGAACCGAATTTTTAGGCCATACTTGGATAAGTTTGTGGTGGTATTTATAGATGATATCTTGATTTATTCTTGTGATGAGAATGAACATGCTGAACATTTGAGCATGGTTTTACAAATTTTGTGAGATAAATAGTTATATGCCAAATTTAGTAAAAGTGAGTTTTGGCTCAGTGAAGTTGGATTTCTAGGCTACATTGTTTCGAGAGATGGCATTAGAGTTGATCCGAGTAAGATATCAACAATAATGGATTGGAAGCTGCTGAAAAATATATCAGAGATTAGAAGTTTTCTCGGATTGGCAGGATACTACAGACGCTTCGTAAAGGGATTTTCGATGATTGCTTCTCTGATGACCAGGTTGTTGCAAAAAGATGTTAAGTTTGAATGGACTGAAAAGTGTCAGCGAAGTTTTGAGAAATTAAAGATAGTGTTGACTGAGGCACTAGTGTTAGTGCAACCTCAGTCTAGAAAGGAATTCGTGATTTACAGTGACACATCTTTAAATGGCCTTGGATGCGTATTGATGTAAGAAGGTAAAGTAGTAGCATATGCCTCAAGACAATTGAAGCCACACAAGAGGAACTACCCGACTCATGATTTGGAGTTAGTCGCCATTGTCTTTGCCTTGAAGATTTGGCAACATTATTTATATGGTGAGAAGTTTCGTATCTTTACCGACCATAAAAGCTTGAAGTACTTAATGTCACAAAAAGATTTGAACTTACAACAATGATGATGGCTTGAATTGTTGAAAGACTACGAGTTGGTGATCGACTATCATCCAGGAAAGGAGAATGTGTTGGAACGCCAGTACCCTCAAGGTGCAGCAAAATAAAATAATTACGACAATCCAAACCATGGATCCATGTGCAAGGAACGAATCGGGGTGAAATAATGGTTTCGAAATTACCCAAACTCCAATATGAGAAGATAGCGACGTCTCGGCAATGAGAATCATGGTCTATAATCAAACCAACCAGCAACCTTGATGATGCCGACCTCTACGTAATCCACCTGGTTTGATAATGAATAGAAGAAATCTCCAAAATAGGTTTTTGGAGATATCTTTGCTTAACAGCTGCTAGACCTCAGAAGCAAAATTTTTTTAGGGTTTTTATTTTAGGGTTTTCCTTAAAATAACTCTCTCTATTTTTCACCTTTTATAAATGGTATATACATATAATGAATCATAATTCATAAATTTTTTATCTGAACATAATAATCATAATTAAAAATAAATAAATATAATAATGTTTTAACCGAAAATTATAATTACATTAATTATAACACAGATTTCGGTAAACTATATTTATTTAAATTTATACGAACCAAATTCATATATATTTATAGAATTATGTTCTCATTATGTGTACAACATCCTTGTACATATAATATGTTCAATAATTGATTACCCAATTAAATTAAGTCTATAATTAATTTAATTCATGTGACAACCAAACACAATACAAACTATGTTTTGTTTCGTTCATTTCAACCATAGGGTGTGACCCTGTATGTTCTTGTAACGTTAGCAGTAATACTAGAACGATTCTAATGTTACAAACAATAAGTGGCATCTAACAATGCATCACTGCTACCTAATTTACAAGAAGTCATGATTCGACATAACCTTTTTTTTTGTGATTAACCTTTCTTGCATTAATCCTTAAGCCCTTTATCTCTAGAATGCACACAAGTCATGGAATAGTCACACTTGTATAGTCCATCTCATGTTTCTTGATATCTTGAGTAGACTATGATACACAAATAAGTATGACATCTTATATCAACTTATTTGAGCATGGCCATGCATTTCTAGTCTCACTCAACCAAGTGGCCTAAGATATTACCCCCATTATGTAAGAGGGACTTATCCTATATTGATCAACCATATCCCTCTACATAGATTGTGGCATATCCAACACCAGCCTTTACAGAACAACCAGTTATGGTGTACATTTGACTGTATCAGAATATACAACTCACGATGTTAGGATAATGATGATCTCAAGTCTGAGGATTATATACATATTAATCACTATGAGTACTGTTGTGACAATTACATAATAATCCAAGAAACATACTCATAGCAGGCCAGTCCAATATGTTGTTCTCTAGCACACATATTCATGCATTGATTTTGACACTCCATATCAATGACAACTCTTTATCATCAATCAACTACATATTAGTCTTAATGCATTATTGTTGTCCTAGTCAACAATAATACTTGACTAAGGATCTTTTAAAAATAATCATATTATTCTCAGGACATTATTATAAAACAATTTATTTATACACACAGAAAAGAAACTGAAATAATAATGGCAATGCCTTATATTAATAAACATGGTAAATCAAGTATGTTATTACAACCATCTCATGATTGATCTTTGGGCATACTCTTACAGAATGTGGTTGCCGATGCCTTAAGTAGAAAATCTCTGTTTGCTTTAAGAGCTATGAATACAAGATTGACCTTGATGGATGACGGTTCGATTTTAGCCGAGTTGAGAGCTAGGCCATCGTTTATTCAACAAATTTGTGAAGCTCAAAACGATGATAGTGAGTTGCAAGTAAAAAGGGCTTAGTGTTAAAAGGGTAATGAAACAGATTTTCGGATTGGGTCGAACGACTGCTTGATGTTTCGAGACAGAGTATGTGTGCCAAAAAATACAGAGTTAATTCGAAAAATTCTACATGAAGCTTATAATGGTTGTTTATCTGTCCATGCGAGCAGTGCAAAGTTGTATAACAATTTGAAGAAATTGTATTGGTGGCTTGGTATGAAAAGAGATGTCTCTGAGTTCGTATCTAGGTGCTTAGTTGCCAACAAGTGAAAGTAGAACATCAGGTACCTTCCGGTTTGCTGTAGCCAATAATGGTTCCCGAATGGAAATAGGACCGAATCACTATAGACTTTGTGACAGGTTTACCGTTAACCCAAAAAAGAAAGATACCATTTGGGTCATTGTTGATCGGCTGACGTAATTAGTTTATTTCATTCCAGTACGTACAGATTTCTCACCTGATAAGTTAGACAAATTGTACATTACAGAAATCGTGAGATTGCATAGAGTACCGATTTCTATCATTTTGGACAGAGATCCGAGATTTACTTTGAGGTTTTGGAAAAAGTTGCAAGAAGCCTTGGTATGAGGCATTGTATGGCCGCAGATGTCAGACTCCTTTGTATTGGACTGAGCTCAGTGAAAAGCAAATTTATGGAGTTGATTTGATTAGAGAGACCGAAGAGAAATTAAAGGTAAACTGTGATTGTTTGAAAGCTTCTTCGGATCGGTAAAAGTCTTACGTGGATTTGAAAAGAAAAGAGATTGAGTTTCAAGTGGGCGATATAGTATTTCTGAAAGTTTCTACATGGATGAAATTTTGAAGTTTGGCCGAAAGGGTAATTTGAGTCCACATTTCATTGGACCGTATGAAATTGTAGAAAAGATCAGACCAGTGGCATATTAATTGGCTTCACCGGTAGAGTTAGAAAAGATCTATGATGTATTTCACGTATCGATGCTACGACGTTATCATTCTCATCCGTCACATGTGATTTCATCGATCGAAGTGGAAATTCAGCTGGATATGACATATAGTGAATAGCCAATCAAGATTTTAGCATGAGAAGTTAAACAGTTAAGAAACAAGGGTGTGGCCTTAGTAAAAGTGTTATGGCAAAAGCATGGAGTACAAGAGGCTATGTGGGAATCGGAGGAGACCATGAGAAAATAGTACCCAAATCTCTCTTTTAGTAAGATTTCGGGGACGAAAATCCTGTAAGGGGGAGAGTTGTAACAGCCCGAATTAGGGCCTAAACAGAATGGTTGTTTCGGGACCACGAATCCGACATACAAAAATTTATTTCGATAAAATTGTAAGGGTGATTTCATAAGTGAAAATTTAGTAAATAAATTTTATCGATAAAGTGCCCGATTAAGTAATAGGACTAAATTGCAAAAACTTTAAAATGTGAGTTCTAGAAGTATTTAGTGTTTAATTGAAATGAGTTCATAAATTAGAGGTCCTTATGTAGTAAATAAACCATTTTGTATCAACATGGAAAAAAATAGCCATGCAAGGGTAAAAATCTCAAGGAATGGCTATAAGGGCATTTTGGTCATTTGGTTATTTTATGAATAAAAAAGGGAAAAATAAGACCAAAATGTGTTCATCTTTCTCTTGTGCTAACCGAAACTTGTAAGGACTCCATAGCTAGGATTTTTCACCTTTTTCAAGCTCCAAGTAAGTGCAATTAAGCCCCGTTTTTCATGTTCTTTATATTTTTGAAATCCTCGCAACTTGACCTAGCTATTTCTACCACTATTTTAAGCTAGGGTTCATGTTTAAAAATTTACCCATGTCTAACACAAAAGCATTTTGATGTTCAATGGTAGAAAATGAAAGTTTGATGTGTGGTAAACAACTTTTACTAGGTGATTTTTCTCAAAATGCATTAAAGTACTAAATTGTAAAAGTTGTAGAACATGTGTATAATGTGTGAAATATTGAAAACTGTGGGCTGCTATAAGAGAGAGAAAGAGTCGATTAGGCTTGGGAATATAGAATGGATACATTTTATTTTACGAGCCTAAGGACTAAAGTGTAAAAATTGACAAAATTAGGGGTTAAATGGTAAAATTTACCATAGGATAATTTTGTGTCAAATTGAGTAATGTATGTATTAAAAAGTTAAAGTTGATGTTGTAGATCAAGAACAACGAGAAAACAACCTTGACTGGGAAAAGGCAAGGTTTCAAGCTAAACCGTAAAGAATAGCGTTTATTATTGAGGTAAGTTTATGTGTAAATAATGAGTTGTGTTAACATTATGATTCATTATTTTAATTATTTTAATATTTATAATATTGTGATGAATTGCAAATTATGCATATCGTTAAAAATCAATAAGTGTGGAAAATCCAATTGAACCTGAGGAATTGACTAGGATATGAGTGACATGCCACTAGGAACCTATTGTATGTGATTGATTGTGTAGTTCGACTACCAGTGGCTAGGTAATCCTGCATTTGTTGCGGGTACCTATCAACTTGTGTGAGAAGCACTGAGTAGCTTCGACTCTACCGTCAGCTTGTGTGAGCAGGCCCGTGAATAGCTCAATGATGAGCATTATGTACTATGTGTAAAGTGGTAGCTTTTGCTACAAATCATTGGTAGCTTCGGCTACAATATGTGTGGCACTTTTCTGCATCTTATTCCGATTATCCTTTAGAATTTCACACAGTTCAACGGGTATCAAATTAATATGATAATATTGTGACAGAATGTAAAAAGCATTGACCGTGTGTTAAGAATGTGTATGTGCAGGTTATGTGAAATATATCATGTGTGCTAAGTGCTTAATGTGTGAATTGAATCATGTGGTAAGGTCATATGAGTAAGTGAAAAGCTCAAACTGGCAAAAGTAATAATATGAAAACTTATTTGTATTAGATATGTAATTTAAGCTTTAAATGCCCATTATTTGCATAGAGACTTACTAAGCCTTATAGCTTACCCCCTTTCTTTTCCCTTCCCTTATAGGTTCGTCAAGGTAACCCAAGGCTCGGTGGTCAACGAGATTCCATCAATGCTATCAACAACCATTTTGGTATTTTGATTATGAACTTTAAAATTAAGGCATGTGTAGGTGGTTTAATCTTTTGGGTTATATGTCATAGTCCTATGAGGTAAAATGTGGTTAGTGGTGATTTGGTATTTGGCCATTTGAAATGAACCATGATTGGTTAAGTTAGGTTTTATCAAAGTGATGTAATTTATAAGGTGCAAGCTTGCAATGTTTATGTGGAATGTGGTGTGATATGTGTGCTTGATGATGGTAGATGAAATTTAGTTTATGAATTTCAAATTGTGGATGTTTGAATGATTTTTTTGTTATGTTGAGTATTGGAAAATTTTGGTATGTGGTTGTTTGTGTTTCATGGTGGCAATTGGCTTGGAAAATAGCCTATAATTGTCCACACAGGTAGACACACGGGTGTTTGTTTAGGCCGTGTGTGACACACAGCTAGCCCCATGGGCTTGTTGATAGGTCGTGTGTCCCCTGCATATGAATTTATGAAAACTAAATGCCCAATAGTGAACACATAGGTGGAGACACAATCGTGTGTCTCGACCGTGTGACAGACACGGCCTAGCCCACGGGGGTGTGGCTTGGTCGTGTGATGTAAATTGCGTGCTGACGTTAGCAACAAAATACCTAGGGTTTTGAACACGGGCAAAGGCACGTGTGTGTTCTTGGCCTTGTGAAAACCCCTGTAGGTTCGAATTGAAAAATAATTCCACATGGATTGGGGACATGGGCGTGTACGACCAGACGGTCTGCCCATAGGGGCATGTCCTTGCACCACACGGGCGTGTGCCATGTTTTGAGTAAAATTTTTCTAAGCGTCCGAAAAGTTTTGGTTTGGTTCTGAATCATACCCAACTTATCTTTTGGGCCTTGTAGGCCCATAATAAGAATGTTATGAATAAGAATAAGTTTTAAATTTATGTGGAAATCGTGTATCGAGATCAACTGATTGTGTGAGTGTAAGTACGGTAATGCCTTGTATCCTAATCTGGCAACGGATGTGGGTAAGGGGTGTTACAGCGTGTGTCTCAGCTGTATGTGACACACAGCCAGGCAACACGAGCATGTGTCCCCCATAGCTTTCAAAGGGTTGCAAGTCAGGCTGTTACACAGCCTCGCATACGGCCTGACACATAGGTGTGTGGCTTGGTCGTGTGACCCAAGTCAGTGATTTACACGGGTATAGACACAGGCTGGGACACGGCCGTGTGTCCTTATTTTGAATGCCCACACAACCTAAGACACGGGTGTGTCTCTTGGCCGTGTGAGTCACACGGCCTAACCACACAGTGGTGTGGCCCTTGCAGTTTGCAAAATTTTGCCTTTTTTTTTGAAAAATTTCATATGTTTCCAATTTAGTCCCAATTCGTTTCCAATGTATTTTTAGGGCTTTGAGGGCTCGTAAAAAGGACTGTATGTATGATTTTTTTTTATGTTGCTATGATTTACGATGTGATTTGTTTATGATAATAAAATGTTCAATATATGATGTTATGCTCTGGTAATATTTCGTAGCCCTAATCTGGCGACGGATATGGGCTAGGGTGTTATAGTAATGGATTACATAAAATGCCCGGTTGAATGTAGTAATAACTAGGATATGTTTGGCATGCCAATAGGGTTAGTATGCGTGCTTGTATGGGATTTGCACTTTTGTGCCTCTGTTTGCACCTAGGTGCCTCTACATACACTTCGGTGTACCTGTTCGCACTACGGTGCCTTATTTGCACATTTATGCCCTTGTCTGGAATTTGCTGCTCTTGTTATGCATCTATGATGCCTTTGGTGTAGTGTAGTTACTCGAGTATCCGAGTCAAGTTACTAGTTCATCAGGCTAAATGTTAATATAATTTACAAAATTATTTATGTGCTTAAAGGCTAATGTATAGTCAATATATTAGTAAGTATTAAATGTTTAATGAACTACTTGATCATATGTGAGTATAACTATATTGATGATTATACGGTTAAAGATAGATATTTATATACATATATGAATGAGTATAGATTGAATTATCATAGTACTGGAAGCATACGATGGACCATTTCTGGTACTAATCCTATAAGTGCTTCGTAAATGATTAATAGTATAATCAATCTATTTATTTAGTTTTTACATTGTTTAGTGAAAGTAAGTGATTCTGGGATGATATTTTTATGTGAAAGTTGAAACAAAAGATGAATTACAGAATGATTATATGTTATGTGTGTAAGTGTTATGGTAAGAAGAAACATTTAAGTGAAATGGTTATATGAAATGCTTATAAGGAAATATATATATGTATATGCAAGACTACACCAATTATCCATGAGTGTTGTAATGAATAGAAAACGAAAGTTAGCTTACGATATAATGAAAATTTTGCTTAGTTGCTTATTCTAATATGTTTAATAGTTAAGTTGCCTTTATATGAATTTACTAGCATTATTTCTTACGTTCGTTGTTTTCTTTTCCTGTAGATCATCGAATGGCTCGATCTGTTGGAATCTCATCGGAGTACCATCACACTATTCATTCATGATATTGTTAGTTTTTAAGCACTTTGTTATGGTTTTAAGTGGCATGTACAGGGTTGAAAGTTTATTTGATATGTTGCACATGGTTCTTTTGAATTTTGGGAAGGGAATGAATGAACTAGTGATGTTAAATTGATTTTAGGATTAGTGTTTGAAATGGGGTGCCTATGAATGGTACTTTTGTTAGAAGCTTTAAGTTGATTGTTTTAACATGTTTAAAAATGTTTTGATCATAGGAATGTATGTGTAACGCCCTAAATTTTGGGTTTTTCTTAGATTTTTCTTTATCTGATAAAATGTTTAAATTCTAGTATTTGGGTGTGTAATGCATGTTTGGAGGGTGTTAATGGGCCTATGGAAGGCCCATGTGTTGGTTGGAAGCTCGGCGAAATTTTGTATTTTTGACTTAGGAGATAGGGGTCTCTTGAAGATAGGTGTTATAAGAAAATATCAGTGAAATAAGACACAAATTATTCAGTGGTAAAGTGGCAAGGGAGGCGCCACTAAGCTCCTTAAAAAGTGGCGCCTAAGTGAGCTTGGAGGTCCAAGGTTCAAGCTCCAGAGGTTGCAGGATGGCGTTTTATTTTTGTGCAGGAAGCAGGTAAGAATTTGAAACAGAATTAAACTCTGCTTAGGGAGATTTGAATCGGTCAAGGGAGCAAATCATGGAGGAGGTTGTGGAACAAAATAAGGAGTTTTCAAATTTTGAAAGAAGTGGCCGAACAAGGGATTCTCCATGGTGTGATTTCGGCAATAGCATAGGTAAGGTACAATCGACATTAGAGTCTCTTTTGGTGCCGATTTCTTTAGTTGAGCAGGTTTTCTCTTCTGTCGTTTTGTTTAGTAAATTTAGGGTCATTCATTCCTATCTTTTCAAAACCAAATTGCCGAATTACACACCCCAAAAGACCTCCTGCTGAAAATTTACTTTCATTTGGCAACACTTTGTCTTCTCCTTCTTCTATTCCCATCTTCTTCTCGTCTTGCTTTCACAAACCGAAACCTACCTTGTTGCCTCCTTCCTGGCCGAATCAAATAAAGCTTTCCCCTACTACTTTTCTTCAAGCCCTATCGACCACCTTTTTACCCAAGTTTCTCTCTAAACCGAATGTTCATTCGATCAAAACCCCCATGGCCGAATACCTTGTATGACCGAAACCATACCTCTCTTGTTTTAACCATTGATCGAAACCTCCTTTACAACTTGCCAATCTCTTCATAGCCGAATCTATTGGTTATACTCCCTTCTCCTCTCTTGTTCGTGATAGAAGCTATCGTAGATCGGGATTGTACATTATCGAGAATTCTCCTCTAGCAGTTTAACGTGTTGGGGTAAGTATGCAGATTCTTTTTTTTTCTTTCAACAGTTATGCGCTAAGGAAAGAAGCCGAAATCCCTTAGGGGAGGCTAACGATTTGGTCTAAAGGCCTATTGGCTTATCTCTTTGGTTTATATGCGCTAGTGTGGACAAAAGACGTGCAGCAAAAGGGGCAGTTGTTGATTAACGTAGTTGGACATTGGGATCTAGTTCATAATCGATATAAAGGGTAAGATTTTAATGACTCAGGCCATGTAGGCCGATTATGGTAAGGGGTTTTATAGCTCTTTGGTTATCGATTATTAGACTAAAAGTTAGCGTTCGATTGTAGGCTCTTCATACGTGGATTTCGTCAACGTTTTAGCAGCTAACAGGTGTGTAACTAATCCCAACTATTAGACTAAAGTGGTAAAAGCCGGAAAGGGCGTAACGTTACCGACATCTAGTGTAAGTGACCGATAACGCATTTGTATGATATTTGAGAGTAACCATTTACTCCATTGGGCTTAACTATGAATTCAGTGCCAAAGGAATTGCAGAAGGTGCAATTCTGAACGTTTTGGTAAGTTGGGCTTCAACGGGCCAAAGATGGACCCAATAAGCTTCCGAGCCCAAATCGGTAAAATGACTATTATAGGCTTTCTGGTGACATGGTTAATAAAAACATGGTTAAGTTGGTAAACTAAACTTAAAAATTAGACTTAACAGGTTTGAGATGATAATGGACTTAGTAAGGCCCATTAGGGGTTTTAAGTTAAAAAGGGTAAAATTGGAAATTTGGCTTAAATAGACTTCCGTGGTAATTTATGTACTAATAATTAATCGAACGTGCATAAAGACTCTGAAAATATGATAAGGGACTAAAATACCCCTGAATATGGAAAATTACCAAAATACCCCTAGGTGTAAAAAGACTATTATACCCCTAGGGTTAATTCTGTATGAAATGTATGATTTCATGTATCTACATGAGTTACCTTTAATGTGAGCATATCTGATGCATGAGATGCTATATGTTGCATGCTAGTATGTATATATCTGTTGCATGGGGTATGGGTTTATGATGGAGGAAGCGTTCTAGCAGCCTCGCTGCAATCTGGTGACTTTGTCACATTATATCTGGCAGCCTCGCTGCAATCTGGTGGCCTCGCCACATATATATATATCTGTTTTGGCAGCCTCGCTGCAATTCTGGTGGCCTCGTCACAATATCTGGCAGCCTCGCTGCAAATTATATCTGGCAGCCTCGCTGCAAATATCTGTGGTGTGTAGCGGTTGGGTTGGTCGAGTAGTCTCCCCACATGGTGTAAGGCTGGTACGGGGGTGTTATGGATGGATCTGGGTTGGGTTCTCTGTCTGCATAATATATTGATCTGTATCTGTTATGGGCCTATGGGCTTAATCTGATTTCTATAATGGGTAAGGCCCAATTATGTCTGATTCTGAGGCTTGATCTGTTTTGGCCTATGGTTGAGATTATGTTACACACTGAGTTATCAAACTCACCCTCTTTTCATTTCATCTCTGCAGGTAACCCTCAACCATAGTGGGCTTGGAGCTGCGAGAGATTCGGAGTGGCCACAACATCTGCAAATTCGGTTTTTGTTTCACTTTAAGTATTTTCATTAAGCTATTTTGGGTTTAACTTGTAATAAGGCCGCTATTTAAATTTCTTTACTGGTTTTATATTCTTTTATGGTTTAATTCATATTTTATCGAGACTGCTAGTTATAGGCTGCGCGGGTTTTTCAAACTACTAAAAAGGTTTTCAAGATTCAACAAATTCAAATATGGATAACCTAAGGGCTTATATAAATGATTTTTCATAATCTTGCTATTTTAGTAAAATATCCTCTAAGTCACAAAAAGCAAAAAGATCATAAGTTTAGTTGTAGGATCATGTGACACACCAGATCTGGTCATAACGTCTAGACCGGGTTTGGGGTGTTACAGTATGTGTTATTGGTGCACTTTGTTGGGCAAGATTTGGTATTGAATTGATTTGAGTTAGAGGTTAAATGGTGAGTAGACAACCTAGGACATGGGCTGTCACATGACCATGTAAGGCACATGACCATGTGTCATCTAAGGTTTTCTTAAGGTTCAAGTCAGTAAGTTACATAGCCTAGCACACAGGTGTGTGTGGCAACTTAGAAAATTACACGGCCTGGTACACGGGCGTGTGACTTGGCTGTGTGACCCCTATTTTCCAAATTTTGTAATTTTGGATTTCCATTTTGTTTCAAATTAGTCCTGTATTGCTTCAAAGATATTTTAGGGCCTCGAAGGCTCGATTTAGGGACAAAAAGTATATGAATAAATGGTTTCTAAAATGTTTAGTTATTTCAATGTTATGATGTTTTATGATATACAGTTGATCAATAATTTTCCATAACCCTAATCTAGCGACAGTGACGGGTTAGGGGTGTTACGTTTAATCTTTACCAACTTAAAGTGTCTAAGCAAGCTGGTGTCACAAGTTAATCGAACATCAACTCAACTGAAATTTGATTAAAAAAGTTATTATTAAAAGTAACAGATATTATTATGGGAGTGTTTGTCTTTTTTTTATATATGAAATTTATAAAATAACAATTTAAACTTAGAATAAATCCACAAATAGTGGGACTTGAACCAGATTCCTAAAGATTCTTTCCTTAAAAAAATAAATCCTCAAGGCTAAATTTTACCATTCTAACCAATATTTCAGTTTTTTCTACATAAAGTTTTTATAACTATATTTTTATATATGTTTTTTACCCACATTATGTATATACCATTGTAACACCCCATCTCGACTAGATCATTAGGATCGAGCTATGAGATTTTACAATTATCAATTTAATAAATACAAATCATTATGTAACATTTAATCATTCAAATACATAAATAAATATAATTCATGTACATAATGTGTTACATAATCTTTTTTGAGTCCTACACGAGTTTACAAAAAGTTTTTTGTTAACCCGAGCTTAAATTCTTGGACTGATATCAGGACCTCACAATCTCACATCATGTCGTAGCCAACTCAATAAGTCATGTTACGACTTCAAGCATACCGATATCCTAATGTCACTCACTATCGACACCAAGTTGTGACGTTGGACGTTTGTGGTCATGACAAGGTGCTTGTTTTTGGTAAAAAACACCATTTGATTGTAATTCATGTAAGGTGAAGAAGGAAAAAGTTAAGAGAAATGGAAAGAATTAGAAATGATCCAATCAAAGAAGATCAAGTACTTCAGAACGAAAAGAATGTTGATATTCCTCGAATTATAGATCATAGAGACAGACCCATCAGAGAACATGTAGTGCCTATTTTGGATGATCCAAATCCAGGAATTGTTTCAAGCTCAACATTTCAAGTTAAAGCCGATGAAGTTTCAAATGTTACAAACTGTAGGGAAGTTTAGTGGATTACTTACTAAAGATCCACGATTGCACTTAAGACACTTTTTGGAAGTCTATGATTCATTTTCATAGTAAAGTGTTCCTGATGATGCCCTAAGACTCAAGTTATTTCCTTGTTACGTGATTGTGCCAGAGAATGGTTAAATGCTTTGCCATTAAGAATGGTGGTATCTTAGAATGAACTTTGTCAAAGGTTTTTTCTATAGTATAATCTTCCAAATGTGAATGCCCATATTGCATCTTTTCTACAATCAGAGGATGTCATGTTATATCAAGCTTTGGAGCGATTTAATGAATTACTGCAGAAATTTCCAATGCATGGTTTCCAACATTGAACACAAATGGAAATATTTTATAATGGATTGAATGGCCATACAAGAATGGTAGTTGATACATCTTCCAATGGGACTTTGCTAGATAAATTATATAATAAGGAATATGAAATCCTGGAAAGGATAGCTAACAACGATTATCAATATCCAACTACAAGAGTAGGTATTGGTAGAAGAGTTACTAGAGCTTTGAAACTTGATGCGATCACCTCATTAACAACTCTGGTATCATCCTTAACTAATATGATTATAACATTGAAGAGACTAGCTGCAGTGCAGGAAATGAATGAAGCTGAGCTAACATGTGTCTTTTGTGAGGAAGATCATGTTTTTGATGAATGCCCATTGAACCCAGCATCAGTATATTACATGGGAAATTCCATTGGAAGCAACAACCCATATTCCAACACCTACAATCTAGGTTGGAAATAACATCCAAATTTCAGCTGGGGTATATTGTTTGATAGGATGCCATCAGTGTACCACCTAATAATAATCAACCCATGCCATCACAAAATGTTCAACAAAGTTTATCTTCATCTTCTTCATCTATGGAAGCTCTGTTGAAGGAATGCATAGGCAAGATAGGCAAGAATGATGTTCTAATTTAGTGTCAAGCTACATCTTTAAGAGCTTTAGAAAACCAAGTGGGAAAATTTCTAGTGCATTAAGCTCACGATAACAAGGATCATTACTGAGTGATATTAAGAATTTAAGATCACAAGGAAAAGAGCATTGCAAATCAATCACTCTCAGAAGTGGAACTTAGTTGAATGATGTTGTTAAAGATGCCACGGCAAAAGAGGACGGCTCAAGACTTAATCATGAAAAGATGTCAGGACCAACTGAAAAGCATACAACAACTGAAAATGGTCAGCAAAAAAATATTGCGGCAGAATCAGATCATGTTGACAACAAAAATGCCATAGCAAAACAATATCAGCAACCTGAAGGACGACCATGTCCACCATTTCCTTAGCTCATTGATGTGCAGAAAGGTAAACTGATTATATGGGTGAATGATCTGTAGATCACTTTCAACATATTTGATGCCCTAAAATGTGTTGAAGAGTGCGAAGATTGCCAGGCCATTGGTTTGCTAGAAAAAGTAGTATAAGAAAAGTTTGCACACCGTTTGCCTCAGCAAAATCTTCTATCTCCAACAGTGTGTTTGAGCAGTAAATGCTCAATACACTCTGTCAGTTGCAGAAGCAACTCCATCTCTTTGAGACTTAGCAATTCCAAATTGCTGTGGAATTGGAAAAAGCATAAAGAAAAAATCTTTTCTATTTTTCTTTTCTTTAATTGCTTTACTTTAATTTCGTTCTTATTATATTTATCTTTAATTACTTAACATTATTTCTATTTTTATTTATCACCTTATTAATGATATCACAAAGTCTAATAAAGAAAGGAAGGATTGGCACCCAATAAAAATGAGCTGCTAGTCTGATAAAGAAAGGGAGGATTAGCACCCAATAAAAATGAGCTGCTATTGGATGAAAATGAATGGGATGAGGATAAAGCTAAAACTGATGAGCCTAGGCTTACCACACACACTGCCATTGAGGAGAAGGAACAAAAAGGATTAGAACGAGATAAAGAGAAGTCAAATTCAGTGAACATTGAATCTGACTAGGAAAGAGAAGAAGTGAACCATATTTTTGCACCAACTGAACCTGCTACTATACCTCAATTAATTGCACACATATCGAAGCAAGATCGTGAGATTAATCAACTGATTGATGATCTCATAAAATTAGATGATGATGCTAATGATGATGAGGTGCCAATCAATATGCTAAAAAGAAAGCAATATTACAAGCGCGCTACTCCAAAAACAACTCGCCCAAATTAAAGTAACACCAAAATTTTTCCCAGGCTTTTGTCTTTATTTTCATATGCATATTCTTTTCATTATATACCATATGTTTTTCATCCATTCATAATTTTTTTTCATTACATTTTATATATATATATATATATATTTGTTTTTGCATTTTGGAATTTTAAATTGTTCATGCATTGAGGACAATGCATCACTTAGGTTTGGGGTGTGTTGTGCTATGCTTATAGTCTGTATTAGATATGTGTTTTAATATTTGCTCAGTATGTCATTCATTTTTTCATGACGTACAAATGCCAAATAACTGCTAAACTATGACAAGTATATTGTTATCTATGATGTTCGATGAGGTTAATAACTTTTCGATAAATTTAGAAAATTGTGATAGTTGATTAGGTATGTTTAGCTTAGGATAGTTGTTTGAAAATTTATCCTTAAAACTAAAATGCCCTAATTATAATTGCAATTAGTCTATAGTAGTTTTCATTTAATACACTTAGAAATTCTTAAGCCTAAGATTAGTAAATTAGCAATGTGTAATAATAAATAACATAGCGAAGTTGAGGGTAAATCAATAAGAAAATTAAAAAGACACTATGAAGCATTCCAATGTTTGAAATTCTCAAGTAGGTCACTAATACTCTTTTTATTCCATTGTATTATGGATCAGAAAAGCAAGATCAAATAAGAGTGAGTAAAAAAAAGAAAAGAACAAAAGAGAGAGAGAGAAAATAGTTTAGGGGCACTCCACTATAGTAGTAGCCTAAGTAACTAAGGGGGTAGTTGTTTGCTCCATCTATCTTTTTAGTAAAAAGCCTTAGCTTTATGAGTGAATTACATTCAAATTGTGGCGTGATTTAATACCTGGTAATCTAGTGTATGCTCCATTAAGATTGTTAAGTAAATAAATCATTTGATAAAATGAATTCCCTAGGAAAAAATATATATTAAAATATGCAATGACAAAATAATTATGAGAAGAAACATTGAGTTTTAGTGGAAAGATAAACTAAGTACATTAAGGGGTGCTTACTATAGTCAGAATTGCATGAATATTTAGGAAAATTTTTTTTTAGGTAACATTTTTTGCACTTCGTATGCTAAACAAGCCTATAAAATTTGAACCAATTTTTTGAGATGGAAGACTGTTGAGAATGGAGGTACATAATATACTTCAAATAGTTTAGCAATAAATGACGTAATTATAGTGTTATGGAAAATTTAGGCATTCATGCATACTTACACATATTCTACTTGAAGACAAGCAAGAATTCAGGTTTTGGGATGTGATAACTCTTGAAAAGGGTTGTATTTTGAGCCTCTAAACTCGATTAAATGCTTGTACTTAAGTAGAGTATTTGCATTTTTAGGTTATTTTTAGAATATTGCATAATAATGCTTGGATTGTGTCTGAAATGTCTTTTATGTTAACTTTTCTTATTGGGAGAAAGAGAATTGGTTATTGTATGCAGTAGGTGCAAAAAGGATAAAGAAAATGAGAAAAGGGAGGACAAGAATGAAGGAAGTGAAATATTTTCATTACAAAAGGTTGGATGGATTGCTAACATAAATGCCATGGCAATTCCAGGATAATACGAACGCAGCATTCAGTCCTCATCGCTCTTAGCCAGCTATCCGTGTACCAAATAAATCCTCCTAAAAAGAAGGGAGAAAAGTGTGTGCTTAGAAAGGGGGACCTACCCTATAAACGAGGAAAGAGAAAAGAAGGGAGGATTTTTTGGAGAGAAGAATTATAGATGATTTAGGGGTCAGTTTTCTCTCCAAAAAAATCTAGTGGAGACTTCCAGAGAAAGAAAGGATAGCAACTTAAGAGAGCAGGATATAGATGTGAATAAGGGGGAGAGATAACTATCCTAGATTCAAATACAATTTGAAGATCAAAGAGAAGTTGGAGTGTGGTAAGAATTCTTGCATTTTTGCCTTTATTTTCCTGAATTCTATGATTCAAACTTATTTGAGAATGTTAACAAAGGATTTTATTTTGATCTTAAATTTTTCAATCTTTTATGGGTTGGAGTTATTTGGGTGAATGTTTTATCATCTTTAATGCTTGTGATTTGAGATTGTCTGTCACAATTTCTTTTGATTTATGCTTATTTTAAATACATGAATGCAAGCTCTAGACATAGTATTTTTAATTCTAAAAAGGTTAAATATACTAGATCTTGAATCGTTTGATGCAAGTGAATACTTGACAGAATTGTCACAACACTCTAGACATAGATGTTACGAGTTATACAGAGAAGAACATTCCTTGTAGTTGTTAATCTAGAGTTCTGTAGACATACAATAACTTAGATTTCTAGCTTAAGATCTAGCTATCGAAGAAGGTAGGTTACAGTAGTCACTCTTTGAGCAGTTGATTAGACAATATTTTTCCATGGAATTATTTTGATATGAACATTTCACCTGAACAATTCCAGCCTTATTCATTCTACAATAGAAATACTCTTGCTTTTCTATATAAATTACCACAGAATTTTTTTTGCCAAATCAATTCTTTCTTTTTAACATTTTATTTCATTAATTGATTATACAAACATCTTATTCAACTTGAGAATATTTCCTACTCTTCAGTATAGTCAATAGGATTATAATAACTTAGTTAATTTCTTACCAATTTTTGATCCCTGGGGAGACGATGCTTACATATAACTTTATTATTTGAATGACTTGTACACTTGCATAATTGCATTAGTTATTTACATACAACAATGACTCAATTATTTGAGTAGTTTGTTGGAACCAAATCTAAGCATCAGCCTCAGCAACCGCAATACCTTCCATAACCATGCCCAGAGGTAGTGCGCCCAATGCCACTTGCTCTACCTACACCTGCACCTGCGGTAGCTTCCCCTAGGTCTGACCCTGCCTGAGAGATTCTAAAAAGAGGAGCAAAAGAATTATTAGAAGATAAAGGAGATGATTCCATTATGGCAGAACAATGGTTGTCTCAGTTAGGAAGGGTTATTAAGGATCTAAAATGTAATGAAGAAGATAGCCTCCGATGCATTATATCTTTGCCGGAAGGAGAAGCATACTAATAGTGGGAAAGTGTGATCAGTGTTACCCTTGAGAATCTAAAAAATTAGGAATTCATTTTAGAAAAGTTCCTTAAATAGTATACTATGTAACACCTTGAATTTGGGCCTAGAAGTTTTAGGCCTTGAGCATGGGAACGGTTGGAAGCAGCTTATAATATTTTGTTGTGCATGTAAATTCCGTTAATGAAGGCTTGTTTCAGTGGTTAAGTGCGCTGAGAAGTGCTGGAGAAGTCCTGGGTTCAAAGCTGGACTCTAGCAAATATTTTAGTTTAAGGTTAATTAAACCCTGGGTGCAGTAGGTAGGCCTCAAGAATATTGCTGGAGAATTTGTGCCACAAAAAGCCTTGTGGTCTAGTGGCAAAGTAGCGCCACATAAGAGGCAAGAAGGTGGCGTCATAGAGTTGGCAAGGAGGTCCAGGGTTTGAAACTCATGGCAATCAAAGAGCTTTTATTTAGCTAACAGGGGGCGGCAAGAGTTGGTGTTGAATGTAAACTCTGATGATGGGAGGATCCCACATCGGGAAGCTAACATCAAAGTGGATGCGAAGCTGGCTTTAAATAGGGAGAACCATGAGGAGAGTAAAGGTACCTTTCTGGGCTGATCCCTTTCGCTTTATAGCGGGCTCGTTTGGGTTGGGCGTCAGCTAAAAGTGCTCGGAGAGCGGATGAACTCCAGTCTCCTATCAGGTGTGTATTTCTCACTACTCTAGCTGTAGGACGGCTACTTCGAGCCGCGATGGGCCAAAAGGGGCCATGTGGGCCCAATGGGCCTATGGGCCCAATTAGATAAGTTGTTTGATTGTATAGTAAATATTGGACTAGACTAGGTGAATCGTATATCTGTAGCTAGATTTGGGCTAAAAGGGCCATACGAGCGTGTGGGCCCATTTGGGCCGAGAATGGGCCTTAGGCCTATTCGCATTGTTATCTCAGTTAAGAATACTTTAGTTTATCAAATTACTGAAATACCCTCGACTTGTAAAATTACCAAAGTACCCCCGATTTACAGAATTACCGTTTTATGCTCGATTTATAAAATTACTGAAATATTCCTGATTTAAAAAATTATTGAAATACCCTTAGTTTACAAAATTACTGAAATACCATTGGTTTACAAAATTTCAAAAATACCACCGATTTGTAAAATTATCGAATTACCCTCGATTTGTAAAATTATAAAAATACCCCCGATTTGTAATATTACAGAAATACACCCGATTTGTGAAATTACAAAAATACCCTTGATTTGTAAAAGTATCGTTTTAACCCTAATTTACAAAATTATCGTTTTACCTCTGATTTGTAAAATTATCGTTTTACCCTTAATTTGTAAAATTATCATTTTACTCTTGATTTGTAAAATTACCGTTTTACCATTGATTTGCAAAATTACTGAAATACCCCTGTAGGGTAGAAATACCGAAATACCCCTATAAGGTAGAATTACCGAAATACCCCTATAGGGTAGAATTACTGAAATACCCCTATAGGGTAGAATTATCGAAATACCCCTGTAGGGTAGAATTACCGAGATACCCCTGTGGGGTAAAATTACCATTTTGCCCCTAGGGTGTTAAATGACTGTTTTGCCCTCGTGGGCAAGTGACTGACTTGGACTGTGTGCTTGACGGATTTGATTGTGAATATATGTTGGTGATATGAATGACTTGACTGTGATTGTTTGATTCAAATATGGGCATGACATTCTGCATACATGACATGTTGCATGGGTTGGGATTTTGTATGGAGGAAGATCTGATCTATTAGGATCGAATGGTTGCTTGACGACTGTGGATCCACCGAAGGCTTAAGAGCGTATATTCGTACTGATTTGATAGGGTCACACGGGTTGCCTGAGACGACTATAGACCAATCAATGGTTGAGTGCCGATCATGTTACCGAAGGCTGTGTGCCGTTATTGTGGGCTTCATGCCGTTATTATAGGGTTGTGCTATTATCGAAGGCTGTGTGCCGTTATTGTGGGCTTCATATTGATATTGTGGGCTTCGTGCCGTTATTATGGGCTTGTGCCATTACCAAAGGCTGTGTGCCGTTATTATGGGCTTTGTATCGATATTGTGGGCTTTGTACCGTTATTATGGGCTTTGTGCCGTTACCGAAGGCTTTGTACCAATATCACAGGCTTTGTGTCAATTATAGACACGTTACCATGGCTTTGTGCCACGTATTCTGTTAATTGGCTTTGCCACAAATATCTGTTTCTGGTAGCTATGCCACAAATATCTGTTCTAATAGCTCTGCCACAATATCTGTATCTGGTGACTCAGTCACATTATCTATTCTGGCAGCTTTGCTGCAAATTCAGTGGTGTGTAACGGATGGGTGGGTCGAGTTGTCTCTCCACATGGTGTATATGGTTGGTACGGGTGGTGTGATGGCTGGACTGGGTTGGAATTGCATTCACATTCTAATTCTGATTCTGATACTGATACTGATTTTGATTCTGATTTTGATTCTGATTTTGATCCTCATTTTGATTCTAGTTCTGATAATGTTTCTGATTCTGTAATGAGCTAAGGCCAATCTGGTGCGGTCTGTTATAGTGGGCTAAGGCCCAATTGATACTGGAACTGTGGTAGGGCAAACTTTTTAATTCTTTTACATGACTGACTGTTCATAATTATAGTAGGGGATTACACACTGAGTTTTCGTAAACTCACCCCATTTATTAACCTTTCAGGTAATCCCCAGCCTTAGACGGATCGGAGCTGTGAGGGACTCAGAGAAGGCCACACACTGCTTATGCTTTCTATTTTGATTATTTACTCTCAAGTACTTTATTTTGGGTTTGGTTTGTAATAAGGCCTTTTATAATTTCTGGATTCTTATTTTAAGGTTTTTATTTACTTTGAATTATATCTGCTAGAGGTGAATCGCGGTTTTAAAAAATGTTAACTATTTTCGAACACTACATCTTCCGCAACTAACTAAATGAAGCTTTTGCAACAAAGAAGGTTTTAAAGGTAATAATGTTTTTAAAAGGGATTAACTTTTAGTTGACCACGTTTTGAAAATAAACAAACACAAGTTTTAGTTTGCAAAAAGTTTCTTTAAGAAGGGTTTCTTTGAAAACATAGTGTTCGAAAAACACTTCAATGTGGCACGCCAGACTCGAGCCTAACTTCTAGGCTGGGTATGGGGTGTTGCATATTAACCCAACATTCGTTGAACAAATGAAGAAGGACCTCCTATATTTGAAACAAGGTAGAATGTCTTTCCTAGAATGAGCATGAATTCATGTGGTTGAATAGGTACGCCAAAGGTATGTTTCCGTTAGAAAAACACATGTGTGATAAATTCGAGAGGGGACTTCAAGATGAACTTCGTGCCTTGGTGGCAAACTCTCCATGTAAGGCTCTGTATGAAATAACAACTATAGGTCATAAGATGGACTTGATCCTTAATGATAATAGCAAGGATTAAGAGAATGAAAGAATAAAGAGAGGAAGATCATGTTCTCCACCTGTATATATGGCAAGTTTTGGCGGTTCCCAAATGGAGAAAGGGGACTGTAACTTTTGCAGTAGGAATCATAGAGTTTAGTGCAGAAAGAAGTTAGGGGCTTATTTCAGTTGTGGGTCTAGAGACCACTCAATTAAAGATTACCCAAAAAAGTCTGAGTAAACCACACAACAATCAGTTAGAAGCCTATAGAAGTACCAACTAGAAACAAGATTAGAAATGGCGGCTAAGTCCAACTTGATCCAAGGGTCATAGAGGAAAAATTTTGATAGAACGAGTTTTGACGTGTCAAGAATGGCCTAAGTGATCAAAGCCAAGGAATATGCAAACTTTCATGAGCTCATAATTGGTTTTTCTTTCTTTGGTAACAAAATTTATGCATTGATTGACCTTGGGTTTACTCATTCTTACATATGTACTTAACTCATTGAGGGTATAAATCTCGAGGTAGAATGTTCTGAAACCAATATATTGGTAATGAATCCCTTAGGGCAAAGCACTATAGTGAACAAGTTAATAGGAATTATCCTTTATTTGTGGGTGAGTACGTGTTTTTATCAAATTTGCTACTATTGAGCTTTAATGAATTCAATGCTGTATTAGGATTGGACTGGTTGACTAGGCATAATGCTATGGTTAACTTTTGGTTTAGAAGCATGTGCCTACTAAGTTCGAAAGGAAAAGAAATATGATTACCTGGGAAAGGTTAGAAGTGGTGGATAGGATTATTTTCACGATGAACGCTAGGAAATTGATTGTTCAGGGCAAAGATGGCTACTTGTTGTATATCATGGACATGCCTAAGTCTAGTAGCGAAGCTAGCCAAGTGTCGATTGTAAAGGAATTTATGGATGTTTTCCTTGAAGAACTCCCTAGTATGCCTAAGGACATAGAAATGGAATTTTCAATAGAATCGGAACCTAGGATAACTCTTATATCATGCATGTCCTATATGATGGCATTAGTAGAGCTGAAGAAGTTAAAAGACCAATTGCAAGATTTGTTAAGTAAAGGTTTCATCAGGCCTAGTGTATCTTCTTGAGGTGTGGCAATTCTATTTGTTAAGAAAAAGGATGGATCTATGCGCCTGTGCATAGACTATCGCTAGTGGAATAAGGTCATCGTTAAAAATAAGTACATCCTGCCCAGAATCAAAGACTTGTTTGATCAATTAAGTGGAGCTTCAGTGTTCTCCAAGATTGACTTAAGGTCTGAATACTATAAGATAAAGATCAACAATGATTATGTACATAAAACGACATTTCGATCAAGGTATGGGCACTATGAGGTTTTGGTGATGCCATTTGGATTGACCAACATGCCTGCAGTGTCCATGGATTTATTAAACAATGTATTTCAACCTTACTTGGATCAATTTGTGGTAGTTTTCATTGACAACATATTGATCTATTCCAAGAGTGAGCTTGACCATAAGGAACATTTAAGAGCTGTATTGAAGACTTTGCATGAACATCAACTATACATGAAGTTTAACAAGTATGAGTTTTGGTTAAGAGAGGTACATTTCCTTGGACACGTGATTTTGGTGGAAGATATCATGGTAGACCTTGCCAAGGTAAAGACAATTCTCAAATGGAACTCCCCTAAGAATGTTACTGAAGTACAAAGCTTCTTGGGTTTGGTTGGGTACTATAGGAGATTTGTGAAAGGTTTCTCTATTATAGCCTCGCCCCTTATGATAAGTGATAAATTATACATATTTTTACCCCATGCTTAACCCAATTTCTGGATGAATTAACCCTTGATTTGTGTAAATTGATGCTCTTAAACCTTTAATTTCATGTTTTATACTCAGGTGAGCATAGGGAAGTGGAAAGAACGAGAAACGGATTGAAAACAGAGAAAATGGGCCAAAATATGAAAACAACACGGCCTGGAGGTTCACCACACGGCCGTGTCACACGGTCGTGCCACCTTGATATAAACACGGCCCAGCCCCAATTCACACGGCCAGAACACACGGCCGTGCCACTTCAATAGGCCTAAACATGGCCCATTATCGAAGTCATAAGGGCGTGGCACACGGGCGTGTCCCTGTCGTTAGGCAATTCAATTTCACTCAGAAAAGGCTAATTAGGGGCTAAGAAAGGCATTCCAAAGCTCTATATAAAGACCCTAGCAGGCAACTACGAAGGTGTGCTTATTTCCCATGAAGGGGGTGCTTATTTTTCCCTACAAAGGGTGCTTTATTCCCGTGAGGGCACGGTGAATAGAAGAAATTACTCCAAAGGAAGCCGATTGGTCCATCTCAAAAGCCGAATTTTCCTTCAAGGCTGAAGATCTCCCTTCAATTTCCTCTAGGGGTTTTAGGGTTCTTTATGTTTTGTTATCATTATTCTTCTGAGATGTTGTCTTTTATAATTATGAACTAAATCCCTCCAAATACTTGAGGGGGATGAAACCTAAGACAGATCTTGTTATTATTTTCTCTTGCATTATATGATAAATATTTGATTTGTTCTTAATTATGTGTTCTTAATTCTTGCTTTAATATTCCAGGATATTGATTCAAGTGTTGATGTGCTTAAGTCTAAGAGTAGATCTAGCATAATTAAGCGGAGTTGCTCGTAATCCTAGACATAGGATGATAAAAATCTGCCAGATTAGGGTCAAACCTAATAAGGGAATCCATGGATCGAGTTAATGTAACACTAGGGGTTTTAATTAGAAAGAGATTTCAATTAATCAACCTAGGGTTTGTTGTTCTTAGTCTCGAGAGAGATATTAACATAAGTTAAGGGATTCCTACGGATCAAGTCAAGTGAATAAATCGTCTAGTTCAAGAGTTGATAACAAGTGAAGTCTAGGTGGATTCTCCCTTGAGTATTGTCCAATCCAATCAATTTTCCTAAAAAGTTTTTCCCCAATTCACTTTTTTGTGCATTCTTAGCTTAATTTAATAATTAATTCAGTTTAATAAAAATCCCCTTTTATTCCTAGGTTAAATAATAGAAAGAAAGTTAGTACTAGTACTTTTGGTTCCTTTGGGTTCGATATCTCGGTCTTGCCACTAAAGCTATACTACTGTTCGATAGGTGCGCTTGCCTTAAATCGTGATAATAGTTAGTTTTGGGTACGATCATATTTTATAAATTTTATTACTTCATATCACGCATATCAAGTTTTTGGCTACGTTGCCAAGGATCTAAAATATTAGGAACACTCTATTTTTATTACTTTAGCCTTTATTTTTTTATTTTTTATTTTCTAATTCATCTGTCATTTGTCTCTGGCAGGTATTTCTAGTTTATTACTAGAAGGAACCCGTCAAGCCCTTTGTTATTTGACAGAGAGATCGAAGCATCAGCTCGCAGAAACCAAAGAGAAATTAGGAGAAGCCTACAGTACATAGAGGAAGAACAAGAGGACGATACAAACCAAATCGAAGAGATGGCTGAAAAGCACAATAATCTATTACCCCCTGCGGTTGTGGAAAATCAAAATCCTGCTTCACGTACTATGTATGATTATGCTAAACCTAATTTAACTGGTACTGAATCTAGTATTGTTAGGCCTGCTGTGGCTACAAATAATTTTGAACTGAAACCTAACACTATTCAAATGATACAGCAATTTGTTCAGTTTGATGGTTTACAGGATGAAGATCCCAACACGCATTTAGCCAATTTCTTAGAATTATGTGATACATTCAAAATAAATGGCATTTCTGATGATGCCATTCGTCTTAGGCTATTCCTGTTCTCCTTGTGAAACAAAGTTAAACAGTGGTTAAATTCTTTACCACGAGGGTCTATCACTACATGGGAACAAATGACCAAGAAGTTTTTACCTAAGTATTTTCCTCCAGCTAAAATAGCTAAGTTACGGAATGATATTTATTCTTTTGTGCAGATGGACTTAGAAACACTTTACTATGCTTGGGAGAGATTCAAAGACCTATTGAGAAGGTGTCCGCACCATGGGCTACCTTTGTGGTTACAAGTTCAAACCTTTCACAACAGTTTGAATCCCTTAACAAGGTAGATGATCGATGCAGCCGCCGATGGAACAATCAACAACAAGACACCCAAAGCAGCTTACGAGTTTATAGAAAATAATGTCACTGAATAACTATCAGTGGCAAGTCATGAGAACAAAGCCGACAAAACCAATAGGAGTTTTTAATATTGATGTAGTCACAATGATTTCCACTCAGGTAGAACTTTTAAATAAAAAGATTGATGGTTTTATTGGTTCTATGCAGGTACATCTAGTCATGCAGTGTGACTCAAACCTAGGAGGAGTGAGCAACCTAGAGTACCATCTCTATGGACATAGCACAGAAAACGAACAAATGAATTATATGGGTAATAATTCTCGACCTCAAAATAATCTTTACAGTAATACTTACAATGCAGGTTGGAGGAATCACCCTAATTTCTCATGGGGAAGACAAGGAAATCAAAGACAACCACCTCATCCGGGATTCCAACAGCCACCATTCCAACAAGAGAAAAAGCCGAACCTTGAAGAAATGCTCACAAAATTTATTGCCGTGTTAGAAACCCGTTTTCAAAACACTGAAATGGCACTGAAGAACCAGCAAGCATCCATTCAAGGACTCGAAACTTAGATAGGCGAGCTCGCTAAGTTAATTTCTGAAAGACAACAAGGTGGATTACCAAGCAACACAGAGACTAATCCTAAGGAGGAACTTAATACTGTAGATACAAAAGATGAGGAAGGGTTAACCAAAACTAACCCAGAACCATGCAAGGAGGCTGTGGTAAGTAAAGGAAAAGACGAGGTAAGTTCCAAAGATGCAATTGTCAAAGAGTATAAACCCCGTATCCCATACCCAAATGTGTTAAAAAAAGACCGCTGATAAACGATAAATTATACATATTTACCTCATGTTTAGCCTAATTTTTGGATGAATTATCATTAAATTTGTTAGAATTTGTGCTCTTAACTCTTCTATTTCATGTTGTATACTCAGGAGAGCATAGGGAAGAGAAAAGAAAGAAAAACGGATCGAAAACGAAGAAAACGGACCAAAGTGTGAAAATAACATGGCCCAATGAGTCACCACACGGCCGTGGCACACGGTCGTGCCACATGAGGTCCAATACGGCCCAGCCCCAATAAGCACGGCCAGGCCACACGGCCATGCCACCCTCAACAGGCCCAAACACGGCCTCTTGTCGAAACCACACGGGCGTGGCACACGGGCGTGTCCCTGTCATGAGGAAGTACAATTTCACTCGGATTTGAATACTTAGAGGCTAAGAAAGGCATCCCAAAGCTCTCTATAAAGACCCTAGGAGGCAACTCTAAGGGTGTACTATTTTCTCCCAAAAAGGAGCGCATTCTTTCTGCCAACACAAGGAGTGAAAGCAAGGAATTACTTCAAGGGAAGCCGATTGAATATAAGAACCTTGTTTAGTTAAAAAAAAAAAACCCTATCCACTATCAGTTAAAGTTTACTTTTTAAAAGATCTTGTTAGAGAGCCATTTCCATTAAGTTACCCGTTTGTCGCGTAGAGTATGTTTTGAAAACGTTTGTTAATTTGAAATAAAAATTTGCGCTAATTAGTCTATCATTTTAAACAAGTAATAAATAAATAAATAAAACCAAAATGAAAATATATATCGAGTAGCCTTATTATAGATTAAAACCCAAAAATTAAGGAATACTAAAATAAAGTAAATTTAGGAAAATACAAAACTGAGGAAACAGTTCACATGGCCACTCTGAATCCCTCGCAGCTCCAAATACTCTAAGGTTGGGATTCACCAGTACGAATAGAAAGAAAGGGTGATGAGTTTGTGAAAACTCAGTGTGTAAGCTAACCCAACCAGAGTCAGAGATTAGTTCAAGCTCAGACTGGGCTGAAGCCCTATTCAGATACAGTGATAACTGGGCCTTAGCCCTATTCGGAAAATAGTGTGGGCCTTAGGACCATTACAGTAACAGATCAGTGTATTATGCATGTATCTAAAGCCCAAGCCCAATCCAACCCTACACACCACCCGTACCAGCCCTACACACCATGTGGGGAAGAACTAAACCCACCCAATCTTACACACCACAGTCATAGCGTAGCTGCTTCAACAGATATCGTGGCCAAGCCACTAGAACAGTAATACGAGGCAAAGCCCCTTAGCAGAATACGTGGCATTGCCACTTTTGCACTTCCTCCGTCATAATAACCCAACCCCGTGTAAACAGAATATATTACGACATGGCATACAGAGTATTAAATATAATAGCATACAAATCAGTCAACTTAACCCTAGGGGTAAAATAGTAATTTCCATTCTTATTGGGGTATTTTGGTAATTTTGCCAGATTTTAGGGTTTAATGCTTATAACAGTCTGTTAACAGTCCTAACATCGCCTGAGCGACTTAACTAACCCATTTCATTATTACAGAGTCATCGGGCCTTGAAACCCCTAATGGGCCCGATGGAGCCCACAAGCTACTGTGGCCCACTAAGTCCAAATTTTACACCCATTTCAGCAGATCTAATAACCAGATTACCAGAACATACTTATCACATGATTTCACCCATATTGGTCGGTAAGCCCATTGGGCCTAAACCTGGCCCTTTGAGGCCCAAACCACCTAAATGCACGAAAATATGTATACAACAATCTTACCATTCGCGATTACCAACTTTACCGTTTCAAATCGACCCACGAGCACTCGTACACTCGCAAGCCCTCGAAATGCCAAAATTTCAGCATTTCAACTTTTCAGCTTTTGCTGATCTAGTCTACTAGAGGGTGTCGATTACACACCTGATTAGCGAAATATGCAAGAATCCCTCGAGCGACTATCCTACAATCGTTTAAATCACACCCTTAACTATAACCCAATTGAATAATAATACCATCTCAACATACCTATTCGGCCCTGATAGAGCACCACCCACACTTACTTTTGCCGAAACTAACCACTAGATCCAGATCTAGATCGTTTTGAGATCGTTAACCACTCTAGCCTCCATGAGATTCACTTTATGAAAAGCCATAACACTTCATTAGTATCAAAAGGGCCCAACGACTAAACCTTTAGAAGAGATCTAGATCAATGAGAACAAAAGGTTTAGGGGGTTTCAACTTTTCCTTTAACCAAAACCAAGAGAAGGTTGGAATTCTTACCCAATGATTCGCTTGTTCCACTAGCCACCACCAAAGTTGACTTCTACCAAATCAAACCCGATCTCTACCAGATCTAGCCCAAAACTCGAAGGTGAAAAAGATGTCTAAGGTATTAGGTCAAAGAGAGAATTTTACAAAAAAACAAGAGGGTTTGACTAAAGAGAGTAATCGGTCAAAAGAACTTTAATGATTTTGAGTCTTCCAGCTTTTGAAGAGAAAAGAGAAAAGAATGAGAATAACAATTCTCTAAGTTTTGGCTCTTTGAGTATGTCGACAAAAGAGAAGGCTTCAAGTTCCAGGATTTTGGCTTTTAGACAATTGGCCAAAGAGACAATCAACAAGAGAAGACTTTAGGGAAACAGTGTAATCCACTGAGAAAAGAAAGAAGGTGATAGATTCGGCATGAAAGAGAAGAGAAGAAAAGAGAAGAGCTTGGTTCTTTGCACAAATTGGCACAAAAGAGATTAGGTTTTGTGTTTTCCGCTTTTGGAACAAAGGAGAGGAGAACAAACAAAGAGCAGAGAGCCCTATGAAGTACTATACTAATTCGGCAAAAATGAAGTGACCAAAATTGCCAAATCCCGAAAACTAACCACTAAAGAAATTGACACATACACCCAAAATGCCGAAAATGAAGTCTCCTAACAACCCTAGCTGAATATGCACCTCCCCCCTCCAATCGGTCACTCAAGCTTCCCATTCAAACTTCCTAAATTTTCTCCCCTTATCCTTTATTGATTCCGTCTCCTGAGTAGTTCAAACACTTTCCTTCAGAGTTCAACTTGAGTTCCATCACTTACCATGCACAAATGTTAAAAAAAAAATAATAAGACCACACCTTGCTTGCCTTGGGATTTGAACCTTAGCTCATTCTTAGCCTTCACACGCTACCTCCCTGTGCTCTAAGTGGCACCAACTTGCCAATTTAACACAGGCTTTCTTGTGTCTTAAGTTCCCCACATTTATTTAAAAGCCCACTTAGCCAATGCCCCTTCTCCTTTAAGTTTGAAATCTAAAAATTTTAGCAGGCTTTAACTTAAACTTAGGCCTTCTAAAGGTCCACCAGACACACTCAAAGCATAACTTAGTACATCCAGACAAGCAAACATAAATTCAAGTAAAATCTCTATAACCCGAAAATTGGGGCGTTATATGCTAGGCTTGGGCTGGGATAAAATTGAAAGAATTTCATTTTACGAGCCTAGTGACTAAATTGTAAAAATATGAAGTTTTAGGGGCAAAAATGTAATTCTGCCATAATATGATTTTTGGACTAAATTGAATGGTGTGATGATTGAATAAGTTAAATGTGGTATTATAGATCGAGAAGAATGAGGTTCGGGATTAGAACGAGGGGAGAAACAAGTACTTGACGATTAGGTCCTTTTCGCCATTTTTATGCCAAGGTAAGTTCGTATGTTAATAATTTTTATTAAATTGTTTATTATGTGCATTATATGATGGATTTATTTTTGGAACTCAAATTAAATATTTGAAACAAGTAAAGATGCAGAATCTATCAAAATCTTTCCATAATGAAAGACAAATTGACAGTAAAAGACAATGGTTGGACCATGGCAAGTTGTGAGCCAATGTAAGACCATGTCTTGGACATGGCATCGGTATTGTTATGTGAGCCAGTGTAAGACCATGTTTGAGACAAGGCATTGAGATTACAATGTGAGCCAGTATAAGACCATGTCTAGGACATGGCATCAGAATTGTTATGTGAGTTGGTGTAAGACCATGTCTGGGACATGGCATCGGCATCGCTTTGTTAGTTAGTGTAAGACCATGTTTGGGACATTGCATCAGCATCTTTATGTGAGGCAGTGTAAGACCATGTTTGGGACATGGCATCGGCATCGATATGTGTGATCCCATATAAGACCATGTTTGGGATATGGCATTGGCATCAATATATATATGTGTGTGATCCCATGTAAAACCATATATGAGATATACATTGGCATCTTACCATGTGACTGAGATTTCCAGAGTATCATTCAGTATTCTAAATGTTCAATAGGTATGCCAAATGTGAGAAAGTAAGTGGTTATGTTACGAGATGGTATAGGTATGTACGTAAAGATTATAAGTATTGATTTCATGATATTGTAAGTTTATGATCACTATGAAATCGACTTTGTGATAGCCCTCCGATCATTGATTTATGGTCATGATGTATAAATGGATGGGAACACGATTGATGAATATATGTTAGACCTTGGGGGCCCAATCGATTGGTGAGATAATAAATGTTGTTCAATTTAATTATGATTTGTCGGTTATGAGTGTAAGGAAACATTGGCATAATGGCCTATAGAAATACTTAAGAAAAGAATGGAAAGAAAGGGTTTAGACAATTCAAAATATTTTGAGCTATATGAATGAATACATGAATATACATAAGTAATATGTACTTTTACTAAGATGTTTGAAATAATTTTTTAACTATGAATCATGTTACAAGAATAGATTATGATAGCTAGACTAAAGTCTAGTAATGTTAAATTATGTCGATAAATCAAAAAAGAGTAAACATGATAATAGGTTATATAACAACCTTGAGGTTTATAGCTATTTTATATTAATTTATGCGTATATTGATTAGCATGAGTTGCTCATTATTTTCACATGAACTTACTATGCATTGTAGCTTACTCTCCTTCCTTTCCCATGTCTTAGAGGGTTACTAAGCTAGCTCGAGTTGGAGATCGCTGGAGATGCTATCACACTATCAAGTTGTCATTTTGGGTAAGTATTCAAGACTTCTTGAAATATGGCATGTATAGGGACTTTTTCTTTTGATTAATTATGTCATTGTCCAACGTGGCCAAATGAGTTGGCCTATAATGGTTTTGGTTCAATGTTATATAGCCATGAATGATGGCTTATGTTGATTATAAGTTTATTCATGCATTAATGCACTTTTGTAAATGTGAAGCTAGCATTATTTATTATGAGTTAAGTAAGATGATTAAGTATGATAAATGATGGTATGAGTATGACATGTTAATGTCTTGATTATGGTTGTCTAGTTGTATTTACATGTCATGATTTGTGCCATTTGATGTTGTGTGAATGTTTGCAAGTAAGGGTCACAAATTGGCTTGGAAAATAGCCTTGCATTTGTCTATACGGATAGACACATGGGTGTGAGTCTAGGCTGTGTGTGACACACGGTGTGTCCCTATGGGTATGTGATCCAGTCATGTGTCACCTATACCTTACTATAGCAAAACAAAATGTCCTAAATTGGCCACACGAGCTGAGACACGGCTGTGTGTCTCAGCCGTGTGAGTGACACAGCCTTTGGACATGGGTGTGTGCCCTGGCCGTGTGAAGTTTGCACTTGGATTATGAAAAAACATGAAAATAAAATTGACCACATGGCCTAGCACATAGACGTGTGGCTTGGTCGTGTGGCTACCATTTGTTGATGGCGTCATAAATAGAATGCAACCTTAAATCGACATGGCCTAAGCCCACGGGCATGTAGCATTCTACACGGGCATGTAACATTCTATACGAGTGTGCCCATGGACCCACACAAGCGTGTGCCCTTAAAGCCTCAAAATTTTTCTGAGTTTCATAAAATCCTCCTAAGGTCTCAATTTAGTCCCGAACCACCCTCAATATATATTTTGGACCTTGTGGGCCAATATAAGGGATGATGTGTACATGATTGAAAAGTTTTAATTTGGATGGAAATTTAAGTCTCAGTTTTGTATGAGTGCTTGAGCTTATGTCTGGTAATGCCTCGTACCCTGTTCCAGCGTCGAATACAGGTAAGGGGTGTTACAATTTTGGAGAGGTTAGGGCCCCTGCCTACCCCACATTGATGTTGTCTTGAACATCTGAAAATTTTCCATTTGTTCATATAAACTACATTCTTTTGGTATTCTTTATGTTCGTTTTATGGTCCATGTTCAAGGTTTATGGTTGTTCCTCTCAATAATGTTGTTTTCAAGATTTGAAGTTGCATATTCCCTTAAGACTACTAGAAAAATAAAGAAACAAACAAATCTGAAAAAATAAAAAGTTGCAATCCAATCATGCCAGCATTCCCCTTCATTTGTTCTACTGCCATCGTCTATCTCTGACAATTCATTATTGTTAATATCCATGATGGAGCCTATCGCATGTGAATGTGTAATGCGAATGTGTAGCTATACACATTGAGTCAAGTAATAATGTGATGAGTGAGTATTATCTCTACAAGGATTGGAATCGACTAAAATAAATAGTTATGCTATTACTATAAAATTGTCTAATTAAACTAAGTAAAAGGGATAAGTGAATAATTGATAAAGAGATGTAATGAAGGATTAAGAAAATCAATTATGACTAAAAATATGCTATGGTAGTTAAAATGTTGTGGCAATTCTATAATAGTAAGTGGGAAAGAGTTTGTATTGTTGAACGATAAATGTTGGAATTACATGGGTTTATTTTTATAACATTATTATCGTTGGAATTACATGGGTTTATTTTTATAACATAATAATGCCATGGAAAAATCTCGATCATTCTATTGCTCAGGGAATTACTATTGCAGTCTGCTTCTTTCAAAAGTCAGACTTTGAGATATCATTCTGAGTTTTTGTATGTCTACAGACTAAAGAAAGATATCTAGATTTTCTCCCTTTCTCTAAATAGTTTGCAACATCTATGTCTAGAGTGCTACAAATATTATTTCGAATACTTGCCTGTATCAACCGATTATAATCCAATCTAATTAATCTTTTCATAATTAAATTAGATCTAATAACATGCAACACAATTATCTATGTTTAGAGCTTGCATGCATGCCTTAAAAATAATCACAATTTGAATGAAACAATATTCAACTCAAAATCAAACCATACGCATTAAAAGTTACTAAAAATTCACCCAGAATAATTCCAACCCAAAAAATATTAGTTCATGGGTTGAACATTAGAATTTGTAACAGAACCATGCAACGTCATTATTTAAAATCATATCACAAATTCAAATAAGAAAATAAGGGTAGAACTACAACAAGCTTTCGCTACTCTAGCTTTCACTCTGATGATGAAATTTGATGCAAAACCCAGGTATATTTCTCTTCACCTTCCTTGCGTTTGTAATTTTTCTACTATGTAAATTGCTACCCTTTTCACTCTTTCTCTAAGAATGCACGAGAATTTGATGTAGAGAGATAGAAATTGTTATTCTCTCTTTTCTCTCTCCCTCCAATCCTTTTTTTCTCTTTTCACTTTTCTTATTTATAGGGTAGGTCCCTCCCTCTCAGTGCCCACCTTTTCCTTCCTTTTTTTCAAGGTGATTTATCTTGTACAAGTACAACGGGTTGAAAGTGACGTGGACTGCGTGCTACGTCATCTTCCTAGAATTGCATGGCATTTGTGCTGGCAATCTAACCAACATTTTATCATGGCAATATTTCACTTCCTTCATTTTGCTATCCTTTTTCTCTTATCTTCTTCATCTTACACCTGCTGCCAACCACAGACATCACATTTCTTCCCCAATAATAGAAGTAACACAAAAAACCATGTATAGCACAATCCAAGCTTTGTTATGTAATGTAACACCCCAAACCCAGCCCAGATGTTACGGTCGAATCCACTGTGTCACATTACCTACAACTAACCATGTTACCTAGTTACTAAGATTGGGGTGAGCTTTGCAAAAACATTATTGTAGTTTAATGAGAAATTCCCGGTTTACTTAATGAATATCCTATTCACTACTGATCATTAAGGATTTTATCAAAAATGTGACTTTCGTTACACTTTTGGAGTATGTTGAGTTTTGAAAACGTTCGGTTATCGTGTTATTTTTGAAAACAAGTAATCTTTATAAAAGCGCGTCTCAGAGCTATTCGATTTCAAAACGATTTGAACAATATAAATCTTGAGTTAAAAACAAATTAAATAAGTAGAGAATTAAATCTCAAAATAATAACAATTAGAGCGGCCTTATTACAACCCAAAAACCATAATAATAATCTAAATAAATAAAGAAATAAAGTAAGACTTAATAGAAAACCAGAAATCCAATCTTTGTGGCCACTCTGAATCCCTCCCAGCTCCAAGTCCACCAACTAGGGCTCACCTACATGGATGGAAGGAAAAGGGGTGAGTTTGGAAACTCAGTGTGTATAGAATGCCCATCCAGAGCCCAAATCAGCTCAAGCCCACTGGGCAGAAGCCCTACCCAGTCTAAGTGTTAACTAGGCCGAAGCCCTATCTAGATACAGTAAACTGGGCCGTAGCCCTTTTCAGTTAATAGTACGGCCCATAGGCCTATTTCAGAATAGAACAGATAACAAATATGAATGCAAGCCCAAACCCAACCTAAATCCAGCCACCACACTCCACCCGTACCAGCCCTACACACCATGTGGGGAATAACTCAACCCACCCAGCCCTACACTCCACAGTTGTAGCATGGCTTCTCAGATAATAGTAAATTGAGGCAAAGCCTCTAGTACGTGGTCAAGCCACTTTCAGTACTTCATCAATATCCCAGTCCCCATGCAACAGAAAATCTTGTAATGAATAGAAAATAGTAACACATGCAGTTCAGTCTGATTTAGCCCTAGGGGTATAACGGTCATTTTGTACCTAGGGGTAAATTAGTAACTTCTCGTCCATAAGGGTAATTCAGTCAATTTATTAGTTTCCTAGGGGTTTATACATATTTCTGTCACAATTAATCCAACTCTAGTCTCAGCAGTTTATTTAACTAGTTTTAACAATTTTAAGCTATTGAGCCCTAAAACCCGTAATGGGCCCTACAGTGTCTATTAGCTACTTAAGCCCATTTAGCTCAGATTTTATGATCAGTTTATCAGTTTTAGCAGTTTCAACCCTACAGTCTGTCAGAATACTACAAACGCCTATTTTTACCCATATGGGCTTGAAAGCCCATTGGGCCCACATTTAGCCCATCGAGGCCCTACTTACCGAAGTGCACAAAATTGCACTCTTATTCATCTCACCAATCCCGATTACTGAATCTTAACCTTTCCAATCAACCCACAAGCACTCGCACACTTTCAAGCCCACGAAATTCCAGAATTTCAACATTTTGGCTTTTCAGCTTTTGCCGAATTGAACCACAATAGAGGATTTTGATACCCGCCTGTTTTGCGATTCTACCGGTAAGATCTCCTATGTGATTCCTCCTACAATTGACTGCTTAATAGATTAGATTACTAATCGATGGAAAACTCATACAACCTCTTACCATATTCGACCAATGCCCTTAAGGCCCTTAAAATCTTACCTTTTCCAAAAACCAATGATTAGATCTAGATTTAGTCATTCCAAAGATCCAAGCCTTCATCAGCAGTCTCTGAACCACACTAACACCAAAAAACTGATTATTACAACCCCTTAGAGTCTTAGGCCCCAATCGACAGCCTCCCCAAACTCTAGGGACTTCAGCTTTTCTAAAACATGAAATAATGTATAGATCTGGGTTGTCGAGTACTTACCATAGTTTTCCTTTCTATTTCTACTCGGATCTGATGCAGATCTAGCCCTTAAACGCTAGCAGAAATTGAATATTAGAGATCTAAAGATTCGGCTATAAGCTCCTAAAGATGTGGCGTTTTTGGCTTTTTAACTGGTGAAGAAGAAGATGTTTTGATGGTGTAGTTTTGGAGTGATGCTGCCAACATGGGTTAAGGGTTGAGAGAAGGTGAAAATCGATCAAAAGGAATGAAAAGAATTGAAGGATTTTGGCTTGGAGAAATCGGCACAAAAAGTAATATTTCGGGATTTCAGCTTTTATGGTAATCGGCTATGGTGGTTTTGAGAAGGATAGAGTTGAAAGAGAGGATGAGTTGAGTGGTAGGGATGTTTGGCTAGAGAAGAAAACAAAAAGGAAAAAGAAAAGAATGGAAGAGGAGAAGAGAAAAGAGAAATCAGCACAGAGGGGGTGTATTTGCGTTTTCGGTCGCTTTGTGAAACTGATAAGAGAATAGCACTTTAGGTGGCTAACACTCATTGGCAAGACAGAAGAAAAAGAAAAGAAACTAATCCTAATGACTACCTGTGCAATCGGCCCAACCTCCCTAAGGCCCTAGCTGATTCCTAGTTAAGTTACTCACATACCCGGCACATGCCCAAAAATTAAAAGTATCAATACGCTTACCTTGTGGCTTGAACTCAGGCCCTCAACCGTAGTCCACACGCCACTTTTTTAGGAACTTAGTGGCGCCACCTTGCCACTTTACCAATGGCCTCCTTGAGTCTCAATTTACGAAGATTTTCTTAAAAGCCCACTTAACTAGGTCCTCTTTCACTTTAAATCCAAACTTGATATTTTACCGGGTTTTAACTTAGGCTTGGGCCTTCTAAAGGCCCACTAACACCCTTAAACACAATTTTAGTAGTCAAAACACCGAAATTTCAAAATTCCACCAAAAGTCATAAAAACCTAAAAATTCTCGAAAATCAGGGCGTTACAACTCTACCCCCTTAAAGAAATTTCGGCCTCAAAATTTACCTAATCCAAATAGTTGAGGGTATTGTTGACGTATCGTCTCTTCTGGCTCTCGAGTCGCCTCTTCTCTGCCATGATTGAGCCATAGCACTTTTACTAAAGGAACCGACTTCTTTCTTAAAACTTTAACCACTCGATCTAGAATTTGCATAGGTTCCTCCTCAAAGGTCAAATCGGTCTTCACTTCAATCTCCTCCACTGGCATAACATGTGAAGGATTCGATCGATACCGTCTTAACATGTACACATGGAAGACGTCATGGATTCTATCCAACTCTGGCTGTAACTCCAATTGATACGCCACTGGCCCTATTAGTTTAAAAACCCGATAAGGCCCTATAAACCGCGGACTTAGTTTGCCCTTCTTACCAAACCTTAAAATCTTCTTCCAAGGCGAAACCTTTAAGAGGACCATATCCCCAATGGCAAACTCGATTTCCTTATGTTTCAGATTCGCATACGACTTCTGTTTATCAAAGGCCTCTTTTAACCGATCTCTGATCAATTTAACTTTACTTTTAGTGTCTGCTACTAATTTCGATCCAAGAACTTGTCGCTCTCCTAACTCTATCCAACACGTAGGTGTACGACACCTTTGCCCATATAGTGCTTCATATGGAGCCATCTGAATGCTCGCTTGATAGCTGTTGTTGTATGCAAATTCTGTCAACGGTAAGTAGTCCTCCCAACTACCATGGAAATCGATGACACAACCCCTTAGCATATCCTCCAGAACCTGAATAACCCTTTCCTACTGTCCATCTGTCTGAGGGTGAAAAGTAGTGCTGAAATCCAATCATGTACCCAACGCCTCGTGCAACTTCTGCTAGAATCGAGAAGTGAACCTAGGGTCTCGATCAGAAATTATTGAAACTGGCACCCCATGCAGTCGTACTATCTCCGCCACATACAACTTGGCCAACTTTTGCAGTGAGTAATCGGTACGGACAGGTATAAAATGGGCAGATTTCGTTAACATATCCACTATCACCCACACAAAATCCTTCTTGGAGGGTGTCAATGGTAGTCCACTCACAAAATCCATAGTAACTCTCTCCCACTTCCAGAGTGGAATTTTCACTGGTTGTAATAGTTTAGAGGGCAGTTGGTGCTCAGCCTTATCTTGTTGGCACGTCAGACATTTCCCAACAAATTCAGTCACCTCTCGCTTTAGTCCAGGCCACCAGTACATCTCTCCCAAGTCTCGATATAACTTATTCCCTCCAGGATGCATGGCACAAGGTCCACCATGAGCCTCTTTCAGGATTGACTGCCTCAATTCAGAGTCCTTCGGAATATAAAGCCCTCCAAGAAAACACAAAACTCCATCAGTATTCATTCCAAAATTTAAATTCTCATCACTCTCAGCTTGCTGAAATTGAGGAACCAACGATTCATCCTTTAGTTGCTTCTTTTTGATTTGCTTAGTCCAAACTGGTCTCACTTGAAATTCTGCCAACAGACTTCCGTCTTCGTACAGACTCAAACGAGCAAACATAGCTTTCAAATTAGCAACAACCCTTCGACTTAATGCATCAGACACCACATTAGCCTTGCCTGGGTGGTACTCAATCGAATAGTCGTAATCCTTAATCAACTCTATCCATCTTCGTTGCCTAAGGTTCAACTCCTTTTGAGTCAACAGATACTTGAGACTCTTATGGTATGTGTATATAATACACTTTTCCCCATATAGATAATGTCTCCAGATTTTTAACGCGAAGATCACTGCTACCAATTCGAGATCATGCGTAGGGTAATTCGCTTCATGAGGCTTCAGTTGTCACGAAGCATAAGCGACTACCTTACCTTCTTGCATCAGTACACACCCTAGACCCACATGTGATGCATCACTGTACACAGTGAAATCCTTCCCAGATTCTGGCTGAATCAACACTGGCGCCTCAGTCAATACCTTTTTCAACTTATCAAATGCTTCTTGCTGTTTCTCGGTCCACATAAAAGGTACTCCTTTTCTCAATAGTTTCGTCAATGATGCAGCAACCAGAGAAAATCCCTCTACGAATCTTCTGTAATAGCTTGCCAGACCCAGAAAACTCTAAATTTTTTATACTGACCTCGGTGGCTTCCACTCCAGAACTGCCTCAATTTTTCGTGGATCTACTCTAATTCCTTTAGCAGAAACTACATGCCCAGAAAGGTTACTTCTCGCAACCAAAATTCACACTTACTGAACTTTGTATAGAGTTGCTTCTCTCTCAGCACTTGCAGTACAATACGGAGATGCTCATCATGCTTCTCCTCAGTTTTTGAATATACCAAAATATCGTCAATAAAGACGACTACGAATCGATAAAAGTAAGGTTGGAATACTCGATTCATCAGATCCATAAAAGCTACAGGTGCATTTGTCGACCCAAACGGCATGACCAGAAACTCGTTGTGAGCATACCGAGTTCTAAATGCCGTCTTATGAATATCCACCTCCTTTACCCTCAACTGATGGTATCCAGATTGAAAGTTGATCTTGGGAAATACTGAAGTTCCTTTAAGCTGGTCAAATAGATTGTCGATTCTTGGCAGAGGGTATTTGCTCTTTATCGTCAGTTTGTTCAATTGGCGATAATCGATGTACATACGCATCGTCCCATCCTTCTTCTTCACAAACAGTACTGGTGCTCCCCACGGTGACACACTCGGCCTAATGAGGCCCCTATCCAACAACTCTTAGAGTTGTGCTTTCAGTTCCACCAACTCCTTCGGTGCCATCCTATAAGGTGCGATGGACACTAGAGCTATTCCAGGCAGCAAGTCAATTCCAAACTCGACTTCTCGATTCGGAGGTAATCCAGGAAGCTCGTCAGGGAATACATCTTTGAATTCCCTAATAGTTCTAACTGTTTCAATAGTTAGATCCTTAGTTTCAGCTTGACTTATGAAAGCCAAGTATGCCTCACATCCTTTGAGAATCAGTTTCTCAGCCCCTAAAGCCGAGACCACGTTGGATAAGTAGTCCATTCGTTCTCCAATAACCATTACCTCCCTATCCTCGACAGTCCTTAACACCATCCTCTTAGCTGCACAATCCAAAGTTGCCTTATGCTTGGTTAACTAATCCATTCCAAAGATCAGATCGAACTCTCCGAAAGGTAACTCCATCAAGTCTCCACAGAAAATCCTACCTTGAGTCTCTAAAGGCACCTCCCTAAAGAGTTTATCTACCCTAACCGAGTGACCTAGAGGACTTATCACAGTTACCCCACTCATAGTTTCCTCAGAGTGCACACCAAACGACCCAGAAATGTTACATGCAACATACGAATGGGTTGATCCCACATCTATCAGAGCAGTATAGGGTACGCTAGAGATAAAAAATGTACCGGTTATGACGTCAGGTGCGTCACCCTCCTCTCGGTGACGAGCAGCATATACCAATACCGGTTAATGAGCCTCAGAATTACCAGCACCCTTACCAGGTGCCCACGTCTAGGGCCATTGCCACCTCGACTTGTCCACGCCCTCTCGATGGTGGCAGTCCACCCTGTACAGGTTGAACAGCCCCTTGTTTAGCAACTTGAGTCTAAGCTGACCTCCGAGGACAATCCTTGATCGTATGTTCCTTTGACTCACAATGAAGACATGCCTCAGTATGTTTCTAGCACTCCCCCAGATGCACTCTACCAGAGTCTCCGCAAGCCTGTGGTCTAACCGTGTTTACCAGAACTACTCGAACTGGTTCCTCCACCCTAGCTCTCTTAACATCCTGGTTTACAGCCCCAGCTGGTCCAGAATCTCTCCTGAATCGATTTTGATCCCTATCACAGTTCTTTCTTTCAGCTTGCTTCACCTCTTCATCTATCTTAGCCTTCTCTACCAATGCAGCAAAATCGCACTCTCTATGTGGAGCTATCAGCACCCTTAGCTCATCCTTGAGGCCATCCTCAAAGCGAACACTATGCTAGTACTCAGTAACAACAATTCCACTGGCATATCGGCTCAACCTCAGAAACTCTGCCTCATACCCAGCAACTGACCTACTGCCCTGGGTCAGGTTCAGAAATTCCTTCCTACGCGCATCCACATAGCTGGCTCTGACGTATTTTCCCTTAAAAATTGTCTTAAACAATTCCCAGGTTACCCGCTCAGCTGGGGTACTCTCTCTCACAGTAATCCACCATTGATATGCTTCGTCTCGCAGCAGAGACACCGCTCCCTTCAGTTTTTACTCAATTGAGCAATCCAAGTCATCCAAAATCCTTTCTGTAGCTTCTAGCCAATATTCAGCTACGTTCGGGGCCACTCCAGAGACGCCCTTGAAAACCTCTGCTCAGTTAGCCTGGAGTCACTCTAGCCACCCTCTCTAGAACCCTTAACGTTGCTTGGAACAAAGCATCATCCCCTGCAGCCCGGTCATACGGCTCATTTTCTGCTACCGGTGGCGGTTGTGCCCCACCAGCTGGCATATGCTCTGAAGATGAAGACCCAGCTTACGCACTGCCTCAGCTACGTCCTCGACCTCGTCCATAAGCAGCTCTCGTACTCATAATGACTTATCTGATTTAGAATTTTATGACATTAGTTTAATGTTTCAATTCTTTATTAAGGAATGTTTTATGCACAAATAAAGTTTCAGAGTTTATTTTCGCGTAATCGTAGTCTAACTACTGTCTCAGTCTTCTAGGGTTTAGTTTTCCCTACAGTCTCAGTCTTGTAGTCTCAATACTACCCTCTCTACAATATCATATCAAAAGCTCAGTTCTATCTATAGTATTATTTTAGTACAATACAATATATAAAGCAGAAATACTTACAGACTTGGTGCCGGGGATTTAGTGTGCCACTTCTCCAGTTATCAGCAAAACTCAAAAAGATTAGAACTTTTCAAAATCAAACCTTTAAAACATGTGTATTTAAAAAAAAAAACAAGTTTGAAAAGAGTCTCTCTAAATTTTTCAAAAAATTTGATTTTCCAAAAATACCCTTCTTGGGCTTAAAAATTTTAAAAGCCTTTTTGGACCTGATCCACAGCGAGTTGTTGCAATTAGGCTCTGATACCACTAAATGTAACACCCCAAACCCAGCCCAAACGTTACGGCCGAATCCGATGTGTCACATTACCTACAACTAACCATGTTACCTAGTTACTAAGATTGGGGTGAGCTTTGCAAAAACATTATTGTAGTTTAATAAGAAATTTCTGATTTACTTTTAAAGTCTGTTGAGCTTTGAAAACGTTTGGTTATTGTGTTATTTTTGAAAACAAGTAATCTTTATAAAAGCGCGTCTCAGAGCTATTCGATTTCAAAACAATTTGAACAATATAAATCTTGAGTTAAAAACAAATTAAATAAGTAGACAATTAAATCCCAAAATAATAATAATTAGAGCGGCCCTTTACAACCCAAAAACCATAATAAAAATAATCTAAATCAATAAAGAAATAAAGTAAAACCTAATAGAAAACCAGAAATCCAATCTTCGTGGCCACTCTGAATCCTTCCCAGCTCCAAGTCCACCAACTAGGGCTCACCTGCATGGATGGAAGGAAAAGAGGTGAGTTTGGAAACTTAGTGTGTATCGAATGCCCATCCAGAGCCCAAGTCAGCTCAAGCCCATTGGGCCAATGCCCTATCAAGTCTCAATGTTAACTGGGCCGAAGCCCTATCCAGATACAGTAAACTGGGCCTTAGCCCTTTTCAGTTAGCAGTACGGCCCATAGGCCTATTTCAGAACAGAACAGATAACAAATATGGATGCAAGCCCAAACCCAACCTAAATCCAGCCACTACACTCTACCCGTACTAGCCCTACACACCATGTGGGGAATAACTCAACCCACCCAGCCTTACACTCCACAGTTGCAGCATGGCTACTCAGATAACAGTAAATTGAGGCAAAGCCTCCAGTACATGGTCAAGCCACTTTTAGTACTTCCTCCATCAATATCCCAGTCCCCACGCAACAGAAAATCATGTAATGAACAGAAAACAGTAACACATGCAGTCCAGTCTGATTTAGCCCTAGGGGTATAACGGTCACTTTGTACCTAGGAGTAAATTAGTAACTTCTCGATCATCAGGGTAATTCAGTCAATTTATAAGTTTCCTAGGGTTTTATACATATTTCAGTCACTATTAATCCAACTCTCGTCTCAGCAGTTTATTTAACTTGTTTTAACAATTTTAAGCTATAGAGCCCTAAAATCGCTAATGGGCCCTACAGTGTCTATTAGCTACTTAAGCCCATTTAGCTCAGATTTTATGATTAGTTTATCAATTTTAGCAGTTTCGACCCTACAGTCTATCAGAATACTACAAACACGTATTTTTACCCATATGGGCTCGAAAGCCCACTGGGCCCACATTCAGCCCATCGAGGCCCAACTTACCGAAGTGCACGAAATTGCACACTCAGTCGTCTCACCAATCCCGATTATCAAATCTTAACCTTTCCAATCAACCCACGAGCACTCGCACACTCACAAGCCCACGCAATGCTGAAATGTCGGTATTTTAGCTTTTCGGCTTTTGTCGAATTGAACCATAAGAGAGGATATCGATACACACCTGTTTTGTGATTCTACCAGTAAGATCTCCTATGTGATTCGTCCTACAATTGACCGCTTAATAGATTAGATTACTAATTGATGGATAACTCATACAACCTCTTACCATATTCGACCAATGCCCTTAAGGCCCTCAAAATCTTACCTTTGCCGAAAACTAATGACTAGATCTAGATCTAGTCATTCCAAAGATCCAAGCCCTCGTCAGCAGTCTCTGAACCACACTAACACCAAAAGAAACCGATTATTACAACCCCTTAGAGTCTTAGGCCCCAATCGACAGCCATCCTAAAATCTAGAGACTTCGGCTTTTCTAAAACACGAAATAATATATAGATCTGGGTTGTCGAGTACTAACCACAGTTTCCCCTTCTGTTTCTACTCAGATCTGATGCAGATCTAGCCTTTAAACGCTAGCATAAATTAAATCTTAGAGATCTAAAGATTCGACTATAAGCTCCTAAAGATGTGGCGTTTTCGTCTTTTTAACTGGTGAAGAAGAAGATGTTTTCATGGTGTCGTTTTGGAGTGATGCTACCAACAGGGGTTAAGGGTTGAGAGAAGGTGAAAATCGGCCAAAAGGAATGAAAAGAATTGAAGGATTTTGGCTTGGAGAAATCGGCACAAAAAGTAATATTTCAGGATTTCGGCTTTTATGGCAATCAGCTATGGTGGTTTTGAGAAGGATGGAGTTGAAAGAGAGGATGAGTTGAGTGGCAGGGATGTTCAGCTAGAGAAGAAAACAAAAAGGAAAATGAAAAGAATAGAAGAGGAGAAGAGAAAAGGAAAATCGGCACAGAGGGGCTGTATTTGCGTTTTCGGTCACTTTGTGAAACTGAGAAGAGAATAGCACTTTAGGTAGCTAACCCTAATTGGCAAGACAGAAGAAAAAGAAAAGAAACTAACCCTAATGACTACTTGTGCAATCGGCCCAACTCCCTAAGGCCCTAGCCGATTCCTAGTTAAGTTACTGATATGCCCGGCACATGCCCAAAAATTAAAGGTATCAATACGCTTACCTTGTGACTTGAACTCAGACCCTCAACCCTAGTCCACACGCCACTTTTTTAGGAACTTAGTGGCGCCACTTTGCCACTTTACCAAGGGCCTCCTTGAGCCACAATTTGCGAAGTTTTTCTTAAAAGCCCATTTAACCAGGTCCCTTTTCACTTTAAATCCAAACTTGATATTTTACCGAGTTTTAACTTAGGCTTGGGCCTTCTAAAGGCCCACTAACACCCTTAAACATAATTTCAGCAATCAAAACACCAAAATTTCAAAATTCCATCGAAAGTCACAAAAACCCGAAAAATCCCAAAAATCAGGGCGTTATATGTAATGTTCTAAAAATATCAGATTGCAAACATACTTAATTACAAATAATTAATCCAATCTAGAGGCTTGAAATATAACTCTTTTCCAGAGTTATCACACCCCCAAACTTGAATTATTGCTTGTTCTCAAGCAAAATGTATATTAGTAAGCATCAATGCATGAATATTTGCCACAACACAAAGTTACCATTTGCACTATTGAACCATGTGAAGTATATTTAATACCTCCATTTTAAGCAGTCTTCTAAATAACAAAAAAATTGGTTTGAGTTTTATAGGCTTGTTTAGCAAATGAAGTGCAGAAAATGTTTCTTAAAAAAAGTTTCTAAATAATTATGTAATTCTGACTATAGTAGACCTCCTCTAATATATTTAAATATCTTTCCTCTAAACTTAATTTCACTATTCTCACTTATTCAGTCATTTCAAAATTTTAACACAAATATTATTTTCTATATGTAATTCATCTTGTCACATGATTTATTAACTTGACAATCTCAATGGAGCATATAATAGATTACTTGGTAGTATATCAGGCCATAATTTGAATGTATTTAACTCATAAAGCTAAGGCTTTTAACTAAAGAGATGGATGGAGCAAACAACTACCTCCCTAGCTAATCAGCCTATCACTATAGTGGAGTATCCCAAAATTATTATTAAATTTCTTTTTTTTTAAACACACTTATTTAAACTCATTTTTCTAATCAATAATATGATGGAACAAACAGAGTATTGTTGACCTACTCAATATTTCAAACATTGGAGTGTAAAACTAGTGCAAAGGTACTCCTCATTGTTCACAACCAATTTATTGAATTTAGGATTAAGAAATTCTAGATGCATTAAAAGAATCCTACTACAGACTTAATTTCATTGATACTTAAGTTGTTCTACTTTTAGGAATCAGTTTTCAAACAACAATCCTAAGTAATACATGCTTAATTAACTTTCACAATTTTCTAAATTAGTCGAAGAGTTATTATCATCATTGAGCATCACCTATAAAAATATACTCATCGTAGTTTATCACTTATTTGGCATGTGTATATAATGGCAAACTAAATGACAAAAAAATATTAAAGCATCTATCTATAGTATACTATATGTACAACACAACACACCCCCAAACCTAAAGGATGTATTCTGCTCAATGTAACACCCCAAACCCGGCCTAGATGTTATGGCCAAATCTGGTAGTGTCAGATTGGAGTGTTTTTTGAAAACTTGTTCTTGTTGATAAAAGAACCCATTTGAAGGTTAAATCCTATTTGTTAATTCTCAAATCAACCCATTTGAGGTGTTTTACAAAAACATGATTTCGTTTGAAAACCTGTTTTATATAAAAAAAACCCTTATTACGATGTAATCGAAAATTTGTTAATCATATTCAATTGCTGATGCACTTTAAAAATAATGTCTGTTGCGGAAGCTTAAAAATCGTGTTGCAAAAACGTGAAGTTTAGAAAACAGTTACTGTTTTGGAAAATCAGACTCTACTTCTAACAGACATAAATCATAGTAAATAAAATCCCAAATAAAAAGTTAGAAATTTAAAAAGAGGCCTTATTACATAAAAACACCTAACCAAAACTATTGAAAATAAAAAGTTGAATGTAAAGTAGATGTAATTGTGTGGCCACCCTCGAGTCCCTTGTAACACCGATCCACCTAACACTGGGGATTACCTATACAATGAAAAGTGGGGTGAGTTTACAAAAACTCAGTGTGTAATCCCTTAATATAAAAACAATAAGTCAGATAAACAGAATATAGAAGCAATCTAGGCTTAAGCCCATTACAATATCAGTTGAGCCTTAGCCTACAGTAACAGTCTCAATTGAGCATTAGCCCTTAATCAATATCAGGTGGGCCTTAGCCCAAATAGTATCAATATGAAAAATGCAGTATGTATAATGCTTGATGCAAGTTATCCCAACCAACCCTGCACTTGCCTCCGTCCAACCCTGCACTTATTGTGGGGAATAAATCACCCACCCATCCCTACACTTATAGAGTTAGCACTGGTTGCGGCACTAACTGGAATCGCAGCAAAGCTACCAGAAACATAAGTGGCTTAAAGCCATCAATAGCGGCACAAGGCCTTCAAAAAAGGCACAAAGCCTTTAGTAATGGCACAAAACCTTTAGTAACAGCACAAAGCCTTCGGCAACGGCACAAAGCCTTCGGTGGGTCCACAGTCATCTGGTGCTGCCCGAGCGACCCTAACAGATGAGTACACTTCCTCCATAACAATATCCCAACCCATGCAGTATGTCCTACATGTATGCAAAACACATAAATATCACATAGCATGCTCAATCAATCAAACATCAAATGAGGGCATAATAGTCATTCTACCCTACGGGGGTACTACGGTCATTTTAGCCTACAAGGATAATTCTATCATTTTACCCTACGAGAGTAATTCGGTCATTTTACCCTACGAGGGTATTTAGGTCATTTTACCCTACGGGGGTATTACAGTCATTTTACCCTACAGTGGTATTTCGATCATTTTACCCTACGGGGGTATATCGGTCATTTTACCCTACGGGGGTATATCAGTTATTTTACCTTATGGGGTATATCGATCATTTTACCCTATAGGGGGTATATCGGTCATTTTACCCTATGGGGGTATATCGGTCATTTTACCCTATGGGGGTATATCAGTCATTTTACCCTATGGGGTATATCGATCATTTTACCCTATAGGGGGTATATCAGTCATTTTACCCTACGGGGGTATTTCGTTCATTTTACCCTACGAGGGTATTACGGTCATTTTACCCTATGGGGGTATATCAATTATTTTACCCTTTGAGGGTAATTCGGTCATTTCTCAGTCTGGGGTCTAGGTCCACTTACCGACCCATCAGTACAAAATAGTGTAAATGGGCCCAAGGCCTATTATGCGACCCATATGGGCCCACGAAGCCTAGAGCGACCTTGACCATGTGAACAACACAGCCAGGTCTAATATCCTACTCTCATTCATGTAATTTATTCGCGTGGGACCCACAAGCTCGTTGGGCCCACACGGCCCAATTTCGGCCCAACATGCCCCAAAATGACCTAAGCCTATGAGATCACTCATGGTGGCCTTTACGATCTTACGTCCACATTTGTGGGCTCGGTTTTAGTACACGAGCATTTGCACACCTATGTGACCTTAATGCCCAACGTTTTGACTTTTCGGCTTTTCGGCTTTTGCTGATCTATAGACAAACAGTACGACATACATACCCTTTTGGCTTTTTAGCCTATTATCAGTTACAGGGTATTGTTACACACCTAACAACAAAATCGTGCAAGAAACTTTCGAGCACCAACAGTTGATTGAACGAGAAGAGATCTCCTACTGAACCGTTACTCAAGACTAATAATGATTTCTCCTATAGAGATTCCTGTATTTCCAAACGCCTTTAATAACCCACAGTTTACACATGAAGGTTGAAGTAAGGGTATAAGCACTTACCGAAAGCAGAAGAGAAACAATCGGCCCACCATCCTTCTTAGAAACCCACTATGATAGAATCTAAGTTAACGTCTCCATAGTCTAACTGATAAGAAAAGAAAAGAAGAACATTCGGCTAAACAAGCGACTTACCCCCAAACAACCGATTGAATGATGAAGGGAGGATCCTGAATCACTTGAGAAGCCCTTCAGCCTTTGAGATCTTTGAAACCCAAAGAACAAATTCATAACAGAAAGGTCAAAGAATCAGTCACAAAAGACCGAAATACTTGACTTAACCCAAGAAGAAAACAACCAGAACAAGGGATAAACAAGAACACTAGAATTGAGTGAACTCTCCACTCACTAGAGAAATAATCCACAAGACATAATACCGATGAGAAAGGTGTTGCATTCGACTAAAAAATGAACAAGGAGCAAGAAGAGAAGTAAAAAGAGGAGTATTTAGCCTGAGAAGAGAAATAGGAGAAAGTGCTAAGAGGTAGAAAAGGTAAGATTTGGTCAAGGTATATCAAACAAAAGAGATAAGAGATGGATTCAAGGACTTTGAATGGAAGGGACAAAAAGGCATTCGGCCAAAAAAAATCACTTGAGAGCGAGAGAAAGAGAGTAGAGAAAAATAAAGAAGTCAATATTTTTAAAGTTGAAAAGGAGATAAAATCGAAAAGTACCTGAGGTCTAGCAATATTCGGTACAGTAACAAAACACCAACCTAAAAGCAAAAACCCAAGATGACTAGAAACCAAACGTTAAAAGAAGGAAAATTTGGCAATACCTACTCTCCAGAAAAAAAGCCCAAAAGCCGAAAATGAGAAACATCCCCCACAGCCGAATTCACATTGCATGAGTTCACATTCGGCATAACTCTCTCTCCCAAACCAAATTCTTTGATTTTCTCCAAAATCTCCTCCTAAAAATCCTCCTTTATCTCCTCCATGATTTTCTCCATAATCCACTCCTTAACCAGTTCAAACTTCCCTCAACAAAGTTTCAATCAACCTCTGCTTCTCACATTGCAAGAGAGCAAAATGAATACGCTTCTTACCTTGCCATGACTTGAACCTTAGACCTCAAGAAAACTCCACACGCCACCTACAACTGCACCATAGGCTTTTTTGTGTCACATTTTATCCTCAATTAATTATAAGGTCTACTTTCAAGCATCAATGGTTTTATTCACTTAAAACAAATATTTTGCTAAAGCTTAGGTTTGAACCCAGGACTTCTCCAACACTCCTAAATCACTTAGCCAGTAGAGCAGGAAATCACTTATGTCATTTCCTTGCACAATTAAATACTTATGTGCCAACTTTCAAATGCTCCCCAAGCTCAAGGCCCATTTCTTCTAGGCCTAAAATTCGAGGCGTTACACTCAATACATGAACAATGAAATATGACAAAATACAAAAATAATAACTATCAACTATAAGAATGCCATGACACTAAAAATGAATGCATGAAACATATAGTATAAAATGAAAGAAAGAAACAAAAGCTTGGATAGATTTTCCAATGGTTTTTTTGTAGTGCTTCCACTTGAGCTAGTTAATAGGCAACTCTTCTTCGTCGTCAGTGTCTGACTTCGTGCGATCATCAATCAGTTGATGAACTACACGTCAGTGGTGGTGCTTATAGGTGTAGTAGCTTGAGTCACATCATCATCTTCCTTTTTAGATTCAAAATTGGACAAATTCAATTTTCTCTGCTTCTCCGGTATAGGTTCTTCACCATCGTCATCCTCCTCCTCAGGCTCTAATAACAATTCCTTAGGAAAATTAAAGAATGGAGGTATGGGTCTAGTAAAGTTCTTCTAAAAAGATTTCTTTAGTACCTTATCTCTTCATTAGATATACCCCCAAAAGATAGCTATTTCCTCTTGAGCGCAGCCAAAATAAAAGGCTAGCCTTTGTTGGTGTTTCTCTAATATGTTGAATTGTTGCTGCAACATCTCAAGCCCGTCAATAACTTTCTTCTCAAAATTACTATGAGAGGTTGAGGGAGCAGTATTAGTAGGCAGAGGTGGTGATGATGTAGATGTGGAGCCCAGATACCTTGGCATTTCTTCTCCAGAAAATCTTATAGCGAGTTGCTTTGTGATATCTCCTTTGTTGGGGATGGTATCTTCATTCGTTTGAATAGGAACCTTCACTCGTTGACAAAGTGATATAATGAGGGATGTAAAAGGTAAAATTACTATGTAAAATTTAAACATATATAAAGGCACTATTTGGAGAGGTGAGATATGCATAAAACTCTTTCATAACCTTGGTGAAAACTTCATCATGGTGGAGGCAGAAGATTTGCTAACCATGCTTCTCCACTATAGAAGAAATAGCATTAGAGTAACCCATAAATGGAACATCTTGAAAAAGGAACCCTTTTTCCAAACAAAATGGCTGCTTGGATATGTTCTAGGTATACTTCTCTTCTGCGATTTTGCTAAAAAATATTCGTGGAGGTACAGGGGTAGAGGAGAATGGTGCTTGTGATTGCAAAAAAAAAAAAAAAAAAAAAAAGGTGAGACCTTTACAGTTTGAATGGAGTAAAAATAGAGAAAGTTAAAGAATGTGAAACAGAAAAGAAGTTATCAAAGAAATGAAATGATTAGTGTAACACCCCAAACCCAGCCTAGAAGTTAGGCCTGAATCTGGCGTGTCATATTGAAGTGTTTTTCGAAAACCTTGTTTTCATTAGAAACCCTTCTTATTTATAATTTGTTGCCAGCTAAACTTGTGTTCGTTTATTTTCAAATCATGGTTTATTAAAAAGTTGATCACTTAAAAACATTGTTAATTTTGTTGTAAATCTCTTTGAGTTGCGGAAGCTAGTTTAAAGTAAAGAAGTTTAAAATGTATGTTTTTGAAAACACAAATTGGTTTGAAAACTCGTTTTATCCTAATCTAGCATTTATAAATAAGAAATTAAAACCCAATTAGAAGTTAAAACCTTCAAATGGCCTTATTACAAGAATTTAAAACCCAAATATATAAATAATTAGAAGTAAATAATCAAAATAGAAAGCATAAGCAGTGTGTGGTCTTCTCCGAGTCCCTCGCAGCACTAAACCGCCTAACGCTGGGGATTACATGAAAATGTTAAAAGTGGGGTGGGTTTATGAAAACTCAGTGTGTAACCCCTTACTAAAGTAACAGTCAGTGAACAGAAATAGAATCAGTTTGGGCCTAAGCCCTTTAACAAAAACGGTACAGTTTAGCTCAGAGCATAAGTGGGCCAAAGCCCAATACAAATCATTTGGGTCACAACCCATAACAGAATCAAATGGGCCTAGCCCATGCTAGAATCAACTGGGCCTAGCCTATATCAGAATCAACTGGGCCTAGCCCAAATCAGAATCAACTGGGCCTAGCCTATATCAGAATCATCTGGGCCTAGCCCATATCAGAAGCAGAGCATAAATGAATGATGTATGATGCATGCAAACCCATCCAACCATTACACCACGCCATCCAACCCTGCACAGTCTGTGGGGATATAATCAACCCACCTATCCAACACACCAAGCTTAGCACCGGCTGTGGCACTAAGTTAACAAAACAGCACAAAGTAGTAAACAAAACGGTTATAAACCGTAAGCAGGATGGCACGGAGCCATAATCAGGATGGCACAGAGCCATAATCATATGCGTGGCATAAAGCCATCGATAACGAGTCTATAATTGGCACAAAGCCTGTGATATCGGCACAAAGCCTTCGGTAATGGCACAAAGCCCATAACTACGGCACAAAGCCTACAATATCAATACAAAGCCCACAATAACGGCATGAAGCCCATAATAACGGCACACAGCCTTCGGTAACATGATCGGCACTCAGCGATCGATCGGTCCACTGTCGTCTCGGGCGACCCATGAGACCTTATCAAATTAATACGAATATACGACTCTTAAGCCTTCGGTGGATCCACAGTCGTCAAGCAACCATACGATCCTAACAGATTAGATCTTCCTCCGTACAAAATCTCTACCCATGAAACTTGTCATGTATGCAGAATGTCATGCCCATATTGGAATCATACAATCACAGTCAAGTCATTCATATCACAAACATATATTCACAGTCAAACTAGCCCAATCATAACACAAGTCAGTCATTTACCCACGATGGGCAAAATAGTCATTTTACACCTTAGAGGCAAACGATCATTTTATCCCACAGGGATATTTCGGTTATCCTACCCCACAGGGGTATCTCGATAATCCTACCCTATAGGGGTATTTTGGTAATTTTACAAATTAGGGGTATTTCGGTAATTTTATAAATCAAGGGTATTTCGGTAATTTTACAAATTAGGGGTATTTCAATAATTTTACAATCGAGGGTATTTCAATAAATTTACAAACCGGGGTATTTAGCTAATTTTACAATCAGGGGTATTTCGGTAATTTTATAAATCGGAGGTATTTCGATAATTTTACAATCGAGGGTATTTCAGTAATTTTATAAACTGTGGGTATTTCGATAATTTTAAAATTTGGGGTATTTTGGTAATTTTACAAACTGGGGGTATTTTAGTAATTTTACAATTAGGGGTATTTTGATAATTTTACAAACTGGGGGTATTTTGATAATTTTACAATCGGGGGTATTTCAGTAATTTTGTAAATCGAGGGTATTTCGATAATTTTCCAAATCGAGGGTATTTTGGTAAATTTACAAATTGAGGGTACTTCGGTAATTTTGTAAATCAAGGGTATTTCGGTAATTTTGCAAATCGGGGTATTTCGGTAATTTTATAAACCACGGGTATTTTGGTAATTTTGTACATCGGGGGTATTTCTATAATTTTGTCAATCCCTCAAAAGGTCTACAGTCGCCTTGAGTGACTCAAGTATTCTAAACAGAGATAACGCTGCGAATGGGCCTAAGGCGCATTCTCGGCCCAATTGGGCCCACACGCTCATGTGGCCCTTTTTGCCCAAATCTAGCCACAGATATCAGATTCACATAGTCAAGTCCAATATTTACTACACAATCATACAATTTGACTAATTGGTCCCACGGGCCCATTAAACCCACGGGCCCATTAGGCCCACATGGCCCATTCTAGCCCATCGTGGCCCAAAGCAGCCTAAACCCACGAGAATACTCATGATGGTCTCAACTATCACGTCAAAGCTCCCATACGTGCACTCTCACACTCGTGTGGCTACCATCGCCGTGTGACCTGCATTTCGGCATTTGCTGTCCTACAGCTAGAGTAGGGTGAAATACACACCTGATAGGTATCTGAAGTTAATCCGCACTCTGAATGCTATTATGCCTAGAAGCCAACATTAATCGCACCCTTAACTCCCCAGGGGGTGTGTCAATCAACTACGGTCACCACCACCGTGACCCAACGGCATACAGATCAACGAATGATCCAACGCCTAACCCAAACGAACACGCCACAACGCCAAAGGGATAAGCTAAGAAAGGTATGCTTACTCTCCTCATGGTTTGCTTTATTGAAAGCCAGCTTCTCGCCTATTCTCATGTTAGCTTCCCGATGTGGGATTCTCCATCAATCCTCTAAAACCAACTCAATAGCAAAATAACCAACCTTTGCGTGCAAAGGGATTCGAACAAAAGTCCTCTCGATAGCCATTCCACGCCACTACCACTAGGACACAAGCTCCTTTGTGTCATAAGTCCAACACATTGAACTTTAAAGCCCACCTACTCACTTCTAGATTTATTTCAAAGAGAAACCAAAATAAATTGTAAGAGCCAAGACTTGAACCTTGGACCCCTTGCTTCCACTATGGCGTCACTTCCTTGCCACTAGACCACATCTCCTTTTGTGTCTTATTTTAGCCACTTTTATTTATAAGTTATCCCACTTGAGCTCAGGGTTCCCTTAAGGCCAAAACCAAGATTTCTCCTACACCCAAGCTTGAACCCAAAACTTCATAAAAACCTTCTAACATTCCAAAATCACTAACCCAACAATTCTAACTTGCAATTTGAGCCGATGTCTTACTCTTAAGAATTTTAAATGTACCCAATCCTAAGGCCCAATTCTTCTAGGCCCAAAATTTAGGGCATTGTAATTAGGGTAAGCATGAGAGAAAAATAGTGATGATGTGTTGGCTAAGATTTAACTTGAGAGTGTACCCTAACAAAGAAAATGGAAAATTTTAGGCAGGAAAAGAAAAATAGCAAAAAAATTAGCAAATTAAAATTAATGTGATGAATGGGCTAATGCCTACAATTGTGGGCCATAGCGTGCCTATTAAAAAATAATAACAAGTAAATAAATTTATTAAAGAAACAAAATAGAAAATTTAAAGGCAATGAATAGAATAGAATAAGAAAGAAATATTAAATAGCCCGAAAATTGATGGAACTTTTATCACGAATTCTAGGCGTTATAAAGTAGTGCTTTAATTGTTTGCCATTGATTTTGAAATTGGAACCAGTCTTGTTGTCTTTAACATCTACAGCTCCGTGAGGGTAAACATGTACTATCTCGAATGGACCAGACCAACGAGATTTCAATTTACCCGAAAATAATTTAAGTTTGGAATTGAATAACAAGACTTGTTGTCCAGGTGCAAATTACCGTGGCAAAATTTTGTTCTCATGTCATCGCTTAAACTTTTGTTGGTATAGCTTGACATTCCCATAGGCTTGTACTCAAAATTATTTGATCTCATTCAACTCCAAAAGGCGGTGGGTACCAGCAGCATGCCAATCCATATTCAATTTTTTAATTACCCAATATGTCCTATGGTCAAGCTCAATAGGCAAATGGCAAGGTTTCCCATAAACAAGCTTCAAGGGTGACATCCCCAATGGTGTCTTAAATGCAGTGCGATATGCCCATAAAGCTTCATCCAATTTGGATGGCCAATCTTTTTAGTTGGGATTGACTACTTTCTCCAAAATTTGTTTAATATATCTCTTAGAGACTTTCGCCTGGCCATTTGTCTAGGGATGGTTTCCCGTGGCAATTTTATGTTTAACTACATACCTGTTCAAAGCATTAGCAACAAATTTGCAATCAAAATGTGAGCCTTCGTCACTAATTACATGTAACACCCCCAAACACGGCCCAAACATTATGGCCGAATATGACGATGTCACATTGAATGGTGACCCATATAAATCGTATACTTGGAAGACTTTGAAGACATTCATTCCTCTGTGGTTCGAATAAGGGTTTATTGTCAAAACAGTTCTATTAGAAAAAAAAATAACTTAGATTAAAATGTGTTCATTAGAAGGTTCATCAAAAGTTTAGGTGAGTTTGAGTAAAGGCTTTAAGTTTTAATGTTGAAAACCAAAGTGTACATATCTTGTTAAATTACAGCGAAAGCTCATGTTTTAAGAAAAGGTGTACATATTTATGTTGAATTAGAAAACATGTTTAATTTTGGAAATCCCATTTGAGTTTGAATCATACCAGAGATAAAAGGCATTATTACAACCCAACAAAACAATGCAAAATAAGGAAAGTAAATAAAACTAGTATTTCTCAAAGTAAATAGCAGTGTAATGTGGCCACCTTCGAGTCCTAGGCCTAAAAGTCCATTATAAAACCCTAGCAAGTCTCCATGCTTTCATACATTCATATAGCCCATCAGGCCCAATCATATTTGTATGGCCCATTAGGCCCAATCACAATTATACGGCCCATCAGTCCCAATCCATTCTAAACCATTCAACCAACTTTATCAGCTCGTCACTCCTTATCAACTTATCAATCTTTGCTGATTTAGGCCCACGAGCCCGTCGGGCCCATTTGGCCCATTCTGGCCCGGTTGGCCAAAACGTGACCCAAGTCCATGAGATCGCTCACGGGGCCTCTGGTAAAGTCTCGATTACCCTCATACGAGTTTTTGCACACTCGCATGACTACAGTAGCCAAACTTCAGCTTTTTGGCATTTCGACATTTCAGCATTTCAGGATTTACTGATCTATTGTGTATGTAACTCCCCGATTTTGGGCCTAAAAGAATTGGGCTTCGGGCTTAGGTGTGTTTAAAATTTTTGAGAGTACGACAACGACATGAAATTACAAGTTAGACTTGTTGGGGGGATCCTATGAAGTCTCAGGTTTAGGGTAGACCATAGGGAAAATTTTCATTTTTGCCTTAGTAGAACCCTAGTCTCAGGTATTAGGCCTCTTAAACAAATTAAGGGGAAAATAAGACACAATTGGGCCTGTGGCTCAGTGGCCAGGTAGCGCCACCTTGTGGAGTAAAGGGTGACGCCATGTGGGGAGTAGGGAGGTCCAAGGTTTAAGGAACGGCTTTGGCATTAGGAATATTATTTTTGCACTCATGCTACGCAAGTAGTGGTGATAACTTAAAACTCTTTTGGATGGATATTGAAGAGAGAATTTAGGTGGATAATAAGAAGAAATAATAGAGAAAAGATAAGAGATTGAGGTGTGGATTTTATGGAGCCAATTGGGACTGTGGGAGGAGCTAGTTTCGACTTTTGGCTATTGAAAGGAGATGTCAAATGCTCTTGAGGGGTTCTTTTGTTTTGCCAAAAATTCCATTGCCGAATTCTCTTCTCCCTCTCATTCTAGTGCCCAATAACCCACCATCTTTTTGTCGAAATTTCCATTAGTGTGTGTTCTTCTTTCTCTAAAAAGCCGAATACCTATATCCCTTTTGCCGATTTCTTTTGCTTTTCTCTATCACAAATTTGCTTTTGTCACTTACAACCCTTAATCAAGATTTTAAAAGCCGATCGCACACTCAGTAGCTATCAAGGCCGCAAAATTAGAGACTAGTTTTGGTAAGTACTTAGTTAACCATCTTTTAGTGCGTTTTGGTGAAAGCCGAAGGGCTATCTAATCTTTTTTTTATCGTTAACCCTATATTAACAAGGGGTAGGGTTCAAAGATTTCTAGCATGGTAAGGATCTATAGCAAGTGGTAAGCATACTCGTTCTCAATTTCAGATTTGTAGGTGGCCGATTATAAGTATGGTTTATAGGGGTGACTCGTGTGGAATATGTGTCACTTGATGTTGATAGTATGTGTGTTGATGCAGATCTAAGGATATTCGGGAATAATAGCTAAGGAGAGGCTATTAGAACTAGTGGCACATGGTAAGGTTAAGGTAAGACTTCGTAATTTAGTAAAGTTGTAGTTAAGTATGGAATTGATTCGAGGTTGGTATTGATTGTAGGTTAAGGCTGAGGATAGTGTAGCGTGGATCATCAACCAGGTGTGTACATATATTGCACACACGACCAATCAGAAAAAGCCGAAATCCTGAAATGCCAAAATACTGAAATGCCGAAAAGCTAAAAAGGTGGCGCCAGCAATCACACGAGCGTACGAACAATCGTGTAGAGATAACGATACGATTACCAATGCCTAGAGAGAGATCCCATGGTCTCGGGCCACAGTTTGGCCAACCGGGCCAAACAGGGCTAAATGGGCATGCCGAGCTTGTGGGCCCGAATTGAAAAAGGTTGTTATGTGAAATTGTATTATGGATTGATATGGGTGATTGTATGATGCGATTATGATCGGGCCTAATGGGCTACATAAGCATGATTGGGTTTAATGGACTTTATGAACATGATTGGGCTTAGTGGGCCTTATGGGATTGTAGAAATATTTAATGGACTTTAGGCCTAGTTTTGATGAATTCTCAAATTGCATAAAACTTAATTAGGTAATTAAACATGTCTGTGGATACGTCGCTAGGCTAGGGTGTGCCAATGGATGTGTGCATGTCTAAGATTGGATCTAGGAAGAGCTCGGTACTTAACCGATCCGAGTGACCCACCTCCTCTTCTCTAGTATCCTACCTGTTGCATAGTGTCTGCTCACTTTAGCCGCGAGGACTTGTTGATGGGCCAAAATCCATAATTAAAACCCGTACCATTAGAAAATTACTAAAATGCCCCTCTAGGGCAGAATTACTAAAATGCCCATGTAGGGAAGAATTACTAAAATGCCCATCTAGGGTAGAATTACTAAAATGCCCCTCTAGGGTAGAACTACTAAAATGCCCTCGTAGGGTAGAATTGCTGAAACACCCATGTAAGGTAGAAATTACGAAAATACCCTTGGGTAGTGAAATGACTAAAATACCCCTGGGTAGTGAAATGACTAAAATACCCCTAAATGCTTAATTTGTTGAAAACCTTGTATGTTGCATTCATGAAATGTATGTTGCATTTGGGTGGGTTTAATGGGACGGAGGAAGATATGTGAGGATCGCATAGTCACTTGACGACCGTGGATCCACTGGTGGCTTTAAGCCCAATATATGAATAGCAGGTTTGCTGCAACGTTTGAGTAGTGCCGTTGTTGGTGCTACCTTTGGAGTGTAGGGATGGGTGGGTTGATATTTATATCCCCATAAAAGTGTAGGGTTGGAAGGGAAATGGAGTGCAGGGTTAGATTTGGGATGGGTGCATTACATTCATGTGATTCTGATATGATATGAGGTCAATGTGGGCTAAGGCCCAAGACCACCGACATTGTTAGGGCTTAGGCCCAATGTGATATTTGAATATTGATTTGATTTGATTGCCAAGGGCCGTACACACTGAGTTTCGAAACTCACACCCTTAAATTTAATGTTTCAGGTGACCCTCAGTAGACGGATCGATGTGGGAAAGGACTCGGACATGGCCACACTGTAAGCTACTCAGAAGTTTATTTTAAAATAGTTTCAAATCACTTTACTTAAATTACTTTATTATTTTCAATAGATTGTAATAACGCCTTGTATCTCTGATTTGACTGTTCATGGGGTTTATTATTGTTTCAACTGCAGAATCATCAAACCTAAATAAATTTCTCAAATTAGACGTGGCTTTTCTAACTTTATCATATGAACGTTTTTACTTAAACATGGGCTTTCATCATAACTTAACAAGTTATAAGGATTTTGGGTTTTTAAATCTTAAACTTAAGTTTTTAACTATGCAAATTTCCTATTGAACATAAATTTAACTTAACAAAGTCGTTTTGGAATAATCCCTTTGATGTGACATCACCAGATTTGGCCATAACGTCTAGGTCGAGTCTAGGGTGTTATATTTAGTGGTATCAGAGCTCAGTTACAAAGCTCGGGCTGTGAAATGAACCTTAGATTTTGAGTTTTTAAAAGAACTAGATGAAAAAGTTTTTGCAGGATTCTTGAAGTGTGGTTCACCGAGCCCTCGACGTCGAGCCAAGTAAGTTTTTTCTGTTATTATGCTTGTTTAAATTTCTGAACTGTATTTAGATATTGGGCTACGTTAAACAATAGGTTCTTAGAGACTAAAGCCCGTAGGGAACTTAAGCCTGTAGTGGATTTGTGACGACGAAATAACTTTTAAATTATTAATTGCATAAGTCATAAGCTTTAAATAGTGGAACTATGAACTAAAATTTCATAAAAATTTTAATCCATAAATACGTACGCAAAGATGAGCTCTTGAAGAGGTGCAAGAGGCTGTGGAAGTGTTAGGGCTTTGTAAACATTTGAATCAGAATTTGGTAATTATTCTGTGTATTTTTGAGAATGTTTGCGATAGGTAGATGTCTTGGGTATGTATTAAAATTATTTAGATGAGAGTGCGTAGTGATAGTGTAGTGGATACACAACCACCGTGTTATTTAGAAATTTCGAGGACGAAATTTTTTTAGGAGGGGAGAGTTGTAACGCCCCGATTTTGGGCCTAGAAGAATTGGACTTCGGGCATAGGTGTGTTTAAAATTTTTTAGAGTAAGACAACGGCATGAAATTAGAAGTTAGAATTGTTGGGGGGATTGTATGATTTGATTATGATCGGGCCTAATGGGCTACATAGGCATGATTGGGTTTAATGGACTTTATGAACATGATTGGGCTTAATAGGCCTTATGGGATTGTAGAAATGCATGCTAGGGTTTTAATGGACTTTAGGCCTAGTTCTGATGAATTCTCAAATTGCATAAAACTTACTTAGGTAATTAAACATGTCTATGGACAAGTCGCTAGGCTAGGGTGTGGCAATGGATGTGTGCATGTCTAGGATTGGATCTAGGAAGAGCTTGGTACTTAAGCGATCTGAGTGACCCACCTCCTCTTCTCTAGTATCCTACCTGGTGCATAGTGTCCGTTCACTTTAGCAGTGAGGACTTGTTGATGGGCCAAAATCCATAATTAAAACCCGTACCATTAGGAAATTACTAAAATGCCCCTTTAGGGTAGAACTAATAAAATGCCCTCGTAGGGTAGAATTGTCGAAAAACCCGTGTAGGGTAGAAATTATGAAAATACCCTTGGTTAGTGAAATGACTAAAATACCCCTGGGTAGTGAAATGACTAAAATACCCCTAAATGCTTAATGTGTGGAAAAACTTGTATGTTGCATTCATGAAATGCATGTTGTATTTGGGTGGGTTTAATGCAACGGAGGAAGGTATGTGAGGATCGCATAGTCGCTTGACAACCGTGGATCTATCGGTGGCTTTAAGCCCAATATATGAATTGTAGCTTTGCTGCAACGTTTGAGTAGTGCCGTTGTTGGTGCTTCCCTTGGAGTGTAGGGATGGGTGGTTGATATTTATAACCCCACAGGAGTGTAGGGTTGGAAGGGAAATGGAGTGCAGGGTTGGATTTGGGATGGGTGCATTGCATTCATGTGATTCTGATATGATATGAGGTCAATATGGGCTAAGGCCCAAGACCACCGATATTGTTAGGGCTTAGGCCCAATGTGATATTTGTATATTGATTTGATTTGATTACCAAGGGTCATACACACTGAGTTTCGAAACTCATACCTTTAAATTTAATGTTTCAGGGGACCCTCAGTAGACGGTTCAACGTGTTAGAGGACTCGGAGATGGCCACACTGCAAGCGACTCAGAAGTTTATTTTAAAATAGTTTCAAATCACTTTATTTAAATCACTGTATTATTTTCAATGGATTATAATGAGGCCTTGTATCTCCGATTTGACTATACATGGGGTTTATTATTGTTTCAACTGCCGAATCATCAAACCTAAATAAATTTCTCAAATTAGACGTGGTTTTTTAACTTTATCATATGAACGTTTTTACTTAAACATGGGCTTTCATCATAACTTAATAAGTTACAAGGATTTTCGGTTTCTAAATCTTAAACTTAAGTTTTTAACTATGAAAATTTCCTACTGAACATAAATTTAACTAAACAAAGTCATTTTGGAATAATCCCTTTGATGTGACATAACCGGATTCGGCCATAACGTCTGGGCCGAGTCTGGGGTGTTACAGTGTATGTGAAGTGTATGTACACACCTGGTAATGAAATATGCTACACTCTCCTTAGCCACGAATGTACAATCAACACCACCCTTCAATTAATCATATGCTTAACCATAATCTTTACCAAGAACTGAAATCTTACCATAGCCTTACCTTGCTCAACAAGTCCTAATAGCTTTTTCTTTAATCACTAACCGCGATTACTCCTAGATCTGCACAAACTTAACCATTAGAGCCTAAGTAATAGGTGACTTGCATCCAACATGAGTCACCCTTCTAACATGTATGACCATTCGGCCAACCCCTAAAACCAAAGTGATGAACATTTACCCAAAACCCCAAAACCCTTAATGAGCAATTCGGTAGAGATCTGAAATCCGAGATTTGATACTAATCCCCAACCAAAACTGATTTAGAAAAAGTGAGGGAGAGATGAAATCGGTACTAGAAAGACCAACTAAAAGAAAGTAAAGTACTTACACAAGAATCGATCGGCCAACATTGAAGACAAAGTGGCGGCACCACAAAATTTTGGCCAAAAGATATTCGGCTTTATGGAAGGTCAAGTAGGAGCAAGAAAGAAAAGAGTTTGATGACAAAGGAATGGAAGAAATCGACACAAAATAAAAAGGGAAAGAATAAGGTATTTCAGCTTTCAGGTATTTGGAGAGACAAGTGATTTCAGCAAAATAGAAAGGAAGAATTTGGTATTAGCCTAGAATCCCCAAAATCGGCACCTATATATGCTATAGCCAAATTTACCTATCCCAAAATTCCTAATTCGGCTCCACTTCGCTACTCCTCAATCTCTTCCTAAGTTTTCTCTATTATCACTTCCTTGAATTTCTCTTCTAATCACTTCCTTCAGAGTTCAACTCCAATGCCACTACTAGCTGTCCATAGTGTAAAAATAAATCCAAAATATTACCATGCTAGTACTCAAAGCAATGGCCCCCTTACCAGCTATTGACGCCACCTCCTTGCTCCCTAAGTGGCGCCATTTAGCCACTACACCACAACCTCACATGTGTCCTATTTCTTCTCCATTTATTTAAAAGCCATGACACTAGCAAACAGGGCTCGTTGAACATTTGACAGAAATTTCTCCACCTAAAAGCTTGAACTCAGAACTTAATAAATGGCCCTTTAACACTTTAATAACACTTAACTAAAATATCAAACACACCATACACATCTTAACCACAAAAGAAAGTTCAGGATTTTTGGGGCGTTACAACTTTACCCCTTTAAAGAAATTTCGTCCTCAAAATTTCCAACTATCTAAAAGTCACACAACACCGATTACGTTGTTACGCTTTTGCTACGCACTCTAATTCTACCAAATTAATTATACAGTACACTACGGTAGGGTGCGTACTAGTATTCACATCAGGAACGTCTCTGACCTCTTGGCGACGTGTTGTGTAAACCAGAGCTGGCTGCCTCGCCTCAGCATAATCAGCACCTCTACCTGGTGCTCCACGACCTAAGCCATTCTCACCTCTGGCCTGCCCTCGGCCCCTTGGCGGCTGCTAACCACCCCTCTGAGGCTGTTCATGACCCCTGCCTGCTTGCACTTGACCTTGCCTCATTGGACACTCCCTGAAATGATGCTTCATTAAACCACAACCTAGACAAGCTCCCGTCCTACTCCAGCACTCACCCAAGTGTCATTTCCCATAAAAAGCACATGGTGGTATTCTAGCATTAGCAATAGGGGGCCCACCTCTAACCGGCCCGTCCACTCTGGCCATCCTCGTAGGCCTCTGTCAAACACCAGAAGATTCTGCATCCCGTTTGTTTTTGTCTCTTCCCTTATCCCGGTTTAAGCACTTAGTGTGCTTCACCTCTTCTATAACCTTAGCTTTCTCAACCAGTGCTGCGAAATCCCACTCCCTCTGTGAAGCTATCAGCACCCTGAGACTGGCTCTTAGGCCGTCCTCAAACCGCACGCACCGTTCATAATCTATGGCCACTATTCCCTTAGCATACCTACTGAGTTGTAGGAATTCCGCCTCACACCCCGCCACGGATCTGTCTCCTTGTGTTAAGTTTAAGAACTCCTTCCTTCGGGCATCTACATAGCTTGCTCCAATGTACTTCCCCTGAAATGCGGACTTAAAGAATTCCTAGGTAATCCATTCATGTTGGGTGCTCTCTTTCACAGTCAGCCACCACTGGTAGGCTTCCTCCCTAAGCAGTGACACTGCCCCTTTTAACTTTTGCTCAGGTGTGCAGTCCAAATCATCCATTATCCTTTCAGTGGCCTCCACCCAGTATTCAGCCACGTTGGGAGCCATACCAATAATACCCTTAAAGATCTCAGCCCCTTTTTAAAGTTGCTTCGAAATCAACCCACGATTTCCCAAACTATTATTGGGCCCAGCCGCCCTTTCCAAAATTTTCAGCTTTGCCTACGATAATGCATCATCCTCAGCGACTCGATCATACGGCCCTGTCTTAGCCATGGGTGAGGTCGGAGCCTCTTCTACTTCAACATTGGGCATATGGCTGGATGCCGACGACCCAGCCCTAACACTTCCACAGCCTCTACCGCAGCCTCTTGCAACTCTCCTAGCGCTCATCGTCGATTTCTGTGTTATCTAAATTAGGAATTTTATGGAATTAGTTCATAGTTCCAATGATTTAAACAAATGTCTTATGAAAGTAGTAGTTTAAAAGCTATTTTCGCATTCGCAAGTCCACTATAGTCTCAAGTTTCCTACGGGCTTCAGTTTTTCTCTACCTAAGAATCGATCTACAGTACATCAATTTAAGACAAGCTTAGTAATAGGAGAACTTACTTGGCTCGGCGTCGGAGACTCGGTGTGCCACACATCAAAATCCTTCAAAACTTTTTGATTCATTTTCAAACAATTTTAAACCCAAAATCTAAGGCCTATTTCAGCCCGAGCTTTGCAACCGGGCTCTGATACCACTAAATGTAACACTCCCAAATCAGGCCCAGATGTTATGGTCGAATTCAACAATGTCACATTGAAGGGTGACCCGTATAAATCACATACTTGGAAGACTTTGAAAACATTCATTCGTCTGTGGTTCGAATAAGGGTTTATTTTCAAAACAGCTTTGTTAGAAAAAAATAACTTAGTTTAGAATGTGTTCATTAGAAGGTTCGCTTAATCAAAAGTTTAAGTGAGTTTAAGTAAAAGCTTTGAGTTTATAAGTTGAAAACCCAAGTGTACATATCTTGTTAAATTACAACGAAAGCTCATGTTTTAAGAAAACGTGCACATATTTATGTTGAAATAGAAAACATGTTTAATTTTAGAAATCCCACTTGAGTTTGAATCTTTAGCAATTATAATAATAATAAAATCCAAATATAAAATCATACCGGAGATAAAAGGCCTTATTAGAACCCAACAAAATAATTCAAAATAAGGAAAGTAAATAAAACTAGTAATCCTCAAAGTAAATAGTAGTGTAGTGTGGCCACCTCCGAGTCCACTCCTACGTCGAGCTGCCTACCAAGGATTAGTTGAAAAAAAAATTAAAAAGAGGGAGTGGGTTTTGAAACTCTGTAACATCCCAAAATAGGGCCTCAACGGAATAGTGGTTGCGAAACCACAAATTCAAGATAGAAATAATTATTTTATAATTATTTTGAGGTTTATGGTATGATTGCATGATTTTGGGAAAATTTCGTGAAGAAATTCTATGCATAAAGTGCTTAATTTGAAATTAGGGACTAAATCGAATAAGTTGCAAAACTTGCATTCTAGAAGCTTTTAGTATGAAATTGCCTTGGAATATTAATTAGAGGGTCTTAAATAGAAATTTGACCAATTTCTAAAATTTTGGACAAAAATGGACATACATAGGTAGAAATAACCAAAGTTTTTAATAAAGGGTATTTTAGTCATTTGGTAATTAAAAGATTAAAAAAAGGGAAAAAGATGGCAAAATATGTCCATCTTCTTCATTAGCACGAAATTTCAAGGTTTCTCCATAGCTAGGGTTTGTTTCAAGCTTCCAAGCTCCATAGTAAGTAACTCCAAGCCCCGTTTTTAATGTTCTTTACGTTTTCGGAGTCTCGGTAACTTGATTTAGCTTATTCTAACAATAATTTAACCTAGGGTTCTTATTTGGAAAAATATCCATAGGTGAAAAGTGTTTATTTTGATGTTTTATGATAGAATATGAGGTTTTAAATTATGCTAAACAACTTGTGCTACTCGGTTTTAAGTAAAAACGAGTAAAAAGGCTTAATAGGTAAAAATACCTATTGTTCATAAGTACATGTTATAGTGGGAATTTGAGGTTGTTGTTGGTAAATAAATGATCAGCATGTCCTAAAACATAAGAATTTGGGATAAAGTTTAATTTCCGAGCCTTGAGGCAAAAGTGTAAATATGCAAAAGTTTAGGGGCAAAAATGTAATTTTTCCAAATTTGAGTTAAGGGATGTTTTGATAAATGTGAGTATTAAATAAGCTAAATTGCTATTATAGATCAAGAAGAACAAAATTCGAGAGTAGATCGAGGAAAGGAAAAAGTAAAGGACTAAATTGTTAAGTTTAACCGTATTTTGTATCGAGGTAAGTTTACAGTAAATAAATGCAATATTTCTTTATTTTACATTAATGTTTTTAATTTCCAGCATATATACATTTATTTTAAGAAAATATTCGAAGTTGAACCAAAGACGAAATGACAGAGAAAAAGTATCAGAAACCCCGTTTGAACTCTAGGAATGTTGGGATACGGAATGTCATGACATTTTGGGTTATCAGACAGGACAGTAATATCCCATGTAAGCCATATTAAAAATATGGCTTTGGTAGGATAGGGAACATCTCATGAAGACCATGCCTAGAATATGGCATTGACAAGTTATTATCAGGCAGGAAAACCCGAGTATCCTTAGTATTCTGAGTGGTTCAACGGGCTGTTGTATAGGTTAAATTACAGGAAACTTTCAGCAAAGGAAAGGTAAGTTATATTCATGAGTTTATTGAATAATCAAGCAAGAAGAAAGTAAGTGAATAAGGAAGAGGGTAAGAAATGAGATGTAAGGAAAGCTTATGATGCTTGATGATATTATGATTAACTATTATTTAGGGTGGATGTTGTGATTTATTTACTTGTAAACTTACTAAGCTTAGTGCTTACTCTCTTTATTTTTCTTCTTTTTATAGTTCTTACCAAGCCAACTCGGGAATCGCAAGGAACGTCGGAGATCCGGTCACACTATCAACAAGATCATTTTGGTATAGCTAGACGTTTCATTTCGCGTATGGCATGTATAGGGACTTGGCTTCTTTTGGCATGAATGTCCTTAGGATATGTTTAATGAATGGTATGTAAATACTTGTTAATGATTAGCTATTGGAATGACTAATCAAACATAGGTCTAATACTATGTATGCCTAAATGGTAATTATCACATGGAAACCATGAAAAAGGTGAAAATAGCTTAAAAACAGATTCGAACAGCAGCAGTGACATGATTTTGAAAAATCACTAAAAATAGTAGAAATGGAATTAAATAGTGAATGAGATATGAAATTAAAGCTTAATGAGTCTATTTTCATGTGGAAGAAACATAATAAGTAAAAAATTTTCATACTATGAGTTATTTTCAATTGAGTGAGACTGCTCTAGATTGAATTTGTGATCCCCTATTCTAAATTTAAAAATTCACCATAAATTGTACATAAATAATTAGGCATTATATTTTATATTCCTAGATTCCTTGTTGAGTCTAGTTTCAAACGAAATAGATGGCATGCCTATTTGAATTTTTTACAGAGAGAAAACTAATTCGTAGTGAACAGAGGTCAGAGTAGTCAAACTGCATTACAGGAGAGAATTTAACTAATAAACTGTACTAATTGGCTAGACTAAAAATTCTATAAAAAAATTAGTAAGAAGGTATATGAGTCTAGTTTTAGGGAAAATTTATGGAATTAAACTTCAAGTTTCGTAACTCGAGTTATGATTTATTTAGTGACTGTGATGCAGTTGGACAGCTTTATAAGGAACAGAGAAATAATTTTATTTTGGTTCGTTTAAGTAATAGGAAAAATTTTATTGATCCCGGTTTGGCCTCGAACCATTTTAATAGCATGATTTAGGGTCTCGATGACCCTTTTTAGGGATATATTGAATGAATGAAAATAAATTAATTTTAAAAGCAAATTTCTACACCCGAATGAGTAAGTTAAGTCCGGTAACACCTCGTGCTCGACTCCGGCAACGGTCTCGGGTAAGGGGTATTACAAACTCAGTGTGTACGACCCTCGACAAACAAATAATCATGCAACAATCAGATTGGGCTTAAGCCCTTTTCAATATCGGTGGCTTTTGGTCCTTAGCCTATAATGGCCTCAGTTGAGCCTGAGCCCATATCACAATATACAGTGGCCTTTGAGCCTAAACCCATAGTGGCCTCGGTTGGGCCTGAGCCCATATCACAAATATCAATATGCACATGCAAGGCACAATTATCCATAACCAACCCTGTACACCCCTTCCAACCCTACACTCTTGTAGAGAGATACTTGACCCACCCATCCTTATAGACCTGTTGTGACACTGGTTGCGGCACCACTCATCGTTGCAGCAGAGCTACTCGTGGCCTAAAAGCCTTCGTCGTAGCACCAGTTGCAGCACTACTCATCGTTGCTGCAGAGCTGCTCATGGCTTAAAAGACTTCGTTGGATCCATAGTCGTCAAGTGACTGTGCGACCCTTATATATACTTCCTCCAATCATAATCCCGGCCCATATGCAATATAATAATACATGAATGCAGCAGGGAACATATAGCATATATAAGTCTTACTCATAACACATAGGGGTATTTCAGTAATTTTATCCTACAAGTGTGTTTTGGGTAATTTCTACCTTACAGGGTATTTTGGTAATTTCTTAACAATATGGGTCTTAATTACGAACTTTGGCCCGTAAACAAGTCCATGTTGGCTAAATTGAATGGACACTATGCACCAGGTAGGATTCCAGAGAAGAGGAGGTGGGTCATTAAGACTGCTTAAGTACCAAGCTCTCCCTTGATCCAATCCTAGACATGCATATGCCCATTGCCACACTCTAACCTTATGACTTGTCCACAAACGTACTTGATAAATTAATTAAGTTTTATGCCCGCTTAAGGATTAATTAGAAACTAGGCCAAAAAGTCAATTATAAAACCCTAGCAAGTCCCCATGCTTTCATACAATTACATTTATATGGCCCATTAGGGCCAATAACAATTATACAGCCCATCAGCCCCAATTCATTCCAAACCATTCAACCAACTTTATCAGCTCGTCACTCATTATCAACTTATCAATCTTTGCTGATTTGGGCCTGAATTTTGACCCGGTTGGCCAAAACGTGACCCAAGTCCATGAGACCACTCATAGGTCCTCTGATAACATATCGATTACCCTCATATGAGTGTTCACGCACTCGCACGACTACTGTAGCCAAACTTTCAGCTTTTCGGCATTTTGGCATTTCGAGATTTACCGATCTATTGTGTGTGTAAAGTGTATGTACACACCTGATAATGAAACGTGCTACAATCTCCTTAGTCACGAACCTATAATCAACACCACCCTTCAATTAATCATATGCTTAACCATAATCTTTACCAAGAATCGAAATCTTACCATAGCCTTACCTTGCGCGACAAGTCCTAATAGCTTTTTCTTTAATCACTAACCGCGATTACTACTAGATCTGCACCAACTTAACCATTAGAGCCTAAGTAATAGGTGACTTGCATCCAACATGAGTCACCCTTGTAACATTCATAACCATTCAGCCAACCCCTAAAACCAAAGTCATGAACATTTACCCAAAACCCCAAAACGTTTAATGAGTAATTTGGCAGAGATCTGAAATCTGAGATTCGATACTAACCCCCTACCAAAACAATTTATAAAGAGTGAGGGAGAGACAAAATCAGTACTAGAAAGACCAACTAAAAGAAAGTAAAGTACTTACATAAGAATCAATCGGCCAACGTTAAAGACAAAGTGGCAGCACCATAAAATTTTGGCCAAAAGATATTCGGCTTTAGGGAAGGTCAAGTAGGAGCAAGAAAGAAAAGAGTTTGATGACAAAGAAAGGGAAGAAATCGGCACAAAATAAAAGAGAAAGAATAAGGGATTTCAACTTTCAGATATTTGGAGAGAAAAGTGTTTTCAGCAAAATAGAAAGGAAGAATTAGGTATTAGCCTAGAATTCCCAAAATCGGCACCTATATATACTATAGCCAAATTTACCTATCCCCAAATTCCTAATTCATCTCCACTTCTCTACTCTTCAATCTATTCCTAATTTTTCTCTATTATCACTTCCTTGAATTTCTCTTCTGATCACTTCCTTCAGAGTTCAACTCCAATAGTGTAAAAATAAATCCAAAATATTACCATGCTAGCACTCGAACCAAGGATCCCCTTACCAGTTATTGACGCCACCTCCTTGCTCCCTAAGTGGCGCCACTTAGCTACTGTACCACAACCTCACTTGTGTCCTGTTTCTTCTCCATTTATTTAAAAGCCATGACACTCGTAAACAGGGTCTTTTAACATTTGACAGAAATTTCTCCACCTCAAAGCTCGAGCTCAGAACTTAATAAATGGCCCTTTACTACTTTAATAACACTTAACTAAAATATCAAACACACCATACACATCTTAACCACAAAAGAAAGATTAGGATTTTTAGGGCGTTACATTACAGAACGAGGAGTATCAAACCTAGTAAAAATATTCTTATGGAGAAATTTCAGTACCAATTTGGCATCATTTGTTGGTAAAGCAACAGCCTCAACCCACTTGGAGACATAATCAATGGCTAAAAGTATGTATGCATTGCCCCAAGAAGGTGGGAATGGTCCCATAAAATGAATTCCCCAAACGTCAAATAGTTCCAATTCTAAAATAGTATTCAAGGACATCTCATACCTCCTCGATAGATTTCTAGTTCGTTGACAGCGATCACAAGTGTGGGAAAATTCATGAGTATTTTTAAACATTTTTGGCCAATGAAAACCAAATTAAAGAACTTTTTTCGTAGTTCTCATGCCTCAAAGTGCCCTCCGGATGGTACTAAATGACAATGTAATAAAATACTTTGAATCTCGTCATCTAGAACACCCCTCTAAATTATTTGGTCAACATAGTGTTTGAATAAAATTGGCTCATCCCAGTAATACTGCTTGGTATCATGGATAAATTTTCTTCATTTTTGATTTGTGAGGTCAGGTGGCAGCAGTCCACTAACCAAAAAATTTACAATGTCAGCATACCATGGTAATCTCATGGCAACTAATAATTTTTCATCTGGAAAATCATCCTATATGTACTGAATATGATCGTCTTCATTTCCTGCTTAAACTCAAGATAAGTGATCAACCACTTGATTTTTTGTGCCTTATCTATCTTTAATGTCCATATCAAATTCCTATAATAACAATATCCATTGAATCAATCTAGGCTTGGCATCATTCATTGTCACCAAGTATTTAATTGTAGAGTGATACGTATAAATCATCACTTTGGTGCTTATTAAATAAGCCTTAAATTTCTCGAAGGCGAATACCACAACTAACAGCTCTTTTTCTGTAACAGCCCGATTTAGACCTTAGTCAGACCGGTGGTTTTGAGACCACGAATATGAGTCAAAAAAATATTTTGAAATTATTTTTTGTGTTTATTATGTGTGAATTAGCATGTGTGAAATTTTCGTGATTTAATTTTGTCGTTTGAGTGTCCGATTAAATAAAGGACTTAATCGCGTAAAATGAAAACTTGGTGGTTATTTCTAGAAAGGGGCTGACTTGCATTTGGCTTTTTAAATAGAAGCCGTTATGTTGCAATTAGCCCATTGAATGAATAAGTGGACAGTAATCACCAAGGAATATAATGATTTTATTTTCTTTGTTCTTTCACCGAAACTAGAAACAAAAGAAAAGAAATAAAGAAACCCAGGTTCGTCCATCCTTCCAAGCTTGATTCAAGGTTCGTTCTTAGTCAATTTTTGATAATTTTTACGTTTTTGAGATCATTGCTTCGAGTACTAGTAAACCCATGCTTGAATTTTTTATTTTGGTGAATATTTTGAGTTATACCATTGTTGAAATCTTGTGATTTTTGTTTTTTGATGATGCAATATGAAAGATATGTTTTAGATTAATATATTTTGTATTGGAGTTTTTGATGATTTTGAGTAATTAGGATTAAATTGCAAAAATAATAATTTTAGGGACTAAAATGTGAAATAAATGAAATATATGGACTTGTATGAACACTAGGAACATTCGGCCTAACATGGGTATAGTGAAATTTTGCATATTTTGTGTTTTGTACAATAGGGACTAAATTGTAAAAAGTGTAAATGTCAGGGGTAAAATGGTAATTTACCCATTTATGTGTTTTTGGACTAAACTGGATAAAAATATATTTGAATGAGCTTAATTTGAATATTTTTTATATCAAGAACCAAAGAAATCAGATTTGGATCGAGGGAAAATAAAAGTTGCCGACTAGTCATCCCGTTCCATTTTACATTGTCCAAGGTAAGTTTATAAGCAAATAGACGTACGTAATTTTAATTAAATATGAATCAGATATGCTGAATTGAAATATGTAAATTTATATATGCAATAGCCGAATGTGAATAAGCTTGGCTACCATATTCTGAATTTGTTTTGACCGAGTTACGACATCCGAAAGCCCCGTATGAACCTTAGGAATAGCTAGGATACATATGTCATGACATAGGATTTCAATATGTGATGTGCGAGTAAGACCATGGCATTGACATGTGACTTCAATATATGTGTACGAGTAAGACCCTGTCTAGGATAGTGGCATCGATATATGATTACATGTAAGACCATGTCTGGGACATTTGCATTATACGATATACGTGTAATTATTCGAGTGTCCTATCCAATTCCAAATAGTTCATCGGACATCGACAAGTTGTGATCAAATGTGCAGATTGAGCTAAAATGATCAAGTATGAATTGGTTTATTATCTACTTGAAATAAGGTATGTAAGTTATTTAATATTGGATGCAAATCATGTATGTAGTAAAGGAAGAATGTATGTAAAGGTGAAATGTGTATTCGGCCTTATGAATAGATAAAAGGAAAATTATTGAAATGATTTTTAGATATGTGTACATGTGATTATGTATATTCAGCCTTATATTAGGTGTATGTATATGATGTTGTATTTTGATTCATGAGTTTGTGTAAGTGAGTATAGGTTTCACTTGATTATATAATGACATTTTGCCCTTGGAAGTTGGATGATACTTTGTTAATTTAACTATATGAGTATTCGGCCAAGGTAACCCTTATGTATGAAAAAGATATTTTGCCTATATATATGTGTGTAATCCGTCATATAATATAATTATGTATGCGGTTATTATCTTTTGAATTATGAACTTATGTAAATGTTCATTCGGCCATGATAATCTATATGCTAAAGTACATATAAATGCATGAAATTGTAAGCTTAAGTTTTAAAGTAATTACGATAGTATAATTTGGTTTAGTTTAAATGATTTGATTATGTCATTTAGTTGTTTATTGTTTATGACTTACTAAGCTATTTGAGCTTTGTAACACCCCAAACCTGCCCAGACATTATGGCCAAGTATGGTGTGTCACATCAACGACAAACTAATCATGTTACCTAGTTACTAAGATTAGGGTGAGTTTTGTAAAACCGTACTTGTAGTTTGGGAAGAAAATCCAGGTTTAGTTTGAGTTTGACCTATCCATTAACCATTTAAAAGTTTATCTTGTTCGTGGATTTGTTATTCATTTGTTACGAGTGCTTTGTTTTGAAAACATTGATTGATTTTGAGAAAACCCGCGCAGCCTTGTTTAAATCATTTAAATCAATTTGTAAATATAAAGTAAAAACCCAAAATTAAAAATAATTTAAGCGGCCTTATTACAACCCAAAACCAAAATGAAAATAATTAAAAATAAATGCGGAAATAAAATGACTTAATTAAAAACCAACAGTCTAGTCCATGTGGCCACTCTAAATCCCTCCCAACTCCAAGTCCACCAATCTAGGGCTCACCTGCATGGATGGAAGAAAAGAGGGTGAGTTTGAAAACTCAGTGTGTAAAGAAAGCCTATCCAAAGCCCAAATTAGCTCAAGCCCATTGGGCCTAAGCCCTATCCAGTCTCAGTATATACTAGGCCGAAGTCCTATTCAGTATTCAGTTAATTGGGCCTTAGCCCTTTTCAGATAATAGTACGGCCCAGCCATAAACACACCATGTGGGGAAACAACTCAACCTACCCAGCCGTTACACTCCACAGTTGCAGCATAACTGCTCAGATAATGTGGCCAAGCCACTAATAGTTTAATGAGGCAAAGCCCCTTTCAGTAAACAGTACGAGGCAAAGCCTCTTTCAGTAATCGTGGCAATGCAACTTGCACTTCCTCCATCAATAAACCTTATCCCATGCAACAGCTAATCATGTCATGGCATGTAGTGAACAGAAATAGTAAAACATGCATTTCAGTCAAATTTAGCCTTAGGGGTATAACAATCATTTTGCACTAGGGGTAAAATAGTAATTTCTCACCCTTATGGGGTATTTCAGTAATTATACAAGTTTTTAGGGTTTTATGCATTTTTTAGTCCTTAATAGTCCAACTTTCATCTCAGTAGTTAATTTAGCCCATTTTAGTAGTTTTTAGTTTTTGGGCCCTAAAACCCCTAATGGACCCTACAGTGTCATTTAGCTACTTAAGCCCATTTAGCCTAAATTCTAAGTCTAGTTTAGCAGATTTAACCTACAGTATACCAGAACACACTTACCGCTTACCTTTACCTATATAGGCCCATAAGCGCATCCGGCCCAATTTTAGCTCATCGAGGCCCAAATTTATCAAGGTGCCCAAAATTGCACACTCATCCATCTTACCATTTGCGATTACAGATCTCACTATTTCCAACTGACTTACGAGCATTCACATGCTCGCAAGCCCACAAAATGCCAGAATTTCAGCATTTCGGCTTTTCACTTTTGTCGATTTAGACTGCAAAAGGGTGTTCGTTTACACACCTAATTTGCGATTACTACAGCGATATCCCCCACGCAGTTCCTACAATTGACCACTACAATCTTTAGATTACAAATAAAAAATAACCAACCTAAACACCTTTTACCACATTCTGCCATAACAGGGTATCCTTAACCACTTACCCTTGTCGATCTTAACCACTAGATTTAGATCTAGTTCACTTCTACGTCTCCAACCTCTACTGCACCTTGCTAAAACACACTTTCTTGTGAACAAAGAACACATAAAACCACATCACAAGATTAGCATCACTTCTACCAAAATCGACAGCCTCCTTAATGTGTTTAGGGATTTCAACTTTTCTTAAATCTCGAAATAATGAATAAAAAGGGTTTCAAATACTTACCAATGCTTGCTATGCCAAAGAAGAGTTTCCAATCAGCAACCTAGTCTAGATCTAGTATAGATCTAATTGAAATGCGAGAAAAGATGGATCTAAGTGACTTAAAGATTCAATTTCCACAATCTCGGTAGAGTATGGAGGGTTTGGCTTTTTTAGAAACAAGAAGGAGAATCAAAGTCTTAGGGAATAGAGAGGAGATGTCAACCGAAGGATGAGAGAGTTATGAATTTCAGCTTTTAGAAGGATATGGTGAAGAGAATGGAGAATCGGCCAAGAAGAAAAAGAATCGGCTAGCAAACTAATTCAGGTTTTGGCTTTTCAAGAACAATCGGCTAACAAGTTTTCAAGAAGAATGGTTGCTTCAATTGATAGAGAAAAGGTGACGAAGAAGAGAAGAGAATGAAGAGAGGAGATAGATGTTTGATTCGGCTAAAGAAGAAAAGATATGAGGGATTTGGCTCTAGGTAATTCGGCAAAGGAGACCACCCCAATTTCGGGATTTCAACTTTTAGAGTAATTGGAAAAGGAGAGAGATAAGAAAGAAAAATGACCCGAGTGAGAAACACCACTTTAATTTTACCTAAACGACAATAAGACTTGGCCAAAACAAACCCCTAGAAGAACAACAAAAGTATACGGCACTCCCTAAACCCTAATTGCCGAAAATGTCACCTTTCCAAGGAACTAGCCAAAATTGCTCAAGCTAGAGACCTATATTCGGCCAACTCTAGCTCCCCTTTTCCAATTCCTAGATTTGCTCCTAGATAATCTCTCCTTATCACTTCTCACCCAATTCCATGAGTACTTCAAACTCTTCATTCAGTATTTGACTTCAAGTCCATCACTTACCTTGCATAGGCATAAAAATAAAACACTTCATTGCTTACCAAGAGACTTGAACCTAAGCCCTTGCACAGCTTCCACACGCCACTTTCTTAGGCTCTAAATGGTGCTACAATGCCACTTTACCAAGGGCTCACTTTTGCCTTAAATTACCAACATATTTTTAAAAGCCCACTTACTCAGAGCCCCTTCTCCTTTAAGTCCAAGATTTCAAAATCTACTGGGTTTTAACTTAGGCTTGGGCCTTCTAAAGGCCCACCAACAAACTTAAACACAAATTATCCTAACCGGAAAACAAAAATTCAATTCAAGCTTACTCTTCTAAGGCGTTACAAGCTCATGGGCCCACATGGCCCACTCTTCTAGGCCCAATTTTGGGGCATTACAAGCTTACTCTGTGTATGCTTGTTCATTGTTTTATAGATTTTAAAAGCCAGTTATGAGCTTAGGAATTGTCAATAAAGTCTATCACACTATCGACTGTTTTTGGTACATTATAAGTTAGAACTTGACTTTATGGCATATGTAAGCTAGGTTATGCTTAATAAGTTTGAAGTTCTGTATATATATTAAGCCATGCAAAAATTGTTAATATGTTAAGTGATTATATGAAACTTTAGTCATGAATATATGTGTTATATGCATGAAAATGGCAGGTGAGTTTGGATGTGTGTATGAGATTAATTTGGCTATGGTTTATGCATGGATAAAAGTATATGTGAATTTTGTTGATACGTTTTCTTAAGATGTTACTATGTGATTTGGTGATAAAGAATATTCAATTAATTTCAAACATGGTTGGAGATTAATTTGGTATGTATATTATATGATATGTTCTATATTTATGATTGGTTTAATAATTTATAAATATATATGTATATTCGAATGCGCAATAGTCTTTATGTTCGATTTGTAATGAAAATGTATGAGTTTAATTTGTCCAGTGAATTGAGCATGACTTGGTAATGAGGTAAATTGATGAACACATGGTTGATTGTGTAATGGCTAGTTTGATACGGTTTGTTATGGCAAGACAAAAATATGTTTTATGAATGAATGGTTGTTTAATTGAGTTAGCATAACGTGTATAATATTTAAGGGTAAATAATTATGAAGTGGTATATTTAGTTAAGGTATCATTACGTGTGGTATAATCTCATGTGATTAAATTGATAGCTGAATAGATGTGAAGTGAATTGATCATGTATACGTAATTTAGTAAAATGCTTAGATATAAAAGAATTATAATATGAAATAAATTTGTTATTTGTGTCCGAAGATGGTTAATGATATTGTGGTGATTTGTGTTTGAGCTTGGTAAAATATGGTTGTGCTTATTATATGTTAGGTTGCATATAAATCAGTAAATGTGACTTGCCATAATGCTTTATTTGGATATGCTTATATATATATATAAATATATACATACATCCGAATGGATGTTTTTAATTTGCATTAACGTACAAAACAGGTAAATTCATACTACTAATATATCAATGCCGCATAAATGATTGGTAAGCTTAATTTTGAAATTTGTTTTGTTTGATGTATAATTTATGTTAGAAATAAATAAGTAGAGTGAAACTTTAAGTTGGGTTTTTGGTAGTATGAAGCATAACAAAAATAGTATGATTAGTATGAGTAATTGGAAATGGTCAAATTGATGTATGCATATGCTTCTATTCTTGTAATGAATGAATAATCATGTTTTTGGTCTTATAAATAAAGGTATACATATATATATATATCTTGCGTATAAGTCATGCTTGATAATGATTTGATTGTTCGCTAATATTAGTTAAATGAATAATGCTTGAATTGAAAAAGGTTATTACATAATATTTGTAAGTCGAAATGAAGATTGAATGAACGCCATTATGTGGACATATTATATGATTGAAAAAGTTCAAAAAGAAAATTTGGTTGTGGTTTTATACATATTCGGCTTTGATGTTTAATGATGCGCATTTCAATCATTTTACTAAGTGGTTAATGCCATGATTGAGATTAGACAATAAGTCATGTAACATGTTTTGTTTGGTTTAATATGTGCATATGTACAAGTAAGAATTTAATTTGTTTTGTTTTTATTAAGTAATTGAATATCATGTTTATACCTCGTACATGAATTAAGTGATTATTATTAAAGTAATTATGGTATAACTTAGGAACATGTTTATAAACTTATGAATATGTGAAAGTTGTGTTTTCTTCAGTAATACCTCGTAACCCTAATTCGACGACGGATACGGGTTAGGGGTGTTACATTCTCAGTGGTAGTATAATTTAGCTGCGAATCAGTCAATGTCTGGCTTGCATAATTGATAACATCGAATACTTTATTCTTTCTTTTCCCAAGCATTGCCCCTACAGCCAAATCAGTGGCATCGCACATAAGTTCGAAAGGTAGATTCCAATCTAGTGCTTTGACTAGCAATTTGTTCAACTCCCCAAATGCCTGTTAGCACTAATCATCAAAATTGAAAGGTCTGTTGTGTTCTAATAGTGTACATAGAGGTCTTGATATTTTTGAGAAATCCTTGATGAATCATCTATAGAACCCACATGGCCTAGAAAACTACGAATACCATTAATTACGGAGGGTGGTGGAAATTTCTCAATAACTTTAAATTTTGCCTTGTCGACGGTAATTCCTTGTTGTGAAATTTTATGTCCCAGAACTATGACTTAACGAACCATAAAGTGGCATTTTTCCCAATTTAGAACAAGGTTAGTTTCTTCACATCGAGAAATAACTAATTCCTAATTTTTTTAAATTGTCCATAGAAACTTCTTAAAGTTTCTCCACTATGTTCGAAAATATATGGAATGCTAAAATGTTGTAGGGTATTGCATAATCCAAATGGAATTCGTCAGAACGCAAAAGTTCTATAAAGACATGTGAATGTGGTCTTCTCTTGATCAATAGAAGCTATGGCAATCTAGCTATACCCTAAATAACCATCTAGAAAATAATAGAAGGCTTTCCCCACTAACCTATTTGGCATTTGATCGATAAATAGTTGAGGAAAATGGCCCTTCCTTGTGGCTTTGTTGAGCTTCCAATAGTTGATACAAACCCTCCATCTCGTGACAGTACGAGTAGGAATGAGTTTGCTGTTATCATTGCTTACCATAGTGACAGCTTTTTTTAGGTACACATTGAACAAGGCTCACCCAAGAACTATCTGAGATTAGGCATATAATTCCAGCATCCGACCATTTGATAATCTCTTTTACGACAACTTCCTTTATAATAGGATTCACTCTTCTCTACTACTCGATAGATTTGCCATGGCAGTCCTGTAGTAATATTTTGTGCATCCAGATTGCTAGACTGATTCCTTTGATATCCGAAATCGTCCATCCTAATGCTTTCTTAGATTTCTTCAAAACTTTCAATAATTGAGTTTCTTAATCTACTGTCAATGCCACATAAATAAATATTGTCAATGTGTTGTTGTCTCCCAAATAAGCATACTTTAGATGTGATGGAAAAGGCTTCAATTTCAACAAAAGAGGATCTTCTATGGATGGCTGAAGAGGTTTAGAAGATGGATCCAATAAATTCAATGATTTGAAACATCTCCTTGCTCCATTATCGATTTACTTAACATCCATCAGTTCACCAAGCTTTTTAATCATTTCTACTTCAATCAACTCAATTAAATATGCATCACCATTACAATTATTGTGGTAAAAATTTACAATTTATTCCTAAACTATTATGTCAACTATCTCCACAACATGGCATTCTTCATCTATATCTGCACACTTCATAGCATCAAAAACATTAAAAGTTATCTATTGATCATTAACTCTCATAGTTAACTCACCTTTTTGAACATCAATTAATGTTCTGCTAGTTGCTAGAAAAGGTCTCCCAAGTATAGTTGGTTCGTCTTTGATAAGATATCTTTCATGAATTTTACATAGTTAGGCATTTGTTCCAATACTTCCACTAGTTGTATGTTAATATGTAGTTGCTTTAGGACATCCAAGAATTTCTTGAATTTGAAATCTTGCTTAGAGTTTTGGAAATGTTGAGGAAAAGGTGGCGGTGGCCTTCCTTCCATTTGTTGAGGTTGCTTTGTTGTGGCATTTTTATTAACAATGCGTGGTGAATCTGCTTCAACATTTTTCTGGTTCCTCTTTTCCTTTATATACTTCTCCACTACTGGTTTTGAATGCTTCTTATTTGTGAAATCTAAACTACTTTATTCAATGGTGATGTCATTAACAACACCTAATATTTTTGTACCACTTTTGAGTGTAATAGCTTTACACTATTCCTTTCCTTGAGATCAGGAATTTTTAGTATCACTTGATAGTGCTCCATGTGGTCTTGAGCTTTATGCTTTGGCAATTTACCCTACTCGATTCTCTAAAACTCTTAAAGATGTAGCTTGACTTTGGATTATAGCATCATTCTTGGCCATGTATTCCTTCAATAAATCTTCAATTGATGAAGAACTTGAGGCTAGATTTTACTAAACATTTTGCCCTGGCTTAAGTCAATTGTATCTAAGTGGTGCACCTATAGCATTCTGTCAAATAACATTGCTAGAAATTCACCCTGGATTACTCCAACTGAAGTAAGGATGTTGCTCCCACCCCAAATTATATGGGTTGGAATATGGGTTGTTGTTGTTGCGATTGAAAATTTCCATATAATAAACTAAGGTTGGATTTGATGGGCATTCATCAAATAACATGATCTTTCTCCGCAGTAAACTCATGTTAACTCGATTGCTTTCATTTCTACACTACAGCTGGTCTTTTTAGGGTTTTAATCATATTTGTTAAAGATGATACCTGAGCTGTTAGAGAAGTGATCACGTAAAGTTCATTACTCCAGCAACTCTCCTACCAATTCCTACTCTAGTAGTGGGTTATTAATGATCATTGTTTGCTAGCCTCTTTCGAATTTCATATGCTTCATGATATGATTTATCGAGCAGAGTCCCATTGGTAGATGCATCAACCACCATCCTTGTATGCGTATTCAATCCATTGTAAAACATTCCCATTTGTGTTTAATGTTGGAAACCATGCATTGAGCATTTTCTAATTAACTACTTGAATTGCTCACATGCTTCATATAATGTTTTGCTTCAGATTGCTAAAAGAACTTAATACCATTCTTCAATTTGACATTCATATTTAGAGTATTATAACTCAGTAGAAACCTCTGACAAAGTTCATTCCAAGATGCCATGATACTTGACAACAAGGCGTTTAACCATGCTGTAGCACGATCTCACAATGAATAAGGGAATAACTTCAATTTCATGGTATCTTCAAGAACACCCTACTGCCTGAATGAATCGCAAACTTCCAAAAATAGTCTTAAGGGCAACCTTGGATCGTCATTAGGAATCCATTAAACTACCCCACTGTTTGTAACATTCAAAACATCATCAGTTTTAACTCAAAACACTGAGCCTATGTAACACCCCAAACCCGACCCGAACGTTATGGCCGAATCTAGCCGTGTCACACTGAGGGGAGACTTGCTCAAATCAAAATTTTTTAAAAACCCTAAATCGTTTGGTTGCTCGACATATTAAAACCCGTTAAGTTTCTTATTTAAAAAAAATACCTCAAAGATGTGTTTTAGTTCAAATCAAAACCATTAAAAGTTTATCTACTTGTAAGTTTAAATAAAACCTTGAATTTGTTAGTTGAAAACCTCAGTTTGAGTTCGTTAGAAACCCTTGTTCATTTACAGTGAAAACTCTTGTTTCAAATACATTGGGGTTTTAAAGTTGAGTTTGCATAAAAATATTAATTACATTTCATGTTCAGAAAATTGGTTTAAGTTTCAAAGTTAAGAAAATATGGAAATAAATCCAAATCAAATCAAACCGAAGACAAAAGGCCTTATTACAACTCAAATAAAAATAAATAAGGATAAAATAAATGTAACTACTAAAATATTAAACCGCTTGCTATGTGGCCACCTCCGAGTCCTTCCCAATCGTCGAACTGCCTACTGAGGGTCCCCTAAAAAATTAAAAGAGGGAGTGAGTTTTCAAAAACTCAGTATGTACGACCCTCGACAAACACATAACATGCAATAAACAATTTGGGCCTAAGCTCATTTCAATAACGGTAGCCTTTGGGCCTAAGCCTTTAGTGGCGTCAGTTGGGCATGAACCCATATCACAAATACAGTGGCCTTTGGGCCTTAGCCCATAATAGCCTCGGTTGGGCCCGAGCCTATATCGCAAATATCAATATGAATATGCAATGCATAATTACCCTATCCAACCCTGCACACCCCCTTCCAACCCTACACTCCTGTGGGGAATTATACGACCCACCCATCTCTACACACCCATTGTAGCACCGGTTGCGGTACTACTCATTGTTGCAGTAGAGCTGCTAATCATAATATTTGTTGTAGCACCAGTTGCGACACTACTCAGCATTGCAATAGAGCTACTAATCATAATATGGCCTTAAAAGCCTTCATTGGATCCACGATCGTCAAGCGAGTATACGATCCTCATATAGTACTTCCTCCAATATAAACGCATCTCACATGCAACATAATATTGTATGAATACAACAAATAACGTATGGCATACTTAAACATACATACAATGAGTAAGGGCATTTAAGTCATTTTGCCCTTAGGGCATATTAATCATCTTGCCCTTAGGGGCATATCGGTCGTATCTTATCGTGGACCTAAGTACACGATTCGACCCATTAACATTCTCACAATTATTCGGAGCATTTGAAGTCACTACTATAAGAGTTACAAATTCACTGGGGCCCGAAAGCCCAATACGTAGCCTAAGTGGGGCCTATACACTTATATGGCCCGCTAGGCCCAAATCCACCATAAACAATGTAATTAGCCTAACCGGCTCGTCAAATCCTACTAATCCATCAATTTTACTCACGATAGGCCCATGGGCCCATCGGGCCCATTGGCTCATTGGCCCATTTCGACCCAGTTGGCCAAAAAGTGGCCCAAGACCATGAGATCGCTCACAGTCGTCGTATCAATCTTTCCACCCGAGCGTTCGCACACTCGTGTGGTTGCCAGCGCCAACCTTTCAGCATTTCGGCATTACAGCTTTTCAGGATTTCGGCTTTTGCCAATCTATTGTGTGTGCGGTGTGTGTATACACACCTTATTAGAGAGAATGTGATAGCCCCCCTGTGAAGAACCTATATCCAAATAAAACACTTGGTTAAGCCTTTGATTAATAAGATTTGATAGCCTTTCAAATGCCGAAACTGAATCCTAAGGCTAATCCCTTACCTTGGCTATGTCGGCTTTTATCACCTAAACTGTTGACTACGAATCGATCACTTCTCCCTGTGATTCACTGTATCACCACCACCATTATCTATTAACATCTAATAACAAAGACTAAGAAAATACTAGTCTAGAAAACATATAGCTAGTACAAGAACTCACTATTAGGCCACACTTGAAACCACATCATCATTTACCTCTACCAATCAGCTAACAGATAGGCCGAAAACCGTCAACCCTTAAGAGAAGAACAGGTTCGGCTCTAGAGAAACAAATGACTAAGAGACTAGGTTAGCCTTCCGCTTTTACAAGTGTAAAAGAAAGGAACTTAGACATGTTTGACAAGAATCGAGGAGATTTATTTCACTTACCAATCACGAGATCGTTTTGCCAACAAGAAATCGAATTCCCAAAGAGTATAAAATCTTCTTTTAGAAGGGAAAGGTATTCGACCAACACCTAAAAGGGATGAAAAGATTCGTTTGAGGATGGCAAAAGGGGTGCATTCGTGTAACACCCTAAACTCGGCCCAGACGTTACGGTAAAGTCTTGTGTGTCACATTGAAGTGTTTTTCGAAAACCATGTTTTCATTGAAAACCCTTCTTAGTGTGTAGAAACTTCTACCATTAAACTTGTATAAAACCTCAGCTTGTGTTTGTTTATTCTTCAAAACATTGTTCCTTGAAATAATCATTCCTTTTTCAAACATTGTTAAAAACTTTGTAAAATCTTATGGAAAATTGTGAAAGCTTGTAAACCTTTGTAGTTGCGGAAACATGTTATTTTAAAAACAGTTTAAGTATTAGAAAATCAGACCTTCTTTGTTATGACTTAAACTGAATGGATACTACGCACCAGGTAGGATTCGAGAGAAGAGGAGGTGAGTCATTTTGACTACTTAAGTACCAAGCTCTTCCTAGATCCAATCCTAGACATGCACACATCCATTGCCACACTTTAACCTTATGACTTGTCTACGAACAACAAATTAAGTTTAAACGTATTTAAGATATTTATTTATGAAAACATTTATGTTGTGGAAGCCTTGCTCTGTTATCGAAATATTTTGAAAACAAGTAACTTTTATAAAAACGTGCCTTAGAGCTAGCCGACTTCAAAACGATTTAAACAATATCCTACTTAAGCTAAAAACAATTAAAATAATTAAAAACCCATAATAAAAATAATAAGAGTGGCCTTATTACAGACCCAAAATCAAATAAGAATAATTAAGACTAAATTGAAATAAGTAACTTAATCAAAACCAACAGTCCAGTCCATGTGGCCACTCTGAATCCCTCCAGCTCCAACTCCACCAATCTAGGGCTCACCTGCATGGATGGAAGGAAAAGGGGTGAGTTTGGAAAACTCAGTGTGTATAGAAGCCCATCCAGAGCCCAAATCAGCTCAAGCCCATTGGGGCTAAGCCCTAATCAGTCTCAGTAATAACTGGGCCGATGCCCTTTAGATATCGGTCACTGGGCCGAAGCCTTTTACAGTAAACGGTTTGGCCCATAGGCCCATTTCAATAATAGAACAGTCATAAGAATGCATGAATGCAAAACCCATCACAATATGTTGGGAAGCTACTCAACAAACCCAACTGCTACTCTCCACCCATACCTGCCAAAGTCTCCATGTGGGGAAAACTACCCAACCCACCCAACCGCTACTTTCCACGGTGGCAGCATTGTGGCCAAGCCACCAGAACGGTATTATAAGGCATTGCTTCTTTCGGTAAACTAGGGTGAAGCCCCTTTTCAGAATACGTGGCATTGCCACTTGCACTTCCTCCATCAATAATCCCAATTCCCATGCATCAAATGAACATGTCATGGGATACAATGTATAGAAATAGTAAAACATGCAATTTCAGTCAAACTTAACCTTAGGGGTATAACGGTCGTTTTGCACCTAGGGGTAAAACTGTAATTTTCCACCTCTAAAGGTATTTCAGTAATTTTATCAGTTTTTAAGGATATCAGGCATATTATAGCCACTACTAACCCAATTGATGTCACAGTAATTTCTTTAACTTGGTCTAACAGTTTTAGCTATTGGGCCATAAAACCCCTAATGGGCCTTACAGCGTCAATTAGCCACTTAAGCCCATTTAGTCCAAATTTTATGTTTGACTTATCAGTTTAAACAGTTTTGAACCTACAATCTATCAGTACACATTAATTACCCGTTTTCACCCATATGGGCCCGTAAGCCCATTGGGCCTATTTTTAACCCATTGGGGCCCAATTACCGAAGTACACGAAATTCCACATGTGACTAGCTTACCACTTTGCGATTTCAGATCTAACGGTTTCTAAACGTCTTGTGAGCACTTGCACACTCACAAGCCCACGAAATACCAACTTTCTGTTACTTTGGCCTTTGCCGAATTAGACTAAAAAGGGGGTTCGATACACACCTGGTTTGTGATTATACCGATGCGATCTCCTATGCGATTTCTCCTATAATCAACCATTTATAGATTAGATTACGAATCCATGAAAACCAATGTAGAAATTACCTACCACATTCGGCTACTATAGAGCATTAATAACGATTTACCTTGTCGATCTTTGACTATAAGATCTAGATGTAGATCTAAATCTAATTCGCTTCCACAACTTTAGCCTTTATTGCTCCTTGTCAAATTCCCTTCTTGTGACTAAAACACATAAAAACCAACCAAAACAAAACTAGCATTACTCTTTACCAAGATCGACAGCCTCCCTAAAACTTAGGGATTTTCGGCTTTTCTTAGATCCCAAAATAATGAATGGAAAAGGAGTTTCGATAACTTACCATCAACGATGTACTTGTCAGAAGCGTTTCCAACACCTTTCCAATCTCAGATCCACAGTGAATCTAACTTAAACGCGAGTAAAGAATAGATCTAAAAATTAATTCCCAAATCACTAAAAAAATATGGAGATTTCAACTTTTAGAATAATAGAGAAGAAGAAGGTGGAAGTTGTATAAAAAGAGAGGGTTTCAAGAAAGGTTTTAGGAGTTGTGAGATTCGGCTAAGTGGATTGAAGAAGGAATGAGGTTTCGGCTAATAGGGAAAGAAAATCAAAGGAAAAATAAATTAAGAAAAAGGGAGAAGATTTTGTGAAAAGAAAACGAACAACAAAAATAAAATAAAAACCAATTGAAAAGAAGAAACAAAATCCCCTAATCAACAAAAAGAAAATAATCCATCCTAGTCCAAAATTTTAAGTGCAAATCAGCACTTAATGCCTACAGCTGAAGGAGTCTTTAATTCAGCACAAAAGTCCTTTTCAAAATAAAATTCCTTCCTTAATTTCAGCCACCACCAATTTGGATTTCATCCAAATTCCTTCCCATCGCATAGCAGCAGCCTTATCCAGCACTTACACCGCATGATTCCTGCACAATACGCTGCTAGAAAGTGCTCCAATCCCGCACGGCTCCTTCCCGCATGTGCACAGCAAAAAGGCCATCCTTCTGCGCGTGCCTCAGCTCGAACACGGGACCTCCAGGGTACCAAGCGTGCTGCTGACCACTACGTCGTGGCTTTGTTCTCAACAATATATAGTTACATTTAATTTTAAGCCATACCTGCTGAAGTCCCCGCTATTTTAAAAAAAATTACAACTTGCCTGTGCCTGGACTCGAACCCGGGTCCCATTAGAAATCCTAACGCGCTGCGGCCACTGCACCACAGGCGCTCCTTGTGGCATAATCTCATTGCAGCTTCTTTTAAGCCTTATTTCAATGCAACCTGACTTCTAAAATAAAAACAAACCTTTGCATGCACCGAACCTTGAACCCAGGCACTCCCACGTCCTCCTAGTGCCCCAAGCCACTGGACCAAATGCTCTCTTGTGACACAAATTAACCCCATCCACTTATAAGGCCTGTCTGCGACAGCCTGATTTGCTAAAAATAAAAACCCATATTGCGCACACTGGGACTTGAACCCCAGCCTTCTTCCAACTGCATAGCACGCCACACCACTGGGCCAAACGTTTCCTTATGCCCAATTTTTACCCAATTTATTTTTTAAAGCCTTATGCCCAGATTTCCTTATAAGGCAAAAATTAATAATTTTTTGCTAGAGTCTTGGATCGAACCCAAGACTTTTCCCGCACTATAAGTCATTAGTAATTTATTTAAACACTAAATTTAAACACCAAATTAACAACAATAATTTTTATAAATATATTTTTATCTAATAATAATAATTATAATTTTCATAAAAATTTTCAAACATCAATAATAATAAATACAGTAATATTTTTCTAATAATAATATATATTTTTTAACACTAATATTTAAAACTTCTCAATTATTCAGGTTTTCTTTTATCCGAACCCAGACTCAAGGCCCAATACTTCTAGGCCCAAGTTCAGGGTGTTCCAATTCGGCTTTGAGAGAAGAAGAGTAAATCGGCTCTTAGCAAAACCGATTGAAGGAGTGTAGATTCGGCCAATTTAGAAAAAAGTAATCGATTTGGGTTATGAGGGAAAAGAAAAAGGAAGAGTCGACACAAGTAAAGAAGGATTTGAAGGGAGGATGTTCGGCTATGAAATGAAAAGAGAAAGAAAGAGATGAAATCGAAAGTAAGAGGAATGCACAAGAGGTTACCAACAGTGTAATTTTGACAACTTTCCAGAAGAAAAAGAATAACCCAAAATGTGACAGAAGATTAGAAGATAGAACCTGAATGGTCAGAAATTACTTACCAAAAGCGTAAAACTTGCCAGAGCCAAAAACAAAAGCCAAAATAACAATGAGAATTCGGCAAGCAAGAACCCAAACTTCCCTTAATGCCGAAAATGCTCTCAATAAACCTCCTAGCCGAATTTGCACTCTCACACTTCCCAATTCGACACCAACTCCCACAATTCAAATTCCCTCAATTTTCTCCCCTTATAACTCCCTAACTCACTCCTTGATTTCCTCACTTGACTAGTTCTGTAACACCCTACGCCCCTATCTGTCGCCGGATTAGGGTTTAAGGTAATACAAAATCTAAATACAATTTACCGAGGTTCATAGATACACAGCTAGACGTGGATTCATTGAGTTCTATAGTTGAATATAACACTTATAGGTTGGTTCGGTTAGAACATCATATCTCATTGAAATCGTTCAATAAGTATGCTAGCGAATCTCTACCTTGTGGCTACTAACAATTTGGCTAAATCGAACAATTCAATAACCAAACATCATATTATAAAAGTCATAGCATATTGGGTACTAACTAAATATCATGCCACAACATCGAATCGTATGAGAATCATTTCAACCCATATAATCAAACTCGAAGACTAAGCAAGCCATATTCGCATGGCTAGAACTATTTACAACTTAAAATGAAGTTTGATTCAACTGAAGGAAAATAGCCTATACATGCCATTGACCCAACATAACCATCAATTGTACCAAAATAACAGCGATAGTGTAGGTGATTAAGGCTTCAATCCCCGAGTCCGTAGCTTCCACAAGTGAGATCTATAAAACAGAGGAAACAAGGGAAACAGAGTAAGCATATAAATGCTTAGTAAGTTTTAAGCAATGAGAACAGATAAAGCATCAAATTATAGCATAGTTGTTCAAATATTTGTTTCCCTCTTCTTTTAGGTAGGTCACCCTTCAACCAAACATATATATATATTCACATCGTACACGAAGGAGGATAGCTCGCACTTATGGTAAACTCACTTAAACAATCACATGTCACAAAAATTCACATAACACTTCACATAGGCCATTTGTACTTAGACCATATTAATAATCTCATTTCATGAACACATATGAAATCACATAACGACCTTAATATTCGGTTCAAAATCCAGCTAGCATATAAGCCAAAGGTACATACCTGTATACTTTAACACTTTCAGCGCAATTCATTAGCGATCGTTACTTTGAAGACCATTAGTCTTAGGCTTTACTCGCATCATCATCGAGATCTTTATCTCGGGTGAATTCTATACATAGCCATCGGGTCTGTTTCCCGGACATAATCTCCGCATATAGCCTTCGGGTTTTTAACCCGGACATCATCTCTGCATATAGCCTTCGGGTCTTAACCCGGACATAGTCCCCACATATAGTCAGCGGGACTTAATTCCCGGATTCGCATCACGAATTCTCATACACATATATATATTCGCATGTAGCCAAATTTCACATAGCAAGATTTCACTTGCAATTCAATCAATTCATGTGCATACAACATATAACATGCTTCTCGACTTTATATCATAAATGTACATATAATTCAAAATTTATACACATATACTCTTCTTTTCTAGGCTTTCGGCCCAATGATCAAACATACATAAGCAATGCATTTCAAATCCCAATTTCGGTCCTTTTTCTCTATGAGCCATTCGGCTATATAGCAAACATGAATAAGGTGTCTTTCTCAATGGGACATCATTCAAATATCAGCATGTATGTCGTGGCATTTTAACTTAAATACCAAATTTGATTACTCAAAACTTACCTTAAACTTTCACGAGGAATTACGAGTTGGCTATTCGACCACTTTAGCCTTCCCTTTATCCGAACTCGTCCCTCTATGCTCTTGAGCTAAATAAAACATTTAATTCTATTAATCCTTATTCAAGCACCTCAATGAATCATTTTCACTCATAATCAAATCATACATGCATATTCTTCTCATTGCAAACACACGTGCACATTGGAGCATTTCACATACATATCATAAGTCACAACAAGCTGATTTTCTGAGCAGCATTCAATAATTTACTCATAACTGGAGCTACAAAACTCCAAATGTCGTGCTGTAAATTTTGCATGAAGGTAGACTCATTTATCTTTAATCCATAAAATTTTCATAATTTTTTGGTTTGGCCAATCAATACCAGAATTTTCTTAAAGTTCCCCTAATTCACTGTTTGATTAAACTGACCACTCTATACTACAAACCGAATTTCTCCTTGCACAGAGTTCCAAATATGTTCTCGCCTATTTCATTCTAAACTAGACTCATTAAGGAGTCTAAGCATATAAATGTGGTCTCATAACAATTTTTATACAATTTATAGTTATTTTCCAAAAACAGAGCAGGGGACTTCGAAGTCAATCTGACACTGTCTCACTCTACTCTAAAAATCTATTTATCGGGAATTCCTTTGCTTGCAAGGTTTCTTTTATAAGAAACTAGACTCGCTAAGCTTCAATTACACAATTTATTCAGCCTCTAATTCAACTTGCACAATTTATGGTGATTTTTCCAAAACACGTTACTGCTGCTGTACCAAGCAGAATTTTATACCAAATTCACTCTTTAGTGTTCTCATGCACATACTTAAAACATATCATTTCCTAAGGTACCATTTAGAGTAGTCATTGACCTTAAATTATATATATATATAATTCATATTTATCCCATCCACAATCAGATTTCTCCATACAACACAAACCAAACCACTTATCAATTTAACACCCAAAACATCCAAAAGCAACATCAAAGGCACATTCGGCCATTGCACAAACATGCATTATAGCAGTTGAAACATCAAACATCAACCCCTCTTGCATTTTCCCATGGCCGAATATTCACCTTTGTAAGTTATGTCACTCAAATCATTTTATTAATCATGCACATATATTCCCTAATAGAAATTTTTAAAGTTGCCAATCAAATCAATGTCACCAAGTTAGCCGAATGTATGCATATACACAAAATGCATTTAGCATCTTCATTTACCTTAGTTCATTTAACAAATTTACAACTAAATGCTTAGGTCCAAAATTGGCAATCTTTGGCACAAAGATACACTAGCCAAATGCTATCTATCATATAAATCACCACCTCAACCTTCAAATTTTACAACTTAAGAACTCAATTACTTCATAGCTATTTTAAATCTTCACATTCGGCAAATCATGGCACATTCAAGCTCTTTAATTGATCCCTATTAACAATCAATTCACAAATGTGCATTTAACAAGCTCAATTTCACTTATTAATCAAAAACACATTCGGCACCCTCATCCAAAATTACTAGTATTACTTATTTCTTTTTCAAGTTCATGGCCGAACCTCCAAGTCAATAGCCAAAACAAAATTTCTATCATGGTTAAGTAAGACTCTTAGTACTAAATTCAAAATCACAAATCTCACAACTAAGATTCGGAATTTAGAAGTAGGAAGCTAAACATACAAACCGATTCAATCTATTCACAAATCCTCATAAGTAAACCTCTATCTAGCTCAAACAACATACAAACTCTATTTATTTACACAAACTTCAAATTAGACAAGATTTTCCCACTTCTTCTCATATGGCCGAATATGGAGAGTGATATAAACTCAAAAACTTTCACAAGAGTCATGTTAGGAGCTTGGTTTTCATCTCAAAATCACAACATTCAAAGAAAAATTTCATGAATCTTACCTTGTTTGTGCTTCACTTTGCCGAATGCCCTAACTCAAGGGTTTCTTATTTTCTTTCTCTACTCACGGCAAGAAGAAGAAGAAAATAGCCTTGTTATTATCACTTCAACCTTATTTTATTCATTTGTTTTATTTACTCTTTATTAATTCAATTTTTATGACAACTAATTTATTAATTCAATTAATATTAATTAGCAACAAACAAAGCACAAAATGACAAACTAGGTCATCATTACCCTCCACTATCATAAAAGTTGGTAATTTGACATGCAAATCCCTTATTTTGCATGCATGCATTAACTAGTCTTCACACATTTGTCTAGCACATTTTCAAAGTTCACTACTAAGTCCCTTTTAGTGAAATTAAATTTTATAACTCTAAATCGACACATCAGACATGTCACACACAAATTAACACGTATCATAGGCATCAAAATGAATATTAAATATATTTTATGCCTCGGTTTTGTGGTCCCGAAACCACATTCCGACTAGGGTCGTTTTAAGGCTGTCACAAGTTCAAACTTCTCAATACCAGTGTTCAATTCCAACACAACCCAGGCTAACCAAGGAGCAAAATAAATACCCAACAGCATACCTTGTTCACACTCGAACCCTGGACCTCCCTCCTTCCCTTGTGGCGTCACCTCCATTCTCCCAAAGTGGCGCCACTTGCCACTAGGCCACAAGCTTATTTGTGTCTCATCTCTTCCCCATTCATTTATAAGCCATACCCCTTGAGGTTAGGGTTCCACTAAGGCTAAAAACCAAATTTTTTCCTATACCAAAGCTCGAACCCAGGACTTCATAGGAGCCCTCCCAACATTCTAAAATCACCAACCCAACCATTCTAACATGCATTTTGTGCCATTATCTTACTCTTGAAAATTTTAAAGGCACCCACGTCTGAGGCCTAATTCTTCTAGGCCAAAAATTAGGGTGTTACAGCCTAAATATGCAGCCTGATTCCTGCATTCAAATCATCTAAGATTGGCACCATATGTTCTCTGATGAGTTTGTCTCTATCATCTATTATTTGAGGAATATTAGCATCCCTTCCTTGTAATGGCTCTTCTCTAACCTGATCATTTCTAATTGTTTCCATTTCTCACAATTCTTTTCTCATTATTCTCAAGGCTCTTGTAACGCCTCCACGCCCGAGACCGTCGCCGGAGTCGAGCTTGAGGTGTTACTGAACATAATTTTCCATTTTAAGAACTTTGAAACATTTAATTCTACATTCACAGCATACTGTCTACCTGCATTATGGTTACAAAAAAATCATATCTTGAGTTACAAAACTCGAAATCAAGATCTATAAATTTTCCCTGAAACTAGACTCATATATCTATATACTAATTTTTTTCTAGAATTTTTGGTTTGGCCAATTAGTACAGTTTATTAGTTAAAGTTACCCCTGTTTCAGGACTAGACTGCACTGACCTCTGCTTACTACGAACCATTTTTCTTTCTCTACAAAATTCATATGACTATGCCGTTTGTTTCTCTTAAAACTAGACTCAATAAGGATTTTGAACATATAATGCAAACCTCCTAATTATTTTTGTAAAATTTATAGTGAATTCCTAAATTTGGAATAGGGGATCCAGAAATCGCTCTAGCCCTGTTTCACTAAAACTCAAATATCTCATCACATATAACTCCTTTACCTGTTTCGCTTCTTCCATATGAAATTAGACAGAACAAGATTTAATTACATATTTAATTCATTACCTAATTCGGTTTCTACTATTTTTAGTGATTTTTTAAACTCACGTCATTGTTACTGTAATGTTCTGTTTTATGGCAAACTTCATCTTTTCATGAATTTTCATGAACTACAGAACATATTAGTCTCACATAGCATCCAACATTATCTAGGCTAGCCATCCCAATGACTAATCATTTCCAAGCATTTTCTTAACCAAACCACAACCATATCATCAGATTATTTACACAAAATAAGAACATTGCTATACATGCCATACTTAAGTTATACAAGCCATTTTACCAACAAGTCCTTCGGATAGTGTGATCGAGCCTTCGACCTATCCTGATTCTTGAGCCGGCTTATCCAACACTACAATGAATGGAAAAGAGGGAGTAAGCATAAATGCTTAGTAAGTTCACATGCAAATAACAAGTAACATAACAAAGCAATTCTTCCAAACAACACTAGCATGGTATCACCAAAACAATATCACATTTCTAATCATCATTTATCATCTTACCACATTATTGTTGTTGTATCGAGTTTCAAACCGAGGGTTAAGTACATACCTGTCCAAAGTGTCCATTTCACAACACTTATCAAAATGACACTTGCATCTTGAGTGTTCTTCCATTTCACTAGAATTTGAACACATCGGAATATAACTCGGATACATGGATAATTTGCACATAAGTGCCACATATGTAATCAAGTAACCATGTAACCCGCCCATAAGCGAACTTGGACTCAACTCAACAAGCTCGGGCGTTCGCATCCATAAGTGAATCGGACTAAACTCAATGAGCTCGGATGCCTAGTTACATCTCACGAACTCGGACTCAACTCAACGAGTTCGGACATTTGCATCCATAAGTGAACTCGGACTCAACTCAACGAGTTCGGATGCCCAACCATCCTAGTGGCATGTCACTTGTATCCTAATCTATTCCCAAGGTTCAAACGAGATTTTCCTCAATCACACATTTCCCAGTCGTTCTCCTCGGAATATTGGAACCAATACGTTGCTTGCATCTCATACTTATCAATTTAATCACATACTTTTCATACCAATACATAATATTTCACAAAGAATAATATTCATAATATCAAGTATCATATCATATAAATAGCATTAAATCACTTAAAATAGCAATTATGTTACATTATTTACACATGAACTTACCTCGGTACAAAATATAGTAATTTTGCAATTTAGTCCACAATCTTTTCTTTTCCTCGATCAAGGTTGATTCCACATCTTTCTTGATCTAAAATAACACATTTAACTTATTTAATACTCACATTTATCAAAATAGTCCTAAATTCAAATTTTGGCAAAATTACAATTTTGTCCCTAAACTTTTACATATTTACACTTTTGCCCCAAAGCTCGGAAATTAAATTTTATTTCAAATTCTTATGTTTTAGGACATGCTGATCATTTATTTGCTATTAGCAAGCTCAAATTCCCACTATAACACATACTTATAAACAATATGTACTTTTACCGATTAAGCTGTTTTATTCGTTTTTACTTAAAACTGAGTAGCACAAGTTGTCTAACATAATTTAAAACCTCATATTCTATCATAAAACATCAAAATACACAAATTTCACCTATGGGTATTTTTCCAAATATGAACCGTAACTTAAATTATTGCTAACATAAGCTTTATCGAGTTACCGGGACTACGAAAACGTAAAGAACATTAAAAACGGGGCTTGGAATCATTTACTATGGAACTTGGAAGCTTGAAACAAACCCTAGCTATGGAGAACCCTTGAAATTTCGTGGTAATGAAGAAGATGATCAATTTTGTGTTATTTTTCCCTTTTTATTTCATGTTAATATCCAAATGACCAAAATGCCCCTCCTTACTAAACTTTCAAAAATTCCATCCATGTCCAAATTTTGTCCATGAACTTAAAATTGGCGAAATTACTATTTAAGACCTCCTAATTAATATTTCAAAGCAATTTCATACTAGAAACTTCTAGAATGCAAGTTTTGCAACTTATTCGATTTAGTCCCTAATTTTAAATTAAGCACTTTACGCATAGAATTTCTTCACGAAATTTTCACACAATCATGCAATCATATCATAAACCTCAAAATAATTATAAAATAATTATTTCTGCCTCGGATTTGTGGTCATGAAACCACTATTCTGATCAGGCCCTAATTCGGGATATTACAGTTCTCTCAGTTTTTGGATTAAAAGAACACTATTCAATTGTTGAAATATTTATACTCATGCACCAACAAAACAATCATGAAAAACAAAAAAAAAAAAATCAAAACACTAATTAATCTAAACTAAAAAAAATTAAGAGATAATAATAGCACACTAAATATTTCATCAAAACTTTACTGATCCCCGGCAATGGCTCAAAAAACTTGTAGCGTGTGAATGTATAATGTGAATGTGTAAGTATACACGTTGAATCAAGTAATAAAGTGATGAGTGAGTATTGTCTCCACAGGGATTGGAATTAACTAAAATAAATAGTTATGCTATTACTATGAAACTGACTAATTAAACTGAGCAAAAGGGACAGGTGAATAATTGGAAAAGAGATGTAATGAAGGATTAAGAAAACCAATTATGACTAAAACTATGCTATGGCAATAAAAATGTTATGGCAATTCTCAAAGAGTAAGTGGGAAAGAGTTTGAACTATTGAACGATAAAGGTTGGAATTGCTTGGGTTTATTTCTTTAACATAATAATGCCATGGCAAAATCTTGACCGTTCTACTGCTCAGGGAATTACTATTGTAGTCTGATTATTTTGAATGATAGACTTGGAGATATCATTTTGAGTTTTTGTATGTCTGCAGACTCAAGAATGATATCCAAATTTTTCTCCCTTTCTCTGTACTGATTACAACTTCATGTCTAGAGTGTTACAATTATTCTTTTGAATACTTGCATGTATCAATTGATTATAATACAATCTAAATAATTTTTTTAGAATTAAATTAGATCTAATAACATGCTACATAATCATCTATGTTTAGAGCTTGTATGCATGCTTTAAAAATAATCACAAATCGAATGAAATAATATTCAACTCAAAATCAAACCATGGGCATTAAAAGTTAATAAAAATTCGCCCAGAATAATTCCAACCCAAAGAAAATTAGTTCATGGGTTGAACATTAGAATTCAAAACAGAACCATTCAGCATCATTATTTAAATTCACGAATAACAAATTCAAATCAGAAAAGAAAGGCAGAATTGCAGGAAGCATTCACTACTCCGGATTTCACTCTGATGATAAGATTTGATGCAAAACCCAGAGCAGATTTCTCTTCCCCTTCCTTGCATCTATAATTCTTCTGGTATGTAAGCTGCTACCCTTTTCACTCTCCCTCTGAGAATGCATGAGAATTTGATGTAGAGAGATAGAAACTGTTATTCTCTCTTTTTCTCTCTCCCTCTGATTATTTTTTTCTCTTTTCTCTTTTTTTATTAATAGGGTAGGTCCCTCCCTCTCAGCACCCACCTTTTGCTTCCTCTTTTTCAGGGTGATTTATTTGGTACAAGTGTAGCTGGCGGAGAGTGACGTGGATTAAGTGTTGCATCATCTTCCTTGAATTGCCATGGCATTCATGCTGCAATCTAACCATTTCTATGGCATTAGTATTGGCAATTGATATGCTCCCGATATTAAGTAATAAAATTTAAAAAAACTGATCACACCAAAAACTAACTAATATCACGATCTTAAAGGCAAGCGCACCTATCAAACAGTAGTATAGTTTAGCGGCAAGACCGAGTTATCGTACCCAAGGGAACCAAAAGTACTAATACTTACTTCATTTCTATTATCTAGCCTAAAAATAAAAGATGATTGATTGAAACTAATTCTAAAACTAACTAAAAGTGCACAAAAAGTAAATTGGGGAAAACTTTAGAAAAAAGCTTATTGATATGAGCAATACTTAAAGGAGAATCCACCTAGACTTCCCTTGTTATTAATTTCGTGAACTAGATGATTTCTTTACTTGACTTGATCCGTAGAGATCCCTAACTTATGTTAATACCTCTTTTGAGGATAAGAACAGCTAGGCCTAGGCTGTTAACTAAAGTTTCTTTATTAATTAACACCCTAGGTTGCATTAATTCGATCTATGGATCCCCCTATTAGGTTTGACCCTAATCCGGCAGATTTATGCACCCTATGTCTAGGGTTGCATGCAACTTTGCTTAATTATGGTAGATCTACTCTTAAAACAGGGACTTTTGCTACTCTGCCTAAGCACATCAAATTCTTGAAGTAATACCTAGGATTATTAAATCAAGAATGAAGAACACATAATTAAGAACAATTCAAGTATTTATCAAATAATTCAAGAGTAAATAATAACAAGATCTATCTTAGGTTTCATCCCTCTCAAGTATTTGAGGGGTTTAGTTCATAATAAAGAAAGAAAACATCTCAGAAGAAATAAGATAACAAAACATAAAGAACCCAAAAACCCCTGAAGGAATTTAGGGAGATCCTTTGTCTTGATGTAGAACTCTGGCTTCTCGGATGAATCAACCTGCTTCCCTTGGAGTAATCCCTTGCTTTCACTCCTTGTGTTGGTAGAATTATGACGCTCATTCTTGAGAGAAAAGAGTATATCTTTAGAGCTGCCTCTTGGGGTCTTTATATAGAGTTTTGAATGGCTTTCTTAGCCCCTAAGTATCCAAATCCGAGTGAAATTCCTCTTCCTCACGATAGGGACACGCCCGTGTGCCACGCCCGTGTGCCACGACAAGAGGCCGTGTGAGAGTCTGTTGGTGGAGGCACGGCAGTGTGGCCTGGCCGTGCTTGTCGGGGGCTGGGCCGTGTGATCTTCATGTGGCACGACCGTGTGCCATGGCCGTGTAGTGACTCCTTGGGCCGTGTTGATTTCATTTTTTGGCCCATTTTCTCTGTTTTGGGTCCATTTTTCATTTTTTTCTCTTCCCTATGCGCTCCTGAGTATAAGATATGAAAAAGAAATATTAAGAGCACCAATTCTCACAAAATTAATGATAATCCATCCAAAATATAGGCTAAACATGAGGTGAAAATATGTATAATTTATCCTTTATCAAATACGCCCACACTTAAGCCTTTGCTTGTCCTCAAGCAAAATCTCAATCCCTAATTAAGAAGCATTCCTCTTAACTCACAATCTTTATCGATAAGATTTCAAATTAATTCACAGGTATTCATACAATGATAATTCAATCGAAAGAACATTAAAGACTCAATCACTCGAAGTTGAGAATTTTATGATTGAAACATAAGTTTTCTCCCTTCTCCTAAGTAATTATCTCTTAATCTTAATTAACAGAAGTTGAAATCCTCACTAAAGATTCACTCTATCCACTCGAAGTGTTTAGGGTTCAAAAATGAAGTACTCTCTAGTCAACCTAAAAAGTTATTACCATAGGCTTGCTAGAAAATCACATCTCCACCACTATAGATTGACATGATACATTGATCAAAAGGTCTTTCAATAGTTGTAATGGGGCTTGGATAAGGGTGTTGTCACAGGCTGCAAAAGAGGGTTAAAATCGAGATTGAATTGAAAATTTTATCTAACTAGAAAAATCTCTATCACTGGAACATATTTCTCGAGCTAATTCTTATGATAACATTATTTCTGCCTTGGTAGCCTTAAAATAGAAATATGCAAAAACCATTTGAACTATTACAGATTACAACTGAACATACATTTTTTTAAGAACAATTCAGGTAAAATACATTGAGTTGAAAGTTTACAACTTTACAATATGGAAAAGAGAATAAAGCTAGATAATAAGTTTCACTCAAATCTCGACAAAAATAGGGATCAAAGTAATTGAATGGAATTCAATAAAAATGGGTTATAGGTTAATATTAGAGGTAAGTCAAAGAAAAGGTTGTTAAGTTCAATGGGGTTCACTAGGGGTTAATTTATGGAGGTAGGCTTTTGTGGAGTAAGTGGGTTAAATCCTTGGTGCCTTTATCATTTCAGTGTATCAAATCAATGATGTGGTCATGACATGTATAATCAAAGCAAGTTCTAGAATAACAAATCAGTATTGACTCACTCAAAGCAATAATAAAAGTGAGCACTAAAGAATGTATGCTCAAAAGGCTTAAAAATCTCACCAGAATTATGGCTTTTGATGTCAATCCTGTGACTTTCAAATCTCAAGATAACACTTAGAATTAAGGAAAATAACTTATGAAAAAAAATTGGGGTTCTCAAAAATTTCAACTTATCATGCTTGATTCCCTAATGTTTTAAAGTTTCAATAATCAGAGTACAAGCACCTATATCTTAATTCTCACATACCAATAAAAATCATAAATCAATCAAAATATATTCTTAATAGGAGATTGAAGATAATGCAAGGAATGAAAGTTAGAAAAGTTCAGGGATTTCAAAGAGAGTGTAAAGACTGAAAATAGATTCCCCCCCACACTTAAGATGTACATTGCTTTGGATGGATTAGTGAGATGGAGATTGGAAGAGTTAGCAGTTGTGGCAAGGTGTTCCCTTTTTCGTAGAGATTTGAGCTGTAAAGCTTCTTTGAAACTGCGAAAGTATTTATTAGTCGTGGGAATTTGGATCAATTGAAATTACTCGTTAGGGGTTGGCCGTTATGAAAAAGAAATAAAATAAAGGAAAGCAAAATACTAAAAAGACTAAAATTCAAATAGTGAAAAAGATGAAATGAAAGAAAATAAAAAGAAACGTAAAAAGGAAAATAAAGTTAGAAGAAAATGTGAAAATAAAGATCAGTGTTCAAAAGTGAGAATAATGTAAAATAAAGAAAAAAATAGAGTTAAGAGGAATAGATAAATCTAATCCTCAGATGGATCACGCAGTGGTGGAGTGATGTGAGATACTGGCATATCTGCTCTAAGGCCGCGTCGATATAATCGAGGCGCCGAAAGCATTGCTGCTCAAAGTGTGAAAAGCGCTCAGATAGGTTAGCATGGGAGGCTGTTGCATGAGATGGGTGGCGAGGGGGTGGTGGTGGTGCTGGTGCATCCTCCTCCGATGGTGGGACATCGTCAGAAATGTCCTCTGGCTCCTCGCCCTCCTGAACAAGGTAGAACTGAAGGGATGTGCCTCCTGACCTCTGCTCGATCATCCTCATATGTAGCATAGTCGCGATGCCTTAGTGAGACATCTGACCAATCAGGGTGTAGGAGGATGTCTGGGCTAAAGTGTTGAGGAGCCCGAAGTGACAAGCCAGACGTGTGATGTACGGCCCCATGGATAAGACGCCTCTGCGGTGCCTCTCTGTCTGGTGCTGCATGGTATGCGCAATAAAGTATGCTAGATCGATGACGTTTCCGTTTGCCATGCACCATAGGAAGTAGACATCGTGAGTGTTGACGACGCCTGTGCTCTCCCGTCTACCTGTAAGAGTGTGAGCAAGGAGAGCATGAATGTACCTCAGAAAGGGAACGAGGGCTGTCATCTTGCTGACGCTGGGTTTATATGTCTAGCGTCCTGGGGCGATTTCGTTCCAACAGTCGACTGGCTTGATATGGATACGGAGAGAAAGGTTGGGGAAGTCTTCGTCTGTCATGAATTGCTCTGTGTAGAGCCCGAGTGCTGAGCCGAACTCTAGCACGCTGAGACATCGCACGAGTCCTCCCAAACGGAACTAGACTGTCCCTGGATCATCAAATCTAGTCATCACGGTCTATAGATGGAATGTGGAGCAGAACTCGAGGGTGAGTTCCAAATAGGTAGGCTCGATAATCTGGAAGAACTGCTCCCATGGCTCGATCATCAATGGGGCCCGGACGTCGTCCACTAGATGTATCTGCTCGAGGTCGCCCCAATCTATGCAGCGGCCCGTGGATATAGGGCGGGCTCGAAGTAGTTGATAATGCTCCTCTTGCGAGGCTTGGGAAAATGTGATGAACGGGTGTCGAGCCTCGAAGGTGAGCCTTGTTGATGAACTCCCTGGCCCCTTACGTTTGTTTGAGACGGGGACGATAGTTTTCCGACCGCGTGATGACGACATAGTCTCTGAAATAAAATAACAAGCATTAGTCCTAAAGATTGAAATTAAACTAGATAGATAATAATTAAAATGTAGATTAGGATGACAATGTTCCTAAGAAAACGTAAAATGAGGATTAACCTGAATAGTAGAAATTAATCATTTTGAAATTTGTAACAAAACTAATGAATATGGGTAAGTATTTATACTAAATGCATGAGAAAAATGGCAGGCAAATATGAATTTAAGTGGCAAACAAAAACGAATTTAAATGGCATGCAATCCTAATATATTCTATACTATTCTAGATTATTTATCCTAGTGTAACTAATTCCATGCTTGAATTATCAATTAGACTAGAGTAACATTTAACTTAAATAGATGAAAAATGAAATATAGCTAAAAACAAATGAGAAAAATGAGAAAATAGAACCGAATATTAGGTTACACTGTCGTGGGTTGAGGGCGAACGGTTGTGGGAATGGTTTGCACGGGCGTGGGTCGGCTGATTTCGAGGGTGGTGGTGTTTTGAGGGCTGTGGCGGCATTTATGGTGGTTGGGGGAGAAGGATTTTAGGGTTTTGAGTGAGGAAGGAAATGAATAGTGGTCTCTATTTATAGTTTTTGGGTCACACGAGCATGTCACATGCCCGTGTGAGTCGTGTTTTGCCTGTGTCTTTCTAAATCCGGGGATTTTGGCGTGCCTAGTTTGAAGTACACACCCGTGGGCATATTTTACACGGTCGTGCGAGATCGGTTCTTCATCACTCACACGGTCGTATAATGGTATACATGGCCGTGTGCGATCATGTTCGTGTTTCACACGGTCGTGTGATATGTTCCACGGCCGTGTGAAATTTGACAGTGTCTTCCACGGGTTGGAGGCACGGGTGTGGGGGTTTGTGCAAGCCCGTGTTGATACTGCAGGGTTGCCACGGCCATGTCGCATGGCCGTGGGGTGTTGTTGGTAGCCCGTGTTGAAGTCAAAAGGTTGCCACAGCCATATCACACGGCCGTGGCTATATATCGGTGGCCCGTGTTTTGGGAAAATTTGTGTTCTGTTTATACATGGCCTCGGTACATGACCGTGCCTCTGTTTGAAGTGTTCACATGGCCTGGGACACGCCTGTGGGAATGGCCGTGTGGTCCTAAATCTCTGCATTTAAAAAGGGTTAGTTGATGAAAAATATTTAAAAATTTTAAAGAAGGAAAAGTTACTAAGTTAGTGCTCGAGTTGCCTCCCGAGAAGCGCTTATTTAGAGTCTAAGCTCGACTCTTCCTGGATGTGTCACGAAGGGATTTCGTGGAGCTAAAGCTCCTTCCTATAGTCTATAAAATTCTCACCTTTATAAAATTTAAGCCTATGGCCATTTACCTTGAAAGTACCGTGGGTTGGGTGAGTTACCTCAATTGTGCCGTGTGGAAAGACTTTCATTACCGTGAAGTAGGGTGTATCACTCTTATGTTCTTTTGAATTTAAGCTTCATGGATTGTCTTCCCCTAAAATTACCTTATCTCCCACCTTGAGTTGATCTGTTTGTCCCTGAGGGTCGTCTTGGTGATTCTCCATTTTGGTGTGGCATATTTTAGGTTTTTCGTGAAAGTTCAGCCACTCATCTAGTTCCTTGATCTGGAGCATTCGCTTTTCTGATTCATCTCCTGTAGGTGAATTTACCAGTGTTTACGTTGTCTTTATATGGAGTGCGTCTTGCACAGAAGTTTGTGTAGTGAGTTCAGTGTTTTGACAGGGACTGAAATCTCTATTCTCGTCTATAGTTTTAATTGAGTTGTGAGCTCGTATGGTGACTGTATCATCATCTACTCGTAATTTGAGTTTACCTGTTTCTAAATCAATTTTAGTTCTAGCAGTTGCTAAAAAAGGTCGCCCTAGAATTAAGGGTACATTACTAGCCTCGTCAATGTCTAAAACAACAAAGTCAACTGAGAATATAAATTTATCGATTTTGACAAGTACATCTTCAATTATTCCCTTAGGTGCCCTAATAGATTTATCAGCTAGTTGAATGCTCATTTTGGTTTTCTTAGGGGTTCCAAGACCTAGTTGTTTAAACAGGTTATAAGGCATGACATTTATACTTGCCCCTAAATCAGCTAAAGCATTTTTTTCCTCTAGGCTACCAAGTAAACAAGGGATAGTGAAACTCCCTGGATCTTTTAGTTTAGTCGGTAGTCTATTTTGTAGAATAGCTGAGCAGACTGCATTTAATTCCACATGAGATTTCTCCTCTAGCTTCTGCTTGTTTGTCAAGAGTTCTTTTAAGAATTTAACCGCCTTTGGCATCTGTAAAATTGCTTCAACAAATGGTAAGTTAATGTGTAATTTTTTTAAAAGTTTAAGAAACTTACCGAATTGTTCATCTGTGCGGTCTTTCTGTAGTGCTCTTGGGTATGGTATACGAGGCTTGTGTTCATTGATGTCTGGCTTGTTGTTACTTACCTCTAACTTATATTTACTCACCTTAGGTTCCTCACATAACTTTAGGTCATCTTTGGTTAATGCCTCCTCATCTGTTGTATTTATGGCGTGAAGTTGCTCTTTAGGATTGGTCTCAGTGTTACTTGGAAGTCCACCTTACGGTCTTTCTGATATTAACTTGGCGAGTTGACCAATTTGATTCTCAAGGCCTTTGATTGATGCTTGCTAGTTTTTTTAGTGCCGTTTCAGTGCTCTGAAAGCGGGTTTCTGACATTTCCATGAATGTGGTAAACATCTCTTCAAGGTTGGGCTTTTTCTCCTATTGCGGCGGTGGCTGCTGTAATCCCTGAGGGGGTTGTTGTCTTTGATTCCCTTGTCCTCCCCAAGAAAAATTGGGATGGTTTCGCCAACCTGCATTATATGTGTTACTATATAGATTATTTTGAGATCTACAATTGTTACCTATATAATTGGCTTGCTCAGTTTCTATGCCTTGTCAGAAGGTGAGTAGTCTGGAGTGAACATATTTGCCTGAGTTGTGTCACACTGCATCACTGCTTGTGCCTGCGTAGAACCAACAAAATGATCAAACTTTTTATTTAACAGTTCTACTTGGTTAGTAAGCATAGTGATAGCATCAATATTATAAACTCCTGCAGCTTTCATCGGCTTTGTCCGTATGACTTGTCACTGATAATTATTCAGTGACATCTTTTCAATAAATTCATAAGCTGTTTCTGGTGTTTTATTGTTGATTGTTCCTCCTGCGGCTGCGTCGATCATTTGCCATGTTGGTGGATTCAAACTGTTGTGAAAGGTTTGAACTTTGAGCCATAAAGGTAGGCCATGATGAGGGCATCTTCTCAAAAGATCTTTGTATCTCTCCCATGCATCGTAGAGTGTTTCTAAATCCATCTGCACAAAAGAAGAGATATCGTTTCGTAATTTAGCTGTTTTTGCTAGAGGAAAATATTTAAGTAAAAATTTTTTGGTCATCTGTTCCTATGTGGTGATTGAGCCTCATGGTAAAGAATTTAACCACTGTTTGGCTTTGTTTCTCAAAGAGAATGGAAATAGCCTTAGATGAATGGCATCATCAGAAACGCTATTAATTTTGAAGGTATCACAAAGTTCAAAAAAATTGGCTATGTAGGAATTTGGATCTTCATCCTGTAAACTATCAAACTGCACCAATTGCTGTATCATCTGAATAGTGTTAGGCTTTAATTCAAAAATATTAGCAGCAATAGTAGGTCTAAGAATGCTAGTTTGGGTACCAACCAAACTAGGTTTAGCATAATCATACATTGTGTGAGGAGATGCTTCCTGATTTGTTGGTGGCGCGACTATTGCGGGAGGTGGTGGAACGTTTTGATTTGCTTCCATCTCTTCTGTAGGTTATGGCCTTAGTTCTTGATCTTATTCTGGATACTGTAGGCTACGTCTGATCTCTCTACGATTTCTGCAAACTGTTGCCTCTAAATCTTCATAAAAAAGTAATGGTCCGGCTGGGTTGTTTCTAGTCATAAACTAGAAATACCTAGAAGGAAAAAGTAAAGAAAGATAAAATAAAAGAAAAGAAAAATAATAAAATAAAAATAAATAAAAACTAAAAATAGATAAATATAGTAATGGCTAAAGTAATAGAAATCGAGTTTTCTTAATATTTCAGTTCCCCGGCAACGACGCCAAAAACTTGATATGCTCGCGATATTAAGTAATAAAATTTATAAAAACTGATCACACCAAAAACTAACTAATATCACGATCTTAAAAGCAAGCGCACCTATCGAACAGTAGTATAGTTTAGCGGCAAGACCGAGTTATCGTACCCAAGGGAACCAAATGTACTAATACTTACTTCCTTTCTATTATCTAGCCTAAAAATAAAAGAGGATTGATTGAAACTAATTCTAAAACTAACTAAAAGTGCACAAAAAGTAAATTGGGGAAAACTTTAGGGAAAAGATGATTGATATGAGCAATACTTAAGGGAGAATCCACCTAGACTTCACTTGTTATTAATTTTGTGAACTAGATGATTTCTTTACTTGACTTGATCCGTAGAGATCCCTAACTTATGTTAATACCTCTTTCGAGGATAAGAACAACTAGGCCTAGGCTGTTAACTAAAGTTTCTTTATTAATTAACACCCTAGGTTGCATTAATTCGATCTATGAATCCCCCTATTAGGTTTGACCCCAATCCGGCAGATTTATGTCACCCTATGTCTAGGGTTGCATGCAACTCTGCTTAATTATGGTAGATCTACTCTTAAAACATGGACTTTTGCTCCTTTGCCTAAGCACATCAAATTCTTGAAGTAATACCTAGGATTATTAAATCAAGAATGAAGAACACATAATTAAGAATAATTCAAGTATTTATCAAATAATTCAAGAGTAAATAATAACAAGATCTGTCTTAGGTTTCATCCCCCTCAAGTATTTGAGGGGTTTAGTTCATAATAAAGAAAGAAAACATCTCAGAAGAATTAAGATAACAAAACATAAAGAACCCAAAAACCCTTAAAGGAATTTAGGGAGATCCTCTGTCTTGATGTAGAATTCTGGCTATTGGGATGAATCAATCGGCTTCCCTTGGAGTAATCTCTTGCTTTCACTCCTTGTGTTGGCAGAATCATGACGCTCTTTTTTGAGAGAAAAGAGTATATCTTTAGAGTTTCCTCTTAGGGTCTTTGTATAGAGTTTAGAATGGCTTTCTTAGCCCCTAAGTACCCAAATCCTAGTGAAATTCCTCTTCCTCACGACAGGGACACGCCCGTGTGCCACGACAAGAGGCCGTGTGAGAGTCTGTCGATGGAGGCACGGCCGTGCGGCCTGGCCGTGCTTGTCGGGGGCTGGGCACGGCCAGGCCGTGTGATCTTCATGTGGCACGACCATGGCACACGATCGTGTGGTGACTCCTTGGGCCGTGTCGATTTCATACTTTGGCCCATTTTCTCCGTTTTTGGTCCATTTTCTGTTTTTTCTCTTCCCTATGCTCTTCTGAGTATAAGATATGAAAAAGAAATATTAAGAGCACCAATTCTCACAAAATTAATGATAATCCATCCAAAATATAGGCTAAACATGAGGTGAAAATATGTATAATTTATCGTTTATTAGCAATCTAATCAACATTGTTTCATGGCAATATTTCACTTCTATCATTTTCCTATCCTTTTTCTCTTCTCTTCTCATCTTGCACCTATTGCCAACCACAAACAACCCCTTTCTTCCCCAATAATAAAAGTAACACATGATAACATTTATAGCGCAATCCAAGCTTTGTTATTTAATGTTCTAAAAATATCTAAAAATGCAAACATATTTACTTAATTACAAACGCTTAATCCAATCTAAAAGATTGAAATATAACTATTTTCAAGAGTTATCATAGCCTTGTAGAAACTAAAACTGTCGGAGTCCTTCAGACCCACTTCATCCATAAATTAAAACCTTTCTATCTTCTTTAGCCACCATTTCTACTCTTAAAGGTGCCTCCTCAATCCAAATCCTCAGCAATGCCCATTGTTTTCCTTCCTCCTCCATCATGCACACGTCATGGTTCATCGCTCTGCCCACAAAACGATAGGTAAAACTATCAAACTTTTGGGCCCTATCTTTTATTTCTTTAAACATCATAGAAATATTTGATATGTCCTCCTTTGGTGATAAGACTTTTTTTAATAACTTTTAAGGAGTCCCCTTCCACCACTGGTTTTTGGAATCCCAACTTTTCAGCCACTGTCTCTTCTTGTAAACAAACCCTCGCTTAAGGCATGGTAGCATCAGCAATAAAGTTGTTTGGGTAAGCACAATTTGCCAAAATATACCCCTCATTATCTTTAAAGATTATTTGTAACAGCCTATTTTTGGGTCAAATCAGAATTGTGGTTTCAGGACCACATATTTGACATCAAAAAATTTACTTTATTATTATTTTGTAGTATACAATATGATACTAGAGTTGTGTGAAATTTCCGTAAAAAAAATTTATCGTTTGACTGCTAAATTTGTTAAAAATGACTAAATTGTGTAAAGCGTAAAAGTTGTGTTCTATAAGCTAATGGTGTCAAACAGTAGTAGAACTTAAATATGGAGGTCTTTATGTGGTAAATAGCCTAATTATTAGATAGTGGCTGATAGTGGAGTGGTATTTGGAGTAATTATTAAAGTTATTAAAGGTTAAATTAGTAAAAAATATGTTAATTAAATAAACAAAACAAAAATCATTCTTTTGCATCCATCTTTCATAGCCGATTGTTGAAGGAAAAAAAAGAAGCCATGGATGAACTAGGTTCGACCAAGCTTTGAAGCTTAATTCGTGAGTGATTTTTTTTCGGTTTTTAATAATTTCTATGTTTTGATATCGTTTCAACTTAATCTAGCTAGCCCGTATCTTTGATTTCAAAACTATTAAAGTATTTGAGTGTTACAATTGTTGAATACATGAGTATTTTGATAGTTGATGTTGGAAAATAATTATTGTTGTTAGATTTACAAGTTTTGTAAAGTGATTTTTGATACAAATGTTAATTAAGGACTAAACTGAGAAATGTGCTAAATTGTGTGGTAAAAGTGTGAATAAATGAAAAATATGGGCTGTTATGGCAATAAAGAGAATTCTGCTAGCATGGGTGTTGTTTAAAATTCATGAATTTGTGATTTAATGCGATAGGGACTAAATTGAAAAATGTGAAATATTAGGGCAAAAGTATAATTCTTCAAAAATAAGTAAATTGTGTTAAATTGAATGAACTAATGATTAAATAAGTAAATTTTGATATTATATAGATTGAGAAAAATGAGATTTGGATCTAGAACAGGGAAAAACAAAGTACCACATTAGTCGACCTAATTTGTCGTTACAGTGAACAAGGTAAGTTCGTATAATTGAACTTCAATGTATATTTATGTAATTGATGGATGATAGTATGGATGTATTCATATAATTTATTTAATTGTGGAATTTAAATTACATGTTCGAAACAAGTTAAAATGCAGGATTGATAACAATCGTTTCAAAGTGAAAGATGAATTGACCGGACCACGGCAGTATATGATTTCGTATAAGACCATAGTTGGGCTATGGCATCGACATAGGATTTCGTGTAAGACCATAGCCGGGCTATGGCATCGATATATGATTACGTGTAAGACCATGTCTGGGACATGGCATCGGTGCGAGATTTTATGTAAGACTATATCTGGGATATGGCATCGATATGAGACTTCGTGTAAGACCATAGCTGAGCTATGGCATTGATATGAGATTACATGTAAGACCATCTTTGGGATATGGCATTGTACTATACATATGTGATTCCCGAGTACTCTGTAGTAATTCCGAATGGATAGACAGGCAAAGTCAAGACGACAATGAAACTACGGTTGAATTAAGTAAAATAGGTACGTATAGAACCTATGTGAGAATCAAATGAAGGTAACTTGGTGAATTCATAGTGTATTATGAATATGAAATTAGAATGATTTGTGTATAGATATATTTAATGCCAAAATGTGTTTATTTGGCTATATTGAAGTATGAATTTATTGATATATGAGATCTGAGTTATAATTGGTTTAATTAGACTTAGGTATGGCACATTGTGTGCACAGTACTGTTATTGATGATATTTGACATGATTTATCCTGGCTAAAGTAAATGTCATGGATATTCGATTGAATGAAGTTATACAGATATTTCGATGATGTATGCCTAAATGTGAACAAATTGATAAAAAATGTATTTGATCCGTACGAACATAGAAATGAATGAATTTGTGAAACTGTTGGTTAATTATGTGATTGGATTTATGATATAAAGGTGAAATTAAATGAGTTTATATTATAGTAATGAAAAATGCTTAATAAGTGTTTATTTGATAAGTTGCGTTTATTTTCATACGAACTTACTAAGCTTTATAGTTTACTCTATGTTATTTTTTCCTATAATTATAAGGTTTCGGAGGCTCGCTCAGGTTGGAAGTCATTGGTGTGACAGCCCTATTTTGGCCCTAATCAGAAAAGTGGTTTCGAGACCACGAAACCGAGTCAGAAAAATTTTTAAATATTATTTTCTGTGATTATTATATGTTAATTTACATATGTGAAAGTTTCATAATTTAATTTTGAGGTTTGGGTGCTTAATTGCTAAGAAAGGGCTAAATTGCATCGAATAAATTATATGTATGCTTCTATGTAAAGGCTTCAATGTCATGTTTCTTTAGCATGGGGTTTTAAATGGCAAATAAACTATTCTTTGAGTTAGTGCACAGTAATGGTGGTAGGTGATTGCTATGACATTCAATGTTATAATGATGTTTCAAATTAAATATTTGAAAATAGGTAATATGTTATACTTTTATAATTGGGGGGTGACAAAAGCAAAGTTTTTGTCATATTCTCCTTTCCATTTTGCCGTAAGCATAAAAGATAAAAGAAGGAGAAAGCCATTTTGTTCATTTCTTCTTTGCATGGCCGGTTATGAAAGAAATAAAAAGAACACGAGGCATTCGGTTAATTAGGGGTCCAATTAAGGTATGCTTTCAAGTGATTTCTTTTAAATTTAGTGAAATTAAGTTGATTGTTGAATTCTTAACATAGCCCATGAAATTATTTTTGTGTTTGTGGTTAATTTAAGCATTCGGTCATGGAAGAAATGTAAGAAATGGTTGAAGCTTTGATGTTTTAATATGAAATGGATGAAGGATGAGTGGTGAGCTAGCAAATTTGATATATATATATATAAGACTTTAAGGAATAAATAACATTCGGCTAGGTTGTAATTTGAGACACCATGAGCTAAATGTTATAAGGTGTTGTTAGTTGATAAATTGAATTTAACATATTGCCGAATGTGAACTTTAATTAATAGCTTGTGTAAATTGTTGTTTATTGAATTGATAAACACCTTGTTTAGTTAACCCATGTTTTAAGTCTTTGAACTAATGGGTATAGTTGCATTCGGCAACTTGTTCTAAGTTGTGAAATGAGGGTAAATATTAGTAATTATGCTTAAATGTTAAATTGAGCCTTGAATTAATGGAGTTAAATGTTAAATAAAAGGAATGAGTTGTAAGTGTTGAATTGTTGAGTTCATGGCAAAGCATGTATTCGGCCATGTTTGAATTATATAATATTATGAGTGAATAGATGTTAAAAGTTTACTTATAATGGCCAAATGAGCTTAAATTAATACAAGGTTTGATTTGTTAGTGAATTGAAATGAATAGAATGAAATTTGCTGTTTGTGAATTATTAATATGAGATTATCTTTGTTTGGATTGAAAAATGTCCTTGTGCTATAATGTTTAAGTGGTTAGTATATATATATATATGTGTGTGACCGAATGTGAACCAAAGTGAGAAATGAGGAGAAGGATTGGGTTTGAAATTGTAAATTAATGTATGTGACTAAATTGACAATCGGCTAAAGTGATTAAAATGCATTTAGATATATATATATATATTAAAATAGCCGAATGTGGACATGGATCATGATGTGAGTAAATTGTTAAATCGGTTGTAAACTTTGTCGAATGTGATTAATAATAGAGTATGGGTTGACTTTGATACTCGTATAAGAGTTCAAAAATGTGAGTTGCCGTATGTTTCATATTATGAGAAATTATTGATGTTTGAACCTAAATAAAATAGTTAAGTAATTAAACAAACCGATTTATTTTACCTAGCTCAAGAGCAAAAGGAGCTTAACTCGAGAAGGGAGAAAGCGAAACTAATTGAATAGTCGATTCGTAGTCATTCGACGACATTCAAGGTAAGTTCATAAGTGTTTAAGCTTAATTCTTTTTATATGCCTAAGAGTTAAATTAATATGGTAAAGAGAATGTTAATTTTATTTAGGTAATGTGCCGAATATGTATTGATTTAAGGCTATAAGCCGGTTGTGGGTAGTATGCTTAAGTTGAATTGGATTTGGGAATTTGATGCACTAAATGAGTGTTACAATGAATGAACTATGCCGTATATGTGTTGGAAGAGATATCATGATTTGTGATTATTGGATATCTAAAGGAAACCATGATGTGTATAAAATTATTATTAGTCATATGTGGTAGCCGAATGTGGCTTGGTACTAAAGTGATTAAATGTGAACTTCAATGAGTTAAATGTTAGTGATCGATGATAAGTTATACGTTATAATATATATTCGGGTTTTAAACCTAGCAGGCCTTGTGCTGGTGATGAATTTCAGGCTTTAAGCCTAGCAGGCATTGTGCCGTTGCATTCGAATCAAATTGGTACTTAGCAAGCAATATGCTCAAACGTTATTAAGAGACTTTGGATCGATTGTGTTATTACATGAGTTAATATACATGGAAAAGTTAAACATGAGCTAAAATTTTGTTAGCTCATAATAAAGTACATATGTGTTTTATTATGCAATTACATTATATAAAATGTGTTTGTATGATGGTTATGTATCCGAATGTGATCGAGTAAGTTGTATCTCATGAAATTAAGTTATGAATAGATGAATATAGGGTATAACTTTTGGCCATTTATGGCATAAGTAAATATACATGCTGAATGGAACTTGAGTATTCAGTTGAGCGTAAGCTTATACTTTGCTATGTGTTAAGGTCGGTTGGCAAGTTATGAAATTAAATAATGTGAATATTATGTGCTTATGATCAATTGATGCTAAACTTTTGTTAATGTGTTTGGGCTATGTGGAAACTGGAAGTATATGATTTGATATGTACTAAACTTTGTGGATTGACTACAGTACTGTATTATTCGGGCCTTTGGCCTAGGAAGCTTTAAGTTGGTGATTATTATCGAGCTTCGAGCCTAGTAGGCATAAAGCCGGTGAATAAATATCAAACTTAAAAGTCTAGCAGGCTTTGTGCCGGTGACAATTCAGGTTATTACCTAGCAGGCTTTGTGCCGGTGAAATGATAAAGTATAAGACTATGAGGCTTTGTGCTAATATGACATTTGAATTCGTTCAATAAATTAAGTGGTCCAGGTATGTATAATGTATTTATGTATTGATTGTAGTTTCGGCTACTCTACTGTTAGTAGCTTTGACCACTTCATGGCTCTGCCATGTTTGTACGGCACTATGTGCTAACCTCTGTATATCAGTTCATATTTCGAAATTGCTGAATGAGATTAAATTGACTATATTGTGATGAAGTGATTGTACAGGCGAACTGAAAATGGTATGGTATACTGAGAATGTTACTGGTAAGTATATTTATGATTGGTATGTGAGTTGTACACAAAGAGTAAGCTAATTGATTAATGATATGTGATAATCTATGATGTATATATATAGTATTTGGTGAATATTGTGAGAACAACATGATTTGGAATAAGTCTTTGATTCTTAATGACATTGAAATTATCGGTCTATGGTTATGTTGCATAGCTATGTGTTCTTACCATGATGAATGAAATGATTTGGTATTGATTTAATAAGCAATAACTGTAAATGAGTAAATTTAGCCTAGGCAGCTTTGGGTTATAGCAGTGGTGCAACTTTGAAAATACACTAAAAATAGTGGGAGATGAGTTATAAACTGAATAAAATATGGAATTAAAGCCTAATTAATCTAGTTTCACATAAAAGAAACTGTGAAAGCAAAAGAATTGCCTATAATGAGATATTTGAAGTTGGATGAGATAGAGTCTGAATGACTCCAAAATCCCCTGTTCTGTTTTGAGAAAATCATTATAAATTGTAAAAAAAATATCCATGAGATATAATTTATATGCTTAGAATCCTTAATGAGTCTATTTTCAATATAAATAGACAATAACATTATCTGAATTCTGAGCTATGAGATAATTGAACTTAAGTACAAAAGGGTGAATCAGAGGTAACTTTGAGGAATAAACTGTATTAATTGGAAAGACAAAAAAATTCTGGAAATTTTATGGTAGAAAGGTAAATGAGTCTAGTTTCAAGGAAAATTAACGGAACTTGATTTGGAGTTTCGTAGCTCCAGATATAAATAATTTAGTGACTGTTTCTCAGGAAGACAACTTCTAGTGAGCTTGTGATTATGTTGTAAACATTAATAAAACATGTTAATGAGTTGCTTATTGTTTTCATATGAACTTACTAAGCGTAAAGCTTACTCCCTCTTTCTTTCCTTTATTCCCTAGGTTGTCAGGTTAGCTCGGGTTGGGGGCCGTCAGAGATATTATCACACTGTTGAGTTTACAATATCGATGTAAGTAAATCCAAGTGTTTCCGAGTCTATGGCATGCATAGGGTTGTAAAATTGAGTAGGTAATATATGATTTAGCCAAAGGCATTGGCTTGTGGTTAAGGTAGTATGTATTTTTATGAATTGGCCTATGTCGGTTAATAATGTTATGGACCTATATAATTATTCTTATGCTTGTATGTTATTATCTATTGTGATGTGGTTCATAGCATGATTGTTAGCAATATTTTTTAAAAAAATAGCTTCTTAAGTGCTTGAGTGTCCCCGATTTGGTCCCGGACCACCTTGAATAAATGTTTTGGACCTCGTAAGCCCGTTTAGGGGATAGTATGTGTGTGAAGTGAAAAGTTTTAAATTGATCAAAAAGAAATTTTACGGCCGATTTTACATGATTGAGTTTAAGTCCGATAGCACCTCGAACCCTGTTCCGGCGTTGAATACAGGCGAGGGGTGTTACAATTGGAGATCTTGTCACACTATCCAACTATCATAATGGTATTTTTACACTTTATGACTTTGGTTATATGGCATGCATAGGCTATGGTTATTTGGTATGTCTTTGAGTAATGAACTTATAGCCATGTGATTTGGCTAGTGATTGATGTAGATGTTGGTGTGTATTTGGCCATATAATTTGGCTTATTTTGTGAATCTAGTATATGATATGTGATGTATATAATTCTTTGTATCATGGTATAATTTGATGAGTTTGTGGTTGGATTCATGATGTTTATAGACATAATGAATATGATGTTTTAGCATGGAATTGAGGATTTGTTTGGTTGTTGAATTGGTGAGTTATAGGTTGACATATATTTGTATAAATTAAGGCTTTGAATCTTGATATTTCGGTATGTGAATGGATTGTTTATATAGCTTAAATTTGAGGCATATGATGAGTGTACTATATTGGTAATAAATCATGTTGTTTTGTTATGCATTTGGGTTATTTAATAGCGATGGTTTGAATGTTGGAGTGAAAGTATTTGATAAGAGATGAATTGTCTATGAAATGGTATGGTCTAAGATCTTATTTAGTATTCAAAATGGTATTATATGACTTGTTGTAGGTATGCAAAATGCAAGTGAGTAATGTGTGTGACAGCCTTAAAATGACCCTAGTCGGAATGTGGTTTCGGGACCACAAAACCGAGGCATAAAATATATTTAATGTTCATTTAGAGTTATAAATTTGAATTTCATTAAAAAGGACTTAGTTGTGAACTTTGAAGGTAAACTAGCTAGATGTGTGATGACTAATAAATGCATGCATGCAAAATAGGGGACTTGCATGTCAAATTACCCACTTTGATGATAGTGGATGGTAATGATGACCTAGTTTGTCATTTTGTATTTTGTTTGTGGCTAATTAATAATAATAGAAATAAAAAAAAAGGGAAATTAGTTGTCATAAAATTTAATTGATACAACAAATAAAATAAGGATTGTTGAAAAAAAAAAGAGTTCATCTTCTTCTCTTCACCATAGCCGAACCTCAAGTGAAGGAGAGTGGAAATTCTTCCTAGTTGATTTGGTCACCACTTAGGCAAATTGGAGGTATGTTCATGATTTTTGCTTTTGAAATTTGGTGAAATAAAGATGGATGCTAAGTTATTTGCTTTGTTTTGAATGAAATTTGAGTTGGTTGTGCCATGGGGAAAATCGGCCATGGTGCATGTCTTCTTGGGTGATGTTTTGTTAGATTTTCCTTGTTTTGAAGGTGATTTCTAAGGGAATTTGAGCTTCATAACATAAAATCCTTGTGTGATAGACAAGATGTGATGTTCGGCCATGTGAGTAAAAGTGGAGAAATTGTGCTTTCCCTAATGCTTGTGTTTAATAATGGAATATGGGTGTTGTTTGAGCTTGTCTTAGGGTCCTCTCCTTTGTTTAAAGTGAAAAATTTCTTGAGCCTTGAGGATGAGGGCATTCGGCCTTGTCAAGTTGTGGTTAGGGAGTTTTGTTTTGCATTTAAGAGCTTGTTAAAGCTTGTTAATAGACTCTATGATGTTAAAATTCATAAGAGTTGGATTTGTGAGTTCAAATTAGTAAGATTAAAATTTTAGAGAGGATTAAAGCCTAAGGGACCTTCGGTTCTTTGAATGATTGAGTTGCTGTGCTTTTGATTGTATTTTGATCTTGAATTTGATAAATTGATTATGCAAATTGTGACACATATTTTGTAAAATGAGCTTGATGAACATTGCTCATAATTTCACTAAGTATTCGGCTATGGGAAAGTTTGTACATGAACTTAGTATATGTTAATTTGATTGATTTGGATATGATGGATTGAATAAAGGACCATGCTTGGATATGGCCGAATGGCCTTAGTGTGTATGCATTAGAAAGAGTAATAAAACTAATTGGTCAATTTATGCTTGTGGGAGCTTCTTGGTTAAAGAAATGACCTATTCGGCCATGTGCTTACAATCTTCGATGTTTGTTTTGATAATTGGTGTCTTAAGAGTGGTATAATGGTTAAAATGAACATGAAATATGTACATTGTGTTAAGGTCAATGACTACTCTAAATGGTGCCTTAGGAATTGCTATGTTTTAAGCATGTGCATAAGAACACTAAAGAGTGAATTTGGTATAAAATCTGCTTGGTACAGCAGCAGTAACGTGTTTTGGAAAAATCACCATAAATTGTACGAGTTGAATTAGAGGCTGAATAAATTTTGTAATTGAAGCTTAATGAGTCTAGTTTCTTATAAAATAAACTTTGCAAGAAAAGGAATTTTTGATAAATAGATTTTTAGAGTAGAGTGAGACAGTGTCAGATTGACTTTGAAGTCCCCTGCTCTGTTTTTGGAAAATCACTATAAATGGTATAAAAATTGTTATGAGACAAAATTTATATGCTTAGACTCCTTAATGAGTCTAGTTTCGAATGAAATAAGTAAGGGCATATTTGGAATTCTGTACAAGGAGAAATTTGGTTCGTAGTATAGAGTGGTCAGTTTACTCAAACAGTGAAATAGGGAAACTTTGAGAAAATTCTGGTATTGATTGGCCAAACCAAAAATTATGAAATTTTTATGGATGGAAGATAAATGAGTCTATTTTCATACAAAATTAACGGCACTTCAATTGGAGTTTCGTAACTCCAGTTATGAGTAAATTATTGAATGCTGCTCAGAAAATCAGCTTGTTGAGACTTATGATATGTATGTGAAATGATCGAATGTGTGTATGTGTTTGCAATGAGAAAAATATGCATGTATTATTTGAATATAAGTGAAAATGATCCATTGAGATGCTTGAATAAGGATTAATAAAAATTAAATGTTTTATTTAGCTCAAGAGCATAGAGGGACGAGTTCGGATAAAGGGAAGGCCAAAGTGGTCGAATAGCCAACTCGTAAATTATCGGGGAAGTTCAAGGTAAGTTTTGAGTAATCGAATTTGGTATTTAAGTTAAAATGCCATGATATACATGCTGATATTTGAACGATGTTCCATTGAGAAAGAAGCCTTATTCATGTTTGTTATATGGCCGAATGGCTCATAGAGAAAATGACCGAAATTGAGCTTTGAAATGCATTTGCCTATGTATGTTTGATCATTGGGCCGAAAGTTTAGAAAAGAAGAGTATATGTGTATAAGTTTGAATTATATGTATAATTATGATATAAAGTCGAGAAGCATGTTACATGTTGGTATGCACATGAATTGATTGAATTGCAAATGAAATCTTGCTATGTGAAACTTGGCTACATGTGAATATATAAGTGTATGAGAATTTGAAATGTGAATCCGGGGTTAATTCCCGCCGACTATATGTGGAGACTATGTCCGGGTTAAGACCCGAAGGCTATATGCAGAGATGATGTCCGGGTTAAGACCTGAAGGCTATATGCGGAGATTATATCCGGGGAAAAGACCCGACGGCTATGTATAGAAATTACCCGAGATAGAGATCTCGAAGATGATGCGAGAAAAACCTAAGACTACTGGTCTTCAAGGTAACGAACGCTAATGAATTCCGCTGAAAGTGTTAAGTTATACAGGTATGTACCTTTGGCTTACATGCTAGCTGGATTTTTGGGCCAAATATTAAGGTCGTTATATGATTTCATATGTGTTTATGAAATGAGATTATTAATATAGTCTAAGTACAATTGGCCTATGTGAAATGTTATGTGAATTAATGAGACATGTATATGTTTACGTGAACTTACTACGAGTGAAAGCCCTCCATTTTCATATGTAATGTGAATGTATATGTTGGAAAAAGGGTGACTTACCCAAAGGAAGAGGGAAACATAGTTACGAATAACTATTTTAGGATTGAATGCTTTATCTGTGACACCGCTTAAAACTTACTAAGCATTGTAATGCTTACTCGTTTGCCTTGTTTCCTCTGTTTTATAGATCTCATTTGGAAGCTACGGACTCGGGGATTGAAGCCTTAATCACCAACACTATCGCTGTTATTTTGGTACTTTTGATGGTTATTTTGGGTCAATGGCATGTATAGGCTATTTTCCTTCGGTTGAATCAAACTTCATTTTGAGTTGTAAATATTTCTAGCCATGCGAAAATGGCTTGCTTAGTCTTTAAGTTTGATTATATGTGTTGAAATGATTCTCGTACGATTCGATGTTGTGGCATGATGTTTAGTTAGTACCCAATATGCAATGACTTTTCTTCTATGATGTTTGGTAATTAAATTGTTCGATTTAGCCATTTTGTTAGTAGCCACAAGGTAGAGATTTGCTAACTTGCTTATAGAATGATTTTAATGAGTTATAATGTTCTGCCGAACCGACCTATAAGTTTCATATTCAACTTTAGAACTCAATGAACTCACGTCTAGCTTTGTATCTACGAACCTCGGTAGGATGTATCTAGTTAAGTAATGCCTTAATACCCTATTCCGGCGACGGACGAGGGTGTAGGGTGTTACAATGTGGGTTGTAAATAGCCTATTTTCATCCACACGATTGAGTACACGGTTGTGTGGCTCGACCGTGTGTGGCACATGGCCTTGGTACACGTCCGTGTGTCCCCTGAAGTTGTAATAAAAACCAAGTCTGTGAGTTACACGACCTAGACATACGAGCATGTGGTTGGCCGTGTGACCCAAGTTAGTATGTATGCTCTATTTTCACACGGCCTGTGACACGGGCGTGTACGTAGCCCTGTGAGGCACACGGCCTGTTCACACGGGTGTGTGACCTGTGAATGTTTGAAATTTTTCTAAGTTTCCTAAAATTTTCATATGTTTTTAGTTTAGTCATGAACCTTCTCTAAAGTATGTTTAAAGCCTCGTAGGCCCTTATAAGGGACAATGTGATTATATTTGATTGAAGTTACGTGGACATGAGTATTGAATGAAAAATGTTTGCTTAATGGTGTAATTTGATCGGTAATACCTCGTAACCCTATTCCAGTGACGGATACGGGTTAGGGGTGTTACATTTTATTCGTAGCAGAGCTACGGTTTAGTTGATTTTGTAACATCCCGATTTTGGGCCTAGTCAAAAAAGTGGTTTTGAGGCCACAAATTCGACAAGGAAAACATTATTTTTATTATATTTTTATGATCTATGATTTCACGAAAAGATTTTATGAAAATTTCGTTTGAAAATTTCGACATTTGGGCACTCAATTTAGTCAAAAGGACTAAATTGTAAATAGTGCAAAAGTTGAGTTCCATATGTTAGAAGTGTACAATTGTTATGAAGTTTTAAATTTAAGGTCCTTAAATAGTAATTAGACCATTGGTTAAATTTTTGGACAAAAATGGGCATGAATAAGACCAATTTGAAAGAAAAGTCTTTAAGGGCATTTTGGTCATTTAGTAATTTAAAAGAATTAAAAAGGGAAAATGAAGTAAAAAATTGCTCATCTCCTTCCTCAAGGCTGAATATAGCATGAAGAAACCATGGCTAGGGTTTTTCAAGCTTCCAAGCTCGATTGTAAGTTTGTTCTAGCCCCGTTTTTAATGATTTTTACGTTTTTGAAATCCCAGTAACATGATTTCTCTATTTCTACCATTTATTTGAGCTAGGGTTTGATTTCAAAAGTTGACCCATGTTGAATAATTGTGTATTTTGATGAATTATGGTAGATTATGCATGTTTATGGTTAGAGAAATGGTTTTTGCCGAGTGATTTTCGACGAAAACGTCTGAAAGGACTAAATCGTAAAAGTTATAAAATTGGTCATAAGTGAGTTTTAATGAGAATTGTGGGCTGCCATATATATGAAATGGTTCAGTTAGGTAGTTAGGCCTAAAATGCAAAGAAATTGGATAAAAATTTATTTCCGAGCTTTAGGGCAAAAGTGTAAATATGTAAAAGTTTAGGGGTAAAAATGTAAATTTTGTAAAAATATGTTTTAGGTCCGAAATGATTAGTACAGTGATTAAATAACTGAAATATGATATTTTAGATCCCGAAAAATGAGATTTGGACCTAAAACGGGGGAAAAATCGAAAATAGAGAAAGTTGGTCAAAATGGCCGTATTGGTATCGAGGTCAGTTCATGTGTTTAATAAGCATTTAATTAAGCATGTTTGAATGCTGAATTGATATATTAGTTATAAATGTTTTAGTATTAATTTTTTATTATAATGATAAAAATTGAGAAATGTTCGATAATGATTCGACATTAAAAGTGAGAATTCAAATAAGTTTACATATAAGATCATTGTGGTAATGTGGCTTCGTATAAGATCAAGAAAGAATCGAATATCATAAATTGAGGAAAGTAAGATAAATTGAGAATATGATGAGATTAAGAATGTAAGTATGTAAGTTGAGTAGCATTTTACTATTATGAAATTGTTGCTATTATTATTGAGTTATATGACTGGCCTTGAGAATTTTAAGCAAGTATGTTTTAGCTATGAATTGCCAAGACATTAATATTTCAAAGTCCATGTTTATAACATGGCAATTAAGGAAGAATCGACGGAAAAAGACCATGGTTGACCCATGGCAACATAAGATAAGGATACCAAGTAAGACCATGCCAAGGCATGGCATTGGTAAGTTTTACAAGGCAAGGAAATCATGTAAGACCATGTCAAGACATGGCATTGATAAGTTACTATAAGGCAAAGATCCCATGTAAGTTCATATTAGACATATGGCATTGGCACGTTGAGACAGTTGAGGAACATCCCATGTAAGTCCATATTAGACATATGGCATTGGCAGGTTGAGACAGTTGAGGAACATCCCATGTAAGTCAATAGTAGACATATGGCATTGGTAGATTGAGACAGTTGAGGAACATCCCATGTAAGTTTTTATCAGATATATGGCTTTGGCAACACAGGGAACATCTCATGTAAGACCATGCCTAGAACATGGCATTGGCAGCTATTATCAGGCAGGGAAACCCAAATACCCTTAGTATCCCAAACGGTTCATCGGGCTAAAATATAGGCTATGTTACAAAAAAGTTCAGGTAAAGGAATAATAAACAGGAAAGTTAAAGAGTAAATAGAGAACTAAAATAAAGATTTTGTTAGTTGATGATATTAAAAGTATTTTAATGAGTATATTCAAGTATTAAGTAAGTGATAAGTTTTCAATTATCCTTATGACACTTTCTGACATGATTAGCAATATGCCTATATATTATGAGAGAATATTAATGTGTTAAGTGAGATGTTGCAGGTACATAAGCAAGCTATTAAGTAGGGTATTTTTTTTTTATTCCGAGCCTTTGGTAAGGTTACCAATGAGTAATATGGGAAAGTAAGAACTTTACCTTATTTATGCAAATTATGAAAGCTTAATAATAAGCTAAATTCATTACTAATGCCTATTATTTTACATTGGAACTACTAAGCTTTATAAGCTTACCTCTTTCCTTTCCTCTTTTCTAGAGTTTTATCAAACAAGCTCGGGTTAGAGATCATCGGAGATCGCTTCACACTTTCGACTATCAAGTTACCAATTAGGTATTTTCATTGACACGTTTTTAGTTATGGCATGTATAGGGACTTGGCCATTTTGTGTGTATGTCCTTATGATATGGCTAAATAAGAACATGTGTTGATGTTATGTATGCCTAAATTAGGTTTACTGCAAAGAAATTATGGAAGAGTAAAAGTTGGTTATGAAACAGTTTTGGGACAGCAGCAACGATGTGATTTTGAAAAATCACTAAAAATTGTAGAAATGGAATTGAATGGTGAATGAGATATAGAATTAAATCTTATTGAGTATATTGTCATAGGAAAGAAACATAGTAAGCAAAGGAAGTCTGTATTTTGAGATCTTTAAACTCATATGAGACTGGTTTAGAGTGGCTTCGTGATCCCCTGTTCCGATTTTATAATTTCACTAGAAATTGTACAAAAAGAATTATAATGTATAATTGATTTTTAGTGAAGAGAGGTCTGGTCTGTTGGACTGCAAAACAGGGGAACTTTTAATGAATAAACTGTACTAATTTGCCAAACCAAAAATTCTAAAAAAATTATGGTAAGAAGATATATGAGTCTAGTTTCAGGGAAAATTTTTCGAATTTAAATTTTGAGTTTTGTAACTCGAGTTATAATTAATTTAGTGACTGTTACGTAGGTGGATAGGTTTATGATAAATAGTGAAATAAATTGTTTTGATATGTGTAAGTAATCAGAAAATTTTTAATGTTCCCGGTTGGGTCCCGAACCGTTTCAATTACATATTTTAGGGCCTCAGGGCCCTTTTTAGGGATATATCGGATGAATGTGAGTGAATTAATATGAATGTGAGTGAATTAATTTTAAAAGTAAATTTTTATGCCCCGAATTAGTAAGATAAGTCTGGTAATGCCTTGTGCTCGACTCCGGTGACGGTCTCGGGTAAGGGGTGTTACAGATTCTAGGACTAACGTAGCATATGTGAGTCTAGCTATACATGCCATATTTAACCTATGATAGTTTGATATCTCCTGACACTGATAAATTTTTTTTATTTAGACAGATATTCTTTTCGACAGAGCTAATCTCAATAGTGGAGAATGTGGTACTCAAATATTTAAGTGAAAATGTGTTTATGATGAGTTGAAACTCATAAAGGTATGAATGAGAGTGCATGATATTTGTTATTGATAAATATTATGCTATGTGCATGTATATGTGAGTTAAATTTGAGGCTTTACAACCCTCACCTCCCTTACCAGTAAAGTGTTATAATGAAATATAAAAGATTTAGATTGAATAAGCTCACAAGTGTAAAATTTTAGAGTTATGTAATTGAAGGGTTAATATTATGAATAAATAAGAGAATGAATCAGCATGTAAAGACAGTACTAGAAGAGATGTTGGATTATTCTGAAGGCCATTCGGATTATGCAAAGTCACTATTAAGGAAGAAGTTGACTTCGATGAAAGAAAATATTCAAGTATGATATCTAAAGAATGTATTAACTCAAAGTTCCACTGAATTGATTTCTGTTAGTGATGTGATAATGGGAAACTAGTTATGACAGAAATATATAATGGAATTGTAACAGCCCATTTCCGAGTCTGATTGAAACAGGTGGTTTCGGAACCACTTAACCGAGTCAAAATATTTATTTTATTATTTTAATAAGTTTTATAGCATGATAGAGTTATAGTACAAAAGTTTCGTGAAGAAATTTTACTGATTAAATAGTTAATTCGGTAAAAAGAACTAAATTGCGTAAAGCGATAAACATGAGTCCTATTAGTAAAATTGCTTAAATGACTATGGCTTTAGCATTAGAAGTCCTTACATTGAAATTTTACCTTCATTAATATGAATGGACATCAGTGGACATTGATTTATTGTAACATCCTGAATTTGGGCCTAGAAGTATTAGGTTTTGAGTCTGGATTTGAATAAAAGAATAAATTGAGAAGTTTTAAATATTATTGTTTAAAAAAAACATTTTTAAATTAAATTACTATTAGAAATTCTTGCTGTATTTATTATTACTGATATTTTAAATTCTTACTGTATCTATTGATGTTTTTAAACTTTTATGAAAATTATAAAATTATTTTTATTATTATTATCAGCATCATTATACTTATTAGATACAAATATGTTTATAAAATTATTGTTGTTAATTTAGTGTTCAAATTAAAATATTATTAAAAAATTTTACTGTATTTATTTTTACTGATTTATGAAAATTATAACTATTATTATTATTGAGAAAAAAATTACTGTATTTGAAATTTTTATAAAAATATATTTATAAAATTATTATTTTTATTATTTTTATTTTTATTACTTATATAAAAATATATATGACATTAGTACTAATTTTGTGTTTAAATTCAGTTTTTAAATGAATTTGGAAGTATTTAAAGTGTGGGAAAACTTTTGGTTCAATCCAAGACTTTAGCAAAGAAATTAGTTTTTGTTTGTTAGGGGAACTGGTCAATAAGGCTTTAATAATTAAGTTGGCTAAATTTGTCACGAAGGGAAGTCTGGTTCAGTGGCAGAGGCGCTAGGGGGTTGTTGGAGTGCCTAGGTTCAAGGCACGGTGTACGCATAAGTTGTTTTTATTTTTAGAAGCCAGGTTGCGCTTAAGTAAGGATTAAAAGGAGTTGCTGGCGAAATATGCCACAAAAAGGCTTGTGGCGCAGCGGCAGCAGTGTGTTAGCCACTCCACGAGGGCCTGGGTTCAAGCCACAATGCGCGCGAGATGTTTGGTTTTTTTTAAAGGCGGGCTAGGACTTCAGCAGGTATAGGTTAAGATTAATTGCGAGCATATTATATTAAAGAGGAACACTTGGTGCAGTGGCTAGCAGCAGGTTGTGAAGCGCAGGGATGGAAGCAGGTCTGGAGTTTGAGTCTCACCTCACACGCGGAAGGTAGAATTTTGCTGCACGCATGGGGAAGGAGTTGGAGTCCGATCGCGACTCCTCCTAGCAGCAGGATGGAGCGGTCGAAGCGGCATGGAGTGCTGCTAATTTGGTGGGGGGATTTGGATTCATCCAAATCCAATTGTTGCTAAAATCAAGGAAAGAAATTGAAAGCAATTTAATTTATTTTGGATAGATTCTAAATCGGTGGCAGCAAAATTTAAGGATAATTAAAGGAATTTCAAAAGGGATGGGAAGCTTGCTTATAGGAATCGGTTTTTTTAATTTTATTGCCTTTAATGAATTATTTTCCTTTTCTTTTTGGTTCATTTTTTCTTCATCAATAGTAACCGAACCCATCTTCTTCCACCCTTCTTTCCTTCCTTTTTTCTTTATTATTCTTTTATATCCTCTCTTCTATTATTTCTATTTCCTCTCTTTCTCTTTTCTTCATCAATCCTTCTCAAAAGACCATAAGCCAAATCCTCTAGAGGTCAAATCTTCTATCTTTTCTTTTAGCCAAAACCTTCATGACTTGTGGTGTTTCAAGAGCCGACTATAGAGTGCAAACGTGGCAATTCTTGTGTTTGTGATTGGAGCTATTGTGGATCGGGATTAGATCATTATCTAGGAGCACTTGTTTGGCAGAATAACGTTGTGATAAGTGTACAAACCTTGTTCATTCATTATTTCATAATAGAAGGAAAAGCCGAAACCTTTTTGGGTAGTTAACGTTAGGGGCTTAAGGCTCCTAAAGTCTCATTCTTTGGTTCATATGTGTTTATTGAGGCATAAGGGCGATCAGTCAAGGAGTGTTACGGAGTAGCACTTGGGGAGCATCTGGCTCTAGTGGTTGGAAGTCAAACAAAGGTAATGCTAGGGATTATATTGGGCTATGGTCGAATATGATAGGAGTGTGCTCATTTGTTATCATAGATTCTTAGTTTAATATTTTAGTAATCGACTGCAGGATAATCGCGTGGGAGATCTCGTTATTAATCATCGTAAATCAGGTGTGTATTGAATCCTTTCGCTAGTCTAATTCGGCAAAGGCCAATTAACTGAAAAGTTGATATTATATGGGCTTGTGAGTGTGTGAATGCTCACAAGATGATTGGAAAATCGTGGGATCTGTAACCGTAAGTGGTAAGTTGGGTGAGTGTGCAGTTTCGTGCACTTTGGTAAGTTGGGCCTGGATGGGTCGAATGTGGGCCCAATGGGCTTTTGGACCCATTAGGTAAAAATAGGTAATAAGTATGTTCTATTAGACTGTAGGATTGAAACTGCTAAAATCGGTAACTGAATATGAAACTTGGACAAAATGGGCTTAATTTACTAATAGGTGCTATAGGGCCCATTAGGGGTTTTAGGGCCCAGTAACTGGAACTTGGTAAAAATTGTTAAATTGACTGCTAAGACGGAAATAATGATTGTTAGTGACTGTAACATGCTTGAAACTTGTGATAATAGTGTAAATGACTAAAATACCCTTTAGAGTGCGAAATTACCATTTTACCCGTAGGTGTAAAATGACCATTATACCCCTATGGCTGAATCTGACTGAATTGTATGATTTACTATTTTTGTTTACTATATGCCATATCATGATATCTATTGCATGGGGTTTGGGTTTATGATGGAGGAAGCGTTCTGGCAGCCTTGCTGCAATCTGGTGGCCTCGCCACATATATATCTGTTCTGGTGGCCTTGCCACATATATCTGTTCTCGTGGCCTCGCCACAATATCTGTATTTGGTGACTCTGTCACAATATCTGGCAGCCTCGCTACAAATTCTACAGTGTGTAGCGGTTGGGTGGGTCGAGTAGCTTACCCACATGGTGTGATGGTTGGTACGGGTAGTGTGTAGCGGTTGGATGGGTTGAGTAGTCTCCCCACATGGATCATGGGCTTGCATTCATGCATTGTAATCATTAATACTGTTCTGTTACTGTAATGGGCCTCTGGGCCGTACTGCTATATGTAAAGGGGCTAAGGCCCAGTTTACTATTATCTGAATAGGGCTTCAGCCCAGTATCTGACTGAGATTGGTTTAGGCTTAGGCCAATAGGCTTGAGTTGACTTGGGCTTTGGATGGGCTTCTGTACACACTGAGTTTTCCAAACTCACCCCTTCTTCTTCCATCCTTGCAGGTGAGCCTTAGAGTGGTGGACTTGGAGCTGGGAGGGATTAAGAGTGGCCACTTGGACTGGACTGATGGTTTAAATCAAGTTAATTATTTCAGTTTAATCTTAATTACTTTTATTTTGATTTTGGGTTTGTAATAAGGGCCTTTTAATAATTTTTAATTTGTTTTAGCTTAAGTATGATATTATATAAATTGTTCTTAATAGGTTAGCTTTAGGGCACGATTTTATAAACGCTACTTGTTTTCAAAATATCTCGATAAGTAGAGCAAAGCTTCCGCAACGTAAATGTTTTTCACAAATGTATATCTTCAATACTTTTAACTTAATTTGTTCATAGACAAATCACAAGGTTAAAGTATGGCAATGGATGTGTGCATGTCTAGGAGTGGATCTAGGAAGAGCTTGGTACTTAAGCAGTCTAAATGACTCACCTCCTCTTCTTTTGAATCCTACCTGGTGCATAGTATCCATTCACTTTCAGCCATGACAAAGAGGATTTGATTTTCTGATAACCTAAAATGTTTTTAAAATAACATATTTTCCGCAAGTACAGATGTTTACGAGTTTTCAAAATTTCCCATAAGATTTAATAAGGTTGTTTACATTGTTTTGATTATTACAATGTATCATGTTTTGATAAAGCTAAGGTTTTATGCAAATTTGACGGTAAAAGTTTCTAAACATTACGAAGGGTTTTCAATGAAAACATGGTTTTCGAAAAACACTTCAATGTGACACACCAGACTTGGCCGTAACGTCTGGGCCGGGTTTGGGGTGTTACATTTATACTTTACGATATTAATTTAATAAGGCTAATATAGTAAATGGCTTATTATTTTATGTTAAATAAAACAAATACATAAAATGTGCTCATTTTCATCATTTTTGTTGAAATTGAAGAAGGAAATAAGGTTTCATGCTTTCAAACATTCGGCTAAGCTTAAATCCTCAATTAAGGTACGGTTTTTATTCGGTTTTTAATGATTGTTATATTTTTGAGCTCATTGCAGCTCGATCTAGCTAGCCCGTACCTCAATTTCTGAAATTGGTGATGGTTTTGAAATGTGACATTGTCGAATACATGTATATTTTGGTATTTCTTGATAGATTATTAAAGGTTGTTAATAGATATACAAGTTTTATAAAGTGATTTTTAAGAAAATTTAGCAATAGGGATTAAATTGAAAAAGATAAAAATTTTGTGGTTAGAAATGTGAATAAATGAAAGATATATGCTTGTATGGTATATAGAATATTCAGCTATGAATGGGTATATGGAGATTTGGTGTATTTTGCATATTTATGTATTAAGGATTAAAGTGTCAAAGTATTGAAATATAAGGACTATTTCGTAAATATGCCAAAATACATTTCTATGGATTAAATTGAATGATTTGGTGAATAAATGGATTAATTTGAATTCATATAGATCAAGATAAATAAATACCAAAACTTGACATGGGAAAACAAAAGGTAGACGAGTAGATATCGGATATACGAGCGATTACGAGCTAGGTTCGTATAATTAGAATTGAATTTATATTTATAATTGAAGTGATTGAATTGCATATTGTATGAATGTATATATGAATTAATGGATCGAAATGCCTATTGGTTACATGATCTGATTAAGTACCGAGTCTCGTTTGAACTATAGAACGTTGCAGGATACAAGTGACATGTCACTAGGGATACCGTTTAGTCGAGCTCTTGCATTCATTACGAACTCACCACAGCTCGTATGAGCTTGCCGTTCAGCCTTCGGGCTTACAGTTTCACCTCTTATGAGCTTACCATTTCTGCTCCATAGAGCTTATAGTTTAGCTCGTTTGACCTTACAGTTTACCGGCTCAGGAGGAGCATACTGATTCTGGCTTGAAAGAGCCTACATGATGAATTGACGGATTAACGATTATACACTTAATGTGTATCACCCGAGTATCCCTCGATGTTTTCGAAGGTTTAATGGGCACTATACTAATTTGAACATAAATATTATATGTTATAAAGGTTACATGGTTTACATGAATTACAAAGTTTACATGATGATTTACGTGACATATGGTACATGAATTACATGGTTTACATGATTTGTATGTACATGAGTGAAGATGATATAAATGAATTGACACAAGAGTATATATGTTATGAAATGAATAAACACAAGAGGTATTAGAGATGTATAGATGAAATGTTATATGGTTTATAAGAATTATGGAAATGAAAGATGATATGCGACATGATATATGTATTGGAATGTTACATGAATGTTATGCTTGATTTCATCCTCTTTAATGCATGAATATATGGTTGTTATGTAACTAACATGTGAATGGTGTTTTGATTAGGCATTGTGGACACATGACTTGGTTTTATAATGCTTTTTAATGCTTCAAATGTTGAATTGGTAAGTTTAATTCTATATTATACGGGCTTACCAAGCTTTTAAAGCTTACTCTGTTTATTTTTCCTATGTTTAATAGATTTCAAAAGCTAGCTCAATTTCGAACAAAATCGGAGATTGCCATCACACTATCTAAGCAAGCTTTTGGTACTTTTGGAACTTATGCAAATGTTGTAAATATGGCACGTATAGGCTAGTTTATAAGGTGAATTGTATGGTCACTTGTGCATATGAATTTGATTTGAATCTTAGTATTTTTTATCAAGCTATGTGATATGGCTTGAGTTGGAAATGGTTGGCTTGTTATGGAAGTATTATATGATGTGTTCATTTTGTGATAAACTTAGTTATTAGCATTTTAGCATGAATAATATGTGATTATGATTATCTTGATATGAATGATAAAATGGGGTTGATATGGATTTGAAAGTGAGATTTATGTGCATATGTGTAACTGATTGTAATGGTCGTTTTGAAAAGTGTTTACTTGATATTTGGGTAAGTAGTGTAGGTATAAATTTGTATGTTTGAAATATGAAATATTAGTACTTGGTATGGAATGGATACATGAAAGTTGGTGTATGTTTGTGTTATAAATGGCATTGAGTCTATTGATTATGAAATGGTATATTATGTGTCTTGAATTGGCTGAAATGGTTGCTTATTTATGCCTATAAATGTTGTGCATTTTATGCTTGAAGGTACAAGGCAAAATGAGGTGTGAAAAATCGCTTAAACCAATCCTATTTCGTGCCACATGGCCTGAGCTCACGGGCATGTGTCTCGACCGTGTAACCCCTGTTTTGTAGCTATTTAAGTCAGTGTGGCACACGGTCTAGACACACGGGTGTGTCTGGTGACAATGTGGCCGAATCAGGATTCAACATGGGCTAGACACACGGGCATGTCTGGTGACCATGTGACCAAGTCAGTGTTGCACACAGGCTAAGGCATGCGAGGGATGGCCGTGTGAGGTACATGGCCTGGGCACACGGGCGTGTGCCCTATTTTAAAAGAAAAATTTTCTAAGTCTTCTATAAGATTTCAAATGTTATCGATTTAGTCCTTATTGTACAATTGGATCTTTATATGTCTTTTTTAAGTATAATATAAATATGAATGATTGATATTACTGAATTGAGTTAATGTTTGTTAAAAGGTTAAATTTTTACTATTCTGAACTGTGTTATAATTCTGGTAATGCCCCTTACCTATTTCGGTGACTGTTACAGGATAGGGGTGTTACATTTTATTTGTATCAGAGCTATGATTTAGTCAATTCTAGGACTACCGTAGTGTATATGAGTCTAGCTATGCATGCCATATATATATAAACTGCGATAGTGTGATATATCCTAACAACTTTTGAATATTGTTTTATATAGTAAATGTATCCAAATTGAGCAATAGTCGACGATGTTGAGAGTAATGCGCCAGCTCCCGCTCAAGGGATTGTGCCTACCGAATCGAGTAGCACCATAGGCAGTAAAGGAGAAGCTAAACAAGCTTTCTTCCAAATGATGTCTGAATGGTTTTTCGAGCTCCCGCTCAAGGGACTATGCCTGTTGAATCGAGTACCACCACGGGCAGTCAGGGAGAAGCTAAACAAGCTTTCTTCCAAATTATGTCTGAATGGTTTTCTGAGTTTGTGCAAGCAAACCCGGTTGCTCAACAACTTCCATCCCCACCAGTTCCCCAACCAATCCTTGAAAATATACGAGGCACAGATCCTTTAAGATTTAATAGACCTCCTGTTGATAAGATACGTAAATATAGGGCCGAAGAATTTTGAGCTACAGCTAGTGATGATGCTACGAGTGCCTAACTCTAGCTTGAAAATAGGATCAAGGTATTCGAGGAATTATCATATATATGGGATGAATGTTTGAAATGTGCCATTTCCTTATTACGAGATTCGGTAAACCAGTGGCAGAATACCTTAATATCTTTCGTTCTGCGAGAACGAGTTAACTGGATTTCTTTTAGACTAAATTCTGAAAGAAGTACATTAGTCAGCGATTCATCAACCAGAAAAGAAAAGAGTTCCTTGATTTGAAATAGGGCCGTATGACGGTAACCGAATATGAAAAAGAGTTTGTTCAACTTAGTAAATATGCTCGTGAGTGCATCTCTACCAAAGCTATTATATGTAAAAGGTTTGAGGATAGACAAAATGAAGATATACGATTGTTAGTCAGAATACTTGAACTGAAAGAGTTCGTAGTTCTGGTTGATAGGGCTTGTAAACCCGAAGAACTTGATCAAGGGAGAAGAAAGGATTATTTTGAAACAAGAAAGTCTAAAAAGAGATTTGCAAGTAAGTTGCATCAGTCCGGATCGAAGAAATCTAAAGATTTTCATCCCTGTTCCACTACTTCTGTGGGTATATCGATCAAACATAGAGATGCAAGATCATTCAATTTGAAGCCTCAAACAATGTCCGTAGCGTGAGAAATATAGGACCTGGTTGCAAGCATTGTAACTAAAAGCAGTATGGTGAGTGCCGACTGAAAAGTGGAGCATGTTTCAAATGCAGATCAGTTGATCATTACCTACAAGACTGTCTAGAGAGATCTACCGTTGATAGAGAGTAATCCGTAAAAGTGAGCAATATTGTTACTAGAGGTAGACCTGAGACACGAGATTCAAATGTTAGATTTGAGACACGCGCACCTGCTCGAGCCTATGCTATACGTGCACGCGAGGAAGCCTCGTCGCCTAATATTATCACTGGTATCTTTTCTCTTTATAACACTAATATAGTTGTGTTGATAGGTCCTGGATCAACTCATTTGTATATCTGTATGGAACTAGTGTTTAAAAAGAGTTTACATGTCGAGTCTACAGAATTTGTAGTTAAAGTATCAAATCTGTTAGGCAAGTCAATATTAGTTGATAAATTTGTAAGAAATGTCCATTGATGACCTGGGGATACTATTTTTTGGATAACTTGATGCTCCTATCGTTTGATGAATTTGATGTGATACTGGGTATGGATTGGCTGAATATGCATGATTTGGTTGTAAATTGCAGATTAAAAAGTATAGAATTCAAATGCCAGAACGGTGAAATTCTTCAAATTGAATCAAATGATTCGAATGAATTACCGGTCGTGATATCTACTATGCGAGCTCAGAAATGTGTGAAAAAGGGTTGTAATGCGTACTTAGCATATGTACTATATACTAAGGTGTCGAAATTGAAGATTGAATCTGTACCGGTTGTCTATGAATTTCCAGATGTATTTCTAGAAGAATTATCGGGTTTATCGTCGATCAGAGAGGTTGAATTTGGCATTGAATTGTTACCGAGTACAACACCGATATCAATAGCTCCATACAGAATGGCATCGACTGAATTGAAAGAGTTAAAAGCACAATTACAAGAATTAACTGAAAGAGGATTTGCACGACTGAACTTCTCACCTTAGGGTGCACCGGTATTATTCGTGAAAAAGAAAGACGGGTCAATGAGAATGTGTATTGATTACAGGCAGCTGAATAAAGTCACTATAAAGAACAAATATCCTCTATTGTGAATCGATGACTTGTTTTATCAGTTGAAAGGGGCTACAGTATTTTCAAAGATCGATTTAAGATTAGGCTATTATCAATTGCAAGTTAAAGACTCAGATATACCGAAGACTGCTTTCAGAACGTGGTACAGTCACTATGAATTTTTAGTTATGCCTTTTGGTTTAACTAACGCTTCTACGGTGTTTATGGATTTGATGAATCGTATATTCAGACTGCATTTAGACAGATTCGTTGTTATGTTCATTGATGATATTCTGATCTATTCTCGTGATGAGACGGAGCATACCAAACATTTGAGAATCATGTTACAGACTTTGAGAGATAAGCAATTATATGCTAAATTCAGGAAATGTGAATTTTGGCTTCGGGAAGTCAAATTTCTAGGTCATATTGTTTCTGCAAAAGGCATCAGAGTTGATCCGACCAAAAATATCTACAATATTAGACTAGAAACCACCGAAGAATGTACCTGAGATCAGAAGTTTTCTAGGATTAGTGGGATATTACCGAAGATTCGTGAAAGGATTCTCGATGATTGCAGTTCTATTAACTCGATTACTTCAAAAAGATATGAAATTCGAGTGGACTGAGAAGTGTCAACAGAGCTTCGAACAGTTGAAAGCATTGTGAACAGAGGCACCAGTTTTAGTTCAACCTGAATTGGGTAAAGAATTCGTGATTTATAATAAAGCATCGTTAAACATACTAGGCTATGTATTGATGCAAAATGGAAAAGTTATAGTTTATGTTTCTCGATAGTTGAAACCACACGAAAAGAACTATCCGACACATGATCTTGAGTTAGCTACAATAGTCTTTGCATTAAAGACATGGCATCACTATTTGTACAGTGAGAAATGCTAACTATTCATAGATCATAAAAGCCTGAAGTATTTGATGTCACAAAGAGATTTGAATCTGTGACAACGGAGATGGCTTGAATTACTGAAAGACTACTACTTTGTGATTGATTATCATCCGGGAAAAGCTAATGTTGTAGCTGATGCTTTAAGCCGAAAGTCTCTATTTGCTTTGCAAGCTATGAAGACATAGATGATGTTATGTGATGACAGATATATTTTGGTTGAATTAAAAGCTAGATCAGTATTTCTGCAAGAAATCTGCGCGGCTCAGAAAAGTGATAGCGAGTTACAAGCTAAACGACTTCAACGTGAGTCTAATTATGATTCTGAATTTACTATTGAAATTGATGATTGTTTAATGTTCTGGATTTCTATTCCAATAGGTACTAAAATTATTCAGAAGATCTTACATGAAGCATACCGTAATCGCTTTTCTGTTCATCCAGGTAGTACTAAAATGTATAATGATCTGAAGCAATTATACTGGTGGTTTGGGATGAAACGACATACACCAGAGTTTGTATTGAGATGTTTTATCTGTCAGCAAGTAAAAACTGAACATCAGGTTTATTAGAACCAGTGATGATTCTAAAATGAAATGGGATAGAGTTACAATGGATTTTGTATCGGGTTTACCCCTAACTCCGAAAAAGAAAGATGCAATCTGGGTTATCATTGATAGATTAACGAAATCTACTCATTTCAAAACGGTATGTATAGATTACTCTCTGGATAGATTAGCTGAATTGTACTTGACTGAAATTGTACGACTACATGGTGTACCGTTGCCTATTATCTCAGATAGAGACCCGAGATTCACATTGAGATTCTGGAAGACATTGCAAGAAGCTCTGGGAACGAAATCAAATTTCAGTACAGCCTTTCATCCCTAGACTGACGGGCAGCCTGAAAGAGTTATATAGATATTAGAGGATATGTTGCATTGTTGCATCCTTGAATTGGAAGGTAGTTGGGATAAACATTTACCTCTGATTGAATTTGCATATAATAACAGTTTCTAGACGAGTTTGAAAATGGCACCGTACGAAGCTTTATATGGTTGTAAATGTTGAACACCGTTATACTGGACAAAATTAGGTGAGAAAAAGATACAAGAGGTTGAATTGATCAGAGAAACAGAAGAAAAAGTGAAAGTAATTTGTGGCAGCCTTAAAGTAGCTTCGGATAGATAGAAATATACGTGGATTTGAAATGTAAAGAAATAGAATTTCAGGTTTGAGACCAAGTACTCTTGAAAGTGTCACCATGGAAGAAAATTCTCCGTTTCAGCCATAAGGGAAAGTTAAGTCCGTGATTCATCGATCCATTTGAAATTGTTGATAGAATAGGGCCTGTAGCATATCGACTATCGTTACTGTCTGAGCTTGAAAAGATATACAATGTTTTTTATGTTTCAATGCTACGTCGGTACCGATTCAATCTGTCACATGTGATCTATCCCGTTGATGTGGAAATACAGCCTGATTTATCGTACAACGATGAACCAATAAGAATTCTAGCCGTAGAAATCAAAGAATTGAGAAATAAACGTATAGCATTTGTAAAAGTTCTCTGGTGTAAACACAGAATAGAGGAAGCTACATGGGAACCCTAGGAAGCTATGCAAAAACATTACCCTAACCTATTTACCAGTAAGATTTTTGGGGATGAAAATCCCTAAAGGTCGGAGAGTTTTAATAGCCCATTTTCGCGTCTGATCGAAATAGGTGGTTTCGAAACCACTTAACCGAGTCAAAATATTTATTTTATTATTTTAATAAGTTTTATAGCATGAAAGAATTATAGTACAAAAGTTTCGTAAAGAAATTTTACTGATTAAATAGTTAATTTGGTTAAAAGGACTAAATTGCGTAAAGCAATAAACATGAGTTCTATTAGTTAAATGGCTTAAATGACTATGGCTTTAGCATTAGAAGTCCTTACATTGAAACTTTACCTTCATTCATATGCATGGACATTAGTGGACATTGATTTATGTTTTATGATACTAATTTAATAAGGCTAATATAGTAAATGGCTTATTATTATATGTTCAATGAAATAAAAACATAAAATGTGCTCATATTCATCATTTTTGCTGAAATTGAAGAAGGAAATGAGGTTTCATGCTTTCAAACATTCGGGTAAGCTTAAATCCTCAATTAAGGTACGGATTTTATTTAGTTTTTAATAATTTTTATGTTTTTAAGCTCGTTGTAGTTCGATATAGCTAGCCCGTACCTCAATTTCTAAAATTGGTCATGTTTTTGAAATGTGCCATTGTTGAATACATGTATATTTTGGTGTTTCTTGATAGATTATTAATGGTTGTTAATAGATATACAAGTTTTGTAAAGTGATTTTTGAGAAAATTGAGCAATAGGAATTAAATTGAAAAAGATAGAAATTTTGTGGCTAGAAATGTGAGTAAATGAAAGATACGTACTTGTATGGTATATATGAATATTCAGCTATGAATGGGTGTATGGAGATTAGGTGTATTTTTCATATTTATGTATTAAAGATTAAAGTGTCAAAGTATGGAAATATAAGAGTTATTTTATAAATAAGCCAACATACATGTATATGGTTTAAATTGAATGATTTGGTGAATAAATTGTTTAATTTGAATTCATATAGATCAAGATAAACAAGTATCGAAACTTGATCGGGGAAAATGAAAGGTAGACGAGTAGATATTGGATATACGAGCTATTATGAGGTAAGTTCATATAATTAGAATCGTATTTATGTTTATGATGAAGTGATTGAATTGCATATTGTATGAATGTATGTATGAATTAATGGATCGAAATGCCTATTGATTACATGCTCTAATTAAGTACCGAGTGTCATTTGAATCGTAGAAAGTCGTAGGATATATACAAGTGACATGTCACTAGGGTTACCATTTGGTCGAGCTACTGCATTCATTGCGGACTCATTGCAGCTCATATGAGCTTACCGTTCAGCCTTTGGGCTTACTGTTTTAGCTCTACGGAGCTTACCATTCAGCATGTTTGAGTTTACAATTTACCATCTTAGGAGGAGCATACTGATTCTGGCTTGAAAGAGCATACATGATGAATTGACAGATTAACAATTATACACTTAGTGTGTATCACCCCAGTATTCCTTGATGTTTCCGAAGGTTCAACGGGCACTATACCGATTTCAAACATAAAGATTTTATGTTATAAAGGTTACATGGTTTACATGAATTACAAAGTTTACATGATGATTTGCGTGGCATATGTTACTTGAATTACATGGTTTACATGATTTGTATGTACATTAGTGAAGATGATAAAAATGAATTGACACGAGTATATATGTTATGAAATGAATAAATACAAGAGGTATTTGAGATGTATATATGAAATGTTATATGGTTCATAAGAATTATGGAAATGAAAGATGATATGTGACATTATATATGTATTGGAATGTTACATGAATGTTATGGTTGATTTCATCCTCTTTAATGAATGAATATATGGTTGTTATGTAACTAACATGTGAACGGTGTTTTGATTAGGCATTGTGAACACATGACTTGGTTTTATAATGCTTTTTAATGCTTTAAATTTTGAATTGGTAAGTTTAATTCTATATTATACGGGCTTACTAAGCTTTTAAAGCTTACTCTGTTTATTTTTCCTATGTTTTATAGATTTCAAAAGTTAGCTCGATTTCAGACGAAATTGGAGATTGCCATCACACTATCCAAGCAAGCTTTTGGTACTTTTGGAACTTATGCAAATGTTGTAAATATGGCATGTATAGGCTAGTTTATAAGGTGAATTGTATGGTCACTTGTATATATGAATGTGATGTGAATCTTAGTATTTTTGATCAAGCTACGTGATATGGCTTGAGTTGGAAATGGTTGGCTTGTTATGGAAGTATTATATGATGTGTTCATTATGTGATAAACTTGGTTATTAGCATTTTAGCATGAATAATATGTGATTATGATTATCTTGATATGAATGATAAAATGGGGTTGTGTAACGCCTCGAATTTGGGCCTAGAAGTATTAGGTCTTGAGCATAGGAATAGTTAGGAGGCTGCACATAAATATTTAGTCGTGTAAGAAAGTGACACAACTGTGTATCTGCTTCGATGATTAAGTGTTCTAGGAGTGTCTGAAGAATCTTGGGTTCAAGCATGAGCAAGTGCAAAAGGTTTTGTTTTTAAAGGAATAGACACTGTCTCTAGGCAGTAGGCTTTTAAGTAAATAAGGGAAAAGCATGGCAGAAAAGAGCCTGCTGGCCTAGGGGATAAGTGGCATGTTACTAATGTCTAAGGTCTAAAGTTTGAGTCCTTGTTTGTGCAATGGAGGTTTTATTTTACTGCCTAAGCCGTATGGATAGTAGAGTTTGAACGAAACTCTGCTGAGTGAAGTGGAGTTTGAATTGGTCATCGAGGGATTGTAGGAGGGAATGTTGGATGTGGATAGTGTTCGGTTAGAGGGATTTTAGGAGAGATTATAGGAGAAAGTTGTGGGGATTTGTGGTGGGAGAAGTGTTGGAGCCGAATGGGAATAGTGGGGCACATTTGAATTTAGTTTTCAGTGTTTTGTGGGAGGTAGTACTGATTTTGTTGTGGGATTTCAATTTTCTCTCCATTTGGGGTTTTTGTCAATATTTCTTTTGTGCTTTTTGCTGCTGTATCGAAGACTGCTAAGGACTTGAGGTACCTTTTTGGTTTTGCCTTGCTTCCAGTCCTCGGTTTATCGACTCTCTTTTCTGCTCTCTCTCTCCCAATTTTCAAGTCTTGCAGTGGTAACACTTTTCTCTCTTCCTCTCAATACTTTTTCCTTTCACCTTGAACTCTGGCCAAATACCCTCCTTTTCTCTCTCACTCAAACTCTTTTGACTTTAGCCTTGGTTTTGGCTGATTCTCTCATTCTTCACTCTTTACTCCTTCATTATTGTTTTCAGTTTGACGACTTCTCTTTGGCAATTGATGAGTACACTTGACTCTTTTCATTTTCTATTAATCTTTTTCAAGTCATCCCTTTCCTGCACTGTTTAAAACTGAATACTCCTTTCTCCTCTTTGCTATTTTTGTTGATTATTGGTTCCTATGTTTTCTCGAGGAGTGAAGGAGTTGCGAGTTTTACTGAAGCCGTTGAAACCTTTCTCTCATCACTCAATCAAGGTAGGTACTTTACCTTGCATTCTTGGGTGTGGGTCGAATGCTTTCTGTGACTATAAGTTAACGTTTGTGGATTTAAGCCACATGTATGAACAATCCTAACTAATAGGTTCCGCTTAAAGTGCAGATATTCGTGAAGGGGATTGTAATCAACCTTCGTCAGTTGTATAAGAGCGCTAAGCCACATTTTTCAATCAAGGCAAGTGTTAATTCTAGTTTGGGGTATGCGTGTAAAGGAGGGTGATTAACCTTATTGTCAAATGACTAATGGAAAGCCTTGTATGAATGTAGGTTTTGGTGCTCGAGGATCTTAGCACATTTTTACAAACAGGCGTGTAATCACACTATCTTAACTGTAAATTGATAAAAGCAAAAAAATAGGACTGTTGATGCCACATGGGCGTGCAATCCCTTGTGTGGTAATCCAAACGCATAGACATGGGTACTGGATCATAGAGGCCACCATGAGCGATTTCATGGGCTAAGGTCAGTCCTTGTTGGGCCGAGATTGGTCGAGTGGGCCCAACGGCCTTGTTGGCCCCACACGGATGAATCACACTAATGTATGGAAAATATTAGACCCGGCTGTGGCATTCATATGACCAAGGTCATTTCTGGCCTTCGTGGGCCACACGAGCGTGTGGGCCCACTTAGGTCGCATAATGGGCTTTGGGCCCATTTACATTGTTTGATTGTTAAAGGTTGCACGGGTCACCTAAGACGACTGTGGGCCTACTGTTGGATCGGTAAGAATACCTAGACCCCAAACTGATTAGATAACTAATATGCCCCTAGAGGTAAAATGACTGTTATGCCCCTATAAGGTAAAATGACCGATATACCCTATAAGGTAAAATGACTGCTATGCCCGTTTAAGGTAAAATGACCAATAATATACCCCTATTAGGTAAAATGGCTGCTATACGCCTATAAGGTAAAATGACTGATATACCCCTATAAGGTAAAATGACTATTATGCCCTTATGTTATGTATGACTGCATTTGAGCATGCCACGTTATATGTATGTTTCATCCATGTATGATATTATGATACAATGCATGACATGTTGCATGGGGATGGGATTATTATTTTGGAGGAAGTGTACTGTACTGATAAGGTCGCACGGGTCGCCCAAGACAACTGTGGACCTACTGATGGCTTTATGCCGTTCATATTACTGATAAGGTTGCACAGGCTGCCCAAGATAATGATTGATGGCTTTCTGTCATACATATTACTGGTAGCTTTGCTGCAATGCTATCTAGTATCGCAACCGGTGCTAATCTTGTTGTGTAAGGCTGGGTGGGTCAATTTTATCCCCACGTGGTGTGATGGGTTGGATGGAGTTGGTGTGCAAGGTTTGTGGGCATGTCATATGTTATCTGTTTCTGATATTCTATTACTATTACTGTAATGGGCTAAGGCCCACACTGATATTGATACTGTAATAGGCTCAGACCCAAACTGCATTTATCAACTGTATCATTGACTATTTGTTTGTTAGCGGATTACATACTGAGTTTTCATAAACTCACTCCTTCTGTTTTTATTATACAAGTAATCCCCAAGTCTTAGATGGATTGGTGCTACGAGGGACTCGGAAGTGGCCACACAACTGCTTCTGCTTTTACATTCGACTTTTTAGTTACAATAATCTTGGTTTGGGTATTTGTTTTATGTAATAAGGCCTCTTTAAAGTTTAACTTTAATTTTGAGATTTTTACTTGCTTTGATATGAACTGCTAGATGTATGTAAAAGACAGGTTTGTCAAAAGATAACCATTTTTCAAAGACACCACATTTACACAACTTATTTTAAAAGCTTCTGCAGCAAACATAGTTTTAAAGTATATTAACAATCCAATATGACCAACAAATTTTTCGTTAATATCAAAAAGAGGTCTAATTCTGAATGGGTTATCAATGAGAACATGTTTTCGAAAAACATTTCAATGTGACACCGCCAGATTCAGCCATAACGTCTAGGTCGGGTTTGAGGTGTTATAGGTTGATATGGATTTGTAAGTGAGATTTATGTGCATATGTGTGACCAATTGTAATGGTCATTTTGAAAATTTGTTACTTGAGATTTTGGTAAGTTGTATAGGTGTGAATTTTTTTGTTTGAAATATGAAATATTGGTACTTGGTATGGAATGGACACATGAAAGTTGGTGTATGTTTGTGTTATAAATGGCATCGAATCGATTGATTATGAAATGGTATATTATGTGTATTGAATTGGCTGAAATGGTTGCTTATTTATGCCTATAAATGTTGTGCATTTTATGCTTGAATGTACAAGGCAAAATGGGGTGTGAAAAATGGCTTAAACCAAGCCTATTTCGTGCCACACGACCTGAGCACACAGGCGTGTGTCTCGATTGTGTAAACCTTATTTTGTAGTTATGTAAGTCAGTATGGTACACGGGCTAGACACACGGATGTGTCTGGTGACCGTGTGGCCAAATCAAGATGACACACAGGCTGGACACATGGGCGTGTCTGGTGACCATGTGACCAACTCAGTGTTGCATACGAGCTAACGCATAGTCCGAGGCACGGCAGTGTGAGGCACATGGCCTGGCCACACGGGCGTGTGCCCTGTTTTAAAGGAAAAATTTTCTAAGTCTTCTATAAGCTTTCAAATGTTATCAGTTTAGTCCCTATTGTACAATTGGAGCTTTATATGTCTATTTTAAGTATAATATGAATATGAATGATTGATATTGCTAAATTGAGTTAACGTTTGATAAAAGTTTAAAATTTTACTGTTTCGAACTGTGTTACAAGTCTGGTAATGCCCCTTACCTATTTCGGTAACGGTTACGGGATAGGGGTGTTATAGGAATAATGGTTGAATTGTAAAGATATCTGAGTACAGTATAGTCGAATAGCTTATGATGTTCTCTTCTGGGTATTCTATGTGCTAATCCATTCTCATAGGTATATATTTATGGCTGTATATTTTCAAATGAAATTCTTATCGTATGAGAATGCTAGCTAAACATACTCAAAGATGAAAGCATTGTTGGTCTATTTGGGTTATGATCGGCATTGCTCTATCTTTCTCTGGTAATCTATTCCATTATGTTAATAGAAAAGTTGACGGTAAAATTAATATGATGCTAATATTCTATTTCTATTGGTTATTGTTTTGTTGAATATACATGAAGATTATATTGCTTCTATCACAGTTGATCTTAGTACTTATGAGTGATGTTTATTTCTAGAATTTCTCTAAGATATCATTGGGATCTTTATCATTCTATATGAGTTGTAATTTCCAGAAATTCTAAAAAGTTTCATATTTCAAGATTTTGCTACCTCGATTTTATTATGATTCTATGTGATTATCTACAATATATATTCTTTTAACGAAAATGATTTTATCTATATCTGTTATAATTATAATTTCTGGTTTGATAATGGGAGCACAGTGGTACCGATTTTAGATTTACAAAGATTGTGTTTCTGCACTTGTTATTAGTAGAATTATATTCGATTTTCTCTTTTCAAACTGCATTATTGATAGTTGGGATATTAACTATCTATATGGTTAAGACATCAGTCTTATTATGGCACTATGATTTTTATCTGATGGAGGTGGCTTCAGTATAGTTCAATGCTTCGGTGATTACTAGTTGAGATAGCTTTATTATATAATCCTTTCTAGTTTTATTGAAAAGGAATTGACATCGGCAAAAACATAGACGATGGAAGATCAAGTTCAAATCTATATAATAGTTACCACTTCCAATTAAATCTTGATATATGTCAATGAGTAAAGATGAAATGTGGTGTTATATGTTTGAGTTATGTAGCTTTTAAGAAGATCTTTGACTGGTATCCTGAAGAAATTACGATAAATTGTATGTCTGAATTATCTTGATAACAAAGGGAAAGGTTTCCGATAGGGCTATTTGTTTGAAGGGTTAAATGAGTTATATGTATTTGAGTTTATCCTCGGGTTTGGAAATAATATTGTAAATTAAAATTGTTTTGATTGAGTAAGTCATCATGCTTGTGAAGTCTGCATGAAATGGAACTTATTATTAAAGTGGTAAATAGCTGAAAACAGTTTTAATTGAAGCATCAGTTTTGATTCTGCCTGAGTCGACTGAAAAGTTTATAAATTTCAGATATGCATCCTGTAACACCCCATAACCCGTATCCATTGCCGGAATGGGTCACGAGGCATTACAAAACCAAACTCAACATTCAAATATCTCACACACAACTTTTGAATAACTCACATACATATGAATGAGTACTTAAATTATAAAACACATCTCATTACAATTCTCTTTAATCCAATTCATATATTAATAATAAACATAAATACAATCATATAATAAAAATGTAAAAAATACCCGAATCTCATTCTATTCATTTCTCTATTCGGCAATCATGACATGGAATTCATAAATTAATCAATCCTAATATGATATTATGCCAAAATTAGCATCAATCGAAAATCCAAAAATTTTACTACTAACATATGCGCATATATGACCAAAATCTCATAAACCATTTAGTATCATACAAATAAAGAAGTTACTATTCATTTGGTCAAAAACCATTTCATTAGCCGAATACAATTAAGCATATAACCAATTCACTTTTGATTTAAGACGATATCCAAATCATTGTACTATATTAAAGAAACATGTTAAAACTTACTATAATTTACCATTTGTACACGCATCATTTATACATATATTTCATTCAATCAAAATTGACCTTAAATTCACAATTAGAGCAATCAACTATATGCTTACATATAATTCCCAACATTCAATAATAACATTAGCATAGGATATATGCACCTAATCATCACAAGTTTAATCGTTTAGGACACTTAACAAATTCCTCATCTAGGCATCAACCAAGTTATAAATATAACCTTAAAGACTTATAAAACATAACATTCAAGTCATAGGTGTCCATACTAAACCAACATAACTTTAACATTATAAAATTCACATAACTAGATAATTAGCCATTTTCGCATGGCACATTATATACACATCATTCAAAATATAACATTACAACTTTATCTAACCTATACATGCCATAGATAGAGTTTAAATAGATACTACCGAAACAAAAGATAGCGTGATGAGATTTCTGCTGATCCTCGAGCTCGTAGCTCGCTTCAAAGGTCTATAAAACATAGAGGCATAACATTCAAAGCAAGTTCACAAAACTTAGTAAGTCATTAGCTAAATAAACCAAATATTAATAGCTTAATTCGAGTAGTAAAGTAACCAAACTAGTCTATAACCTACTAAAATATCATTAAGATGAATACCTGACTTATATAGATATATATATATATTTATTTTACATCTTATAAAACATCTCCAATGAAAGCTATCATATACCCATAATCCTAATCGAATCATGAAGTAAATCCCATATTCGCATAGCATTGTTTTAAAATGTATTTATATGAATCACTAAAACGATTTCATTAAATCAAAACACATATACTTATGACCATCTCATCTACGCACATTTTTATCATTGATCGACCCATTACCAACTTATAACATATATGCCAAATTAACGGATACCCAATAGCATTCATATATATCTTCATAACATAATATTTCAATATTCAAATGACTTTACACAAATACATACTCATAGAGCCGAATATAATGTAAGGTTCCTTAGCTCAAATTCACTCATACATTTCTTCCATTTCACCTGTGTAACACCCCAAACCCGGCCCAGATGTTACGACCAAGTCTGGTGTGTCACATCACCTACAACTACCCATGTTACCTAGTTACTAAGATTAGGGTAAGCTTTGCAAAAACTGACATTTAAGTTTAAAGAGTAATTCCATTTTATGGGTGAGTGTCCTATCCATTACTAGTCATTAAGATATTTATCGAAAAATTCAACTTGGTTACTCGAATAACTCGTGTGACGGATTTTGAAAACGTTTGATTAATTTTGAGAAACCTTGCGCAGCCATACTCAAAATAATTTAAGGCATAATAAAAATAAGTAAATAAATAAAACCCAAAATAAAAATAATAAGAGCGGCCTTATTACAAACCCAAATTAAAAATAGAGACAATCAAAATAAATAATTAAATAATTAACTTAATTAAATCGGAATCGCCGTCCACGTGGCCACTTTGAATCCCTCCCAGCTCCAAGTCCACCAATCTAGGGCTCACCTCCATGGATGAAAGAAAAAGGGTGAGTTTGGAAAACTCAATGTGTAAAGAAGATCATTCAGAGCCCAAGCCAGCTCAAGCCCACTGGGCCTAAGCCCTATCCAGTCTCAGAAATAACTGGGCTGAAGCCCTATTCAAATACAGTAAACTGGGCCTTAGCCCTTTCTAGATAACAGTACAGCCCATAAGCCCATTACAGTAACAGAATAGATACCATGCATGAATGCAAAACCCATCGGGAAGACTACTCAACCCACCCAACTGCTACACTCCACCCCTACCAGCCCTACACACCTTGTAGGGAAACTACTCGACCCACCCAGTCGTTACACTCCACAGTTAGAGTATAGCTGCTCAGATAATGTGGCCAAGCCACTAACAGTATAACGAGGCAAAGCATCTTTCAGTAATACGAGGCATAGCCCCTTTTTAGTAATCTGAGGCAAAGCCTCCTTTTAAAAAACAGAATGGGCACAGCCCTTTTCTGATATAGTACAAGGCAAAGCCTCTTTCAGAAAACAGAAATCGTGGCAATGCCACTTGCACTTCCTCTATCAACAATCCCAAATCCCATGCAACAGATAATCATGATATGGCATACAGTAAACAGAAACAACAAAACATGCATTTCAGTCAGATTTAGCCTTAGGGGTATAATGGTTATTTTGCACCTAGGGGTAAAATCGTAATTTCTCACCCTCAAGGGGTATTTCAGTAATTATTCCAGTTTTAACGGTTTTATACATATTTCAGTCACTAATAATCCAATTTTGGTCTTAGTAGTCTATTTAACTCGTTTTAACAGTTTTTAGTCACTGAGCCCTAAAACCCCTAATGGGCACTACAGTGTCTATTAGCTACTTAAGCCCATTTAGTCCAAGTTTCATGATTGGTTTACCAGTTTTAGCAGTTTTGGTCCTAGAACCTACCGGAACACGTTTATCGCTTATTTTACCCATATGGGCCCATAAGCCCATTGGGCCCATATTCGACCAATCGAGGCCTAAACTTACCGAAGTGCATGAAATTGCACAATCACCAACCTTATCGATTTTGATTACAGATCTATCACTTCCAATTAACCCACCAATGTTCACACGCTCGCAAGCCCACGAAATACTAGAATTTTAGCTTTTCGGCTTTTCGGCCCATACACACTTGATTTGCGACGAACGCTACCAAGATCTGCTCCAAAACAATCCTACATTCATTTAGATCACGTTAACATCTAAAAATCAAATTGAATAACCATTACTACCCCAAGATACATATTCAGCCACCATAACCTTAGTCTCTTGTACACTTACCTTTGCCGCAACTATGCCTAGATCTTAGATCTAGTTGCTTCACTGGTCCTAGCCTTCAACACTTTTCAATTGATCACCATCAGTCCACCCAAGAGATCTACTTGTTGAAGAACATTTCCACACTTTTCCAATCTCAGATCCACTGTGAATCTAACTTAAAAAAAGAGTAGAGAATAGATCTAGAGTTTAATTCCCGAATCACTAAGAATATGGAGGTTTCGGCTTTTCTCAATCACTTAAAAAAATGCGAAACGAATAGAATACTTACTAAGGTTTAATCTTGGTTATCCCAAAATCACCGTGCCTTGAAAGAGAGTACCCACTTCAAGAACGATAAGAACAAAGAGAAGATATGGATGAAAGAGATGTCGACAAGGCTATGAATATTGGGAGATCCGGCTAGAAGAAGTTTGGTTAGCAAAGATTCGGGTTTAGCAATATTTGGCTATCATGGAAAGAAAATCAAAAGGGAAAAATTTTAAGAATAAAGGTAAAAGATTATAGGAAGGAAAGATGAGCAAAAATTAAAATAGAATAAAGAAAAACAAAACCGATTGAGAGAAAAAAAACCAAGAGGTTGAGAGAAAATCAAGAGAAAAACGATTAATACCAAAACTACAAAAATAAATGTTTCCCTTTGTTCTTTCGGCACAACCCCAATTGGCTAAAATTTTATCCCATCAAAATTCTTCAATCCAAAACCTTAATTTTAGCCATCCACCGAATTTGAATTATATCCAAATTCTTCCTTGATTTTAGCTAAAAAAAATAAAGTTTAAATTTCATTCAAACTTTTCTACCGATTAGCAGCAGTCCACCGCTTCACAATGCTTCTAGGAGAGTTTCAGTCCAGCCTACTTACTCTCCCCCACGCATGCAGCAAAAAGGTGGACCTTCGCGCGCACAGAAACTCAAACCTGGGACCTCCAGGCACCCATGCATGATGATGGCCAATGCGTCTCGCCTTTGCTTTCAAGAATATACCGTCACAATTATTCTTAAGGCTTATCCGCTGAAGCCTCTGCTGTAAAAAAAATTAAAACTAAAATTCCGCCTGTGCCTAGACTCAAACTCACGCCTGCTCGGACCCTCTAGTACGCTGCTGCCACTGTGCCACAGGCGCTCTTTGCGTTAAACTCTGCTCACAACTTATCTTAAGCCCTATTTTTCTGCACCCCTGATTATTAAAAAACGAAACACCCTGGGCGCGCTGAGAATCAAACCTGTTTCCCCCTTCTGCTTCCTAGCATGCTTAGCCACTAGGACAGGCACTTCCTTATGCCTAATCTTAGCCCAGCTTGATTATAAGGCCTATTACCCAGTTTCCATTAAAGAAGCCAAAAATTAATTTTTTTGCTAGAGTCTTGGATCGAACTCAAGACTTTTCCCAAACTATAAATCCCTCTTAATTTATTTAATTACTAAACTAAACACCAAAAAAATAACAATAATAATAATTTTCCATAAAAATTTAAAACATCAATAATTTTATTTCGGCCATCTTCTACCCGAACTCGGACTTAAGGCCTAATACTTCTAGGTCCAAATTCAGGGTGTTACAATTCACCCCTCCTAAAAAAAATTTCATCCCCGAAATTTCTAAATAATAAGATATCCATGTATCGACTACTTCACTACGCTACTGCTGTGCACTCTGATCTAAACAATTTCTAGTACGACCGAGAACATCTAATCATCAAAGTAAATAAACATTTATCAAGCACGCATATCAAATAACTACAAAGATCTTAATTCAAAAATTTCAGTATTTATTCAAATATTTTATGCTAAGATAGTATTTCAAAGTTTTTGTTTTTACAGAATAATAGCCTAGCTACAGTCTCAATTTTTTAGGGTTTTTAGTTTTCCTACTATCTCAGTCTCTACAGTTTCAGTATTACCCTAACTACAGTGTCATAGTAAGGTCTCAGTACTATCTACAGTAATATTTCAATACAGTATAGGAAAAAGAAGAACTTACAAACTTGGTGCCGGGGATTCAATGTGCCCCTTCTTCAGATACTAGATTTCAGAAACCCAGAAAAACTTAAACCTTTTTAAATTAAACCATAAAACATGTATATCTTGAAGAAAACTAGTTTGAAAGAGTTTTATAAATTTTCCAAAAATTGATTTTCAAAAATACCCTTCTTGATTCTAAAATTTTATAAAAACTTTTTGGACCCGATCTACAGCCGAGTTGTTGCAACTGGGCTCAGATACCACTAAATGTAACACCCCAAACCCGGCCCAGACTTACGGCCAAGTTTGGTATGTCACATCACCTATAACTACCCATGTTACCTAGTTACTAAGATTAGGGTGAGCTTTGCAAAAACTGATATTTAAGTTTAAAGAGTAATTCCATTTTATGGGTGAATGTCCTATCCACTACTAGTCATTAAGATATTTATCGTAAAATTCAACTTGGTTACTCGAATAACTCATGTGACGGATTTTGAAAACATTTGATTAATTTTGAGAAACCTTGCGCAGCCATATTCAAAATAATTTAAGGTATAATAAAAATAAGTAAATAAATAAAACCCAAAATAAAAGTAATAAGAGCGGCCTTATTACAAACCCAAATTAAAAATAGAAACAATTAAAATAAATAATTAAATAATTAACTTAATTAATCCGGAATCGTCGTCCACGTGCCCACTCTGAATCCCTCCCAGCTCCAAATCCACCAGTCTAGGGCTCACCTACATAGATGGAATAAAATGGATGAGTTTGGAAAACTTAGTGTGTAAAAAAGCCCATCTAGAGCCCAAGTCAGCTCAAGCCCACTGGGCCTAAGCCTTATCCAGTATCAGAAATAACTGGGCCGAAGCCCTATTCAGATACAATAAACTGGGCCTTAGCCCTTTCTAGATAATAGTATAGCCCATAGGCTCATTACAGTAACAGAATAGATACCATGCATGAATGCAAAACCCATCACATGTGGGAAGACTACTCAACCCACCCAACTGCTACACTCCACCCCTACCAGCCCTACACACCTTGTAGGGAAACTATTCGACCCACCCAGCCGCTACACTCCACAGTTGCAGTATAGCTGCTCAGATAATGTGGCCAAGCCACAAACAGTATAACGAGGCAAAGCCTCTTTCAGTAATACGAGGCATAGCCCCTTTTCAGTAATCTGAGGCAAAGCCTCCTTTCAGAAAATAGAATGGGCACAGCCCTTTTCAGATATAGTACGAGGCAAAGCCTCTTTCAAAAAACAGAAATCGTGGCAATGCCACTTGCACTTCCTCCATCAACAATCCCAAATCCCATGCAACAGATGTAACACCCCGAACCTGGCCCAGACGTTATGGCCATGTCCGGTGTGCTACATCACCTAAACTATCCTACGCCGCCCTATTTACTAAGTCCGATGGTGAGTTTTGAAAAGTAATGCTTGACTTTTTTGGAAGTTCCCGTTTTAGTAACTATTCAACTTAATCTCTAATTCATTTGTTAAGCGATTCACTTTAACCTTATTATCTTACTTAGTCTCTTGTAATAACAGGTTGGTTAAGAAAACATTTGTTTAATTTTCGAAAAGAATGTGTAGTTGTGGATGAAATAAAATAGTCGAAAGTCCCAAATAAAAACAGATATAGTGGCCTTATTACAACCCTTAACAAAATAAAACCAATAATAAAAGTAATTAAAGTAATAAACCAATTAAAATACGAGTTCAGTCTTCGTGGCCACTCTGAATCCCTCCCAGTAACCAAGTCACGATCTAGGGCTCACCTGCAAAGATGGAAAGAGAAGGGTGAGTTTGGGAAAACTCAGTGTGTGCAGAACCCATCCAAAGCCCACATCGGCTCGAGCCCACTGGGCCTGAGCCCTAACCAGTCTCAGTCAGATACTGGGCCGAAGCCCTATTCAGATTACAGATACTAGGGCAAAGCCCTATAACAGATACTGTGCCGAAGCCCTATTCAGATAACAGTTTGGCCCATAGGCCCATAACTGTACAGTATAGTATAACAGTATGAATGCAACCCAATTGGGGAGACTACTCAACCCACCAACCGCTACACACCACCCATACCAGCCAACACACCATGTGGGGAATAACTCGACCCACCCAGCCCACACACCACAGTCGCAGCATGGCTACTCAGATAAACAGTATACGAGGCAAAGCCCCTTTCAGTAACAGTACGAGGCATAGCCTCTTTTAGTAACGTGGCAGTGCCACTCACACTTCCTCCATTATAAAACCCAACCCATGCATCATATACATATCATGGTATGCAGTAACAGTAACAGTCATATCAAGCAGTACAGTCGATTTTAGCCCTAGGGGTATAATGGTAATTTTATACTTAGGGGTAAATCAGTAATTTCTTACCCTAAGGGTATTTCAGTAATTTTGTTCTCTTATTACAGTTTTTATTATTATTACAACCTCTACTATTATAGTGGTTATTACAGAAACTCATTTAATTCAGTTTATCAGTTTTAGCACTTAGGCCCTAAAACCCCTAATGGGCTCTACCATGCCATTTTAGCCCATTAGGCCAATTTAAGCCTTAATTTCCAATCCATTATATTGTTTGAACAGTTTTTATGCCTGTAATCCATATTATTGCCTTTAGACCTATTTTTACCTAGCTGGGCCCAAATTGCCCATTGGGTCCATATTCAGCCCACCGAGGCCCAACTTACCGTAGCGCCCAAAATTTCGCGGTCAGCCCGCCTGACAGTGCCGATTCCAAAACCAACCTTCTCCTACCAACTTGAGAGCGTTCGCACGCTCACAAGCTCTCGAAATGTCAGAATTTCGGCATTTCAGCTTTTCGGCTTTTGCCGATTTGAGCATTGAAGGTGTTCGAAACACACACCTGTTTTGTAGTTTCACTGACGACATCTCCTATGTGACAGTTCCTACAACCCAATATCTACTCGATTAATCAACAGATCTACGAAAAACCAGAGCCACAATCCCTTACCACATTCGGCCACACCCTTAATGGCCATGAAAACTTACCTCTGACGATTTAGGTGCACTAGATCTAGATCTGGTGATACCGATGCCTTCAACTCCTTGCTTGATCACCTTCCTCGCTAACTATCACTCAAAAAGAATAAAAATACCACTTTGAATTACTAAAAGTCCAAATCGACAATCCCCCTAACTTTAGGGACTTTCGGCTTTTCCAAAACATGAAATAATGTACAGATCTGAGGCATTAAGCACTTACCAACGATTTCTCTTCGATTCCTGTGCAGATCTGATGTAAATCTGACCCTTAAACGTTAGTAGAACCCTTATCTCTGAGATTTGCAAATTCGACTATCTCCCTAAAACTATGGTGATTTCGGCTTTTCAACTAGAGAAGAAGATGGCGATTTGGGCTATGAGTTTGAGTGATGGTGTCGACAATGATGTGGCTCAAGGGGATGTAGTAATCGGCCACAACAGGTGAAAGGAACAGGGGTAATTTGACTTAGAAAGATTCGGTAAAAGAAAGCAGTTTTCGGGATTTCTGGCACTTTGAGCAATCGGCTATGGTTGATTTTGAGAGGGATAAAAGCAAAAGAAAGAGTGGATTTGAGTAAGGAGGGTATTCGGCTAGGGAAGAGATCAAAGAGGAAAAAGAAAAGTGAAAAAAAAAATAATGGTAGAGGTGAAGAAGAAGAAATCGGCTACAAGCTTTCTAGGGAGGCAAGTTTCGGCTTTTCTGACAGTAAAAGAGAAGATTAATTCCTAAGGTGGCTAACCCTAATTCTTATGACAGAAAATAGAAAAAGACATAACCCTAATAATCTCTCTAAAGCAATCGGCCCAAGTCCTTAAAAGCCCTTGTCGAAATTCACTTAAGTTAGGCACATGCCCGGCACATGCTTAAAAATGAAAAAGAACACTACGCTTACCTTGTAACTCGAACCCTTGTCCTTGAATACCCACTTAGGCGCCACTTTTTTAGGAGCTTAGTGGCGCCACCCTGCCACTCTACCAAGGCTCCCTTTGTGACATATTTCCCACGGTTTTCTTAAAGGCCCACTTAACCAAGTCCCCTTTCACTTGAAAACCCAACTTAATATTTTACCGGTTTTTAACTTAAGCTTGGGCCTTCTAAAGGCCCACTAACACATGTACATACATTTTCAACCTTCAGAACACCAAAATTTTAAAATTTCACTAAAATTCACAAAACCCGAAAAATCCCGAAAATCAGGGCGTTACAACAGATAATCATGATATGTCATACAGTAAACAGAAACAGCAAAACATACATTTCAGTTAGATTTAGCCCTAGGGGTATAACAGTAATTTTGCACCTAAGGGTAAAACCGTAATTTCTCACCCTCAAGGGGTATTTCAGTAATTATTCCAGTTTTAACGGTTTTAAACATATTTCAGTCACTAATAATCCAATTTTGGTCTCAGTAGTCTATTTAACTCGTTTGAACAGTTTTTAGTCACTGGGCCCTAAAACCCCTAATGGGCCATACAGTGTCTATTAGCTACTTAAGCCCATTTATCAAGTTTCATGATTGGTTTACCAGTTTTAGCAGTTTCGGTCCTACAACCTACCAGAACACGTTTATTGCTTATTTTACCCATATGGGCCCATAAGCCCATTGGGCCCACATTCGGCCCATCGAGGCCCAAACTTACCGAAGTGCACGAAATTGCACACTCACCAACCTTATCGATTTCGATTACAGATCTACCACTTCCAACCGATCCACGAGCGTTCGCACGCACGTAAGCCCACGAAATGCCGAAATTTCAGCTTTTCGGCTTTGTGGCCCATACACACCTGATTTGCGACGAACGCTACCAAGATCTGCTCCAAAACAATCCTACATTCGTTTAGATCACGTTAACATCTAAAAATCAAATCGAATAACCACAACTACCCCAACATACATATTCGGTCACCATAACATTAGTCTCTTGTACACTTACCATTGCCACAACTATGTCTAGATCTTAGATATAGTTGCTTCACTGGTCCTAGCCTTCAACACTCCTCAATTGATCACCATCAGTCCACCCAAGAGATCTACTTGTTGAAGAACATTTCCACACTTTTCCAATCTCAGATCCATTGTGAATCTAACTTAAAACGCGAGTAGAGAATATATCTAGAGTTTAATTCCCGAATCACTAAGAATATGGAGGTTTCGGCTTTTCTCAATCACTTAAAAAAATACAAAACGAATAGAATACTTACTAAGGTTTAATCTTGGTTATCCCGAAATCATCGTGCCTTGAAAGAAAGTACCCACTTAAAGAACAACAAGAACAAAGAGAAGATATGGATGAAAGAGATGTCGACAAGGCTATGAATGTTGGGAGATTTGACTAGAAGAAGTTTGGCTAGCAAAGATTCGGGTTTAGCAATATTTGGCTATCATGGAAAGAAAATCAAAAGGGAAAAATTTTAAGAATAAAGGTAAAAGATTATAGGAAGGAAAGATGAGCAAAAATTAAAATAGAATAAAGAAAAACAAAACCCAATTGAGAGAAAAAAAAAACCAAGAGGTTGAGAGAAAATCAAGAGAAAAACGATTAATACCAAAACTACAAAAATAAATGTTTCCCCTTGTTCTTTCGGCACAACCCCAATCGGCTAAAATTTTAGCCCATCAAAATTCTTCAATCCAAAACCTTAATTTTAGCCATCCACCGAATTTGAATTGTATCCAAATTCTTCCTTGATTTTAGCTAAAAAAATAGTTTGAATTTCATTCAAACTTTTCTACTGATTAGCAGCAGTCCACCTTTTGCACCACTTCAGAATGCTTCTAGGAGAGTTTCGGTCCAACCTGCTTCCTTTCCCCACGCATGCAGCAAAAAGGTGGTCCTTCGTGCTTATAGCAGCTCAAACCCGGGACCTCCAGGCGCCCATGCACGATGCTGGCCACTGCATCCCGTCTTTGCTTTCAATAATATACCGTCACAATTATTCCTAAGGCTTATCCACTGAAGCCTCTGCTGTAAAAAAAATTAAAACTAAAATTCCGCCTGTGCCTGGACTCGAACTCACGCCTGCTCAGGCCCTCTACCGCGCTGCTGCTACTGCACCACAGGCACTCTTTGCGTTAAACTCTACTCGCAACTTATCTTAAGCCTTATTTTTCTACACCCCTGATTATTAAAAAAAGAAACACCCTGCATGCACTAATAATCGAACATGTTTCCCCCTTCTGCTTCCTAGCGTGCTTAGCCATTGGGCCAAGCACTTCCTTGTGCCTAATCTTAGCCCAGCTTGATTATAAGGCCTATTGCCTAGTTTCCCTTAAATAAGCCAAAAATTAATTTTTTTGCTAGAGTCTTGGATCGAACCCAAGACCTTTCCCACACTATAAATCCCTCTTAATTTATTTAATTACTAAACTAAACACCAAAATAATAACAATAATATTATTTGTCCATAAAAATTTAAAACATCAATAATTTTATTTCGGCCATCTTCTACATGAACTCAAACTCAAGGCCCAATACTTCTAGGCCCAAATTCAGGGTGTTACAACTTGGATCTTTGTAAATATAAATTGAAACTTAAATCACCGGCAATAAGCCTGCTAGCCATAAGCCTGAATTAAACACCGGCACAAAGCCTAATAGACACAAAGTTTGTTATTTATTCGCCGGCACTTAGCCTGCTAGGCGTAAAGCCCGATTATGTTCACTGGCACTAAGCCTGCTAGACACAAAGCCTGATTATATACCAACTTAAAATTTCATACATTCACATTTTAAAATCATCATCATCTATACTTTTCTTTGCTAAATGTACGATATTCTTACGCCAAATGCTAATAAACACCATTATTCTAACATTTGTCCAAACCAATTCAATTTAATTCTCCACATTACAATTAATAATGTCCATTTCACATAGCTAAAATAAGTTATCTACTCCATTCACATTTGGCATTCATCTTTATAATATAGCAAATATTGTTCACCAAGTTAATACACATTCGGCAATAGTAAAAACAATTCTAAAAATTCATTTTAGCACTTAGTTATAAACGATATCAAAATTTAACACAGATAAAAGCTTAATGACTTACCTCGGATGTCAACGAACGGTAATTTTGACTACTCGGTTATTTTAACTTTTCCCCGATCTGAATCTAATTTCTTCACTTCTTGAGCTTCAAATTTTCAAATGAAATCCATTCAAACTAAATTTTCTTCAATTTAACCCAATTATTCATAATTAAACAATTTACAGATTTACCCTACTAATTTACACATTCGGCAATTTAATCCAAATTCACAAAGCACCAAATTAAGCACAATTTAATTGCATAAAGTCAAAGCCGAATACTCCTTGTATCACTAGAAGTCTTCACATTTCATTTAATTTGCAATTTAGTCCCTTTATTTACTAATTTATTCAATTTATCCCTAAATGCACAAATTCTCTAAAAATTCACATACAAAACTTATTAATCTACCACAAAACTTCCATTTAATTCATCAAACATCAATTTCATCAAGCTCTCAACAATGGCAAAACTCAAAATGCACATTAATATCAAAAATTCAAGCATGGGTTGGATAGTATACGAAGCAATAATCTCAAAAACGTAAAAATTATCAAAAACTAACCAAAATCCATACTTTGGAAAGTGCCGAAACTCAAGCAAGAAAATGACTTCCCTTTTTCTTTTACATTCAGCCAACAAAGAACAAAAAAAAAAAATGCATGCATATTATGTTTTCTTTTATTTAATGATATAATAACATATAATTTACCTATTTAGCCTTTATAAATTAATTAGTAAAGCATATAACAATAGGTCATTACCGTCCACTACTATTCATGATGGTATAATATAATTATAAACACTCTAACTTTAAAGAACATGTTCAATTTAGTTCTTAATAAATAAACCATCAAATTTTTATTTTATGCAATTAAGCCCTTTTATTTAATCGGGCATCCAAACGATAAAATTTTAAAGCAGAATTTTCACACAAGTAAATTCACACATTCAAAACACAAAGAATAATATTTACTTATTTTTTTGACTCAAATTCGTCGTCCCGAAACCATCATTCTGAATAGGGTTAAATTCAGGCTGTCACAACTCTCCCCCTTTGGGGATTTTCATCCCCGAAAATCTTACTGGTAAAAAGGTTTGGATAATGTTCTTTCATCAAATTTTCTAACTCCCAAGTTGCTTCTTCAACCCCGTGCTTGTGCCAAAGCACTTTTACTAAAGAGATTTTCTTATTTCGCAACTTTTTCATTTCGTGAGCTAGAATTCGAATCTGTTCTTCTTCATAACTCAAATAAGACTGAATTTCAATCTCTGCCGGGCTAATTACGTGAGTAGGGTCAGATCGGTATCGTCAAAGCATCGAGACATAAAAAACATTGGGGATCTTTTCTAGTTCTGGAGGTAACATCAATCTATACGCAACAGGTCTGATACGTTCAATAATCTCATACGGTCCAATGAATCTCAGACTCAACTTGCCTTTACGACCGAATCTGATTATTTTTTTCCACGGTGAAACTTTTAGAAACACTTTATCTCCAATCTAAAACTCTATATCTTTACGTTTCAAGTCCGCATATGATTTTTGACGATCTGATGCTGCCGTCAAACTTTCACGGATTAGTTTCACTTTCTGTTCCATTTCTTTAACTAAATCAACACCGTGAATCTTATTTTTGCTGAGCTCACTCCAATACAAGGGTGTACGATATTTACGACCGTATAAAGCCTCGTACGGTGCCATTTTGATACTAGATTGAAAGCTATTATTGTACGCAAATTCAATTAGAGGTAAGTATGGATCCCAAGTACCTTTAAACTCAAGAACGCGACATCTCAACATATCCTCAAGTATCTGTATGACTCGTTCGGATTGACCATCTGTCTGAGGATGGAAAGAGGTGCTAAAATGCAGTTTAGTACCTAACGCATCTTGCAGTTTCTTCCAAAATTGTGATATAAATCTCGGGTCTCTATCCGAAATGATAGAAACAGGTACTCCGTGGAATCGTACTATTTGAGAAATATACAATTCCGCTAGTTTATCAAGCGAATAATCGGTACGGACCGTAATAAAGTGAAAGGATTTTGCCAATCTATCGATGATAACCCATATTGTAACCTATTTGCTTAATGTCAACCATAAACCTGCTACAAAATCAATCGTGACTCGGTCCTATTTTCATTCCAGTATCATGATAGGCTGAAGCAATCCAGAAGGCACCTGATGCTCGGCTTTCACTTGCTGACATATTAAGCACTTCGAGGCTAAATCAGAAATATCTCGCTTCATACCATGCCACCAATAATGTTGTTTAAGATTATTATACATTTCGGTGCTACCCGGATGAACAAACATTCGACTATTATGAGCTTCATTCAAAATCGTCTGTATCAATTCTATATTTCTCGGAACACATAACTGATTTATGAATCTCAAACAGTCATTCACATCAATCAGAAACTCTGAATCAACCCTTGAGTCACATTGAGCCCGTTTTGCAGCTAACTCACTATCAACTTTCTAAGCTTCACAAATCTGTTGCACAAGTATCAGTTTTGCTTTTAATTTAGCTATTAAAGCACCATCAACGGATATAGCTAAATGCACATTCATCGCCCGCAAATTAAATAGTGATTTTCGACTTAAAGCATCAGCAAGCACATTAATCTTTCCCGGATGATAATCAATCACAAGTTAGTAATCTTTAAGTAATTCTAACCACTGTCGCTGTCTCAAATTTAGATCCTTCTGAGTCATCAAGTATTTGAGACTTTTGTGATCGGAATAAACATGACATTTTTCACCACACAAATAGTGGCGCCAAATTTTTAGAGCGAAAATAATTGTAGCCAATTCAAGATCATGTGTTAGATAATTCTTCTCATGGGGCTTTAACTATCTTGAATCATAAGCTACAACCTTGCCTTCTCGTATCAAAACACAACCAAGCCCATTCAGAGATGCATCCCTATAGATCACAAATTCTTTACCCGATTCTGGCTAAACTAGTACTGGAGCTTCAGTTAAAAGGGTTTTCAACTTATCAAAACTTTTCTGACATCTCTCTGACCATTCAAAATTGACATCTTTTTGAAGTAACTTTGTCAATGGCGTTGCTATCGTCAAAAAAACCTTTCACAAACCGTCAATAGTAACTAGCAAGTCCCAGAAAGCTTTGAACTTCTGAAACATTCCTCGGAGGCTTCCAATCAAGTATGGCCAAAATTTTGCTCAGATCAACCCGAATACCTGATGCTGAAACAATATGCCCCAGAAATCTAATTTCTCATAACCAGAACTCACCTTTGTTGAACTTTGCACACAATTGCTTCTCCCGTAAAATCTGTAACACAAGTCTCAAGTGTTCGGCATGCTCGATTTCGTCATGTGAATAAATCAGAATGTCATCTATAAAAACAACCACAAATAGATCCAGATACTCTTTTAAAATTTGATTCATCAAATCCATGAAGATCGCAGGGGCATTAGTGAGTCCGAATGGCATCACTAAGAACTCATAATGTCTATATCTTGTTCTAAAAGTAGTCTTAGGTACATCAGCATCTCTAACTCCCAACTGATAGTAGCCCGATCGGTAATCTATTTTTGAAAACACCGATGCTACTTTTAACTGATCAAACAAGTAATCAATTCGTGGCAAGGGGTACTTATTCTTGATAGTCACTTTATTGAGCTGTTGATAATCAATACACATTCTCATCGTTCCGTCTTTCTTTTTCACAAACAGAACCGGCGCACCATAGGAAGAGAAACTCGGTCGTGCAAAACCTCTATTCGTTAATTCTTGCAAATGTGATTTTAATTCTTTTAATTCTGTAGGTGCCATACGGTATGGAGCTATCAAAATCAGAGTCGTCTCCGGTACTAACTCGATACCAAACTCTACCTCTCGAGTAGGTGGTAAACCTGACAATTCATCAGGAAATACGTCTGGATACTCGGACACAACTGGTACAAACTCCACCTTCTTTTCATTCACTTTACTATCAAGCACATATGCAAAGTAAGTTTCACAACCTTTCCTCACGTACTTACTAGCCAACATTGAAGATATCACTGACGGTAACCCATTCAGGTCCGTGGATTCAATTCGAATAATCTCATTATTTTGGCACCGCAAATCAATAGTTTTCCGTTTACAATTCACGACAGCATCATGTACAGTTAACCAATTCATACCCAGAATGATATCAAGTTCGTCAAATGGTAACAACATCAAATCAGCCGGAAAACAGGAGTCTCGCATCATCAGAGGACAGTTCTTCCACACTTTATCAACTAATACACATCGGCCAAGGGGGTTTGATACCCGAATCACTAACTCAGTAGACTCAACAGGCAAAGTTTTACTGAATGGTAATGTTTCACTCACATAATAATGAGTTGACTCAGGATCAATCAAAGCAATTAGACTAGTATCATAAAGAGTGAATGTACCAGTAATAACATCTGGAGATGAAGCCTCTTCCCGAGCACGGGTGGCATCAGCTCTGGCAGGAGCACGAGCCTCAGATTGAACAGCTGTATCTTTCATCCCTCTCTGACTACCACTAGCATTATCAGCACGTCTAGGTGTCTACCTCGTGACGACATATTACTCGGTCGAGCCTCCTGAATGGTATTTTTTTCAACTAATATCGTGCACTCCTAAATGAAATGATATACCGATCCACATTTAAAACAAGTGCGATTACGCACTCTACAATCTCCCGAATGCGACATTCCACAATATTTACACTCAGACCGAGGTTGCCGAATGTTTCTAACACTAGCAACTGATGTGCCTCGTGAATTAATAAGAGGTCGGTCTCAATCTCGTCTAGAAAAGTCCACAGCAGTCTTAGTCCGGCTAGAATCCTCTCTAAACTTCTTCGACGACGACTGATAAGTGTTACTAGTTGATCTTTTACGGAAATCTCTAACTTTGAATTCAGCCTTTCTCTTTTCCTTTCCAAGCTCTTCAGCTTTACAAGTGCGCTCGACAAGCACTACGAACTCTTTAATTTCAAGCATACCAACCAGCAACTTAATATCTTCATTCAACCCATCTTCAAAACGTTTACACATGATGGCTTCAGTCAAAATACACTCCTGGGCATATCTGCTGAGTCTGACAAATTCTCGCTTGTATTTAGTAACAGTCCTGTGACCCTGTTTAAGCTCGAGAAATTCCTTACGCTTTTGATCTATGAATCTCTGGCTGATATACTTTTTACGAAATTTAGTTTGAAAGAACTCCGACGTAACCCGCTCTCTCGGCACAATTGAAATCAAAGTGCTCCACCAATGATAGGCAGCATCACGTAACAGGGACCGACACACTTCAGACACTTGTCGGAAGTACATGATAGCTCATCGAATATGCGGATAGAATTATCAAGCCAGAACTCGGCCCTCTTAGCATCATCATTAACTGTGGCCCTGAACTCTTCGGCCCTGTATTTCCTTATTTTATCAATTGGGGGCTTATTCAACCTCAATGGATCAACCGTTAGAGTTACCACAGGTATCGGGAGTGGATTATTCGGGGGCGGAAGTGGTTGAGTAGCCGAATTATTCTGTATAAATTCAGAGAACCATTCGTTCATTATGTTAAAGAGAGCTTGTCGGACCTCTCCTTCATTACTCGGGATCGGTCGAGATTCAGCAGGAGCTGTCCCTTGTGCGAGAGCAGGCACGCTACACTCTCTACGTCATCAGTTGAAGCTTGATTGGGATCCATTCGCTATATAAAAACACATTTTTAAACATCAAAAGTCATCACACTGTCACTGTATCATATTACGGCATGTATAGCTAGACTCATACGCGCTACGTTAGTCCTAGAATCGACTAAACCATAGCTCTGATACTAATAAAATGTAACAGCCCATAACCCGTATTCGTCATCGGAATGGGTCACGAGGCATTACAAAACCAAAGTCAACATTCGAACATCTCACACACAACTTTTGAACAACTCACATACATATGAATGAGTACTTAAATTATAAAACAAATCTCATTAAAATTCTCTTTAATTCAATTCATATCTTAATAATAAACATAAATACAATCATAAAATACAAATGTAAAAAATATCCGAATCTCATTCTATTCATTTCTCTATTTGGCAATCATGACATGGAATTCATAAATTAGTCAATCTAATATGATATTATGCCAAAATTAGCATCAATCGAAAATCCAAAAATTTTACTACTAGCATATGCGCATATATGACCAAAATCTCATAAACCATTTAGTATCATACAAATAAAGAAGTTATTATTCATTTGGCCAAAAACCACTTCATTAGCCGAATACAATTAAGGATATAACCAATTCACTTTTGATTTAAGACGATATCCAAATCATTGTACTATATTAAAGAAACATGTTAAAACTTACTATAATTTACCATTTGTACACGCATCATTTACACATATATTTCATTCAATCAAAATTAACCTTAAATTCACAATTAGAGCGATCAACTATCTGCTTACATATAATTCCCAACATTCAATAATAACATTGGCATAGGATATATGCACCTAATCACCACAAGTTTAATCGTTTAGGACACTTAACAAATTTCTCATCTAGGCATCAACCAAGTTATAAATATAACCTTAAAGACTTATAAACATAACATTCAAGTCATAGATGTCCATACTAAACCAACATAACTTTAACATTATAAAATTCACATAACTAGATAATTAGCCATTTTCGCATGGCACATTATATACACATCATTCAAAATATAACATTACAACTTTATCTAACCTATACATGCCATAGTTTGAGTTTAAATAAATACTACTGAAACAAAAAATAGTGTAATGAGATTTCTGCTGATTCCCGAGCTCGTAGCTAGCTTCAAAGGTCTATAAAACATAGAGGCATAACATCTAAAGTAAGTTTACAAAACTTAGTAAGTCATTAGCTAAATAAACCAAATATTAACAGCTTAATTCGAGTAGTAAAGTAACCAAATTAGTCTATAACCTACTCAAATATCATTAAGCCGAATACCTGACTTATATATATATATTTATTTTACATCTTATAAAACATCTCCAATGAAAGCTATCATATACACATAATCCCAATCGAATCATGAAGTAAATCACATATTCGCATAGCCTTGTTTTAAAATGTACTTATATGAATCACAAAAATGATTTCATTAAATGAAAACACATATACTTATGACCATCTCATTGTAACAACCCTAATCGAAAAGTTATTTTGGACCCACAAAATCGAGTTTGATGAATAATTTAAATGTCATATTCTATGCTAATATTATGTGTATGTCTATATGTGAAAGTTGGTGCTTTAATTTTGTTAATTAGATGTTGAATTAGTGAATAATGATTCAATTGTATAAAAAGAAAAATAAGTGGGATAATACGTGATTGCCGATTGTTGATGTTAGTTAATATGAGGGGTTTAAATTATAATTAGACCAAGGGAGGCATACATGGACATTTTCGGCCTTTAGTTAGTGGAAAAGCCATGATATTATCAAGGCTAAATTTGGAAATGAGGTAATAGTGTATAATTAATAAAATAAGCATGAAAATAGGCATTTGGTCTTTGTTTTTGCCGAAACAAAAATAGGAAAAGAATTGGGGAAGGTTTGGACATTCGGCTAATTGGAGTCTTCAATTCAAGGTGATTTTCATGCTATTTCTTGTTAATTTTGGTATATTTGTGAGCTAGATGCAATTCTTTGTAAACCCCATGTTGAATTTTTGATTTTGGTAAAGGAATGTGTATTCGGCCATGTTTGTGATGAGTTAAATTTGAGTGTTTGATGTTTTAGTTTGTAAATGGTCATTAGGTGAGCCTTAAACTTGTTAAAGTTTGATAATTTGGGGGTTTAATTGGCAAATGGGCATTCAGTCAATGTGGGTTAAGAGAAGATCTTGATGAATTTGAGAAAAGCAATTGTTTAAATGCCAAGAATAACATTCGGGTATAGTTACTAGTGAAGAAATTCATGTTAGTTAATGGTAGCTAAAATTTGAATGTTAAGCTAGTTGTTTCTACTATGGCCGAATGAATTAAGGTTAATGCATGGTTATTTTGAGTGATTTTGGATAGAAATGAATTTAGGAGGGCAACTGGACCTTGTGATGTCTAAATGCACGTGTATTGAATTGTAAGTTTAATTTATGAAAATTATGTTTAGTGTAGTCTAAATCCATGTGAGAGCATTCAACTTTGGTCTTAGAGATAATGAATTATTGTTGATTTTGCCTCGAATGAAATGTGAATAAGCATAAAATGAGTAGCTACTTTCGATTAAGATATTTTTAATGTGAAGTTTTTAGTTAAATCTTAGAAAATAAAGGTTAAATATCAAATTATGCTTTTATGATTGTCGAATGACTCCTTTGGTGAATGAATTGTGCATGTGTTTATAAATTTAGATAGATGAAAGTGTGATTGAGATGTTAGTTAACATTCGGCTAGTGTGTTCTTGTGTCAAAGGATTGCCGATTTTAGACTTAAATAATAAGTTGTGTATTTGTCGATTTTATAAGTGATTATTAACTTAGTAATTGTATAATGAGATGTTTATGAAGGAGTTGTAATTGTGAATATACATAATCATATACTTAAGTAAACACTTATTCCATGCCTTGAGTATATGAGGAAATAGCCGAAATGTGATGTGTAAGTTGTGACTTGTGAGTAATTAAATTATTGATTAAAAGAACCAATTTGTTTAATATAGCTCAAGAGCATAAGGAGCCAATTTCGGATAGGGGGAAAGCCAAGCTTGTCGATTAGTCGTTTTGTAGCTACTCGATAATAGTTGAGGTAAGTTTTAAGTAATTAAGTATGCTTTATTTTACAAATAATGGGAGTTTTTTTTTATAATGCTTATAACCTATATAAAGGTTGCAATAAAGAAATATGTATAGAAATGCTATTAAGTCGAATGGCTAATGTGAATAATAAGTAAGCTCTTAAGTAATTGAGTAACCTATTTCATCAACCGAATGTGACTATTGTTTTTAAGATGAAAAGAAACGTTAGAACGTGGCTTTAGACTTATGACCGAATAGTAAATAGAAATTTTAAATAAACTTTGTGATAAGCTTGGTGAATTATGTATTTGTGTTATAGTGGAATATGAGATGAATGAGAAATGAGTAAGCATATGTGTTAAGCCAAATGACCATTTTGAAATAAGGACATATAAGGTGGTATGCCTTAAAGATGTGAATGAGATTATATTGGGCCTCGAGCCTAGCAAGCTATAATGCCGATGAGATTATATCGGGCCTCGAGCCTAGCAGGCTATAATGCCGGTGAGATTATATTGGGCCTCGAGCCTAGCAGGCTATAATGCCGGTGAGATTATATCGGGCTTTGAGCATAGCAGGCGAAATGCCGGTGAATGAGTTCAGACTGAACGTCTAGCAGGCCTCGCGCTGGTGATGAATTCAGATTTATAAGATTTTGAGACTTTGTGATAAAATGACAATTGAAATAATTTAATACGGTAAGCTGACCAGGTATGTATCTAGAATTTATATTTGAATTCGATTTGGATTGTGTCACAAGTGTGTAATGAGAGGTGTATATGTGAATAAGTATTAAGATTATTTATTTAATTTTGATACATTCGACCAAGGTATAAAGTTATGTGATGAAGTTGATGTACCAATGTTATATGAGTTCGTAATTAAGTGAAATTAAAATGCTAAGAGTACATTAAGTATTTGTGCATTTTCTGCCTAATGGCATTTTACCTAGACGATGGTTACTTGAGAAGTCGAACGTTTGATTGTTAATTTGATTTATTTGTTTACATTGCTTAATACTTACTAAGCTTATGAAAGCTTACTTCGTTCGTTGTGTTTCTCTGTTTTATAGATCTTTGACTCTATCTACGAGCTCGGGGATTCTTGTTCGAAGTCATCCATACTATCTGAACTTTAATTTGGTATTTATAAGAACATTATGTTTTGGTGTGGCATGTATAGTTAAACCTATTTTGGAACAAGTTGGTTATGTATGTAATTAAAGGCCATGCGAAAATGGCTCAATCATTTTGGTGATATATGTTTCAAAGAAAAGAAAAGATCAAATATGGTCAATATTTATAGTGTGGTATGGCTTATTCTTGATGTTTAGTAAGGTTTCTTAGTTGAATCTATGTTTGTGAAATGTTTGGTTTTGGCTTGACATATTCATTTATGGTATACATTTATACATATATATACATGCTTAGTGGTTGATTCATTAATGCTTATATCGTTGATAATTGTACAAATTAAATGGAAATGAAGAAATGAGATGCATTATTTCTATGTTTATATTCAGTCAGTTGAAAATGATTTACATGTCTATCTTCGAATGTCCTAAGGTTATGTTTCGTTAGGCAATACCTAGTAACCTTATTCCGGCAAAGGATGAGGGTTATAGGGTGTTACACTCATCTACGCACATTTTTATCATTGATCGACCCGTTACCAACTTATAACATATATGCCAAATTAACTACTCAACATTGGATACCCAATAGCATTCATATATACCTTCATAACATAATATTTCAATATTCAAATGACTTTACACAAATACATACTTATATAGCCGAATATAATGTAAGGTTCCTTAGCTCAAATTCACTCATACATTTCTTCCATTTCACTTGGATCTTTGTAAATATAAATTGAAACTTAAATCACCAGCAATAAGCATGCTAGGCATAAGCCTAAATTAAACACCGGCACAAAGCCTGCTAGACACAAAGTCAGTTATTTATTCACCGGCACTTAGCCTGCTAGGCGTAAAGCCCGATTATGTTCACTGGCACTAAGCTTGCTAGACACAAAGCCCGATTATATACCAACTTAAAATTTCATATATTCACATTTTAAAATCATCATCATCTATACTTTTCTTTGCTAGATGTACGATATTCTTATGCCAAATGCTAATAAACACCATTATTATAACATTTCTCAAAACCAATTCAATTCATTCCTCCACATTACAATTAATAATGTCCATTTCACATAGCTAAAATAAGTTATCTACTCCATTCACATTCGGCATTCATCTTTATAATATAGCAAATATTGTTCACCAAGTTAATCCACATTAGGCAATGGTAAAAACAATTCTAAAAATTCATTTTAGCACTTAGTTATAAACGATATCAAAATTTAACACAGATAAAAGCTTAACGACTTACCTTGGATGTCAACGAACGGTAATTTCGACTACTCGGTTATTTTAGCTTTTCCCCGATCCGAATCTGATTTCTTCACTTCTTGAGCTTCAAATTTTCAAATGAAATCCATTCAAACTAAATTTTATTCAATTTAGCCCAATTATTCATAATTAAACAATTTACGGATTTACCCTACTAATTTACACATTCGGCAATTTAATCCAAATTCACAAAGCACCAAATTAAACACACTTTAATTGCATAAAGTCAAAGCCAAACACTGCTTGTATCACTAGAAGTTTTCACATTTCATTTAATTTGCAATTTAATTGCTTTATTTACTAATTTATTCAATTTAGCCCTAAATGCACAAATTCTCTAAAAATTCACATACAAAACTTATTAATCTACCACAAAACTTCCATTTAATTCATCAAACATCAGTTTCGTCAAGCTCTCAACAATGGCAAAACTCAAAATGCACATTAATATCAAAAATTCAAGCATGGGTCGGATAGTATACGAAGCAACGATCTCCAAAACGTAAAAATTATCAAAAACTAACCAAAATCCATACTTTGGAAAGTGCCGAAACTCAAGCAAGAAAATGACTTCCCTTTTTCTTTTACATTCGGCCAACAAAGAAAAAAAATGCATGCATATTATGTTTCTTTTATTTAATGATATAATAACATATAATTTACCTATTTAGCCTTTATAAATTAATTAGTAAAGCATATAACAATAGGTCATTACTGTCCACTACTATTCATGATGGTATAATATAATTATAAACACTCCAACTTAAAAGAACATGTTCAATTTAGTTCTTAATCAATAAACCATCAAATTTTTATTTTACGCAATTAAGCCCTTTTATATAATCGGGCATCCAAACGATAAAATTTTAAAACGAAATTTTCACACAAGTAAATTCACACATTCAGAACACAAAGAATAATATTTACTTATTTTTTGACTCGGATTCGTGGTCCCGAAACCATCATTCCGAATAGGGTTAAATTCAGGCTGTCACAACTCTCCCCCCTTTAGGAATTTTTTTCCTCAGAAATCTTACCGATAAAAATGTTTGGATAATGTTCTTTCATCAAATTTTCTTACTCCCAAGTTGCTTCTTCAACCTTGTGCTTGTGCCAAAGCACTTTTACTATAGAGATTTTCTTATTTCGCAACTCTTTCATTTCGTGAGCTAGAATTCGAATCGGTTCTTCTTCATAACTCAAATCAGACTGAATTTCAATCTCTGTCGGGCTAATTACATGAGTAGGGTCAGATCTGTATCGGCGAAGCATCGGGACATGAAAAACATTGTGGATCTATTCTAGTTCCGGAGGTAACATCAATCTATACGCAACAGGTTCGATACGTTCAATAATCTCATACGGTCCAATGAATCTCGGACTCAACTTGCCTTTACGACCGAATCTGATTATTTTTTTCCACGGTGAAACTTTTAGAAACACTTTATCTCCAATTTGAAACTCTATATCTTTATGTTTCAAGTCCGCTACGTTTTTGGAGGATCTTATGCTGCCTTCAAACTTTCACGGATTACTTTCACTTTCTGTTCTGTTTCTTTAACTAAATCAACCCTGTGGATCTTATTTTCGCTAAGCTTACTCCAATACAAAGGTGTAGGACATTTACGACCAAATAAAGCCTCGTACAATGCCATTTTGATACTTGATTGCAAGCTATTATTGTACGCAAATTCAATTAGAGGTAAGTATGGATCCCAAGTACCTTTAAACTCAAGAACGCGACATCTCAACATATCCTCAAGTATCTGTATGACTCGTTTGGGTTGACCGTCTGTCTGGGGATGGAAAGCGGTGCTAAAATGTAGTTTAGTACCTAACATATCTTGTAGTTTCTTCCAAAACCATGATGTAAATCTCGGGTCTCTATCCGAAACGATAGAAACAGGTACTCCATCCAATCGCACTATTTGAGAAATATACAATTCCGCTAGTTTACCAAGCGAATAATCAGTACGGACCGGAATAAAGTGAGCAGATTTTGTCAATCTATCAATGATAACCCAGATTGTATCCTTTTTGCTTAATGCCAACAGTAAACCTGCTACAAAATCCATTGTGACTTGGTCCCATTTCCATTCTGGTATCATGATCGGCTGAAGCAATCCAGAAGGCACCTGATGCTCAGCTTTCACTTGCTGACATATTAAGCATTTCAAGACAAAATCAAAAATATCTCACTTCACACCATGCCACCAATAATGTTGTTTAAGATCATTATACATTTTGGTGCTACCCAGGTGAACAAACATTCGACAATTATGAGCTTCATTCAAAATCGTCTGTATCAATTCTGTATTTCTCGGAACACAAAACCGATTTTTGATTCTCAAACAGTCATTCACATCAATCAGAAACTCTGAATGAACCCTTGAGTCACATTGAGCATGTTTTGTAGCTAACTCACTATCAACTTTCTGACCTTCACAAATCTGTTGCACAAGTATCGGTTTTGCTTTTAATTCAAATATTAAAGTACCATCAACGGATATAGCTAAATGCGTATTCATCGCCCGCAAATTAAATAGTGATTTTCGACTTAAAGCATCAACAACCACATTAGTCTTTCCCAGATGATAATCAATCACAAGTTCGTAATCTTTAAGTAATTCTAACCACCATCGTTGTCTCAAATTTAGATCCTTCTGAGTCATCAAGTATTTGAGAGTTTTGTGATCGGAATAAACATGACATTTTTCACCGAACAAATAGTGGCGTGAAATTTTTAGAGCGAAAACAATAGCAGCCAATTCAAGATTGTGTGTTAGATAATTCTTCTCATGGGGCTTTAACTATCTCGAAGCATAAGCTACAACCTTGCCTTCTTGCATCAAAACACAACCAAGTCCATTCAGAGATGCATCGCTATAGATCACAAATTCTTTACCCATTTATGGCTGAACCAGTACTGGAGCTTCAGTTAAAAGGGTTTTCAACTGATTGAAACTTTTCTGACATCTCTCTGACCATTCAAACTTGACATCTTTTTGAAGTAACTTTGTCAACGGCGTTGCTATCGTCGAAAAACCTTTCACAAACCGTCTATAGTAACTAGCAAGTCCAAGAAAGCTTTAAACTTCCGAAACATTCCTTGGAGCCTTCCAATCAAGTATGCCAAAATTTTGCTTGGATCAACTCGAATACCTGATGCTGAAACAATATGCCCTAGAAAACTAATTTCTCATAACCAGAACTCACATTTACTGAACTTTGCACACAATTGCTTCTCTCGCAAAATCTGTAACACAGGTCTCAAGTATTCGACATGCTCGATTTCGTCATGTGAATAAACCAGAATGTCATCTATAAAAACAACCACAAATCGATCCAGATACTCTTTGAAAATTCGATTCATCAAATCCATGAAGACTGTAGGGGCATTAGTGAGTCTGAACGGCATCACTAAGAACTCATAATGTTTGTATCTTGTTCTGAAAGCAGTCTTAGGCACATCCGCATCTCTAACTCCTAACTGATAGTAGCCCGATCGGTAATCTATTTTTGAAAACACCAATGCTCCTTTTAACTGATCAAACAAGTCATCAATTCGTGGCAAGGGATACTTATTCTTGATAGTCACTTTATTGAGCTGTTGATAATCAATACACATTTTCATCGTTCTGTCTTTCTTTTTCACAAATAGAACCGGCGCACCCCAGGGAGAGAAACTCGGTCGTGCAAAATCTCTATCCGTTAGTTCTTGCAACTGTGATTTCAATTCTTTTAATTCTATAGGTGCCATACGGTACGGAGCTATAAAAATCAGAGTCGTCCCCGGTACTAACTCGATACCAAACTCTACCTCTCGAGCAGGCAGTAAACCTGACAATTCATCAGGAAATACGCCTGGATACTCGCACACAACTGGTACAGACTCCACCTTCTTTTCGTTCACTTTACTATCAAGCACATACGCAAAGTAAGTTTCACAACCTTTCCTTACGTACTTACTAGCCAACATTGAAGATATCACTGACGGTAACCCATTCAGGTCTGTGGATTCAATTCGAATAATCTCGTCATTCTAACACCGCAAATCAATAGTTTTCTATTTACAATTCACGACAACATCATGTACAATTAACCAATCCATACCCAGAATGATATCAAATTCGTCAAATGGTAACAACATCAAATCAGTCGGAAAATAGGAGTCTCGCATCATCAGAGGACAGTTCTTTCACACTTTATCAACTAATACACATCGGCCCAGGAGGTTTGATACTCGAATCACAAACTCAGTAGACTCAACAAGCAAAGTCTAACTAAATGCTAATGTTTCACACACATAAGAATGAGTTGACCGGGGATCAATCAAAGTAATTACACTAGTATCATAAAGAGTGAATGTACCAGTAATAACATCTAGAGATGAAGCCTCTTCCCGAGCAGGGATGGCATAAGCTCTGGCAGGAGTACGAGCCTCAGATTGAACAGCTGTATCTTTCATCCCTCTCTGACTACCACTAACATTATCAGCACGTCTAGGTGGTCTACCTCGTGACGACATATTACTCGGTCAAGCCTCCTGAATGGTATTTTTTTCAGCTAACATCGGGCGCTCCCGAATAAAATGATTTGCCAATCCACATTTAAAACAAGTGCAATCACGTACTCTACAATCTCCCAAATGCCATTTTCCACAATCTTTACACTCAGACCGAGGTTGCCGAATGTTTCCAACACTAGCAACTGATGTGGCTCGCGAATTAGTAAGAGGTCGATCTCGATCTCGTCTAGAAAAGTCCACAATAGTCTTAGATCGGCTAGAATCCTCTCTGAACTTCTTTGACGACGACTGATAAATGTTATTCGTTGGTCTTTTACGGAAGTCTCTAGCTTTGAATTCAGCCTTTCTCTTTTCTTTTCCAAGCTCTTCGGCTTTACAAGCTCGCTCGACAAGCACTACGAACTTTTTAATTTCAAGGATACCAACTAGCAACTTAATATCTTCATTCAACCAATCTTCAAAATGTTTACACATGATGGCTTCAGTCGAAATACACTCCCGGGAATATCTGCTGAGTCTGACAAATTCTCGCTTGTATTTAATAACAGTCATGTGACCCTGTTTAAGCTCGAGAAATTCCTTACGCTTCTGATCTATGAATCTCTGGCTGATATACTTTTTACGGAATTCAGTTTGAAAGAACTCCCATGTAACCCGCTTTCTTGGAACAACTGAAACCAAAGTGTTCCACCAATGATAGGCAGCATCGCGTAACAGGGACACGGCACACTTCAGATACTCGTCGGGAGTACATGATAGCTCATCGAATACGCGGATAGTATTATCGAGCCAGAACTCGGCCCTCTCAGCATCATTAGTAACTGTGGCCCTAAACTCTACGGCCCCGTATTTCCTTATTTTATTAACTGGGGGCTTATTCAACCTCAATGGATTAGCCGCTGGAGTTACCACAGGTATCGGGAGTGGATTATTCGGGGGCGGAGGTGGTTGAGTAGCCGGATTATTCTGTATAAATTCAGAGAACCATTCGTTCATTATGTTAAAGAGAGCTTGTCTGACCTCTTCTTCATTACCTGAGATCAGTCGAGATTCAGCAGGCGGTGTCCCTTGCGCAGGAGCAAGCGCTACACTCTCTACATCCTCAGCTAAAGCTTGATTGGGATCCATTTGCTATATAAAAACACATTTTTAAACGTCAGATGTCATCACACTATCACAGTATCATATTGCGGCATGTATAGCTAGACTCATACACGCTATGTTAGTCCTAGAATTGACTAAACTGTAGCTCTGATACCAATAAAATGTAACACCCCATAACCCGTATTCGTCGCCGGAATGGGTCACGAGGCATTACAAAACCAAATTCAACATTCGAACATCTCACACACAACTTTTGAACAACTCACATACATATGAATGAGTACTTAAATTATAAAACACCTCATTAAAATTCTCTTTAATTCAATTAATATCTTAATAATAAACATAAATACAATCATATAATACAACTGTAAAAAATACCCGAATCTCATTCTATTCATTTCTCTATTCGGCAATCATGACATGGAATTCTTAAATTAGTCAATCCTAAAATGATATTATGCCAAAATTAGCATCAATCGAAAATCCAAAAATTTTACTACTAGCATATGCGCATATATGACCAAAATCTCATAAACCATTTAGTATCATACAAATAAAGAAGCTACTATTCATTTGGTCAAAAACCAGTTCATTAGCCGAATACAATTAAGCATATAACCAATTCACTTTTGATTTAAGACGATATCAAAATCATTGTTGTAACACCCCTTACCCGAGACTGTCGCCGGAGTCGAGCACGAGGCGTTACCGGACTTAACTTACTCAATCGGGCATAAAAATTTGCTTTTAAAAAAAATCAATTTCTTTTCATTCATTCAATAAGTCCCTAAGAAGGGTCATCAAGACCCTAAATCATGCTATTGAAATGGTTCAGGGCCAAACCGAGATCAATAATTTTTTTTCCGATTACTTAAACGAACCAAAATAAATTATTTCTCTGTACCTTATAAAGCTGTCCAACTGCATCACAGTCACTAAATAAATCATAACTCGAGTTACGAAACTTGAAATTCAATTCCGTAAATTTTCCCTAAAACTATACTCATATACCTTCTTACTAATTTTTTTATAAAATTTTTAGTTTAGCCAATTAGTACAGTTTATTAGTTAAAGTCTCTCCTGTTACGCAGTTTGACTACTCTGACCTCTGTTCACTACAAATTAATTTTCTCTCTGTACAAAATTCAAATAGGTATGCTATTTAGTTCATTTAAAACTTGACTCAACAAGGAATCTAAGCATATAAACTATAACTCCTAATTATTTATGCACAATTTATGGTGAATTTTTAAATTCAGAATAGGGGATCACAAAGTCAATCTGGAGCAGTCTCACTCAATCTCAAATAACTCATAATATAAAACTCTTTCACTTATCTGTTTCTTCCACATGAAAATAGACTCATTAGGCTTTAATTTCATGTCTTATTCACTATTTAATTCCGTTTCTACTATTTTTAATGATTTTTTCAAAATCACATCATTACTGCTATTCGAATATGTTTTTAAGCTATTTTCACCTTTTTCATGGTTTCCATGTGATAATTACCATTTAGGCATACATAGGATAAAACCTATGTTTGATTAGTCATTCCAATAGCTAATCATCAACAAGTATTTACATACCATTTATTAAACATATCCTAAGGACATTCATACCAAAAGAAGCCAAGTCCCTATACATGCCATACGCGAAATGAAACGTCTAGTTATACCAAAATGATCCTGTTGATAGTGTGACTGGATCTCCGATGTTCCTTGCGATCCCCGAGTTGGCTTGGCAAGAACTATAAAAAGAAGGAAAATAAAGAGAGTAAGCACTAAGCTTAGTCAGTTTACAAGTAAATAAATCACAACATTCACCCTAAATAATAGTTAATCATAATATCATCAAGCATCATAAGCTTTCCTTACACCTCATTTCTTACCCTCTTCCTTATTCACTTACTTTCTTTCTTACTTGATTATTCAATAAACTCATGAATATAACTTACTTTTCCTTTGCTGAGAATTTCCTGTAATTTAACCTGTACAATAGCTCGTTGAACCACTCGGAATACTAAGGATACTCGGGTTTTCCTGCCTGATAATAGCCTCTCAATGCCATGTTCTAGACATGGTCTTGCATGAGATGTTCCCTATCCTACCAAAGCCATACTTTTAATATGGACTTACATGGGATATTCCTGTCTTGTCTGGTAACCCAAAATGTCATGACATTCCGTATCCCAAACATTCCTAGAGTTCAAACGGGGCTTTCTGATACTTTTTCTCTGTCATCTCGTCTTTAGTTCAACTTCGAATATTTTCATAAAGTAAATGTATATATGCTGGAAATTAACAACATTAATGTAAAATAATGAAATATTGCATTTATTTACCGTAAACTTACCTCGATACAAAATACAATTAAACTTGACAATTTAGTCCTTTACTTTTTCCTTTCCCCGATCTACTCCCGAATTTCATTCTTCTTGATCTATAATAGCAATTTAGCTTATTTAATACTCACATTTATCAAACAGCCCTGAACTCAAACTTTAGCAAAATTACATTTTTGCCCTTACACTTTTGCATATTTACATTTTTTCCCCAAGGCTCGAAAATTAGACTTTATCCCAAATTCTTATGTTTTAGGACACGCTGATCATTTATGTACCAAAACCAACCTCAAATTCCCACTATAACATGTACTTATGAATAATAGGTATTTTTACCGATTAAGCCCATTTACTCATTTTTACTTAAAACCGAGTAGCACAAGCTGTCTAGCATAATTTAAAACCTCATATTCTATCATAAAACACCAAAATAAACAAATTTCACCTGTGGGTATTTTTCCAAATATGAACCCTAGGTTGAATTATTGCTAGCATAAGCTAAATCGAGCTACCAGGATTCCAAAAATATAAAAATCATTAAAACCGGGGCTTGGATGCACTTACTATGAAGCTTGGAAGTTGAAGAAACCCTAGCTATGGAGAGAGGTAAGGTTCGGCCAAGGCTTGAAGAGCATGAACACAATTTGGCCTTAATTTCCCTTTTAATTCATTTTAATTACCACATGACCAAAATACCCTTAATGCCTTTCTTTGAAAATTTTCATGTACAAGCCATTTTTGTCCAAAATTTTAGAAATCGGTCAAAATGCTATTTAAGACCCTCTAATTAATATTCCAAGGCAATTTCATACTAAAAGCTTCTAAAATGCAAGTTTTGCAACTTATTCGATTTAGTCCCTAATTTCAAATTAAGCACTTTATGCATAGAATTTTTTCACGAAATTTTTAGAAAATCATGCAATCATATCATAAACCTCAAAATAATTATAAAATAATTATTTCTATCTCGAATTTGTGGTTTCACAACCACTATTCCGTTCAGGCCCTATTTCGGGATGTTACAATTGTACTATATTGAAGAAACATGTTAAAACTTACTATAATTTACCATTTGTACACGCATCATTTATACATTTATCTCATTCAACCAAAATTGACCTTAAATTCACAATTAGAGCAATCAACTATATGCTTACATATAATTCCCAACATTCAATAATAACATTAGCACAGGATATATGCACCTAATCACCACAAGTTTAATCGTTTAGGACACTTAACAAATTCCTCATCTAAGCATCAACCAAGTTATAAATATAACCTTAAAGACTTATAAAACATAACATTCAAGTCATAGATGTCCATACTAAACCAACATAACTTTAACATTATAAAATTCACATAACTAGATAATTAGCCATTTTCATATGGCACATTATATACACATCATTCAAAATATAACATTACAACTTTATCTAACCTATACATGCCATAGATAGAGTTTAAATAGATACTATCGAAACAAAAGATAGCGTGATGAGATTTCTGCTGATCCCCGAGCTCGTAGCTAGCTTCAAAGGTCTATAAAACATAGCATAACATTCAAAGTAAGTTTACAAAACTTAGTAAGTCATTAGCTAAATAAACCAAATATTAACAGCTTAATTTGAGTAGTAAAGTAATCAAATTAGTCTACAACCTACTCAAATATCATTAAGCCGAATACCTGACTTATATATATATATATTATATCTTATAAAACATCTCCAATGAAAGCTATCATATACACATAATACCAATCGAATCATGAAGTAAATCCCATATTTGCATAGCATTATTTTAAAATGTATTTATATGAATCACTAAAACGATTTCATTAAATCAAAACACATATACTTATGACCAACTCATCTACGTACATTTTTATCATTGATCGACCCATTACCAACTTATAACATATATGCCAAATTAACTGCTCAACATTGGATACCCAATAGCATTCATATATACCTTCATAACATAATATTTCAATATTCAAATGACTTTACACAAATACATACTCATATAGCCGAATATAATGTAAGGTTCCTTAGCTCAAATTCACTCATACATTTCTTCCATTTCACTTGGATCTTTCTAAATATAAATTGAAACTTAAATCACCGGCAATAAGCCTGGTAGGCATAAGCCTAAATTAAACACCGACACAAAGCCTTCTAGACACAAAGTCTGTTATTTATTCACCGGCACGTAGCCTGCTAGGCCTAAAGCCTGATTATGTTCACTAGCACTAAGCCTGCTAGGCACAAAGCCCGATTATATACCAACTTAAAATTTCATACATTCACATTTTAAAATTATCATCATCTATACTTTTCTTTACTAGATGTACGATATTCTTATGCCAAATGCTAATAAACACCATTATTATAACATTTCTCAAAACCAATTCAATTCATTCCTCCACATTACAATTAATAATGTCCATTTCACATAGCTAAAATAAGTTATCTACTCCATTCACATTCGGCATTCATCTTTATAATATAGAAAATATTGTTCACCAAGTTAATCCACATTCGGCAATGGTAAAAAAAAATTCTAAAATTTCATTTTAGCACTTAGTTATAAAGGATATCAAAATTTAACACAGATAAAAGCTTAACGACTTACCTCGGATGTCAACGAATGGTAATTTCGACTACTCGGTTATTTTAGCTTTTCCCCGATCCAAATCCAATTTCTGCACTTCTTGAGCTTCAAATTTTCAAATGAAATCCATTCAAACTAAATTTTATTCAATTTAACCCAATTATTCATAATTAAACAATTTACGAATTTACCTACTAATTTACACGTTCAGCAATTTAATCCAAATTCACAAAGCACCAACTTAAGCACAATTTAATTGCATAAAGTCAAAGCCAAATACTGCTTATATCACTAGAAGTCTTCACATTTCATTTAATTTGCAATTTAATCACTTTATTTACTAATTTATTCAATTTAGCCCTAAATGCACAAATTCTCTAAAAATTCATATACAAAACTTATTAATCTACCACAAAACTTCCATTTAATTCATCAAACATCAATTTCATCAAGCTTTCAACAATGGCAAAACTCAAAATGCACATTAATAACAAGAATTCAAGCATGGGTCAGATAGTATACGAAGCAACGATCTCAAAAACGTAAAAATTATCAAAAACTAACCAAAATCCATACTTTGGAAAGTGCCGAAACTTAAGCAAGAAAATGACTTCCCTTTTTCTTTTACATTCGGCCAACAAAGAAAAAAAAATGCATGCATATTATATGTTCTTTTATTTAATGATATTATAACATATAATTTACCTATTTAGCCTTTATAAATTAGTAAAGCATATAACAATAGGTCATTACTGTCCACTACTATTCATGATGGTATAATATAATTATAAGCACTCCAACTTAAAAGATCATGTTCAATTTAGTTCTTAATCAATAAACCATCAAATTTTTATTTTACGCAATTAAGCCCTTTTATTTAATCGGGCATCCAAATGATAAAATTTTAAAGCAAAATTTTCACACAAGTAAATTCACACATTCAGAACACAGAGAATAATATTTAATTATTTTTTTGACTCAGATTCATGGTCCCGAAACCACCATTCTGAATAGGGTTAAATTCAGGCTGTCACACATCCTTAAATGGTTTCGAGTATGTTTAGTATAAGATTGTATAGTGATAGCTTATGCTTCCATACAGTTAAAGCTGCATGAAAAGAGTTATTTAACACGCAAATTAAAAATGGTTGGCACTGTAATTATGCTGAATAGTTAGCGACAGTAATTACCTGGTAAGTAATGTAATTTATTTGATGACTACAGAGATATCTAAATTTTAAGACAACAAGGATGGCTTGAACTATCAAAAGATTTTGAGTCAGTAATTGGTTATCATCCTGGACAAACGATTATAGTCACGGATGTTCTGAAAAAAGAAATCTTTGTGTGCTTTACAAGTGATAAATACGCGATTGATCTTATTGGATGATGGATAGATATTAGTTGAGTTAAAAGCTAAATTGATGTTTAATCTGTGATTTGGTGAAGCTAAAAAATGTGTCAGTGAATTGTAAGTTAAAAAGGGTTCAAAGTAAGTTGACTTTTGATTCAGAATTTGAAATTAGAACCGATGATTATTCGTTGTTTCGAGACAGAGTTTGAATATCGAGAAATCTTAGGATTTTACAACAATTATGACATCTAGCTCACAGTGGTAATTATCTATTCTTTCCAAAAGTACTAAGATGTACGATAATCTGTGACGGTTGTATGGGTGAATGAGTATGGAACGTGATGCTTTTGACTTTGCATCCAAATGTCTGATTTATCAACAGGTTAAAGATGATTATCGAGTACCTTCAGGACTGTTACAGTTATGTTATTATCTGAGTGGAGAAGAAATAAAATTTCGATGGATTTTGTAAACGAAAGATGCTATATGAATTATTGTAGATCGCTTGATGAAGTTTGCACATTTTATCTTATTACGTACAAATCTCTCTCTTGATAGACTAGCTGAGTTATAAATTTATGAGATTGTTAGTTTACACAGAGTGCCAATATTCATTGAATTTGATAAAGATCTGTAATTATACTGTGATTCTGAAGGAAACTATAGTAAGTTTTAAGTATGAGATTGAGTTTTATTACCACATTTCATCCTTAAACTGATAGTTAATCTGAGAGAATGAATCAGAATCTCAAAAATATGTTTCGTTACTATGTTTTAGAATCAAAAAGCAACAGAGAAAAGACATTTACTATTGGTTGAGGTTGCGTATAATAATAGTTATCAAATGAGTATGAAGATCATATTGTATAAAGTATTGTATGATTACAATTGTTGAACTCTGTCGTTACGAGATTGATTTCATTAAAGAAATTGAAGAGAAAGTGAAAGTGTTGCAGTGAGAATTGAATTTCTCGAACTAGCTGTAAAGAGAAGTTGAGTTCGTGATTCATCGGGTCGTATGAGATTATTGAGAGAATAAGGCCAGTGGCTTATCAACTTATATTATTGTCAAAACTTAAGAAGATCCATAATGTGTTTATTATATCTATGATGCAACGATTTAGATAAGACCCTTTGTGTATAATATCTCTTTCAGAAATTGAGATTCAGCTTGATATGATGTATAATGAGGAACAGATCAGAACTTTAACTCGTGAGATTAAAGAGTTGAGAAATCCAAGGCTATGTGAGAATTTGATAGGGCTATGAGAAAGCAGATCTTAAATGTAGATTCTGATAAGATTTTCGGGGCAAAAATCCCTAGGGGTGGAGTGTTGTAACATCCCATTTTTAGATCAAATTGCACCAGCGGTTTCAGGACCACAAATCTAACATCAAAAAATTTACTTTATTATTATTTTGAAGTATACAATATTATATTGGATTTGTGTGAAATTTTCGTAAAAAAATTTATCTTTTGACTGCTCCATTTGTGAAAAAGGACTAAATCTCGTAAAGCATGAAAGTTGCATTCTATAAGCTAATGGTGTCAAATAGCTATAGAACTTAAATATGGAGGTCCTTATGTGGTAAATAGCCCAATTATGAGATAGTGGCTAATAGTGGAGTGGCATTTGGAGCAATTATTAAAGTTATTAAAGGTTAAATTAGTAAAAAGGCATTACATGTTAATTAAACAAACAAAACAAAAATCATTCTTTTTCATTCATCTTTCTTAGAAGATTGTTGAAGAAAAAAAAGAATCCATGGATGACCTAGGTTTGGCCAAGCTTTGACGCTTAATTGGTGAGTGATTTTTGTTCGGTTTTTAATAATTTCTACGTTTTTGAGATCGTTACAGCTTAATCTAACTATCCCGTATCTTTGATTTCAAAACTGTAACGTATTTAAATGTTGCCATTGTTGAATACATGAGTATTTTGATAGTTGATGATGGAAAATAAATCATTGTGGTTAGATTTATAAGTTTTGTAAAGTGATTTTTGATAAAAATGTCAATTAAGGACTAAATTGAGAAATGTATGAAATTGTGTGGTAAAAGTGTGAATAAATGGAAAAAAATGGACCGTTATGGAAATAAAGAGAATTTGACTAGCATGGGTGTTGTTTAAATTTCATGAATTTGTGATTTTATATGATAAAGACTAAATTGCAAAAATGTGAAATAGTAGGGGCAAAAGTGTAATTTTTCCTAAATATGTAAGTTGTGTTAAATTGAATGAACTGATGATTAAATAAGTAAATTTTGATATAATATAGATTGAGAACAATGAGATTTGGGTCTGGAACGGGGAAAAAAGTACTAGAGTAGCCAACCTAATTTATCGTTACATCGAACGAGGTAAGTTCATATAATCGAACTTCATTGCATATTTATGTAATTGATGAATGATAGTATGAATGTATTCATATAATTGATTTAATTGTGGAATTTAAATTAATTGTTCGAAACATGTAACACCCCAAACCCGGCCCAAACGTTATGGCCAGATCTAGTGTGTCACATGGATACTTTACAAAACCTTGATCTTCTTTTAATAAAATGTTAGGTCGTTAATAGTGAAACCGTGTTCAATAGCTTGTAATTAAGAGTTATTTTCAGTTTTAGAAACCGTTGCTACTGCTAATTATAATCTCACTTTTTAGCAAATCTGGTTATTGTCGTTAAGTAATTCATTTGTCACGTATTATATGTTTTGAAAGCATGTAACAGCGCGATTTGGACCCTAGTCGGAATAATGGTTTTGGAACCACATATCCGAGTTTGAAAAATGTTCTGATATTATTTTATGTGTTTGTGGTATATGAATTTGCATCTATGAATTTTCTTCTATTTAATTTGTTTATCTCTATGCTTAATTGTGAAAAAGGCTTAAATTGTATATGTGATAAAATCAGTATGCTATATGTTTAAGTGTTCAATTGAAATGGCTTTTAATGATTATGGCCTTATGTGGCAATTAAACCATTGAAGGTTTAAATAGTCATAAATGACCTTAAAACATATGTTTTTTGTAACACCCCAAACCCGGCATAGACGTTATGGCCAAATCTGGTGCGTTACATCACCTACATCTAACCATGTTACCTAGTTACTAAGATTAGGGTGAGCTTTGCCAAAACCGAGGTTGTTATTTTAAAAGAAATTCCTGATTTGCTTAATAAATGTGTTAATTACTACTGATCGTGAAGGGTTTATTTAAAAACGTGACTTTTGATACTCTTTTGGAAAGTGCATTTGGTTTGGAGAACGTTCGTTTATCGAATTATTTTGAAAACAGGTAAGTCCGATTTCAAAAATAATTTAAACAATATTATTCTTAAGTTAAAACAAATTAAAATATGTAAAGAATTAAAAACCCAAAATAAATGGAGCGGCCTTATTACAACCCAGAAACCAAAATAAAAATAATCTAAATAAATAATAAAATGAAATAATTGGAAACTAGAAATTTAAATCTTCATGGCCACTCTGAATCCCTCCCAGCTCCAAGTCCACTAACTAGGGCTCACCTGCATGGATGGAAAGAAAGGGGGTGAGTTTGGAAAACTCAGTTTGTAAGGAAAGCCCATCTAGAGCCCAAATTAGCTTAAGCCTACTGGGCCGAAGCCCTAACCAGTCTCAAATTTTAATTGGGCCAAAGCCCTTTTCAGTTACAGTAAACTGGGCCTTAGCCCTTTTCAGATAACAGTATGTCCCATAGGCCCATTTCAGAATAGAACAGATAATAACATGAATGCAAGCCCAAACCCAACCTAAATCCAACCGCTACACTCCACCCGTACCAGCCCTACACACCATGTGGGGATAACTCAACCCACCCAGCCCTACACTCCACAGTTGCAGATGGCTGCTCAGATAACAGTAAATTTAGGTAAAGCCTCCAGTACGTGGACAAGCCACTTTCAGTACTTCCTCCATCAAGATCCGAGTCCCATGCAACAGATAATAATGACATGGCATGCAGAAAACAGTAATAGTACAATCATGCTTTTTGCTCAACTTAGCCCTAGGGGTATAACAGTCATTTTGCTCCTAGGGGTAAAATGGTAATTTTCCACCTCTAAGGGTATTTTAGTAATTTCATCAGTTTCCTAGGGTTTTATACAAATTTCAGTCACTATTAACCCAATTTTCATCTCAACAGTTTAATTAACGTGTTTTAACAATTTTAGCTATTGGGCCCTAAAATCCCTAATGAGCCCTACAGTGTCTACTAGCTATTTAAGCCCATTTAGTCCAGATTTTAATATCAATTTATCAGTCTAGGCAGTTTTGAACCTACAATCTATCAGTACACCTTAATTACCCGTTTACACCCATATGGGCTCGTAAGCCCATTGGGCCCATTTGCAGCCCATCGAGGCCCAATTACCGAAGTATACGAAATTCCACACGTGACTAGCTTACCACTTTGTGATTTTAGATCTAACGATTTCTAAACATCTTGTGAGCATTCGCACACTCACAAGCCCATAAAATGATAGAATTTCGGTATTTCACGTTTTGCCGAATTGAACTAATAGAGGGTGTTGATACACACCTGTTTCGTAACGACTGCTATTGAGATCCCCTACGATGTCCTACAATCGATTACCACAATTCTTAGATTGCAAATCTACAACAAACAATCCCAATATTCACTTACCCATATTCGGAAATTGCCCCAAAAGCCTTCAAAATCTTACCTTTGCCGAAAACCGATGATTAGATCTAGACCTAGTCGATCCACTTGTCCAAGCCTTCAATCAAATGCCTCTAGAATACGCTATTCACCAAAAGAAATCATTGATTAATGACCCTTAGAGCCCTATGCCCAAATCGACAGCCTCCCTAGATTTTAGGGACTTCGGCTTTTCTAAATTGTAAAATAACTTATAGATCTGGGTTAATGAGCACTTACCACTGATTTCTCTTCTGTTTCTACTCAGATCTGATGTAGATCTAGCCCTTAAATGATAGTAGAACTTAAATCCAAGAGATCTGAAGTTTTGGCTACAAGTACCTAAATCTATGCTATTTCAGCTTTTTAAGTGATGAAAAAGATGATGATTTGAGGCTATAACTTTGGAGTAGTGTTGCCAACATATACTAAGGGTTTAGAGAAGATAGAATTCGATCAAAAGGAATGAAAAGAATAGAGGGAATTGGCTTGGAGGAATCGACACAAGAGGTAAGTTTTCGGGATTTTGGCTTTTATGGCAATCGGCTGTGGTGGTTTTAGGGAGGATGGAATTGAAAGAGAAGATGGATTTGAGTAATAGGGGTGTTCGGCTGAGGTAGGAAGCAAAAAGGAAAAGAAAACAATAGAGGAGAAGAAGAGGAAGAAGAAATCGGCATAGAGGAGTGATACCTTGTGTTTTCGGTCACTTTGTGAAATTGAGAGAAAAAATAACTTTAGGTGGCTAACCCTAATTTGCCATGACAGAAAAAGAAAAGAACCTAACCCTAATATCAACTAAAACAATCAGCCCAACCTCCCCTAAGGCCCTTGCCGAATTCATTTAAGTGATCACGTGCCCAGCATCTGCCTAAAAATTAAAAAGTATCAATACGCTTACCTTGCAACTTGAACCCTGGACTTTTAATTCCTTCCCAGGCACCACTTTTTTAGGAACTTAGTGGCGCCACCTTACCACTTTGCCAAAGCTCTTCTTGTGTCATAATTTACGAAGTTTTTCTTAATAGCACACTTAACCAAGTCTCCTATTCGCTTAAAATCCAAACTTGATATTTTACCAGGTTTTAACTTAGGCTTGGGCCTTCTAAAGGCCCACTGACACATTTAAACTCAATTCCAATATCCAGAACACCAAAATTTTAAAATTCACCAAAAATCACAGAAACCTGAAAAATCTCGAAAATCAGGGCGTTACATTTTTATATGGTTTAATTAAGGGATAAAATGGTAAATGTTTTATTATTATGTTTTAATGAAACAAAACATGAAAATTGGCCATTATTCATGCATGGGTGCCAAAATTTGAAAGAAAAAGAAAGGAAATAAAGCTTCCTAGGTTTCGGCACTTTGGATTAGTGATTAAGGTATGTTTTGAGCTCGGTTTTTGATAACTTCTACGTTTTTGTAATCGTTGCTTTGAAATCTTCCATGCCCATGTCTCAATTTCTATTTTTTGCATGAAATTTTTGAAAGATGCCATTGATGCTATTTGAAGCTTTGTGATGAAATTGAGTGAATTATGATGAATAGGTGTTGAATAAACATGTTTTGCCATGAGATTTTGATGAATTTGAGCCATATGGGCTAATTTGTGAAAATGACATTTTGGGAGTATTAAATTGTTAAATAAATATGTATATGGGCATATATGAGAGCCATGAAGATTCGGCTAGGCCATTTTGTAATGAAATTGTGCATACTTGATGTTTTTGTGAATTAGGGATCAAAGTGTCAAAATGTGAAAATGTAGGGGCTAAAATGTAAAATGCCGTATATGAGTTTTTATGGATTGAATTGAATGAAATGAATAATTGAATGGTTGAATTTGGATTGATTTAGATCAAGAACCAAGAAAAATGGACTTAGATAGAGGGAAGTCCAAAATCGTTGAGTAGTCGGCTCGAACCTGTTTAAATCCGTACGAGGTAAGTCAATATACAAATATGAATTATATTAATGTTCGATATAAATGCTTGAATTATAAACTGTATTGGACGACCATAAGAGCCTGATATAGAAATTCCAAATCGCCTTTGATTGAGTAATAGTAAAATGATATCATGTAAGACCTCGTCCGGGATGTAGGCATTGATTTGAGAATTATATGTAAGACCGTGTCTGGGACACTGACATCATATATGTTTCAGGTAAGACCCTATCTGGGACAGTGGCATCGATATTGAATAACATGTAAGACCATGTCTAGGACGTCAGCATTGTTTAAGGCCTATTTGAATTATGTAACATTTCTGAATGATTTGAGGAGAAATTCTGATATATGAATAAATGCATACCTCATGAGTTTGACTCAGGTATGTCTGTTTTGTACTGAATTTCCAAGTATGAAAGGTATGCAAATTGTGTGAACTAGAAGTCTGAGTAAAATGAATGAATCTGAATGGTGGAATATCTGTGGGAAATGGTTATCATATTATGATTATGGATTGCATAGTTTTGTATTTGACTTACTAAGCTCATTGTAGCTTACTCTATTATTCTTTCAATTATTTTATAGATATCGTCGCTACTGAGGGCTCAGGGATAGTCAAGGATCATCACCACACTATCGAGCTTGTTTTTGGTACCTTTTAAATGTATAAAGTTTAAGTATGGCATGTATAGGCTAGAGTGTTTATGTATAAAGCTTGAATATGTTGATTTGTAACGCCATATGAATTGGATGGCAAATGGTATGTTTGTGTTTGATTTTGGTCAATGGTTTGTGATGCCAAATTATGTAAGATTATGACGGTCTTATGATCTAATTTGCTTTGGTCATCTTGAAACATGTCAAGGTAAAGAAATGGTAAGATTTGGATGTGGCATGAAATAGATATGTACTATGTGTTTGGTCATGAACTTTGTTAGTGATAAAGACATGTTTGTGTGAGATTTGAATATGAATGTGTATATGAATGGTTTAATCATGTTGAGGTATATTTTAAGGCATTGAATTGAGTTGAAATTGTGGCATTATTGTTACATGAATTTGGCTTATAGGTTTGACCCTTATTGGGTCTAATGTATGGCTTAAACCAAACCTGCATTGTGCCACACAGTTAGGGCACATGGGCGTGCCTTAAGGCTGTGTTGATTTTCCAGTATTGGGTATAAAACCTACACGGCCAAGACACACAGTCGTGTCTCGTGGCCGTGGCAAAAAGTCAGTATGCCTACTCTATTTTGGCATGGGTTGGGTGCACGGGCGTGCCTGAGTCTCGTGTGGGGCATACGGCCTGGTCACACGGATGTGTGACCTCTAAAAGTTAGAAAATTTTTTATGTGTTCTGAAGTTTACGAATGTATTCGGTTTAGTCCCGACCTTGTCTAAATGTATGTTTGGGGTCTAGTGGACTTTCAAGAAGGGACTTTATGTTTGAATTTTGTTATGATCTCTGAATATTCTGTTCTAATCTGTTCTGAATATCCAGTAACGCCCCTACCTAATCTGGCTACGGTAACAGGATAGGGGTGTTACAAAGCGTTTGTTTAGATTTGGAAAGCCCGCGCAAACTAGTCTATCGAAAAGAAAACAAATAATAAATAAAACCCAAAAAAATATCCGAGCGGCCTTATTACAACTTAAAAATTGAAATTAAGAACAAAGCATCAATAAAATAAATTTAGAAAACTAAAAACCAGAAAATAGTTTAATGGCCACTCCGACTCCCTCATAACTCCAAGTCCTCTAAGGTTGGGGTTACCTACATGGATGGAAATAGGAGGGTGAGTTTGTAAAAATTTAGTGTGTAAGGAAACCCAACCAATGTCATAGACTAGTCCAAGCTTAGTCTGGGCCGAAGCCCTATTCAGATACAGATTAAACTGGCCCTATTCAGAACACAGTGTGGGCCTTGGGCCCATTACAGAAACAAATCGGATTATAATAATATATTCATCTATGCAAAGCCCAAGCCTAATCTAGCCCTACACACCACCCGTACCAGCCCTACACACCATGTGGGGAATGACTGAACCCACCCAGCCCTACACACCACAGTCGTAGCAGAGCTGCTCAAACAGATATCGTGGCCAAGCCACCAGAACAGTAATACAAGGCAAAGCCTCTAAGCAGATTACGTGGCATTGCCACTTTTAGCACTTCCTTCGTAACAATAGCCCAACCCCATACAAATCAGAGTATAATATGACATGCCATACAGAATATCAGAAACAGTAATCATGCAAATTAGTCAACTTTTCTCTAAAGGTAAAATTGTCATTTAGCATCTAGGGGTAAAACAGTAATTTTCATCCTTTGGGGTATTTCGATAATTTTACTAGGTTTTAGGGTTTTATGTTTATTACAATCTACTAACAAATCTAACATCACCCGAGGGACTCAAATAGCCCATTTCATTTATATAGTGCCATCGGGCCCTAAAACCCTAATGGGCTTGCCGGAGCCCACAAGCTACTGTGGCCTGCTAAGTCTCAATTTTACACACATTTGTGCAGAATTAATATCCAATTTACCATAGAACGCTTATCGCGTAATTTCACCCATATGGGCCCGAAAGCCCATTGGGCCTAATTTTGGCCCATTGAGGCCCAAAACCACCAAGTGAATGAAAACGCGCATAATAGCCTTACCATTCGTTATTGCCAATTTCACTATTTCGTACCGACCCACGAGCACTCGCATGCTCGTAAGCCCTCGAAATGCCGGCAATTCGGCATTTGGGCTTTTCAGTTTTTTCAATCTAATCTACTAAAGGGTGTCGATTACACACCTATTTGTGAAATACGTCGAGATTATGCACACGATTAACCTACAACAAACCCACTATAATATTAAACTATAATCCAAACGAAATCAAACGAGATCGACATCACTTAATACCATCACATTAAGCCATCACTATCGAATCGCCATCCCTTACCTTTGCCGAAATCTAGACCACAGATCTAGATCTAGATTGCTCCAACGGCCCTAGCCTCTAACTACTCCTCGCTAGATCGCCCCTTTACCACGCTAATACACATGAGAACCTAAAGAAAAGGCTAAAATAGGTGTTTATCCAAAAGGAGTCAAAACCGATAGCCACTATGGGAAGATAGGGATTTCGGCTTTTCTTAAACCACAAGAATACAGAAAAAGAGATTCAAGTACTTACCACATGGATTTGCTAGATCGATTTTGATAATACTAGAAGTTATTTCCACCACCTTAAACCCAGATCTACACTCTACTTAATCAAATCACAAGGGAATAGATAAAAGGGGTTGAGTGAACCACAAAAAGAAGAGAAGGTTTCGGTTTTGAAAGAGAAGGTGAAAGAAGAAGAGAAGTTTCTGAAAAGAGAGGAGATGGTCAACAGAGAGATGAAAGGCTTGAGGGTTTCAGCTTTTGGAAGAATAGAGGCAAGGAGGGTTCGATCATTCAAATAATGAAGAGAAGAAAAGAAGATATGGAGTATAAGTTTTGGCTTTTGGGACAATCGGCCAAGAGAGGTTCCAAGTGAGTCAATTCAGCTAATGAAGCAAAGAAAAAAGAGGAGAAGAAGAGAATAGATTCGGCTTGAGAAGAAAAAGAGAAAAAAGGGTTTGGTTCTTGAACAAATCGACACAAGAGGATTTGTGTATTGCGTTTTCGGCTTTTAGAACAAAAGGAAGTATGAGAGAAAGGAAAGAAAAGAATGGAAAGAGTGAAACCCCTAGTATCTACCTATTCAGCACTAATTGATTGACCAAAGAAAATCCTGAAAGGAACCAAAAAGGAATTCGATACACTTATACCACAATTGCTGAAAATGCTACTTCCTAAGGACCATAGCTGAAATTACTCTCTAAGAGACCCATAATCGACCAACTCTTGTTCCCCAATTAGCTCCTAAATTTTCTCCCCTTATCACTCCTTAATCCAATCTCATGAGCAATTCAAACACCTTTCTTCAGAATTCAACTTGAGTTCCATCTTTTACCATGCACATGCAACAAAATAAAATAAGAACTTTGCTAACCAAGGGATTCGAACCTCAGCTCCCTCACAAGCCTCTACACGCCAACTCTCTGAGCTCTAAGTGGTGCTACCTTGCCACTTTAACTCAGGCTTTCTTGTGTCTTAAAACGCCAACTTTAATTTAAAAGCCCACCTAACTCCAATCTGCTACCACCTCATGCCAAAAATTAAAATTTTGCCAGGCTTTAGTCTTAAACTTAGGCCTTCTAAAAGTCCACTAAACACACTTAATTCACTACTTCAGTATATCAAGACATGCAAAAATAAATTCAAGCAACAATTCAAAAACCCAAAAATTGGGGCGTTACAAAACAAGTTAAACTGTAGGATCAATCACAATTGTTTCATAGTGAAAGATGAATTGACGGAAAAGACCATGATTGGACCATGGCAGTATATGATTTCATATAAGACCATAGCTAGGTTATGGCATCGATATAGGATTTCATGTAAGACCATAGCTAGGCTATGGCATCGATATATGATTACGTATAAGACCATGTCTAAGACATGACATCAGTACGAGATTTCGTGTAAGACCATATCTGGGATATGGCATCGATATGAAACTTTGTGTATGACCATAGCTGGGCTATGGCATCGATATAAGATTACATGTAAGACCATATTTGGGATATGGCATTGTACTATACATATGTGATTCCCGAGTACTCTTTGGTAATTTCAAATGGTTCGATGGGCAAAATCAATACGAGAATGGAAGTACGATTCAATTAAGTAAAACAGATATGTATAGTGAGAATCAAATGAAGGTAACTTGGTGAATTCATAGTGTATTATGAATATAAAATGAGGAAGATTTGTGTATAGGTATATTTCATGCCAAAACGTGTTTATTTGGCAATATTGAAGTATGAATTGAATGATATATGAGATATGAGTTATAATTGGTTTGATTATACTTAGGTATGGCATATTGTGTGGAAAGTACTGTTATTGATTATATTTCACATGATTTATCCTTGCTAAAGTAAATGTCATGGATATTGGATTGAATGAAGTTATATAGATATTAAATTATATATGCATAAATGTGAACAAATTGATAAAAAAATGTATTTGATCCATACGAACATATAAATGAATGAATTTTTGAAACTTTTGGTTAATTGTGTGATTGGATTTATGATATAAAGGTGAAATTAAATGAGTTTACATTATAGTAATGAAAAATGCTTTATAAGTGTTTATTCAATAAGTTGCATTTATTTTCATACAAACTTACTAAGCTTTAAAGATTACTTTATGTTATTTTTTCCCTCTAATTATAAGGTTTTGGAGGCTCGCTCAGGTTGAAAGTCGTTAGAGATCTTGTCACACTATCTAGCTATCGTTATGGTATTTTTACACTTTATGACTTTGGTTATATGGCATGTATAGGCTATGGTTATTTGGTTTGTCTTTGAGTAATGGACTTATAGCCATGTGATTTGGCTAGTGATTGATGTAGATATTGGTGTGTATTTTTCCATATACTTTGGCTTATTTTGTGAATTTGGCATATGATATGTGATGTATATAGTGCTGTGTATCATGGTATATCTTGATGAGTTTGTGGTTGGATACATGATGTTTATAGACATAATGAATATGATGTTTTGGCATGGAATTAAGGATTGTTATGTTGTTGAATTGGTGAATTATAGGTTGACATATATTTGTATAATTTAAGGCTATGAATCTTGATATTGCAGTGTGTAAATTGATTGGTTATATAGCTTGAATTTGAGGCATATGATGAGGGCATTGTATAGCCAATAAATCATGTTGTTTTGGTATGCATTTGGGTAATTAAATAGCAATGGTTTGAATGTTGGATTGAAAGTATTTGATAAGATGTGAATTGTATGTGAAATGGTATGGTTTGAGATCTTATTGAGTATTGAAAATGGTACTATATGACTTGTTGTAGGTATGCAAAAAGTGGGTGAGTAATATGGGTTGTAAATTGCCTATTTTCGTCCACATGGTTGAGCACACAGGCATGTAGCTCGACCTTGTGTGACACATGGCCTTGGTACACGATCGTGTGTCCCCTGAAGTTGCAATAAAAACCAAGTCAGTGTGTTACACGGCATAAACACGCAGGTGTGTGGTTGGCCGTGTGACCCAAGTCAGTATGTACACTCTATTTTCACACGAGTTGTGACACGGGTGTGTCTGTAGCCGTGTGGGGCACATGGCTTGTTCACACGGGCATCCCTAAATGTTTGAAATTTTTTAAGTTTCCCAAAATTTTCATATGTTTTTGGTTTAGTCCCGAACCTTCTCTAAAGTATGTTTAAGGCCTAGTAGGCCCCTTATAAGGCACAATGTGATTATGTTTGATTTATGGTATGTAGAAATGAGTATTGAATGAGAAATGTTTACTTAATGATGTGATTTGATCGGTAGTACCTCATAACCCTATTCCAGTGACAGATACGAGTTAGGGGTGTTACATTATCCTAGACATTGAACTAAGCATGCACTTGTTGAAAGCCACATTAGAATTGCATTTCACTTCAATTAATCATGATGGAATCCATTTACTATTAATCTAACTCATATTTGTTGAAATCACTATTTCTGTAAAGGTGCTCTCTAAATAATATGCTTTAATAAACGTAACCAGACCTATTATGCTTCGTTTCCCAGCTTGATGGTAAACTTTATTTCTGTGGTGTCAAACTGCCCAAAACACAATAGTTAACCATTTGCACTACTCTTCTCCTGTAAAAACAAATAGATTGTTAACCATCTTTTTCAACTTTGTAAAAATAAACATGCAATCCCTGAAGATGTGGCTCACCGATTCCTTCATTATACAATAGAGAGGACAAATATTCACCACCTGTAGTTTCCTCACTTGTAAATTGTCAAACGTAGGGATATAATTATTAGCAATTTTCCATGTTGTAATTTTAATTTTGCTCGCAACTTGGAACTTCCATGATTTGTTGTAAAAATTCTGTAATAGCGTAGCTTGTTGTATCACTTCCCCATGCATGGCTAACACATCCTCATCAAACAAGCATTTGTAACCACTTTTTTCAAAAAAAATACATGTAACGTCTCCCCTCCTCACCCTATCATCTTCAATATCAACTTTAGCAACTGGGATTGTCAGTATTTTGTTTACTTGCTCCTCAACAAAAAGCATCCTTAAGACCTCTAACTTCCAAGTAGTATTCTCTTTATTAATAAGATCTGCTAGTGTTGAAAAATTCATATCAATATTCTAAATTCTTACTTTTCCATGCCTAGGCCCTGATAACCAAACATCATTCTAGATGTTTATTAATCTGCCATTTCTAACTCTCTATCCCATGCCTATCTCCAAAAGTCTCCTTGCTACTCAAATGCTCCTCCAGGTATAAGAAAGGTGAGATGTAACACTCCTAACCCGTTCCCGTCGCCGGAAGGGTTACAAGGTTTAACTGAACTAATTCTTATACGAACGATCAATAATAAAATCAGCAGTTATAAGTTGGTCAAACCCGAATGGATCGATACAAATCATACCTTCGACCCAAGAATAATATTGAAAGGTCATTTTATAAGTCTTTACAAACCATCAGAACCCAAAAATCATAAGCTATAAAATAACATGTAACTACAATTCCATCAAAACAATTTCTCACCATGAAGTACATATGAGTAACAGCATGCCTTTAATTTACATTCGTATACATCAAAGAAGAGAGCCACTATTCATTAGGTAAGTTTACTATAATAACTAAATGCGATATAGCTTACAATTACACATAAAACATAGCTTGTTCGTAAAAGATCACCCTCATTCCATAGCCGAATGTGTGAGCCAACCCCAAGTAACCTATCTAATACAATAATTAGTTCTTTCAATCATCTCAATCATCGGCTACCCGAAAATATACATATAAATACTTCCATCATTCATGGCTAATTTTTTTTTTCATGTATCAAACTAAAATAACTACTTTTAACAGTGTTCACTACCATTCCAGCATCACTCATATCAACCACGTTTAAAAATCATACTTAAAATACGAATATTAATAATTTCAACTTAGCCATTTTCGCATGGCATAGTATTATCAAAAGAGTTTAACTAATCTATTTAAGTTCCACCTATAGCTATTACATGCCATAATAATTAACGGTAGACTATTAAAAGTACCAATCCTGCGTTGATAGGTGTGATGACTTCAAAAGGGAAGAGCCCCGAGCTTCCAACGGTTCTTAGATCTATCCATAAAGAAAACAAATACACATAATGAGTTATCACTCAGTAAGTCATAAAACATTTAATATTTAACGAACAATTCGAATAACACACAAACGGTTTAACCCTACTTGGCTCGACTAACTTTATAAATCATATAGCCCAAAATGGCTCATTTAAGTTTAAACGAATTCCCCATTTCAAATAGCACACTAAAAAAAAACATCAACAATCCTTTAACATCCATTCGGCAAACGTCAATATGCCACTTCCCATCGGATTTAGATACCACTCTATATTACCATCTTTAACACAATTTCATTAGTCTCCTTACCCGTATAACTAAAAAAAAATGAAATCGAACCCATTGCAATTACTTTCCTCACCGATTCAATGACCTCCTTCCACCATTCTCAAGTATGCCATATAACATCCATCCACCGAATGTACGCACACATAGTGCCATTCGAGGTCGAAACCTACTCCCAAATTAATACCATATGAAGCTCACGAATGTGCGCACACATAGTGCCATTCGAACTCTAGGAAGTACGCACACATAGTGCCAATAGGAGTCTCACGAATGTGCGCACACATAGTGCCATTCGAATTCGTTAATGTACACGCACACATAGTGCTATTTCGACTCATGATCATACATGTACATATACTAATCATGGCTTATTTATTGAGTCATTTGTAAGACAATTCAATATTAAATAGTCTCATGACTTACCTTGTTTCAAGAGGGACAAGATTTTCCGATCAGCTAGTCAACCACTTTTTCCTTTCCTTTAGCCGAGGTTTGCTCCTTGTGATCTTGTACAAGTTCAACAATTAAGCTAATTCAATAAGCCGAACCGAATTATTATCATTCACATATAATATACACCTACTCATTATACTATAATTGTTTATGACCTCGAATAACATCCCTAATTAAACCTCCACCAAGTTACGAATATATATATATATATATATATATAGAGTCCCAAAGATTCACAAAACACATCATTCACATCATTTAGATATCAACTTGATCGAATCATTCAAGGTTATAAACAACTACGTTCCATCACATAAGTACATATCAATACGAGTTTAGTATAACTCAAATTATCAATTCCATAACCATTTTATAAGTAATTTAGGCTCCCCATGAACACATTCGGAAATTTACAAGCTCAAACACTTGAATTATAACCGAATCTCCAAGGATTATTTTCTTACTCAAGCCTCAAAAAGGTACTCCATAATCTCCATTTCGGCAAAGCTCTAATTTTCCTACATTTTCTTACTTGGCCGAAAATCATCTAAATTTTTCCAAGTCTAATTTCTTAATCATTTAATTCCAAGCACAAAACATCAAACAACACTAAGAAAATACCTTTCATGTTCGAATAGCCATTATTCTCCATTAAGCTACTACAAGCATTTAGTATCCAATTAAACTTGTAAACTTCCTAAATTTCATGAATTTAACACCTAAATGCTCATCTAAATACTCATGGCTTCAATCTACAAGTTCCAAATAAATTTTTGTAAAAATTTAAGGCATGACCGAATGCCCCATCTCATAAGAACTTAGCAATTCTTTCATGGGTTTAACAAAGAGCCTCATTATCACCAAGTTCTCAAAATTTTAAAAGAAAATTTCAAGAATTCACATACCAAATCAAGCTATGGATGACCGAAAACCTTGCTTTCCTCCTCTTCTCCTCACTGCAAATTTGAACAAGAAAAATGGTCTTTTGTTTCCTTGGTTTTTCCTCCCACTTACTAAATTCCTTTATTTTATTATTATTAGCATATAATACTCACATATATTTTCCACACCATCATTTCAATTAAACAAAATGACATCATTATTTAGTTGGCCGGCCATGAGTGTCAAATTTGGAAAATTTGACATGCAAGTCCTTCCTTTATAACTCATGCATTATTTAGTCATTCTTATTCTTCCTAGCCTATTATTAGATTTTAGCACATAAGTCCTTAATCAAAATTCCACCTACTAATGACATAATTGAGCATACAATTTTTACACATGCAAAAAAAATCACATACATAAAAATCCTAAGATTCAACATTTAATTATTTCCGTGACTCGGTTTAGTGATTTCGAAACCACTTCCCGACTAGGGTCGGAATAGGGCTGTTACATGAGAAGCTAAATTGGTACTCATCAAATCACATTTTGGGTAATACTTTGCTTCGATGGCATAAGCAAACAAAGAATTTAGTTTCATAATTAACCTCTAACCTTAAAAAGAGTTATATTTTCTACGTTTCGACCTAGCTATTTGTTTGTACTTAAGTATATTTTGTTGCATTTTAGGGCATTTTAATTAGCATTTGTTATATTGCACTTCGGACTTGGACTAAGTTGAGTTAATTGGTGCTTTTAATTGGTTGTTGTGGAAATTTTGTGTGGAGGTAAGAAAGGAATAGGTTTCAAAGAAAGGAAATAAAAGAATGAAGTTTTGCTAGGGCAAAGTGCAGATGATATGCCAGCACGAGTGCTGCAGCAATGCTAAGAAGACGGAGTCAAACGTTTCATGCATAGCTGTTTCAGTTTTGAAATTAAAACTCGTACCAGATAAATCATTGTAGAAAAGTGGAGAAGATTAAAACAAACTAATTGGTTGAACTTTATCTATAAAAGGACTTTGAAGGGAACCTTAAATGGCATCCTGAAGATAAGTAGAAGAGTAAGAGATCTCAAGTGGAAGAGGAAGTAATACTCTCGGTCAACATAGGACTGTGTTGCTAAAGTATGGATAAGCTAAAGCTATTTTCCTGATGTTTTTCCGTTATTTCCTTTATAACACCCTGAATTTGAGCCTAGAAGTATTAGGCCTTAAGCTGGGGATCGGTTAGAAGACGGCTTATAAAATTTTGTTGTGCATAGAAATATCACAAATTGCATGTTTGCCTTGTTGGCTAAGTGATTTGGAGTGTTTGGGGATGTCTAAGAAGTCTTGGGTTCAAACCAGGGCTTTAGCAAAAAATTTAGTTTTTCCCTTAAGTAAACTTGGCATTAGTTTGAAGGCTTTATTAATATTTTTGGTGGACTTATGACACAAAAGGAGCTTATGGTCTAGTGGCAAGGTGGCGTGTTGTATAACTGAAAGGTTTACAATTCAAGTCCTAGCGTTTGCAAAGTTTTGAATTTTACTGTTAATGAGAGATCGAAGCTAGCAACTTGGACTTATGTTTAATTGTGGGTGTTTCATGACACAAGAAGCTTTGTGGCTTGGCGACAAGTGGCGTGACAAGAAATTGAGAGAGAGGGCTTGGGATCAAGTCCCATGGTAGGCAAGGGAATATTTATTTTGATGAATGGACGGCAAGTGTTGGAAGTGGATTTGAATTCTGCTGAGGTGGTTGTGGACTTGGTAAAAGGGGAGAGGATCATGGGATTTGGATGTTGGTTGTTTGAATTGAATTCAAATGAGAGGTTGGAGAAAATTAAGGAGTAATCGGGGGAGAAAATCAAGAAAGTTATGTGTGGGAAGGGGTATAGCTGAATAGGGGGTATTGGGTAGGCAATTTCGGCTATAGGGTCTTTTTTGTGTTCATTTTTGTTCCTTTTCTCTGTCTTATGAACCTCATTTTCTTTTGGAGGGTGGGGAGAGTTTTGGAGCCATTTGTACAAAAGGGGTTTTTGTGAGTTGCTCATTTTTGTGATCATTTGAGTACAATTCTTCTTGTTTCGATTTTCCTCCCAGTTTGCTCCTAAACTGAATATGTGTCTACTTTTGAGGTACTTTGTGACCTGCTTTCCCTTTTCTTATTAAGTGGCCGAGCCTCTTTTGTGTTTTCATTCCTTTGCATAGTGGTGATCGAACATACGTCTTTAATTCTGATTCAGTTCTCGAGTGGTATTCTTTCCATTCCAATCTCACTTCTCGTAAATTATCGAATCTCTACTCTTTTCTCTTTCTTCATTCTCTCTCCTCCTCTCTTAGTGGTCCATCTCTCTTCTCTCTTTTTGTTGCTAAACTGATTTCACACCTTCCTTTGTTTTCGGTTTAGCCATTGGTTCTTGACCAATTCTTCTCTTCCGTTTTGAGGTCGGTTGACAATTGTTTCTGGTAAGCGTAAGTGCATTCGACCCTTGCTCTTTTTTTTACTCAATCTCTCTTTTGTACTGCTTAAGCCGTGTTCTGTCTCTCTTATCATTTGGGTATTGTTTACTTGGATTATTTCTAGAACATTTGATGAGCAAAGGGGGTTCTAGTAAAGTGGTGGCAAAGGTATCGGCGGTGATTGAGCACATAGCCTTTACCCCCACGTTTAAAAGGCATACAGTGTCGGTTATTCGGGACTTTCTGCCTGGATGTGGCAGGGTGACTACAACAAACTTTGGATCGAGTGAGTTAATCACAATCGATCACTCTGGTCAAGGCAAGTGGTACTTGATCATGCGACTATGTAACACCCCGAACCCGGCCCAGACGTTATGGCCATGTCCGGTGGGCTACATCACCTATACTATCCTACGCCGCCTTATTTACTAAGTCCGATGGTGTGTTTTGGAAAGCAACGCTTGATTTTCTATTTTGAAAATCCCTGTTTTAATAACTACTCAACTTAATCTCTATTTCATTTGTTAAGTGGTTCACTTTAACCTTATTATCTTACTTAGTCTCTTGTCATAACAGGTTGGTTAAGAAAACATTTGTTTAATTTTCGAAAACAGTGCGTAATTATGGATGAAATAGAATAGTTGAAAGTCCCAAGTAAAAACAGATAAAGTGGCCTTATTACAACCCATAGCAAAATAAAACCAATAGTAAAAATAATTAAATTAATAAACCAATTAAATTACGAGTTCAATCTTCGTGGCCACTGTGAATCCCTCCCAGCAACCAAGTCACGATCTAGGGCTCACCTGCAAGGATGGAAAGAGAGGGGTGAGTTTGGGAAAACTCAGTGTGTGCAGAACCCATCTAAAGCCCACATCGGCTCGAGCCCACTAGACCTGAGCCCTAGCCAGTTTTAGTCAAATACTGGGCCGAAGCCCTATTCAGATTACAGATACTGGGCCGAAGCCCTATTCAGATAACAGTTTGGCCCATAGGCCCATAACAGTACAGTACAGTATAACAGTATGAATGCAACCCAATTGGGGAGACTACTCAACCCACCAACCGCTACACACCACCCGTACCAGCCAACACACCATGTGGGGAATAACTCGACCCACCCAGCCCACACACCACAGTTGCAGCATGGCTGCTCAGATAAACAGTATACGAGGCAAAGCCCCATTCAGTAACAATACGAGGCATAGCCCCTTTCAGTAACGTGGCAGTGCCACTCACACTTCCTCCAATATCAAACCCAAACCCCATGCATCAAACATACATACATCATGATATGCAGTAACAATAATAGTCATGTCAAACAATTCAGTCGGTTTTTAGCCCTAGGGGTATAACGGTAATTTTCTACCTAAGGGCAAAACAGTAATTTCTCACCCTAAGGGTATTTCAGTAATTTTGCTCTCATATTACAGTTTTTATGCTTATTACAGTCTCTACTAATCCCATAGTCGTTATAGAAATTCGGTTAACACAGTTTAATTGTTTTAGCTCTTAAGCCCTAAAACCCCTAATGAGCCCTATTTCGTCAATTAGCCCATTAGGCCCGTTTAGTCCAAATTTCATATTCAGTTACCTTGTTTTAGCTGTTCTTACGCCTACAGTTCATTTTATTACCCTTAAACCCATTTTTACCTAAATGGGCCCAAATTGCCCATTGGGCCCATACTCGGCCCACCGAGGCCCCAACTTACTGTAACGCCCAAAATTTCGTGGGTAACTCCCCCTTCAGTACCGACTTCATATCCAAAGTTTCCCTACCAACTTGTGAGTGTTCGCACTCTCACAAGCCCTCGAAATGCCCAATCTTCGGCATTTCGGCTTTTCGGCATTTGCCAACATGCACAATGAAGGGGTTCAGAATCACACACCTGTTTTGCGGTTTCACCAACGAGATCTCCTATGCGACAGTTCCTACAACCCAAAATCTAATTGATTAATCAATAGATCTACGAAAAACCAAAGCTACAATCCTTTACCACATTCGGCCATACCCCTTAATGGCCTAAAAATCTTACCTTTACCGATTTAGATCGCTTTAGATCTAGATCTGATGATTCCGATGCCTTTACTGCCTCACTTGCTCGCCTCCTTCGCAACTATCACTCAAAGAACAAAGAAAAACACCACTTGATTTACTAAAAGTCCAAATCGGCAAAGTCCCCAACTTTAGGGACTTTCGGCTTTTCCAACACATGAAATATTGAACAGATCTGAGGTATTAAACACTTACCAATGATTTCTCTTCGATTCCTACACAGATCTGATGCAAATCTGCCCCTTGAACGCTAGTAGAACCCTTAACTATGAGATCTGAAATTTTCGGCTATCTCCCTACACTAATGGTGATTTCGGCTTTTCAACTAGAGAAGAAGATGGCGATTTGAGCTGTGAGTTTGGGTGATGGTGTCGACAATGAAGTGGCTCAAGGGAATGTAGTAATCGGCCACAACAAGTGAAAGGAATAGGGGTAATTCGGCTTACAAGAAATTGGCAAAAAAGAAAGCAGTTTTCGGGATTTTTGGCACTTTGAGCAATCGGCTATGGCTATTTTTGGAGGGATAGAATCGAAAGAAATTGCAGATCTGAGTATGATAGAGTGTTCGGCTAAGGGGAAGATCAACAGAGTAAAAAGAAAAGAAGAAAAGCAATGATAGAGAGGAAGAAGAAGAAGAAATCGGCTAGATACTCTTAGGGAGGCCAATTTCGGCTTTTTTGACTGAAAAGAGAATAATAACACCTAAGGTGGCTAACCCTAACTCTCATGACAGAAAATAGAAAAAGACAAAACCCTAATAATTCCCTAAAACAATCGGCCCAAGTCCCTGAAGCCCCTTGCCGAATTCCCACTTAAATTAGGCTCATGCTTTAAAAATTAAAAAAACACTATGCTTACCTTGTAACTCGAACCCTTGTCCTTGCATACCCACTTAGGCGCCACTTTTTTAGGAGCTTAGTGGCGCCACCTTGCCACTCTACCAAGGCTCCCTTTGTGACATATTTTACACGATTTTTCTTAAAGGCCCACTTAACCAAGTCCCTTTTCACTTGAAAATCCAATTTAAGATTTTACCGGGTTTTAACTTAAGCTTGGGCCTTCTAAAGGCCCACTAACACATGTACATACATTTTCAACCTTCAGAACACCAAAATTTTAAAATTTCACTAAAAATTCACAAAACCCGAAAAATCCCGAAAATCAGGGCGTTACAACTCTACCCCCTTAAAGAAATTTCGTCCACGAAATTTACCTGATCCAAATAACTGAGGGTATTGTTGACGCATAGTCTCCTCTGGCTCCCAAGTAGCTTCTTCTCTACCATGATTACGCCATAGCACCTTTACCAAAGGAACAGACTTCCTCCTTAAGACTTTGACATCACGATCTAAGATCTCCACAGGTTCCTCCTCGAAAGTCAAATCGGCATTTACTGTAATCTCCTCTACTGGTACAATATGCGAAGGGTCCGATCGATACCGTCTTAGCATAGACACGTGAAAAACGTCATGGATACGATCCAACTCTGGTGGCAACTCCAACTGATAGGCTACTGGCCCAATCCGCTTAAGAATCCGATAAGGCCCAATAAACCGCGGACTTAGCTTGCCCTTTTTACCAAATCTCAAGATCTTCTTCCACGGCGACACCTTTAGGAACGCCATATCCCCAACAGTGAACTCAATCTCCTTATGCTTAAGGTCAGCATATGACTTCTGCCGATCACACGCCTCCTTTAACCGATCTCGAATCAGCTTAACTTTACTTTCGGTATCTGCTACCAACTCTGGTCCAAGAACTCTACGTTCTCCCAATTCTGTCCAACAAGTAGGAGTGCGACATCTCCGTCCATAAAGTGCCTCATATGGAGCCATCTGAATACTTGCTTGATAACTGTTGTTGTATGCAAATTCTGCCAACGGTAAATAATCTTCCCAACTACCACGAAAATCAATGATACATCCTCTTAACATGTCTTCCAACACTTGAATGACCCTTTCAGACTGACCATCTGTCTGAGGGTGAAATGCAGTACTGAAGTCCAATCGCGTACCTAACGCCTCATGCAACTTCTTCCAGAATCGAGATGTAAATCTAGGATCTCGATCAGAAATTATCGAAACTGGCACCCCATGCAAACGCACTATCTCTGCTACATACAGCTTGGCCAACTTCTGAAGTGAGTAATCAGTTCTAACTGGTATAAAATGAGCAGACTTCGTCAATCTATCCACAACTACCCAAACAGAGTCCTTCTTTGAAGGTGTCAAAGGCAAGCCACTCACAAAATCCATCGTTACTCTTTCCCATTTCCACTGCGGAATCTTTACTAGCTGCAACAATCCAGACGGCAGTTGGTGCTCAGCTTTAACTTGCTGACACGTCAAACATTTCCCAACGAAATCAGTCACCTCTCGCTTAAGTCCAGGCCACCAGTACCCTTCTCGCAAATCCCTATACAACTTATTACCTCCAGGGTGCATAGCATAGGCTCCACCATGAGCCTCACTCAATATCAACTTCCTCAAGTCAGAATCCTTAGGAATACAGACTTTTCCTCGAAAGCATAGGACTCCATCAGAATTCAGTCCAAAATCCTCACTCTTACCCTCCTTGACTTGTTGGAATCGAGGAGTCAACGAATCATCCTTCCACTGCAATTCTTTAATCCTCTCGGTCCAAGTCGGTCTCACTTGCAGTTCGGCCAGCAAACTCCCATCATCATACAAACTTAAACGAGCGAACATCGCCTTTAACTCAGTAACAGTCCTTCGGCTCAGTGCATCAGCCACAACATTAGCCTTGCCAGGGTGATACTCAATCGAACAGTCATAGTCCTTAAGCAACTCTATCCATCTCCGTTGCCTAAGGTTCAACTCCTTCTGAGTTAACAGATATTTGAGACTTTTGTGGTCAGTGTATATAGTACACTTTTCCCCATAAAGGTAGTGTCTCCAGATTTTCAATGCAAATACCACCGCTGCCAACTCCAAATCATGCGTAGGGTAATTCACCTCGTGAGGGGTTAAGCTGTCGCGAAGCATAGGCAACCACCTTACCCTCTTGCATCAGTACACAACCTAATCCCACATGCGAAGCATCGCTATAAACCGTAAAGTCCTTCCCAGATTCCGGCTGAATCAACACTGGCGCATCGGTCAACACCTTTTTCAGGTTGTCGAAAGCTTCTTGCTGCCTCTCAGTCCAATTAAAGGGTACTCCCTTCCTTAACAATTTCGTTAATGGAGCCGCGATGATAGAGAACCCCTCAACAAACCTTCTATAATAGCCTGCTAAACCCAGAAAACTACGAATTTCTGTCACCGTCCTAGGCGGCTTCCAATCCAGAACTGCCTCAATCTTGCGAGGATCTACCCTAATTCCCTTAGCAGAAACAACATGACCCAGAAAAGTCACTTCTCGAAGCCAGAATTCGCACTTACTAAATTTCGCATACAATTGCTTTTCTCTTAGAGTCCGCAGAACGATTCGAAGATGCTCATCATGCTTCTTCTCTGTTTCTAAATACACCAATATATCGTCAATAAAGACGACCACAAAACGATCCAAGTACGGCTGAAATACTCGGTTCATTAAATCCATAAAAGCTGCTGGTGCATTCGTCAATCCAAAGGGCATAACCAAGAACTCGTAGTGACCATAACGAGTTCTGAATGCTGTCTTATGCACATCCACCTCTTTTACCCTTAACTGATGATACCCAGATCGAAGGTCGATCTTGGAAAACACTGAAGCTCCTTTAAGCTGGTCAAATAGATCGTCGATTCTTGGCAGAGGATACTTATTCTTTATCGTCAGTTTGTTCAACTGGCGATAATCGATACACATACGCATCGTACCGTCCTTCTTTTTCACAAACAGCACCGGTGCTCCCCACGGAGACACACTCGGTCTAATGAAGCCCCTATCTAACAACTCTTGAATCTGGGCTTTCAATTCCACTAGCTCCTTTGGTGCCATTCTGTAAGGCGCAATGGACACTGGAGCTGTTCCAGGCAACAGATCAATCCCAAATTCCACTTCTCGGTTAGGAGGTAGTCCAGGTAGCTCCTCAGGAAATACATCTTGAAATTCATTAACAGTCCTCACTGTCTCCACGGTCACCCCTTCGGGTTCAGTTTGACTTACAAACGCTAAGTATGCTTCACAACCTTTGCGCATCAACCTTTCAGCCCTTAAGGCAGAAACCACATTGGACAAATAGTCTTTTCATTCACCAATAACCATCACCTCCTCACCTTCGGTTGTTCTTAATACCATTCTTTTGGCCGCGCAATCCAACGTTGCCTTGTGCTTGGTTAACCAGTCCATGCCCAGAATCAAGTCAAATTCTCCAGAAGGTAACTCCATCAAGTCTCCCAGAAAGATCCTACCTTGAGTCTCTAAAGGCACATCTCTAAAGAGTTTATCTACCCTAACAGAGTGACCTAAAGGACTAATCACAGTTACCCCACTCACAATCTCCTCAGAATGCACACCCAACGACCCAGAAATTTCACAAGCAACATACGAATGAGTCGAACCCACATCAATTAAAGCAGTATATGGTGTATGATCTATTAAAAACGTACCAGTTATAACATCAGGTGCATCACCCTCCTCGCGGCGGCGGGCAGCATACACTAAGGCTGGCTGACGAGCCTCAGCATTTCTAGCACCCCTGCCAGGTGCTCCACGACCACGTCCATTACCATTGCCTCCTCTACCTTGACCACGGCCCCTTGGCGGTGGCAGTCCCCCACGCGCAGGCTGAGCAACTCTCTGATCAACAGCTTGAGCCTGAGCTGGCTTCTGTGGGCAGTCCTTAACCTGATGGTCCTTAGACCCACAACGAAAACAAGCTCCACTGCGTTTCCAGCATTCTCCTCGATGAACTCTGCCACAGTCTCCACAAGCCTGTGGTCTAACAACCTTCACTGGCATAGCTCGCACTGGTTCTTCTACTCTAGCCCTCTTAAAATTCCGGTTTGCAGCTCCCGATACTCCAGAGTCTCTTTTAAAACGGTTGCGATCCCTATCGCGATTCCGCCTTTCAGCTTGCTTCACTTCCTCGGCTATCTTAGCCTTCTCCACCAGTGCAGCAAAGTCGCGCTCCCTCTGCGGCGCTATCAATACTCTCAGCTCATCTCTGAGGCCATCCTCGAACCGAACACTACGCTCAAACTCGGTGGAAACAATGCCACTAGCATACCGGCTTAATCGCAGAAATTCTGCCTTATACTCAGCCACAGTCTTACTACCCTGGGTCAGGTTCAGAAATTCCTTCCTTCGTGCATCCACATAACTAGCCCCAACATATTTTGCCTTGAAAGACTGCTTGAACAATTCCCAAGTTACCCTCTCAGCTGGGGTACCCTCTCTTACGGTGATCCACCATTGATATGCCTCATCCCTCAGCAACGATACCGCTCCTTTCAGCTTCTGCTCCACTGAGCAGTCCAAATCGTCCATAATTTGCTCTGTGGCTTCCAACCAGTACTCAGCCACATTTGGGGCCACTCCAGATATGCCCCTAAAAATTTCCGCTCCATTGGCCCGGAGTCGCTCAGAAATGGACCCCCTATTCACAGGCCCAACATTAGCTCCGGCCACCCTTTCCAGAATTCTCAGCATGGCCTGGGATAAGGCGTCGTCCCCTGCGGCCCGATCGTACGGCCCATTTTCCTCCACTGGTGGTCGTGCCTCTCCTGCTGGCCTATGCTCAGAAGACGATGATCCAGCTTGCGCACTAACTCGGCCTCGTCCACGGCCTCGTCCCCGAGTAGCTCTTGTACTCATATCGATTATCTGTTTTACGAATTTTATGCCATCAGTTAATGTTTCAGTTGTTATTTACAGAATATCTTATGAACAGATAAAATTTCAGAGTTTGTGTTCGCGCGATCGTAGCCTAGCTACTGTCTCAGTTTCCTAGGGTTTAGTTTACCCTACAGTTTCAATTTTATGGCCTTAATACTACCTCACCTATAGTATCGCATCCAAGGCTCAGTACTATCTACAGCTTTATTTTCAGTACAGTATAGAAGTTAAGGCAGAAAATACTTACAACTTGGTGCCGGGGATTCAGTGTGCCACCTCTCGAAGTACCAGATTTCAATAAAATCTTAGACCTAAAAATAATTTTTTAAACATATTTTAGAAAAGACAAGTTAAAAGAAATCACTTCAAAAACAAAAATTCTTTCAGAAAATCTGGTTTTCCAAAAATACCTTCTATGAGCTTAAAAATTTTGAAAACCCCTTTTTGGACCCGATCCACAGCCGAGTTGTTGCAATCTGGCTCTGATACCACTAAATGTAACACCCCGAACCCGGCCCAGACGTTATGGCCATGTCCGGTGGGCTACATCACCTATACTATCCTACGCCGCCTTATTTACTAAGTCCGATGGTGTGTTTTGGAAAGCAACGCTTGATTTTCTATTTTGAAAATCCCTGTTTTAATAACTACTCAACTTAATCTCTATTTCATTTGTTAAGCGGTTCACTTTAACCTTATTATCTTACTTAGTCTCTTGTAATAACAGGTTGGTTAAGAAAACATTTGTTTAATTTTCGAAAACAGTGCGTAATTATGGATGAAATAGAATAGTTGAAAGTCCCAAGTAAAAACAGATAAAGTGGCCTTATTACAACCCATAGCAAAATAAAACCAATAGTAAAAATAATTAAATTAATAAACCAATTAAATTACGAGTTCAGTCTTCGTGGCCACTCTGAATCCCTCCCAGCAACCAAGTCACGATCTAGGGCTCACCTGCAAGGATGGAAAGAGAGGGGTGAGTTTGGGAAAACTTAGTGTGTGCAGAACCCATCCAAAGCCCACATCGGCTCGAGCCCACTAGACCTGAGCCTTAGCCAGTTTCAGTCAAATACTGGACCGAAGCCCTATTCAAATTACAGATACTGGGCCGAAGCCCTATTCAGATAACAGTTTGGCCCATAGGCCCATAACAGTACAGTACAGTATAACAGTATGAATGCAACCCAATTAGGGAGACTACTCAACCCACCAACCGCTACACACCACCCGTACCAGCCAACACACCATGTGGGGAATAACTCGACCCACCCAGCCCACACACCACAGTTGCAGCATGGCTGCTCAGATAAACAGTATACGAGGCAAAGCCCCATTCAGTAACAATACGAGGCATAGCCCCTTTCAGTAACGTGGCAGTGCCACTCACACTTCCTCCAATATCAAACCCAAACCCCATGCATCAAACATACATACATCATGATATGCAGTAACAACAATAGTCATGTCAAACAATTCAATCAGTTTTTAGCCCTAGGGGTATAACGGTAATTTTCTACCTAAGGGCAAAACAGTAATTTCTCACCCTAAGGGTATTTCAGTAATTTTGCTCTCATATTACAGTTTTTATGCTTATTACAGTCTCTACTAATCCCATAGTCGTTACAGAAATTCGGTTAACACAGTTTAATTGTTTTAGCTCTTAAGCCCTAAAACCCCTAATGAGCCCTATTTCGTCAATTAGCCCATTAGGCCCGTTTAGTCCAAATTTCATATTCAGTTACCTTGTTTTAGCTGTTCTTACGCCTACAGTTCATTTTATTACCCTTAAACCCATTTTTACCTAAATGGGCCCAAATTGCCCATTGGGCCCATACTCGGCCCACCGAGGCCCCAACTTACCGTAATGCCCAAAATTTCGTGGGTAACTCCCCCTTCAGTACCGACTTCATATCCAAAGTTTCCCTACCAACTTGTGAGTGTTCGCACTCTCACAAGCCCTCGAAATGCCCAATCTTCGGCATTTCGGCTTTTCGGCATTTGCCAACATGCACAATGAAGGGGTTCAGAATCACACACCTGTTTTGCGGTTTCACCAACGATATCTCCTATGCGACAGTTCCTACAACCCAAAATCTAATTGATTAATCAATAGATCTACGAAAAACCAAAGCTACAATCCTTTACCACATTCGGCCATACCCCTTAATGGCCTAAAAATCTTACCTTTACCGATTTAGATCGCTTTAGATCTAGATTTGATGATTCCGATGCCTTTACTGCCTCACTTGCTCGCCTCCTTCGCAACTATCACTCAAAGAACAAAGAAAAACACTACTTGATTTACTAAAAGTCCAAATCGGCAAAGTCCCCAACTTTAGGGACTTTCGGCTTTTCCAACACATGAAATATTGAACAGATCTGAGGTATTAAACACTTACCAATGATTTCTCTTCGATTCCTACACAGATCTGATGCAAATCTGCCCCTTGAACGCTAGTAGAACCCTTAACTATGAGATCTGAAATTTTCGGCTATCTCCCTACACTAATGGTGATTTCGGCTTTTCAACTAGAGAAGAAGATGGCGATTTGAGCTGTGAGTTTGGGTGATGGTGTCGACAATGAAGTGGCTCAAGGGAATGTAGTAATCGGCCACAACAAGTGAAAGGAATAGGGGTAATTCAGCTTACAAGAAATTGGCAAAAAAGAAAGCAGCTTTCGGGATTTCTGGCACTTTGAGCAATCGGCTATGGCTATTTTTGGAGGGATAGAATCGAAAGAAATTGCAGATCTGAGTATGATAGAGTGTTCGGCTAAGGGGAAGATCAACAGAGTGAAAAGAAAAGAAGAAAAGCAATGATAGAGAGGAAGAAGAAGAAGAAATCGGCTAGATACTCTTAGGGAGGCCAATTTCGGCTTTTTTGACTGAAAAGAGAATAATAACACCTAAGGTGGCTAACCTTAACTCTCATGACAGAAAATAGAAAAAGACAAAACCCTAATAATTCCCCTAAAACAATCGGCCCAAGTCCCTGAAGCCCCTTGCCGAATTCCCATTTAAATTAGGCTCATGCTTTAAAAATTAAAAAAACACTATGCTTACCTAGTAACTCGAACCCTTGTCCTTGCATACCCACTTAGGCGCCACTTTTTTAGGAGCTTAGTGGCGCCACCTTGCCACTTACCAAGGCTCCCTTTGTGACATATTTTACACGATTTTTCTTAAAGGCCCACTTAACCAAGTCCCCTTTCACTTGAAAATCCAATTTAAGATTTTACCGGGTTTTAACTTAAGCTTGGGCCTTCTAAAGGCCCACTAACACATGTACATACATTTTCAACCTTCAGAACACCAAAATTTTAAAATTTCACTAAAAATTCACAAAACCCGAAAAATCCCGAAAATCAGGGCGTTACAGACTATGTGTTTCAATTAGAGTTTTTCTAAATCTTTTTAATAAATGATTAACTGTTGATATGTTTGAATAGGTTCTGACACTCGGGAATTCTAAGTACTCTACATGATCAGGTGTGTAACTTTATGCTCTGTTGATGATCAGCTGAAAAGCTAAAAGTGTGTATGTGTTTGCAGTATTTGACAATTGGTTAAAAGCCAAAAGTATGTGTTGTCTTCACTGCTATGATTGTAGGTCGACATTTTGCTGGAAAGCCGAAATACCGGTGAATGATGCCACACGAGGATAGGATCGCACGTGTGGTGAATCAAGCCCACAAATTGTGGGCATTAGATTATAGAGGCCATCACGAGCACTCTCGTGGTCTTAGGATATTCTGGGCCACGTTGGGTCGTATGGTCCCAATGGCCCTATGGGTCCCACACGAAAGAAATTTGTATAATGTGATAAATGTTAGATTGAGCCGTGTAGCCCACGTGGCTAGAGTTGTTGTTGGTCTAAATGGGCCGTGTGGGCCCAATAGGGCTTCTGGACCCACACGGATAAAATGTTTTGATGTGATAAGTGATTGATTTGGGCTATGTCATTCGCATAGCCGAGGTTGCTTCTGGGCTAATGAGGCCACACGAGTGTGTGGGCCGACTTGGGCCGAGTAATAGGCCTTAGGCCTATTTACATTGTTATATTTGTTTAGGTTACTTAAGTCGCTCGGGGCGACGGTGGACCTTCTGTTGGGTCCGAAATACCCCTAGTTTGCGAAATTACCGAAATACCCCTGATTTATAAAATTATCGAAATACCCTTGGTTTGTGAAATTACCAAAATACAACTGGTTTGTGAAATTATCAAAATACCCCTAGTTTGCAAAATTACCGAAATACCCTTAATTTGTAAAATTACTAAAATACCCCTAATTTGTAAAATGATCGCTTTGGCCCTAGAGTGTAAAATGACCGTTTTGCCTTTGTAAGCAAGTGACTGACTTGGACTAGGATTTTTGACTTATTTGATCGTGATCGTTTGACAGTGTTTTAACTGACATGAGCGTGGTTGCATGATGGATATGTTTTTAATATATGTTTAAATGACTACTACTGAGCACGGCCATTATGCATACATGTGTGTTGATTGAGCATGACATACACGACATTCTGTATGGGGTTGGGCTTAGTTGAGAGGAAGTTTTGTGCAAGTGGCTTTGCCACATATTCTGATTCTAGTGGCTCCGCCACGTTTTCTATTATTAGTAGCCTTGCTGCGTTATTGGTGTGTTGGCTAGATGGGTCAAGTTAATCGCCACAAGGTGTGCTGGTTGGTACGGGTTGGGATGCATACTCACACTGTTGCATATCTATTTATGAGATCTATCACTATATTGGGCTTAGCCTATTTGTTTAGTTATTGGTTTGGGCTAAGCCCAATTGATTCTGCTATGGGCTGTGACCCAAATGATATCGTAGTGGGCTTTGGCATTGTATGCTCTGAACTGGACTGTACTGTAACTGTTAAAGGGCTCTGGCCTAGACTGTTTCTGTTTCTGTTTTTGCATACTGACTGTTTCTTTAGTAAGGGGATTACACACTGAGTTTTCATAAACTCACCATGTTTATTAATTTTTCTCAGGTAATCCCCAGCCTTAGGAGGATCAGTGTTGCGAGGGACTCGGAGATGGCCACATATCTGCTTCTGTTTTTCTATTAAATTATTCATAAGTACTTTAATTTCAGTTTTTTTTTACTAAGGCCTCTTAAAGTTTCTGGATTTTAATTTTAGGTTTTTACTTATTTTGATTTATATCTGTTAGAGGTAAATCTAGGTTTTCCAAAATGACTACTATTTTAAAAAACATACGTTTTAAACTTCCTTACTTCAAATTAGCTTCCACAACTTTAAAAGATTTTCAACGAGATTAATAAATTTTTAAAAAGATGATTAACTTTTCAATGAACTGCGTTTTAAAATTCAACGAACACAAACTAAACCTTTACACAAGTTCTTAAATATCAAGAAGGGTTTCAATGAGAACATGGTTTTCAAAAAACACTTCAATATGACATGACAAATTCGGGCCTAACTTCTAGGCCGGGTTTAGGGTGTTACATCCTTCGTGCTCTTTTATGAACTTATTTGGTTGTAAATGATGGTGATGCTTTGGAATTATATTTTCCAATCGATGAGTTAAATCTCATCAAGTTGGGGTTATTTTGATGATACTTAATTGTTTTAAGTTTTCATGGTATAAATATATTTATTTTACTCCACATCCAATTTTTTAAGTGTAATCCCAAGGAATAGTCGATGGCATATTATTCTTGTTAAGTTGATTTTATGTGGGAAAGGTTAGATAACTAATATTGGATGGCATGAGCAACATTCGAATGATGCTTGCGTCATAAAGAAGGAATTACATAGGTTACTGTAATAAGACCCTATATGAGCAGGGACAGTGACTTAAGGTTTTGCCCTCGAAAGAGGTAGGCCACTCTAGGACTCTTCTACATAGTAAGTTAAACAATATTTTGCCATGGCATTATTGCCAGTAAGGTTGATCCTAAGCAATCTTAACCTTCCACATAAATATCGTAGACATTATACCTGATTCTCTACCGTAATATCTTTGGCTTAACAAACTTAGTTGATTATTTGTTCATTTATATATTATTCACGCAATAGTTCCCATATTTACATTTCTGTTATCACTTTTGTCATAGTAGTTCCAATTATTTACCCATCATCGCATATTTACCGTAGTTTTTGCCATAACATTTCCTTCAATCATTTTACTATAGCATTAACTTGACCCTATTAAGATAAGTTGACCAATTTTGTCTCTCAATCCGATCCTCGTGGGAATAATACTCACTTACCTCTTTATTACTTGAACTGACATGTATACTTGCATAAAAATTGCACACCATTTTACACGCGACAATTTTTTGCTGCTGTTGCTAGGGATCAATAGTTTGATGAAATTTGGTTTGTTTATTTTACTTAGTAGTTTTATTTAATTTAGTTTAATTTAATTTTTATAGTTTTGCCATCACTACATGGGAAGAGGCATTCTTGCTACCACAGAATACCCTTTTGATCTATGGATTGACGGAACTTTGTGAAGAAAGAGAAAAGAATTGAGAAAAATGGCTTGAAATAGGAATGTACTCAACGGCAATTCAAATTATCACAATGAGAATCCTCACATGAGGCATGTGGTGGATGATTGAGATAGGCCAATCAGAAAGCATATTGTCCTACTACTAGGTGAATTTGGCTGGGTTATTGGTAGCCTTGCTGCGTTATTGGTGTGTTGGCTGGGTGGGTCGAGTTAATCCCCACAAGGTGTGCTGGTTGGTATGGGTTGGGATGCATACTCACACTGTTGCATATCTATTTATGAGATCTGTCACTGTATTGGGCTTAGGCCTATTTGTTTAGTTATTGGTTTGGGCTAGGCCCAATTGATTCTGCTATGGGCTGTGACCCAAATGATATCGTAGTGGGCTTTGGCCATGTATGCTCTGAACTGGACTGTACTGTAACTGTTAAAGCGCTCTGGCCTAGACTGTTTCTGTTTCTGTTTTTGTATAATGACTGTTTCTTTAGTAAGAGGATTACACACTGAGTTTTCCTAAGCTCACCATGTTTATTAATTTTTCTCAGGTAATCCCCAGCATTAGGAGGATCGGTGCTGCGAGGGACTCGGAGATGGCCACACATCTGCTTCTATTTTTCTATTAAATTATTCATAAGTACTTTAATTTCGGTTTTTTTTACTCAGGCCTCTTAAAGTTTCTGGATTTTAATTTTAGGTTTTTACTTATTTTGATTTATATCTATTAGAGGTAAATCTGGGTTTTCCAAAATGACTACTATTTTAAAAAACATACGTTTTAAACTTCCTTACTTCAAATTAGCTTCCACAACTTTAAAAGATTTTCAACGAGATTAAGAACTTTTTAAAAAGATGATTAACTTTTCAATGAACTGCGTTTTAAAATTCAACAAACACAAACTAAACCTTTACACAAGTTCTTAAATATCAAGAAAGGTTTCAATGAGAACATGGTTTTCAAAAAACACTTCAATGTGACATGCCAAATTCGGGCCTAACTTCTAGGCCGGGTTTGGGGTGTTACATCCTTAGTGCTCTCTTATGAACTTATTTGGTTGTAAATGATGGTGATGCTTTGGAATTATATTTTCCAACCGATGAGTTAAATCTCATCAAGTTGAGGTTATTTTGATGATACTTAATTGTTTTAAGTTTTCATGGTATAAATATATTTATTTTACTCCCCATTCAATTTTTTAAGTGTAATCTCAAGGAATAGTCGATGGCATATTATTCTTGTTAAGTTGATTTTTTTGTGGGAAAGGTTAGATAACTAATATTGGATGGCATGAGCAACATTCGAATGATGCTTGCGTCATAAAGAAGGAATTACATAGGTTACTGTAATAAGACCCTATATGAGCAGGGACAGTGACTTAAGGTTTAGCCCTCGAAAGACGTAGGCCACTCTAGGACTCTTCTACATAGTAAGTTAAACAATATTTTGCCATGGCATTATTGCCAGTAAGGTTAATCCTAAGTAATCTTAACCTTCAACATAAATATCGTAGACACTATACTTGATTCTCTACCGTAATATCTTTGGCTTAACAAACTTAGTTGATTATTTGTTCATTTGTATATTATTCACGCAATAGTTCCCATATTTACATTTTTGTTATCACTTTTGTCATAGTAGTTCCAATTATTTACCCATCATCGCATATTTACCGTAGTTTTTGCCATAACATTTCCATCAATCATTTTACTATAGCATTAACTTGACCCTATTAAGATAAGTTGACCAATTTTGTCTCTCAATCCAATCCTTGTGGGAATAATACTCACTTACCTCTTTATTACTTGAACTGACATGTATACTTGCATAAAAATCGCACACCATTTTACACGCGACAATTTTTTGCTGCTGTTGCTAGGGATCACTAGTTTGATGAAATTTGGTTTGGTTATTTTACTTAGTAGTTTTATTTAATTTAGTTTAATTTAATTTTTATAGTTTTGCCATCACTACATGGGAAGAGGCATTCTTGCTACCACAGAATACCTTTTTGATCCAAGGATTGACGGAACTTTATGAAGAAAGAGAAAAGAATTGAGAAAAATGGCTTGAAATAGGAATGTACTCAATGGCAATTCAAATTATCACAATGAGAATCCTCACATGGGGCATGTGGTGGATGATCGAGATAGGCCAATCAGAGAGCATATTGTCCTACTGCTAGATAAATTTAATTCAAGAATAGTCAGACTGACTATACAAGTTCAGCAATTTGAGTTGAAATTGGTAATGTTCCAGATGTTACAAACTGTAGGCAATTTGGTGGTTTACCTACTAAAGACCCACGACTACATTTAAGACTTTTTTTCTAAAAGTCTGTGACTCATTCAGACAACAAGGTGTTCCTAAAGATGCCTTAAGACTTAAGTTGTAACACCCTTTACCCATATCCAATACCGGAACAGGGTTCGAGGCATTACTGAACTTAAACACACTTAAACATACAAAGTCGATTCATAAAATTTGCGTCCAATTTAAAAATTTTCAAACATATTCATAATGTCCCTATTACGGGCCTACGAGACCCAAAACATACTTTGGAGGTGGTTAAGGACTAAACTGAGAACTTTGGAATGCTTAGAAAATTTTCATTCTTGGAAGGGGCACACGCCCGTGTGGCTTAGGGTACACCCGTGTCCTCAGCCCATGTAACTCTTTGTTTATGACGTCATCAACAAATGAGGGTCACAGAGCCAAGTCACACGCCCGTGTGCTAGACACATGGCCGTGTCTCTACTCGTGTAGCTAAGAAATTGGTTATGTTCCCAACCATTTGTCACCCTCATTTTCACATACTTAAACATAACTTCAAAGGTGTATTTCATGGCATAAATAAGCTACCAATATATCAACAATTTAGCCCTAGACTTGTCATTTAACAACCAATATACCTAGTCACACTTGGTCACATTTAATGTGCAACATCAACATCTCTTATCTGTACATAATTATATCTATCATACCATACCATTGAGCCAAACTTAGCCATTAGACATCAAGACTACTAGCACATTCAACCATTAAGTATTTAGGCCATAACCCACAACTCATCAAGTATCAAGCAAACACAACTCACATTACAAGACATTGGCATGTAAATAATATATATATATATATATAGGCTTACAACCAATTAGTCAATATAAGCCAAATTACATGGCTACACATAAATCAAACCTTTAACCATTACAAATTAATGCATTTGGCCAAAAAATAATTACTTATACACAAATGACTGGGTCCCTATATATGCCATAAACTTAAAATGCTTGAAAACATTGATACCAGTCAACAGCTTGATAGTGTAATAGAATCTCCGATGATCTCTAACCGAGCTAGTATCTGTGGCACTATAGAAAAAGGAAAGAAAATGAGGTAAGCTATATAGCTTGGTAAGTTAGCATGTAAATAATAAGCAATTTATTTTTATATTTTTACCAATCCTCATAATATGTTCCCAAGATAATATAATCATAATTGCACAAAGTTCCACTATTCACTTATGTTAATATCAAGCTATCTACGTGACTCATGGTCACTAAATTATTTATTTCTTGAGATACGAAACTACAAATTAAGATCCACTTTTACCTAAAACTAGACTCACATACCTTCTTACCATAAAATTTTTAGAATTTTTGGTTTATCCAATAAATACAGTTTATTCATTAAAATCACCCCCATTCCACTATCTGACAATTCTAACCCTTTTTCATTAAAAATTAATTATCTCCTTGTACGGGATTTAGATGATGTTCTTGTTTATTTCTTTTGAAAATAGGCTCATTAAAGATTTTAAGCATATAAATTAAAACCTATAATTATTTTTGTACAATTTTTAATGATATTCTCAAATCAAAATAGGGGATTTCGAAATCATTCTGACCCTGTCTCCCTAAAATTTAAATATCTTATAATATGAAATTCTTTTGCCTACACTGTTTTTTTTATATGAAAATAGACTCAATAAGATTTTATTTCATATCTTATTCAACCTCTAATTCGGTTTCCACCATTTTTGGTGATTTTTCAAAGTCAAATAACTACTGCTGTCCAAAACTATTTTATTTCTAAATTTCACTCTTTCATATTTTCTCTATAGTAACTTTCATTGTAACACTTACTCCATATCAACCTTACCAAAGTTCATCATATATCGAGCACATTGCTCATAAGTTTACACATGTATACCTACACTTATTCATCACATAGTCATATTCGTTTATACTTAATCATTTCCCATTGAACACATCGAAAAAATAACGGATACCTAGTGTCCTGTACATAGTACCAACCTTGTAGCCAAAGCTACCTTCTTCATAAAGTGGCCTTCACATAGTACCACACTTGTGACCAAAGCTATATTTCTTCACAAAGTGGCCTTCACATAGTACCACACTTGTGATCAAACTATCTCTTCTCAAAGTGGTCTTCACATAGTACCACACTTGAGTCACTAGTGACATGTCACTTGTATCCCATTCTATTCCTAATGTTCAACCGAGAAATTTCTCACTTTTCAATACTTATCAATTTCATTAAATATTCAACTACATTTCATAAAACATAATAAAATATGATAATGTATGTAACACCACTTACCCGTATCCAACGCCAGGACAAGGTTCAAGGTGTTACCGGACATAAATGATAACATTCATACAAAATCGAACCATGAATTTCAATCCAAATTTAAAAATTTTCACATTCTATCATAAAGTCTCTAATATTGGCCTTTGAGGCCCTATTTATACTTCGGGAACAGTTCGGGACCAAACCGAGATCTTTGGAACACTTAGAGAAATTTTCTTCAAAACATTGTCATACGCCTGTGTGCTTAGGGACACACCCATATGGGCAGGCCGTGTGATCACACACGCCCGTGGCCCAGCCCATGTTAAAAACATCGAGCATTCCATTTATGACGTCAGCATACAATTAGGGGCACACGGCCATGTCACACGCCTATGTGCTAGGCCCTGTCCTCCACAAGGCTGAGACACACAGCCGTGTCTTTGCCTGTGTGGCCAACACTTAGGCTATTTTCCAAGCCCTTTTGTTGCCATTAATTATTTACACTCTTATACATTTCATAGACACATATCATACCCTCAGTTATTATTAATTTAATCATTAAACACCTATAATATATCATTAACCATTCATAACAAACAAACATGATCACATCACACAAGATCTTACCACATGTATGCATAAATAGCTTTACATATTCATAACCAATATGAGCCACATCTCATGGCCATATACGAGGTAGCAATATAAGCCAATACATTTGACCAAATCCAAAAAAATAAATATTACCAATAACTAAGTGTTTCTATATATGCCACTCACTCAAAAACACTTAAGGTTTATCATTACCCCGAATTTACAACTTAATAGTGTGATGTTGCCTCCGATGATCTCCAACCCCGAGCCAACCTGACAGCAATAAGAGGAATGTAAAGGAGGGAGTAAGCATTATAGCTTAGTAAGTTGGCATATAATAATAAGTAATTAATTAACATGATTTTTCCAATACTCATAATGTATTCTTAAAATAATACAATCATAGTTTCACATGATTCCACTTTTTACTCATATTCATCTTAGGCTGTCTTCCTGAGTCATAGTCACTAAATTAATTATATCTTGAGTTACAAACTCCAAATTAAGATTTGTAAATTTTACCTAAAGCTAGACTTACATATCTTCCTACCATAAAATTTTTAGAATTTTTGGTTTAGCCGATAAGTACAGTTTATTCTTTAAATTCTCCATTATTTCATTGTTTGATAGTTCTAACATCTCTTCACAAAAAATTAATTATCTCATTATGCAGGATTCAGATAAAATTCACATTTGTTTCTCTTGAAAATATACTCATCAAGGATTTTGAGCATATAAATTACAACCATAAGTATTTTTTTACAATTTTTAATAATTATCCCAAATCAGAATAGGAGATTCCAAAATCACTCTCACTCTATCTCACTAAAATTTAAATATCTCAAAATATGTAATTAGTTTGCTTACAACGTTTCATTTATAAGAAAATGGACTCAATAAGCTTTCATTTCATCTCTTACTGAACCTCTAACTCAATTTTCACCATTTTTGGTGATTTTTCAAAATGATACCACTGCTACTGTCCAAAATTGTCTTATTTTTAAAATTCACTCTTTCGTATTTTCTTTATAATAGCTTCCATTATAATACTTACCTCTTATCGAATTTACCAAAGTTCAATCATATATCGAGCACATTGCTTATAAATTCACATATGTATACCTGCACTTGTTCATGAAACTTCATATTCACACTTACTCATATAAATGCATCATGGCATGAAGCACATTTATACACTAATTCATCTCAAGACATGGTCATTTTCACTTTCTATTACACTTTATAATATCATTTTGCTACCCATTGAACCTTACGAAATTCTAAAGGATACTCAGAAAAGCTTGCACAAAGGTGTAACACTTATTTGTAGCCAAAGCTACCACTGATATGTAGCTGAAACTACCACTTATCACATTTCATTTATATGCTCACTATCGAGCTATTCATGGGCCTGCTCACACAAGCTGACGGTCGGGACGAAGCTAGTTAGTGTTGCTCACACAAGCTGATAGGTATCCGCAACAAATGCAGGATTACCTAGCCACTGGTAGTCGTACAAGACCAGCACCTGGAATCACATAAACACTTAATCACTTAAACACTTGGTTTCCTAGTGATGTGTTACTCGTATCCTATTCGATTCCTAAGGCTCAATCGGGACTTTTCACACTTGTTGAAGCTTTGTCAATAAACACTTAATCACATATCTCATGACGGTAACTAACTCACAATTTCACCTAATAACCATAATCATGAAAAGCACTTTTAAAAACAAAATTTCAATTCTTTTTTAGGTCATCTTGTATCATAGACATATTTTTAAATCAATTCATATACATAGAACTTTAAACATTTAATTCAACATAATCAAATAAACATACCAATTTAGGTTTCAAACATACACTACAACAACATTGCATTATTGTTATCACACCAACTTACCTCGAATGCGAAAGCGACAATTATTCCAACTTAGTCCATAACCTCGTTCTTCCCCAGTCTAAGCTCGAATGTCATTTTTCTTGATCTAACATATCAAATAACACTTACTGAACATTCACATTATTCAAATTAATCAAAAAATCACACTTTCAAAATTTTACATTTTTGTCCCTAAAGTTTCACAGATTTACACTCTTGTCTCTAGGCTCGTAAAAATGATTTTATTCAATTTTCTTACATTTTGGACCTAGCGAACCATTTTTATAACTATAGTAGTCCACATTTCCCATTAAATCACACTCTTATGAAAAAATTTATAACCTTTACAATTTAGTCCTTTTGGACGTTTTGGCCGAAAATCACTTAGTAAAAGTCATTTATTACACACTGAACTTTCATATTCTACCATTAAACATAAAAAAAAAAAAACATTTTACATATGGGTAACTTTTCAAATCTCAACCCTAGCTCAAATAAATGGTAAAAAAAAAAGAGAACGTGTTACAAGGATTCCAGAAATACAAAGAACATTAAAAACGGGGCAAAGACGGACTTACTATGAAGCTTGGAAGCTTGAAAACCCTAGCCATGGCTTCCCCCAAGCTACATTCGGCAAAGTAAGAAGATGGAAAAGGGTTTTTGGCTTTTATTTTGTCTTTTAGTCATTTAATTGCCAAATGACCAAATTGCCCTTTTTACCTTTCTTTCAAATTTTTACCTCTCATGTCCGTTTTTGTCCGAAATTTTAGAATTTGGTCAAATTGCTAATTACGGACTTCTAATTAATATTCCAATTCAATTTCATACTAAAAGCTTCTAGAACTTAATTTTTACAACTTATTCAATTTGGTCCCTAAACTCAATTTGGACACTTTTCACATAAAATATCTTCATGAAATTTTTCACAAGCATACAAATATATCATAGACCTTATAATAGTCATAAAATAATTATTTCCACTTTAGATTTGTGGTCTCAAAACCACTATTCCGACTAAGCCCTAATTGAGGATGTTACAACTCTCCCCCTTTCGAGATTTTCGTCCCCGAAAATCTTTTCGGAATAAGGTTTGGCATCATTTCTCACTGTTTTCTAAACATCAACAAATAACCCTCTTCGATACGATACTTTCAGAAACACTCTGTCATCGATATGAATCACAATATGACTAAGTTTCACTTCTATATAACTTTCATATCGGTCTAAAACTAATTTCAACTTTCACGATTGCTTTCACCTTTATATCAAAATCATAGCTCAACTCAGTCTCGAGCTCAAAATTTTCTGTAGCTTTTTCCCTAGCCATAATATAACCCTCATATTCCTATACAAAACAATAGAGACTAGCATTTTATGGAAGCTAATTGTCCTGTGAACACATAACTTGGCCAACTCTGTCAAATAAGGAATCCGTACATGCTGAAATAATTATGTGAATTCTGTCAAACGCTTGACAACAACCCAGCTAGCATCTGTTTCTTAATTCAGAGATGAGGGAAATCCCGATACGAAATTCATAATAACCCTATCTCATTATCATTTCAATATTATCACTAACAGTATTAATCCTGCATACACTTGACAATCGACTTTGCTCTGTTGACAAATCAACTTCTAAACACAAAATTAGAAATACAGGGTACATTTTCATATACCAAAACATTTACTTCAAATCTCTGTACTTTTTATTACTCTCGAATGAATAGACAAGATACTACTATAAGCTCTATACAACATTCTCTACATAAACCCTGAGTTCCACAGTACATGAAGTATATCTCGAAATAATAGTAACAATAATCAAATTTGATCTAGAAATCAAAATCAAATGGTTGATTATGCTTTATTCATTTAACTTACCACTTATCGATCCATTTTTGAGCTTTTCTAATTTATAACGAAAATATTGGTTTAGCTTTCACTTTGACTAAAATTAGAATACCATCAATAAGATAAATCTTGGAACCACTATTCACAAAGTAAGCAAAGGTTTTCATTCAAGCATTCGTAAGTATTTTGGCTTTACCCAGAAGTTAGTCGGAAATCAAGCACATTCTTTCAGTTAAGAGAAACTTAATCAATATGTCCTTGTATTAGGCTTTCAAAAATACAATTTTCTTCATTCAGATTGCTTGGCTATAAGTCTATGTATGCAGAACATCATTTTTGAACTAGAGAATAAACATAATACACATAGCTTAATTTATCTCCCAATTGATTTTCGAACTAGAGAATAAACATAATACACATAGCTTAATTTATCTCCCAATTGATTAGCTTACTCTAATTGAAACAACTGAGTTAATCTTAATTATTCAATAACATTCTACAGTGATCACTTCTTCATGTTGTTAGGACAGCTCAAACATACAATCTTTCATAATTCTTTCAACATGCCATTCATAGATATTTACTACCTGTATTAACTCATACGAAACATAACATCTTGCTTGAACTCACTGATAACAATCAAAATTACTCGAGGAAAGAAAATCAATATTCAATTTGAACTTGACTATCATAATCCACCCTTTTTGTCGATTTCGACTTCAATAATGAAATCCAAGACACAAGACCATGCTGAATGCCTGAGAACACCACTAACATGAAATAATAGAGATCCTGACAATTCCGCAGAGAAAACCAGAAGAAAAAGAAACGTGATTCATACATTTCGAAGTCAATTGTAATAGAGATAATACATTTTCCATATAGATGTAAACAGAACAACAGCCAAAAGAAATAGAAGAACAGTTTCATATGAATTCACTGTCAACTTTTATCTCAGACATAATCAAATAGAATACCAATAGAAGATAGTGGAATGTCAATCACAGACCAATCAAAGCAATGATACCTTCATCAGAAAACAAGAAATTACAAATGACTTTGAGAATACATAAACACATAGAATACTAAGAAGAGATAGTCGTAAATTGCTCAACTGTAATTTTCATACTTAAACATCTTTACATTTCAAACTTTATTCTTCTGACTATTTCTGTCATCACTAATTCCATGTTGTTCCTTTCATTAAAGAAAATCTATTCAAAAAAAATTTCAGTTAATACTTCCTTTCGACATCGTATCCGAATAAGTTGATTTTCCAAAGTTAACTTCTTCAATAACTGTAACATTGTGTAAATCAAATAATTCTTGGGTTATTCTGATATCTTTCTAACTTTGTTCTTTCCTTGTCAACCATTCGCAATCTCTGATCATGTTTATAGCTACTCTACCACTGAACTCTTTGATTTCACACTTGCGAACTTCTTCAACATTATTCTCATGAAATTGTGTTATAAAACACGTCATTGGTAAGGGGGTGAGGTCGTGCAGCCTCTAACTCGACTCTCTCATATACACACAAACTACATAACTCTCATTATCATCATATATCATCACATTTACACTATTCACTTCAAACAATTTAACATTTATATCTGTGTTACATGAAATTTCCAATTATCTCATTCAAACAAGTGTTCTCATTCATACACTCTATGAACTTTTAATAACTTTACTTACCACATTCACTAAATCAATTAAGCCAAGCACACAACATCACAAGCAAGCCAAACAAATATGGATTAGCATATCACAATATGAACTTTCATCTCACACATTATCACATATATATGACAAAGTTTTCTTCATACTTTTGCGAGTTTTCACTCATAATGACTGCACTTTACTCAAATACTTTAGTATCACTATCAACACGGTCGGATGTAGCTCTGTTAGAGAGTACCTCTGTCTAATCAAGATAGTTCTCATTCGAGTCAGAAGACATCACACTATCGCAGATTTGTGGCATGTATAGCTAGATTCTCACACATGCTAGGTTAGTCTAAGAACCGACTAAACCTTAGCTCTAATACCACTAAATGTAACACACATTACCCATATCTGACGTCAGGACAGGGTTCGAGGCATTTCCATACTTAAACGACAACATTCATACAAAACCAAAACATGAATTTTAGTCCAAATTTAAAACTTTTCACATTCCATCTTAAAGTCCCTAATATCTGCCTACGAGACCCAATACATACTTCGAGAATGCTTGAGGACCAAACCGGGATCTTCGGAACACGCAGAGAAATTTTCTTCAAAACATTGTCACATGCCCGTGTCAGTTGGACACGCCCATGTAGGCAGGCCATGTGATCACACATGCCCGTGGCCCAGCCCGTGTTAAAAACATCGAGCATTCTGTTTATAACATTACCATACAATTAAGGGCATACAGCCAAGTCACACGCCCGTCTGTTAGGCTGTTTCCTCCAAACGGCTAAGACACATGGCCGTGTCTCTATCCGTGTGGCCAACACTTAGGCTATTTTCGAAGCCCTTTTGTTGCCCTTAGTTATTTACATTCTTATCCTTTTGTTGCCCTTAGTTATTTACATTCTTATACATTTCATAGACACGTATCATACCCTCAGTTATTCTTAATTTAATCATCAAACACCTATAGTATATCATTAACCATTCATGACAAACAAACATGATCACATCATACAAGATCTTAGCACATGTATGCATAAATAGCTTTACATATTCATAGCCAATATGGGCCACATCTCATGGCCATATACAAGGTAGCAATATAAGCCAATGCATTTGGCCAAATCTAAAAAAAAAATACATATTACCAATAAAGAAGTCTCTATACAAGCCACTCACTCAAAAGCACTTAAGGTTTGTCATTACCCCGAATTTACAATTTAATAGTGTGATGTTACCTCCGACGATCTCCAATCCCGAGCCAACTTGACAACCTTACGAGGAATGGAAAGGAGGAAGTAAGCTTTATAGCTTAGTAAGTTGGCATATAATAATAAGCAATTAATTAACATGATTTTTCCAATCCTCATAATGTATTCTTAAAATAATATAATCATAGTTTCACATGATTCCACTTTTTACTCATGTTCATCTTAGGTTGTCTTCCTAAGTCACAGTCACTAAACTAATTATATCTTGAGTTAAGAACCCCAAATTAAGATCCGTAAATTTTACTTAAAAATAGACTCACATATCTTCTTAGCATAAAATTTTCAGAATTTTTGTTTAAGCCAATAAGTATAGTTTATTCTTTAAAGTCTCCCCTGTTTCACTGTTTGATAGTTCTAACCTCTCTTAACTAAAAATTAATTTTCTCATTATACAGAATTTGGATAACATTTCTGTTTGTTTTTAATGAAAATAGACCCATCAAGGATTTTAAGTATATAAATTACAACCTATAATTATTTTTTTCAATTTTTAATAATTTTCCCAAATTGGAAGAGGGGATTTCGAAATTAGTCTGACTCTGTCTCACTAAAATTTAAATATATTAGAATATATAAATTTTTTCTTACCTCATTTCTTTTATAAGAAAATAGACTCAATAAGCTTTCATTTAATATCTTACTCAACCTCTAACTCAATTTCCACCATTTTTAGTGATTTTTCAAAGTGACATATTTTCTTTATAATGGCTTTCATTATAATACTTACCTCTTATGGACTTTACCAAAGTTCGATCATATATCTAGCACATTGCTTATAAATTCACACATACATACCTACACTTATTCATGAAACTTCATATTCAGACTTACTCATATAAATGCATCATGGTATGAAGTACAGTTCTACACTAATTCATCTCAACACACAGTCATTTTCACTTTCTATTACACTTTATCATATCATTTTGCTACCCGTTGAACTATATGGAAATATAAAGGATACTCGAAAAAGTTGCACAAAGGTGCCACACTTACTTGTAGCCGAAGCTACCACTAATATGTAGCCGAAGCTACCACTTATCAAATTTCATTTAGATGCTCACTATCGAGCTATTCACAGGCATGCTCACACAACCTGACGGTCGAGACAAAGCTAGTCAGTGCTGCTCACACAAGCTGACAGGTATCCGCAACAAATGCAAGTTTACCTAGCCACTGGTAGTCATACAATACTAGCACCCAGAATCAGATAAACATTTAATCACTTAAAAACTTGGTTTCCTATTGACGTGTCACTCGTATCCTATTTGATTCCTAAGGATCAATCAGAACTTTTCACTCTTGTCGAAGCTTTGTCAATAAAAACTTAATCACATATCTCGTGACGGTAACTAACTCATAACTTCAAATAATCACCATAATCATGAAAAACACTTTGAAACACAAAATTTCAATTCATTTCTAGGTCATCTTATATCATAGATATATTTTAAATCAATTCATATACATAGTAGTTTAAACATTTAATTCAACATGATCAAATTAACATACCAATTTAGGTTTCAAACATACACTACAACAACATTGCATTATTATTATCACACCAACTTAGCTCGAATGCAAAAGCGACAATTATTCTGACTTAGTCCATAACCTCGTTCTTCCTTGATCTAAGCCTGAATTTTGTTTTCCTTGATCTAACATATCAAATAACACTTATTTAACATTCAGATTATTCAAATTAGTCCAAAAATCACACTTTGAAAATTTTACATTTTTGCCCCTAAAGTTTCATAAATTTACACTTTTGCCCCTAGGCTCGTAAAAATGATTTTATTCAATTTCCTTATATTTTGGACCTAGCCAAACCATTTTAATAACTATAGCAATCCTCATTTCCCATTAAACCACACTCTTATGAAAAAATTTATAACTTTTACAATTTAATCCTTTTGGACGTTTTCGCCGAAAATAACTTAGTAAAAGCCGTTTATTACAAACCAAACATTCATATGCTACCATTAGACATCAAAACAAAAATATTTGACATATAGGTAAAATTTCAAATCGCAACCCTAGCTCAAATAAATGGTAGAAATAAAGAGAACATGCTACAAGGATTCTAAAAATACGAAGAACATTAAAAATGGGGCAAAAACGGACTTACTATGAAGCTTGGAAGCTTGAAAAACCTAGCCATGGCTTCCCCCATGCTACATTCAGCCAAGTAAGAAGATGGAAAAGGGTTTTTGGCTTTGATTTTGTCTTTTAGTTCATTTAATTACTAAATGACCAAAATGCCCTTTTACCTGTCTTTCAATTTTTTACCATTCATGTCCAATTTTGTCCAAAATTTTAAAATTTGGTCAAATTTCTATTTAAGGACTTCTAATTAATATTCCAATTCAATTTCATGCTAAAAGCTTATAAAACACAACTTTTACAACTTATTCAATTTGGTCCCTAAACTCAAATTGGACACTTTTTACATAAAATTTCTTCATGAAATTTTTCACAAGCATGCAAATATATCATAGACCTTATAATAATCATAAAATACTTATTTCCACGTCAAATTTGTGGTCTCAAAACTACTATTCTGACTAGGCCCTAATTCGGGATGTTAGAACTCTCCCACTTTATGTATTTTTGTCCCTGAAAGTCTTACCAAAATGAGGTTTGGCATCATTTCTCACAGCTTTCTAAACATCAACAAATAACTCTCTTAGTATGATACTTTTAGAACACTTTGTCATCGATCTGAATCCCAATATGACTAAGTTTCACTTCTGTAGAACTTTCATATCGGTCTAAAACTATTTTTAATTTTCACGATTGCTTTCACCTTTATATGAAAATCACAGTTCAACTCAGTCTCGAGCTCAAAATTTTCTGTAACTTTTTTCCTAGCCAAAAGATAACCCTCATATTCCTATATGAAACAATAGAGACTAACACTTTATGGAAGCTAACTGTCCCATGAACACATAACTTGGCCAACTCTGTTAAATAAGGAATTCGTACATACTGAAATAATTATGTGAATTCCACCAAACGCTTAACAACAACCCAGCTAGCATCTCTCTCTTAATTCAAAGATGAGGGAAATCCCGATATGAAATTCATAATAACCCTATCTAATTAGCATTTCAACATTATCACTGACAATATTAATCCTGCATACACTTGGCATTTGACTTTGCTCTGTTGGCAAATCAACGTCTGAACACAAAATCAGAAATACCGGGTTCATATCCATATACCAAAACATTTACTTCAACTCACTTACTTTTTATTACTCTTTGAATGAATAGACAAGATACTATTATGAGCTCTGTACAACATTCTCTACATAAACCCTAAGTTCCACAGTCCATAAAGTCTATCTCAAAATAATAGTAACAATAATCAAATCTGATCTAGAATTCAAAATCAAATGGTCAGTTTATGCTATATTCATTTAACATACCACTTATCGATCCATTTCTGAGCTCTTCTGATTTATAATGAAAATTTTGGTTTATCTTTCACTTTAACTAGAATTAGAATACCATCAATAAGATAAATCTTAGAACCACTATTCACAAAGTAAGTAAAGGTTTTCATTCAAGCATCCGTAAGTATTTCAGCTTTACCCAGAGGTTAGTCAGAAATCACACACATTCTTTCGGTAAGAGAAACTTAAGCAATATGTCCCTGTATCAGGCTCTCAAAAATACAATTTTCTTTATTTAGACTGCTTGGCTATAAGTCTATGTATGCAGAACATCATTTTCAAACCAGAGAATAAACATAAATACACATAGCTTAATTTATCTCCCAATTGATAACCTTACTTTGATTGAAACAACTGAGTTAATCTTAATTATTCAATAACATTCTACAATGATCACTTCTTCATGTTGTTAGGATAGTTCAAACATACAATCTTTCATAATTCTTTCAACATGCCATTCACAGATATTTACTAACTATATTAACTCATATGAAACATAACATCTTGCTTGAACTCATTGATAACAATCAAAATTATTCGAGGAAAGAAAATCAATATTTAATTTGAACTTGACTATCATAATCCACCCTTTTGTTGGTTTCGACTTCAAAGATAATCCATGCTTGACAAATTAAAAAATAAGGATGATAAGAAAACTAAAATAATGAAATCTGAGACACAAGATCATACTGAATGTCTGAGAACAACACACATCTGAAATAATAGAGATCCTGACAATTCTGCAAAGAAAACTAGAAGAAAAAGAAACACGATTCATACATTCCAAAGTCAATTGTAACAAAGATAATACATTTTCCATATAGATGTAAACAGAACAATAGCCAAACGAAACAGAAGAACAATTTCATATGAATTCACAGTCAACTTTTATCTCAGACGTAACGGAATAGAATACCAATAGAAGATAGTGGAATGTTAATCATAGATCAATCAAACCAACGGTACCTTCATCAAAAAACGAGAAATTACAAATGCGTCTGAGGATACATAAACACATAGAATACTCAGAAGAGATAGTCGTAAATCGCTCAACTGTAATTTTCATACTTAAACATCTTTACAATTCAAACATTATTCTTCTGACTATTTCTATCATCACTAATTCTGCATTGTTCCTTTCACTAAAGAAAATCAGTTCAAAAGAAATTTCATTTAATACTTCCTTTCGACATCGTATCTGAATAAGTCGATTTACCAAAGTTAACTTCTTCAATAATTGTGACATTTTGTAAACTAAATAATTCGTAGGTTATTCTGATATATTTCTGAATTTGTTCTTTACTTGTCCACAATTCTCAATCTCTAATCATGTTTTTAGCTACTCTACCATTGAACTTTTTGATTTCACACTTGGGAACTTTTTCAACATAATTCTCATGAATTTTTGTTATAAAATAGCTCATTGGTAAGGCGGTGAGGTCGTACAACCTCTAACTTGACTCTCACATATACACACAAATGACATAACTCTCATTATAATCATATATCATCACAGTTACGCTATTCACTTCAAACAATTTAACATTTATATCTGTGTTACATGAAATTTCCAATTATCTCATTCAAACAAATGTACTCATTCATACACTCTATTAACTTTTAATAACTTTACTTATCACATTCACTAAATCAATTAGGCCAAGCACACAACATCTCAAGCAAGCCAAACAAATATGGATTAACATATCACAATATGAACTTTCATCTCACACGTTATCATATATATATTACAAATTCTTCTTCATACTTTTGCGAGTTTTCACTCATAATGACTACACTTTACTGAAATACTTTAGTATCACTATCAACATGGTCGGATGTAGCTCGGTTGGAGAGTACCTCTGTCTAATCAAGATAGTTCTTATTCGAGTTAGGAGACATCACACTATCGCAGATTTGTGGCATGTATAGCTAGATTCTCACACATGCTAGGTTAGTCTGAGAATCGACTAAACCTTAGCTCTAATACGACTAAATGTAACAGACATTACCCATATCTGACATCGGGACAGGGTTCGAGGCATTTCCATATTTAAACGATCACATTCATACAAAACCAAAACATGAATTTTAGTCCAAATTTAAAACTTTTCACATTCCATCTTAAAGTCCCTAATATCGGCCTACAAGGCCCAATACATACTTCGAGAATGGTTTGGGACCAAACCGGGGTCTTCGAAACACCTAGAGAAATTTTCTTCAAAACATTGTCACATGCCCGTGTGACTTGGGACACGCCCATGTGGGCAGGCCATGTGATCACACATGCCCGTGGCCCAGCCCATGTTAAAAACATCGAGCATTCTGTTTATAACATCACCATACAATTAGGGGCATACGGCCAAGTCACACGCCCGTCTACTAGACCGTGTCCTCCACACGGCTGAGACACACGCCCGTGTCTCTACCCATGTGGCCAACACTTAGACTATTTTCCAAGCCCTTTTGTTGCCCTTAGTTATTTACATTCTTATAAATTTCTAATTATCTCATTCAAACAAGTGTACTCATTCATACATTCTGTGGACTTTGAATAACTTTACTTATCACATTCACTAAATCAATTAGGCCAAGCACACAATATCACACATACTAGGTTACTTTGAGAACCGACTAACCCTTAGCTCTGATACCACTAAATGTAACACCTCTTACCTGCTACCGACGCTGGGACAGGGTTTAAGGCATTACCAGACTTAAACAATAACATTCATAAAAAATCAAACCATGAATTTCAATCAAATTTAAAACTTTTCACATTCCATCTTAAAGTCCCTAATATGGGCCTACGAGGCCCAATACATACATCGAGAGTGGTTTGGGACCAAACCGGAATCTTTCGAACACTTAGACAAATTTTCTTCGAAACATTGTCACACGTCCGTATGACTTGGGACTCACTTATGGGCAGGCCGTGTGATCACACACGCTCGTGGCCCAGCCCGTGTTAAAAACATTTTGTTTATGACATTAACATACAATTAGGGGCACACAGCCAAGTCACACGCCCATGTGCTAGGCCATGTCCTCCACACAGCTGAGACGCACGGCCGTATCTCTACCCGTGTGGGCAACACTTAGGCTATTTTCCAAGCCCTTTTGTTGCCCTTAATTATTTACACTCTTATACATTTCATAGACGCGTATCATACCCTCATTTATTCTTAATTTAATCATCAAACACCTATAGTATATCATTAACCATTCATGACAAACAAACATGATCACATCACACAAGATCTTAGCATATGTATGCATAAATAGCTTTATATATTCATAGCCAATACGAGCCACATCTCATGGCCATATACAAGGTAGCAATATAAGCCAATACATTTTGCCAAATCCAAAAAAATAAATATTACCAATAACTAAGTGTTTCTATACATGCCACTCACTCAAAAGCACTTAAGGATTGTCATTACCTCGAATTTACAATTTAATAGTGTGATGCTGCCTCCGACGATCTCTAACCCCGAGCCAACCTGACAATACTAAGAGGAATAGAAAGGAGGGAGTAAGCTTTATAGCTTATTAAGTTGGCATATAATAATAAGCAATTAATTAACATGATTTTTCCAATCCTCATAATGTATTCTTAAAATAATACAATCATAGTTTCACATGATTCCACTTTTTACTCATGCTCATCTTAGGCTGTCTTCCTAAGTCATAGTCACTAAATCAATTATATCTTGAGTTACGAACTCCAAATTATGATCCGTGTAACACCCCTTACCTGAGTCTGACGCTGGGACGGGGTATGAGGCGTTACAGTACTTAATCATGCTTGAACATGTAATTTCGAGTTATAAAATTTCTTTCCTTATTAAAACTTTTCATTCATTCCTTTAATAACCTTATCATGGGCTTACGAGGCCCAAAACATACATCAAGTGTATTCTAAAACCAGATCAAGAACTTTCAGGCACTTAGAAAAATTTGGCCATACGCCCGTGTGAGATGGAACACGCCCGTGTGAGCAGGCCGTGTGGTCACACACCCATGTTCCTAGCCCATGCTGAATTTATTTTTATTTTGAACCTACAGGGGTTTTGACACGGCTTAGGCACATGCCCGTGTCTATGGCCCCCAAACCCGGCTTATATGTTATGGCCAAATCTGGCATGTCACCTTGGAGTGTTCTTTTTGAAAACTCGATCTTGTTAATAAAAGCCCGTTTGAAAGTTAAAGCCTCTTGTTGGTTCTTAAATCCTTTTAGTCATTTGTTAACCATTTAAAACATTCTTACTTTTAAAAAAAACTTTGTTTGGTGTAAAACAAGTTCAACAGTGTTTCGGAAACGTGTTGTTCTGAAAACAATTATCATTTTGGAAAAACCGCAACCTATGTCTAACAGATATGAAATTATGAAAAATAAAATCCCAAATTGAAAGCTAGAAAATTAGAGAGGCCTTATTACATCAAAAACCCCAAATTTAAGTTATTAAAAAATAAATAGTCGATGTAACGCAAATGCAGTTGTGTGGCCATCCTCGAGTCCCTTGCAACACCGATCCACCTAACACTGGAGATTACCTACACAATTAAAAATAGGGTGAGCTTACGAAAACTCAGTGTGTAATCCCCTAATATGAAAACAGTTAGTCAGACAAATAAAATACAGAAACAGTCTGGGCCTAAGCCTAGTATAGTAGACAGTATCAGATGGGCTTTAGCCCATTACGGTATTAGAATCAGAAGTAAAACATATGTAAGCTTAAGCCTAATACAGTATCAGTTCAGAACAATAATGCAATAATGCAACCCCCCAATCCAGCCAACACACCACTCCGTACCACCAACACACCATATGGGGATAAAATCAACCCATCTAGCAGCACACCAATATCGCAACAACGCTACCAGATAACAAAATCGCAGCTTGGCTACCAGTAATCAGAATCATAGCCTAGCTACTAGTAAGATAAGTGGCTTTAAGCCATCAATACAACCTACTTTCAGTAAATTGAACGGAACTAAGCCATCAATAATATGCGTGGCACAAAGCTATCGGTAAAATGGACAACACTAAGTCATCGATAATATACGTGGCACAAAGCCCTCGGTAGAATGGATAGCACTAAGCCATCGATAATATGCATGGCACCAAGTCATCGATAAAATGAATGGCACTAAGCCATCGATAAGATGCACGGCACCATGCCATCGGTAAAATGGACAGCACTAAGCCATCGATAATATGCACGGCACCAAGCCATCGATCGGTCCACAGTCATCTCGTGCGACCCATGTGACCTTAACAGATCAGTATGAATATACAACTTTAAGCCTTCGATGGGTCCACAGTCATTTTAAGCTACGGGGGTATTACGGTCATTTTACCCTACATGGGTATTACGGTTATTTTACCATTTGGGGGTAATTCGATCATTTTAACCTTCGAGTGTAATTCGGTCATTTTACCCTTCGGGGTAATTCGATCATTTTACCCTCCAGGGGTAATTTGGTCATTTTACCCTCGAGGGGTAATTTGGTCATTTTACCCTCTAGGGGTAATTCGGTCATTTTACGTCACCCCTAAACGGCCTAAGCCCATGAGATCGCACATGGGCCTTCACAGACATTCACTCATGATTGTGGGCTCGGTTCACCATACGTGCGATCGCACAGTCATATGGCATCAATCTCTAGTTTTCCGGCTTTTTGGCGTTCTACGATCTAAAGTAGTGTGAGTACACACTCTTTCGAATTTTCAGGCGACTATTAGTTATAGGGTACCATTACACACCTATTTTACGAAACGTGCGATTAAGCCACGAGCACCAAACGTTAAACGAATGAACGCCTTTAATCCTCTTAAGATCACTGATCACATTCGATCACCCACCTACGTTGAATATCTGTATTACGACAGATCTTAATAACATCAATCACATAATCAGAAGGCTTGAATTGTTGTCCCTAGAAACAATAAGTCACAACACTATAGATAGGGAAAAATGGGCATTTGGCCAACACCTTAGGATGCTAGGCCACATGTTTACCTTTAAACGCGAGATTAGAAAAGGGTTGACTGCTACAGTAACCCTTGAGAACCCTCCACCCCTTGTGAAGATCTACGAACCAAAAGCAGCACCTCCCAAAAATAGGTGAGGAAGAAAATCAATCAAAAAAGTGATTACAAAGAAAAGTATTCAACTGGAAAGCTTGAGCATTCCAAAAGAATGATGAGAAACACAACTAATCTTACACTTACAGAATGACAAAGGCCCTTCCAAACCATGTACTAATCACCAAAGAAGAAGAATTCAATCGATCTCCAGGTCAAGTCTATGAGTAAAAAAAAAGACAGAGAGAAGAGAAAGAGTAGTGTTCGGCCTATTCAAAAGGATACAAATGCGATCAAGAGGTATTAAGGAGTAGATAACAGAATTCGGCCACAAGAAGTAAAGCAAGAGCGAACGACACAAACAACTTAAGGAAGAATCCAAAAGAAAGTTGAGAGAAAACCAAAAATGCACACGTACTGAAGAAAAGAAAAATAAACCCAAAAGGTTAAAGACGTTTTCGGCTTCAACTCCTAAAGTGACCAAAACCCAAATGGTCCCACTTCTCTAAGCAAATTTGGCACTATTTTGCAACTCCAAAAACCAAATTCCTTCTTACCACACACTTCTCATACGGCTCTAACACCTCCCTTTACCCATCGCCCTTTATTTTCTCATAAGATTAGGCCACCAACCAATTTGAATTACACTCAAACTCCTAATTTTTCTCCACAAAACCCTCGATAATCATTTCTTCGACTTTCTCCACAATCCACTTCCATGATCATTCCTCAATTTTCTCCACAACAACCTCATCCATTAGAGTCCTAATACACCACAACTCTAGCTGCACAGAGTAATAAAAATAAATCCCCTTATTGCATACCCTAGGACTTGAACCTCAGACCTCCTTGCTTGCAACACGCCACCTTGCCACTAAGCCACAAGCTCCTTTTGTGACATAAATCAATCACTTTCAAATATAAGGCCTACTTTCAAGCACCAAGGGTTTTATTCACTTAAAACCAAAAATTTTGCTAAAGCCCAGGTTTGAACCCAGGATTTCTCCCACACTTCTCAAGACCCTTAACCACTGAAACAAGCTTCCACTAATGCCACTCCTTGCACAACAAATATTCATGTGCTGACTTCCAAACGTTCCACAAGCACAAGCACAAGGCCCATTTCTTCTAGGCCCAAAATTTAAGGCGTTACATCATGTCCCTCACACGACCTAGACATGCCCATGTCATTATCTCGTGGAGGACTCTAACTTAGAACACTATAACATCTTTGGTTCACACGCTCGTATGCTTATCCTGTGTGCAATACTGACTTAACCCCAAAAATAACTTGGGTTTAACACGGCCAAAGCACACAGGGCCAAAGTACACGCCCGTGTGCTTTGCCCATGCTCAATACTGATATAACTAGGCTATTTTCCAAGCCTTCTTACCACGCTCAAACACATCCAACTCATACCAGCTTTAAACTCACAAACCAAAGTATAACATACATTAAAAACATTCATCATTGAGGCACTCACATGCCATCATGCATATCATGAATTCCATCCTCATTGCGTAAAATATAACTTAGACAATATTAGCCAATTACAAAGGCCATTACAACTTGACTCAAGTGATCACAATAGCCAACATATTTGGCTACTCAAAATAACACATACCAAAGTAACTAAACTTCCTATACATGCCATACAAAAAGAAAGACTAACTTTACTATACCAAAATGAATTCCTTGATGGTGTGACTTCGAGCTTCGACTTCGAGTGATCCCCGAGCTACTTTGGCAAATCTACATGAAAAGGGAAATAAAGGAGTAAGCATAAAAATGCTTAGTAAGTTGCATGAAATAAAATAACAATAAATGTCATAGAAAGTCATTCAAACATGGCATCATGGGGTATATGTAACTTTTTACTCTTTCTTGTATCTTACTCAGTCTGATAACATATTCATTCAAGATCTACTTACTCTCGTAACTTACTTTTTCCCATGGCTTACTCATTCACATGCTTTGCTTATTCTCATGCCTTACATTTTCATAATTTCTTATGACTTACTCAAATGTACCTGTAACACTTATCATGAAACTTTAGTCTCTCTTGTTAGCTAAACAACTTAGATACATTCTCAATTAACATGCTTAGAATATCGAAGGATACCCATAGTGTTATTCTCATGGAAAGGTACCAAAGCCATATCCCAAATATGGTCTTACATGGGGCCTCAGATTGATGCTGAAGCCATATCCCAGATATGGTTATACACGGGATCTCATATCGATGTCGATGCCATGTCCTAGACATAGTCTTACAAGAGATCGTAAACTGATGCCGATGCCATGTCCCAGACATGGTCTTACACGGGATCTCTCTCAGATGCCCATGCCATGTCCTAGACATGGTCTTACAGAAGATCTATATCTCGTCTCAATGCCGATGCCATGTCCCAAACATGGTCTTGTATGGGACGTCATGTGGATGCCAATGCCATGTCCCATACATGGTCTTATACGGGATCACAACTAGATGCCAATGCCATATCCTAGACATGGTCTTAGATAGGATCTCTGTTAGGTGTCGATGCCATGTCCCAGACATGATCTTACACGGGACCTACAATGCTCATGATATGATTACGGTATCCTTTGTATCTTTGATACTTACATGTAATTTTTCTTTCATGTTTCCATCATGTCTTGGTAAAATTCATATCAATAAATTTCATGGAATTTTACATAATCACATAGAATATTATCATCATAAATTTAAATAATTCCTAGGGCTAAATTATTACATACAACTTAACTCGGGTCCAAAACGAGGGTAATTGTTCAATTTAGTCCACTATCTTGCTTTTTCTTCAATTTTGGTTTGGGCTTCGTGTTTCTTGATCTAAAACGAAAAATTAAGCTAATTTAATACACACATTGGCTAAATAGCCCTTAATTTACACTTTGGCAAAATTTATAATTTTGCCCCTAAACTTTTACACATTTACAAAATAGTCCCTATGCTCGTATAAAGAAATGCACTTATTTTCTAGGTTACCCAAGCCTAGCTGAACCTTTTATGTGCTCATAGCAGCCCACATTTTTCATCAATTTGTACATTTACTATACATTTTACTAACTTTACAATTTAGTCATTATTAGGGACTTTCATGAAAAATCACCTAGAGAAAGGTGTTTACTACACTTTAAACTTTCATATTCTGCCACTAAATATCAAAATACTTGCATGTCATGCATGGGTATATTTTTTAGCATAAACCCTAGCTCAAATTAGTGGTAGAAATAGCTAGATTAAGTTATGACGATTTCAAAAATACGAGGAACATGAAAAATGAGGCTTGGAGTCACTTACTTGGAGCTTGAAAATGAAAAAAACCCTAGCTATGGAAGACTTTTCAAATTCAGCACAAGCATGGAGAAGATGGACACTTTTTGCTTTCTTTTTCCATTTTTATTTCTTTAATTTACCAAATGACCAAAATGCCCTTGTGATCTTTCTTTGAAATTTGACCCTTCCATGGGCATTTTTGTCCATAGTGCCAAAAATTGGTCTAATTGCCAAATCGGGACTCCTACTAATTTTTCTAATGCTATTTCATACTTAAACCATCTAGAAACTCAATTTTGCAACTTTTGCAATTCAGATCTAAAGGATAAATTAATCATTAATTCATAAAATCTCCTTCATGTAATTTTCTCACTATCATGCAATCATATTTGTAATACCTTAAATTTGGGCCTAGAAGTATTGGGCCTTGAGCATGGGAATAGTTAGGAGACTGCACATAAGTGTTTAGTTGAGCAAGAAAGTGACACAACTGACTATCTGCTTCAGTGGTTATGTGCTCTAGGAGTGTCTGAGAAGTCTTAGGTTCAAGCTGTAGCTTGGGCAAATTTTTTTTATTAAGCAAGCCCCTAGCTTTGGGCCAATAGGCTTTTAATTAAATATCAGTAAACCATGACATAAAAAGGACTCTATGTTTAGTGGTAGGTGGCGTGTGATGTTAGCCTGTGAATCGAGGTTCGAGTCTTGAGGGGCGTAGAGGAGCATTTATTTTTACTGTGAGCACGTAGGGTGTTCTAGCTAGACCGAAACTCTGCTGGGTGGAGTTTGAATGTGTCATGGAGGATTCCTACGAGAAAATAGGGGATATGGATAAAAGAGTGGGTAGTTGGAGTGTTTGAGGGAATATGGGGTTTGTGTAGCCAAATTGTAGGAGAGATTATAGGGATTGGGGTTGTTGCCGATTTAAGGGAGAGTTAGAATTCGGGTTTCACTCTGTTTCTTTCTAATTTTAGTGGATGAGTAAAAGTTTGGGGTTGTTCTTCATTTCGGTTTGGCCAACATTTGTTTGGGATATTTTAACCGATCTTTTCCTTTGTACCAAACTTTGGTTGTCTTTCGGGTTTAGTTCTTTCTTCAACTTTTGCCTTTTTGTTAATCTTTTGGTCTATCGACTCTCTTTCTTCTTCGGCTCTCTCCCTTAATTTATTTTTTTCTTTCTATCAGTCTTAATACGTTCCCCTCCTACTCTTGGTCCCTTTCATTTTAGTATTGTGGCAGATTATTGCTCTTCTCTCTCAACCTTGGCTGAAGACAGCTTCTCCTCCCTTATCATTTTTCTTCTCGATTTTCTCTCCTAGCCGATTCTTTGCTCTTCACTTTCTCACTCAATATTTAGCCGAACACTTTCTTCTCCCTTTTCTCTTCCAAGCCGTCCCTTTATCATTTCTGTATTCTAGCAAATATGTGTTATTGTTTCGGTTTTGTAAGAGTTTCCTGACAAACGGTAAGTGCTCATGTTTTCACTATTTTTGTTCCTTATCGTTAAGGCTTTTCTCCTAATATCTGCTCCTTTCTACCTCTATAAATCTCTAAAGAGTATGTTGCTTGAAGAGGTTTCAACAGTGGCGAGTAGTAGCCTTTCTGAGGGAAGTTCAGGAATGGTGCCAACTAAAAATGGACACGTAGCTCCTGCCCCCAAATTTAAGCAGCGTAAAGTGTCAGCTGTTCGGGATTTTCCACCAGGGTACGGCAGGGTGGCTGCACCAATCACTAGACCAAATGAGCAAGCCACAAACGACTGATCTAATTATGGGAGAGGTAATCTTTTAGGCAAGTATTCTCGATGGAGGTTGTTTTTGATAAGTCGATTAGGATTCAATTAACCGAAACTTATGATTGAATGTAGTTGGAGTACTCGTGGCGATTCACTCGATTTAGTAAACAGGTGTGTAACTACACTGTTGTTTTTCATAAATCGGCAAAAGTTGAAAAGCCAAAAAATAGGATGTTAACGCTATACGAGCGTGTGATCGCTCGTGTGGTAAACCGAGAACATGAAACATGGGTGTTTAACTGTAGAGGCCACCAGGAGCGATCTCATGGGCCTAGGCCGTTTTGGGCCGCGTTGGGCTAAAATGGGACATGTGGGCCCAATGGGCTCGTAGACCCCACAGGGGTAAACCTCACGGATGTGTGGAGGATATTGGACCCAGTTGTGTCGTTCACATGGCCAAGGTCATTTCGAGGATTAGTGGGCCACAGGGTCGTGTGAGCCCATATGGGCCGCATAATGGGCCTTCGGCCGTATAATGGGCCTTGGGCCAACTTGCACTGTTTTGACTGATGAGATAAATTAACTGATATATCCCCATAGGTTAAAATGACCAATATACCCCCATAGGGTAAAATGACCGATACACCCTCAAAGGGTAAAATGACCGATATACCCCCATAGGGTAAAATGATCGATATACCGTCATAGGGTAAAATGAACAATATACCCTCATATGGTAAAATAACCGATATACCCCTTTTGGGTAAAATGACTACTATACTCCTATAAGGTAAAATGACCGATATATCCCTCTTGGGTAAAATGACTACTATACCCCTATAAGGAAAAATGACCGATATACCCCTCTAGGGTAAAATGATTAATATGCCCCAAAGGGGTAAAAATGACTGATTTGTTCTATGATATGTATGATTGTAATTGAGCATGACATTTTGCATACACGCATGATATTATGTCACGACATATTGCATTGCATGGGGGTGGGTTGTTATATTTGAAGGAAGTGTACTGTACTAGTAGGGTTGCACGGGTCACACAAGACTATTGTGGACCTATACTGGTAAGGTCACACGGTCGCACAAGACGACTATGGACCTACTGATGGCTTTAAGTTGATAATATTACTGGCAACATTGCTGCAATACTGTTTAGTGCCGCAACTGGTGCTAATCTTGGTGTGTTTGGCTGGGTGGGTCAATCTAATCCCCACATGGTGTGAGTAGCGGGACAGAATGGTGTGTAGAGGCTGGATTGAGTAGGATTCTTGATTGCTTTACTCCACTGATACTGATGCTACTACTGTTACTGTAGTGGGCTAAGGCCCACACTGATATTGTTTCTATAAATGGCTCAGGCTCAGATTATTACTGCATACTGTATGATTGACTATTTGATAAGGAATTACACATTGAGTTTTCATAAACTCACCTTTTTGTTTTAACTATACAGGTAATCCCCAGTTATAGGCGGGTCAGTGCCGCGAGGGACTCGACGGTGGCCACACTACTTGAGCAATTAATATTTTTAGTACTTTATAATATTTTTGTTTCAATATTTAGGTTTTGTTTGTATTAAGGCCTCTTTGGTTTTTATTTTTAATTTTGGGTTTTTAATTTGGTTTGGTTATAACTACCAGTATTAGGACTCATGTTTTGAAAAGAAACAATGTTTTTACAAAATAATCTCAAATACGCAACTATTTTAAAAAGCTCCCGCGATAAAAGGTGGTTTTGTAATTAATACCGATTTGATAAGTAAATGGTTTTTACATAATAAACCATGTTTTTTAAAGTAAATAACTTTTTAAAAATGAACAACCCATTTTGGAGTCATCAATTAATAACAAATTGGTTTTGAGGCTTCCAATAACAATGAGTTTTACGTTTCACACTTTAATGTGACACCGCCAGATTCGGCCATGACACTAGGCCAGGTTTGGGGGTTTTACATTTAGTGACATCAAAGCCAAGTTGCAAAACTCGGCTGTGGATTTGGGCTTCTTCTGAAACTTGAAATGTGCTGAAAAGAACAGTTTCGAATGTTTTGAAGTATTTTAAGATGTTATACTAAATGTGTGGTACACCGAGTCTCCACGTTGATACTGTAACTTCTCTCTGAAAACTGTATTTTGGTTTATTGTTTATTAAAACTGCCACACGTAGGATTAATAAGACTACTGTAGGTAGTATACCATACTGCAAACTCTTTAGTAATGTACACTAAAATTGTAGAGGAACCGGTAGACACCAATAGACACTGCGTTATTCTAGAATAAAACCCTATACTTATGATACGATCTCCATAAAATATCTGTTAATATACAACTGGAACAGAAAACTGATTTGCATAAAATTGTTAATTCAAGATAAAACGTAACTTAATAATGAACATCTGAAGTACTCGTGGAAGGGATACAAGAGGCCACTCAAGTTAAAGGTGGTAGTGTTTTGGAAGTAAAGTGCACAGCGGGAGCGTAGTGGTGTAGTCTGTGTTATGTGACTGATCTGATAGCTAGAAATTTTGAGGACGAAATTTCTTTAAGGAGGGGTGAATTGTAACGCCCTGAATTTGGGCCTAGAAGTATTGGCCTTTAAGCATGGGAACAATTAGGAGACTGCACATAAGTGTTTAGTTGAGCAAGAAAGTGACACAACTGACTGTCTACTTTAGTGGTTATGTAGTTTGGGAGTGTCTGAGAAGTCTTGGGTTCAAGTTGTAGCTTGGGAAAAAAAATTGTTTTTGTTAAGTAAACCCCTAGCTTTGGGCCAATACGCTTTTAATTAAATATGGGTAAACCATGACATAAAAAGGAGTCTATGGTTTAGTGGTAATTGGCATGTGGTGTTAGCTTGTGAACCAAAGTTCGAGTCTTGAGGGGTGTAGAGGAGCATTTAATTTTGTTGTGAGAACGTAAAGTGTTCTGGCTGGACCGAAACTCTACTGGGTCGAGTTTGAATGTGCCATAAAGGATTTGTAGGAGAAAATACGGGATATGGATAAATGAGTGGGTGGTTGGAGTGTTTGAGGGAATGTGGGGTTTGTGTAGCCAAATTGTAAGAGGGATTATAAGGATTTGGGTTGTTGTTGATTTGGGGAAGAATTAGAATTCGGGTTTCACTCTGTTTCTTTCTATTTTTGGTGGATGAGTAAAAGTTAGGGTTGTTCTTCATTTCAGTTTGGCCAACATTTGTTTAGGGATATTCTTGCCAATCTTTTCCTTTGTACCAAACTTTGGTTGTCATTCGGGTTTAGTTCTTTCTTTAACTTTTGCCTTTTTGTTAATCTTTTGGACTATCGACTCTCTTTTTTTTTTGGCTCTCTCCCTCAATTCGCTTTTTTCTTTCTATAAGTCTTAATACGTTCCCCTCTTACTCTCGGTATTTTTTTCCCTTTCATTTTGGTACTGTGGTCGATTATTGCTATTCTCTCTCAACCTTGGCCAAATACAGCTTCTCTCATCCCTCACCATTTTTCATCTCAGTTTTCTCTCCTAGCAGATTCTTTGCTCTTCACTTTCTCACTTAATATTTACCCGAACACTTTCTTCTCCCTTTTCTCTTCCAAGCCGTCCCTTTAACATTTCTGTACTCTAGCCGATTTGTATTGTTGGTTTGATTTAGTAAGAGTTTCCTAACAAGCGGTAAATGCTCATGTTTTCACTCTTTTTGTTCCCTATCGTTAAGGCATTTCTCCTAACATCTGCTTCTTTCTACCTCTATAAATCTCTAGACAATATGTTGCTTGAAGAGGTATCAACAGTGGCGAGTAGTAGCCTTCCTGAGGGAAGTTTAGGAAGGGTGCCAACTAAAAGTGGACATGTGGCCCCTGCCCCCAAATTTAAGTAGCGTAAAGTGTCAGCTGTTCGGGATTTTTTGCCAAGGTGCGGCAGGGTGGCTGCACCAAGCACTAGACCAAGTGAGCAAGCCACAAACGATTAATCTAGTTATGGGAGAGGTAATCTTTTAGGCTAGTATTCTCAGTGGAGATTGTTTTTGATAAGTTTATTAGGATTCGATTAACCAGAACTTATGATTGAATGTAATTTGGAGTACTCGTGGCGATTCGCTCATTTCGTAAACAGGTGTGTAACCACACTGTTGTTTTTTATAGATCAGCAAAAGCTAAAAAGCCAAAAAATAGGATACTAACGCCATACGACCGTGCGATCACTCGTGTGCTAAATCGAGCGCATGAAACATAGGCGTTTAACTATAGAGGTCACTAGGAGTGATCTCATTAGCTTAGGCCTTTTTGGGCTGCGTTGAGCCGAAATGGGCCGTGGGGGCCCAATGGGTTCGTCGGCCCCATAGGGGTAAACCTCACGGATATGTGGAGGATATTGGTCCCAGAAGTGTCATTCACACGACCAAGGTCATTTCAGGGATTAATGGGTCACACGGTCATGTGAGCCCATATGGGCCGCATAATGGGCCTTGGGCCCACTTGCGCTGTTTTGACTTATGAGATAAATTAACGGATATATCCTTCTAGGGTAACATGACTGATATACCCCATAGGGTAAAATGATCGATATACCCCTCTTGGGTAAAATAACTACTATACCCCTATAAGGTAAAATGACTGATATACCCCTCTTGGGTAAAATGATCGATATACCTCTCTAGGGTAAAATGACTAATATGCACTTAAGAGGTAAAAATGACTGATTTGTTCTATGATATGTATGATTGTAATTGAGCATCACATTTTGCATACACGCGTTATATTATGTCACGACATACTGCATTGCATGGGGGTGGGTTGTTATATTTGGATGGAGTGTACTATACTCGTAGGGTTGCACGGGTCGCACAAGACGACTGTGGACCTATACTGGTAAGGTCACCCGAGTCGCATAAGACGACTATGGACATACTGATGACTTTAAGCCGATCATATTACTAGCAGCATTGCTGCAATACTGTTTAGTGTCGCAACTGGTGCTAATTTTGGTGTGTCTTGCTGGGTGGGTCGATTTAATCCCCACGTGGTGTGACTGGCGGGACGGAGTGGTGTGTTGAGGCTGGATTGGGTAGGATTCCTAATTGTATTACTGCACCGATACTAATACTGCTACTATTACTGTAATGGGCTAAGGCCCACACTAATACTGTTTTTGTAAAGGGCTCAGGCCCTGTAACACCGTAAACCCGGCGTAGACGTTATGGTCGAATCTAGCAGTGTCACATTGGAATGTTTTTCGAAAACTTGTTCTTGTTGATAAAAAACCCGTTTGAAGGTTGAAACCTCTTTGTTAATCCCCAAATCAACCCGTTTGAGGTGTTTTACGAAAACATGATTTTGTTTGAAAACCTATTTTATATAAAAACCTTATTACGACGTAATCAAAAATTTATTAATCATATCCAATCGTTGTTGCACTTTAAAAACAGTGTTTGTTGCGGAAGCTTAAAAAAATCATGTTGCGAAAACGTGATGTTTTGAAAATAGTTAATGTTTTGGAAAAACCGCAGTTTACTTCTAACAGAAAAAAATCATAGTAAATAAAAACCCAAATTAAAAGTTAGAAATTTAAAGAGAGGCCTTATTACAAAGAAAAAAAAACCCAAGCCAAAACTATTGAAAATAAAAAGTCGAATGTAAAGTAGATGTAGTTGTGTGGCCAGCCTCGACTCCCTCGCAGCACTGATCCGCCTAATGTTGGGGATTACTTGTACAATTAAAAAACGGGGTGAGTTTACAAAAACTCAATGTGTAATCCCCTAATATATAAATAGCCAGTCAAATAAGCAGAATATAGAAGCAGTCTGGGCCTGAGCCCATTGCAGTAATAGTTGGGCCTAGCCCAAATTAGTATCAGTATGACAAATGCATGATGCATGTTATCCCATCCAACCCTGCACTTGCCTCCTGTCCAACCCTGCACTTACTGTGGGGAATAAATCACCCACCCATCCTTACACTTACAATGTTAGCACCAGTTGCGGCAATAACCAGAATCGCAACAAAGCTCTCAGAAAAATAAGTGGCTTAATGTAACATCCCTTACCCGAGACCGTCACCGAAGTCGAGCACGAGGCGTTACCGGACTTAACTTACTCAGTCGGGCATAAAAATTTGCTTTTAAAATTAATTTATTTTCATTCATTCAATATGTCCTTAAAAAGGGTCATCGAGACCCTAAATCATGCTATTAAAATGGTTCGGGACCAAATCGGGATCAACAAAATTTTTCCGATTACTTAAATGAACCAAAATAAATTATTTCTCTGTTCCTTACAAAACTGTCCAACTGCATCACAGTCACTAAATAAATCATAACTCGAGTTACGAAACTCAAAATTCAATTCTGTGAATTTTCCCTAAAAATAGACTCATATACCTTCTTACTAATTTTTTGTAGAATTTTTATTCTAGCCAATTAGTACAGTTTATTAGTTAAAGTCTCTCCTGTTACGTAGTTCAACTACTCTGACCTCCGTTCACTACAAATTAATTTTCTCTCTGTAAAAAATTCAAAGAGGCATGCTGTTTATTTCATTAAAAATTAGACTCAATAAGGAATCTAGGAATATAAACTGTAATGCCTAATTATTTATGTACAATTTATGGTGAATTTTTAAATTCAAAATAGGGGATCACGAAGTCAATCTGGAGCAGTCTCACTCAATTGCAAATAACTCATAATATATAACTCTTTTGCTTACTCTGTTTCTTCCAAATGAAAATAGACTCATTAAGATTTAATTTCATGTCTTATTCACTAATTAATTCCATTTATACTATTTTTAGTGATTTTTCAAAATCACATCACTGTTGCTGTTCGAATCTATTTTTAAGCTATGTTAACCTTTTTCATGGTTTCCATGTGATAATTACCATTTAGGCATACATAGTATTAGATCTATGTTTGATTAGTCATTCCAATAGTTAATCATCAACAAGTATTAACATACCATTCATTAAACATATCTTACGGACATTCATGCCAAAAGAAGCCAAGTCCCTATACATGCCATACATGAAATGAAACGTCTAGCTATACCAAAATGATCTTGTTGATAGTGTGACTGGATCTTCGACGTTCCTTGCGATCCCCGGGTTGGCTTGGCAAGTACTATAAAAATAAAAGAGTAAGCACTAAGCTTAGTAAGTTTACAAGTAAATAAATCACAACATTCACCCTAAATAATAGTTAATCATAATATCATCAAGCATCATAAGCTGTCCTTACACCTCACTTCTTACCCTCTTCCTTATTCACTTACTCTCTTTCTTACTTGATTATTCAATAAACTCACGAATATAACTTACCTTTCCTTTTATGAAAATGTAACATCCTAAATTTGGGCCTAGAAGAATTGGGTTTTGAGTCTGGATTCGAATAAAAGAAAACCGGAATAAATTGAGAAGTTTTAAATATTATTGTTTAAAAAAAACATTTTTGAATTAAATTACTATTAGAAATTCTTGTTGTATTTATTATTACTGATATTTTAAATTCCTACTGTATCTATTGATGTTTTTAAACTTTTATGAAAATTATAAATTATTTTTATTATTATTATCAGCATCATTATACTTATTGGATACAAATATGTTTATAAAATTATTGTTGTTAATTTAGTGTTTAAATTAAAATGTTATTAGAAAATTTTACTGTATTTATTTTTACTGATATTTTAAATTATTATTAGGAAAAAAATTACTGTATTTGAAATTTATATAAAAATACATTTATAAAATTATTATTTTTATTAGTTTTATTACTTATATAAAAATATTTATGCAATTATAACTAATTTGATGTTTAAAATTCGTTTTTTAAATAAATTTGGAAGTATTTATATTGCGGGAAAATTTTGGTCCAATCCAAGACTTTAGCAAAGAAATTAGTTTTTGTTTGTTAGGGGAACTAGTCAATAAGGCTTTTAAAATAAATTGTGCAAGATTAGGCACAAAGTAACGTGCCTGGCTCAGTGGCTAAGCGCGCTAGGAGGATGTGGGAGTGCCTGCGTTCAAGGCACGGTGGGTGCAAAGTTGCTTTTTATTTTAGTAGTTAGGTTGCGGCTACAAAAGGGTTAAAAGAAGTTGCTGGTGGAATATGCCACAAAAATGCTTGTGGCGCAGTGGCAGCAGGGTGCTAGGAGTTCCACCCGAGCATGGGTTCGAGTCTAGGCACTGGCAGAATGTGGATTTTATTTTTAAAGAAGCGGGAACTGCATCAAGTAAGGTTAAAGGTGAACGCGGCGCTATTATATCAAAGATGAACGCGCGTCCTGGTGGTCAGCAGTGTGCTAGGCAACCTGGAGGTTCTGGGTTCGAGCAGCATCCCGCGCAGGAAAGGATCATTTTTGCTGGGAGCGTGCGGAAGGAGCCGTGCTGGACTGGGGCGCTTCCCAGCAGCAGATGCAAGCGGTGGGGGCTGTTATCAAGTGGTGGAAAAGTTTGAATTCCATTCAAACTTTGTTTTTGTTTTTCTTAGCTAAAATTAAGGGATTGAAAACAATTCAAATCTGTTTTGAATTTAAATTCAATGATAGCAAAATTCAAGGAGCAAATCGTGGAAGTAGAAGGCTAAAATCATGGTTTTTGTTTTTTGAAAAGAATTCGGCTATGGCAAAATTTCGGCCATTATTCCCTTCTTTATTTTGGTTGGGGTATCTTAAGTATTAGTGGATCCCTGTTTATTCAATTGGTTTTTCTTATTATTTTTAGCTTCTTTTATTTTGCTCATCTCCTTTTCTCTAATTCTTTTATGCATACTCTTAATCTTTCCTTCTGTTTTACACTCTTTCTTTTGCCTTTCTCTTCTCCAATTTGTGAATCTTTTCTACTCTCTTTTGAGCCAATTCACCTCTTCTCTTCCTACTCTTAAACTTCTTTCTCTACCGACCAGCCACGTTAGTTTCTTAAACCGAATAGGCATATTTTAAATTGAATTCAAGAGTCAGAACTGGTCTCTACTGGTGTCTTGGAATTAGATCTACAATAGATCTGGAAAAAGGTGGCGCTTGGGAACGTTTTAGCAAATAGATCTTTGGTAAGTAACTAAACTCCTTCTTATTCGTTATTTTGGAAATTAAAAGTAGCCAAAATCTCTGTATACATGTAGGGAAGCTGTCGACATGGCCTAAGGGTGTTTTAACGATACATTTCGGTTCTTATATGTGTTATTTAGCGAAGAAGATGATCTAGCGAGGAACTGAATAATCTATTCAACCAGATCTAGATCTAGTAGATCCAAATCGGTAAAGGTAAGGTTTCATGGCCATTAAAGGTGTGGCCGAATATGGTAAGGAATCTTAGCATCGATTTTCGTAGTTTCTTTGGTTAATCGTTTAAATAATGGATTGTAGGAGAAATCGCATAGGATATCTCGTCAACGTTTCGACATAAATCAGGTGTGTATCGAATCCTTTCCTTAGTCTAATTCGGCAAAGGCCAATTAACCGAAAAGTTGATATTATATGGGCTTGTGAGTGTGCGAATGCTCACAAGATGATTGGAAAATCGTGGGATCTGTAACCGTAAGTGGTAAGTTGGTTGAGTGTGCAGTTTCGTGCACTTTGGTAAGTTGGGCCTCGATGGGTCGAATGTGGGCCCAATGGGCTTTTGGGCCCATTAGGTAAAAATAGGTAATAAGTATGTTCTGTTAGAATGTAGGATTGAAACTGCTAAAATCGATAACTGAATATGAAACTTGGACAAAATGGGCTTAATTTACTAATAGGTGCTATAGGGCCCATTAGGGGTTTTAGGGCCCAGTAACTGGAACTTGTTAGAAACTGTTAAATTGACTGCTAAGATGGAAATAATGATTGTTAGTGACTGTAACATGCTTGAAACTTGTGATAATAGTGTAAATGACTAAAATACCCTTTAGGGTGCGAAATTACCATTTACACCTAGGTGTAAAATGACTATTATACCCCTAGGGCTGAATCTGACTGAATTGCATGATTTACTATTTCTGTTTACTGTATGCCATATCATGATATCTGTTGCATGGGGTTTGGGTTTATGATGGAGGAAGCGTTCTGGCAGCCTCGCTGCAATCTGGTGGCCTCGCCACATATATATCTGTTCTGGTGGCCTTGCCACATATATCTGTTCTGGTGTCCTTGCCACATATATCTGTATCTAGTGACTCTGTCACAATATCTGTTCTGGCAGCCTCGCTGCAAATTCTATGGTGTGTAGTAGTTGGGTGGGTCGAGTAGCTTCCCCACATGGTGTGATGGTTGGTACGGGTGGTGTGTAGCGGTTGGATGGGTTGAGTAGTCTCCCCACATGGATCATGGGCTTGCATTCATGCATTGTTATCATTAATACTGTTCTATTACTGTAATGGGCCTATGGGCCTTACTGCTATCCGAAAAGGGCTAAGGCCCAGTTTACTATTATCTGAATAGGGCTTCGGCCCAGTATCTGACTGAGATTGGTTTAGGCTTAGGCCCAATGGGCTTGAGTTGACTTGGGCTTTGGATGGGCTTCTGTACACACTGAGTTTTCCAAACTCACCCCTTTTTCCTTCCATCCTCGCAGGTGAGCCTTAGATTGGTGGACTTGGAGCTGGGAGGGATTCAGAGTGGCCACATGGACCGGACCAATAGTTTTAATTAAGTTAACTATTTCAATCTAATCTTAGTTATTTTTATTTTGATTTTGGGTTTGTAATAAGGGCCTCTTTAACTATTTTTATTTTGGCTTTTTAATCATTACTTATTTAAATTGACTTTAGCTTAAGTAGGATACTATTTAAATCAATTTGAAAATGAATGATTTTAGGATGCAGTTTTTATAAAAGCTACTTGTTTTCAAAATATGTCGATAAGTAGAGCAAAGCTTCCGCAACGTAAATGATTTCACAAATATATATCTTCAATACGTTTAAACTTAATTTGTTCGTAGACAAATCACAAGGTTAAAGTGTGGCAATGGATGTGTGCATGTCTAGGAGTGGATCTAGGAAGAGCTTGGTACTTAAGCAGTCTAAATGACTCACCTCCTCTTCTCTTCAATCATATCTAGTGCATAGTATCCATTCACTTTCAGCCATGACAAAGAGGATATGATTTTCTGATAACCTAAACTGTTTTTAAAATTTTCCGCAAGTACAGATGATTACGAGTTTTCAAAATTTCCCATAAGATTTAATAAGGTTGTTTACAATGTTTTGATTATTACAATGTATCACGTTTTGATAAAGCTAAGGTTTTATGCAAATTTTTCGATAAAAGTTTCTAAACATTACGAAGGGTTTTCAATGAAAACATGGTTTTCGAAAAACACTTCAATGTGACACACCAGACTTGGCCGTAATGTCTGGGCTGGGTTTGGGGTATTACAGAAAATTTACTGTAATTTAACCTGTACAATAGCCCGTTGAACCACTCAGAATACTAAGGATGCTCGGGTTTTCCTGCCTAATAATAGCCTGTCAATGCCATGTTCTAGACATGGTCTTGCATGAGATGTTCCCTGTCCTACCAAAGCCATACTTTTAATATGGACTTACATGGGATATTCCTGTCTTGTCTGGTAACCCAAAATGTCATGACATTCCGTATCCCAAACATTCTTAGAGTTCAAACGTGGCTTTCTGATACTTTTTCTCTGTCATCTCGCCTTTAGTTCAACTTCGAATATTTTCACAAAGTAAATGTATATATGCTGGAAATTAACCACATTAATGTAAAATAGTGAAATATTACATTTATTAACTATAAACTTACCTCGATACAAAATACGGTTAAACTTGACAATTTAGTCCTTTACTTTTTCCTTTCCCCGATCTACTCCCAAATTTCGTTCTTCTGGATCTATAATAGCAATTTAGCTTATTTAATACTCACATTTATCAAACAACCCTTAATTCAAACTTTGGCAAAAATTACATTTTTTCCTCTAAACTTTTTCATATTTACACTTTTGCCCCAAGGCTCAGAAATTAAACTTTATCCCAACAACAACCTCAAATTCCCACTATAACATGTACTTATGAACAATAGGTATTTTTACCGATTAAGCCCTTTTACTCGTTTTTACTTAAAACTGAGTAGCACAAGTTGTCTAGCATAATTTAAAACCTCATATTCTATCATAAAACATCAAAATAAACACTTTTCACCTATGGGTATTTTTCCAAATATGAACCCTAGCTTAAATTATAGCTAGCATAAGCTTTATCGAGCTACCGGGATTCCAAAAACGTAAAGAATATTAAAAACAGGGCTTGGAATCACTTACTATGGAGCTTGGAAGCTTGAAACAAACCCTAGCTATGGAGAACCCTTGAAATTTCGTGCTAATGAAGAAGATGGACATATTTTGCCATCATTCTCCCTTTTTTAATCTTTTAATTACTAAATGACTAAAATATCCTTCATGCCTTTCTTTGAAAATTTTTCATGTACAAGCCCATTTTTGTCCAAAATTTTCGAAATTGGTTAAATTGCTATTTAAGGCCCTCTAATTAATATTCCAAGGCAATTTCGTACTAAAAACTTCTAGAATGCAAGTTTTGCAACTTATTCGATTTAGTCCCTAATTTCAAATTAAGCACTTTATGCATAGAATTTCTTCACGAAAATTTCACAAAATCATGCAATCATATCATAAACCTCAAAATAATTATAAAATAATTATTTTTGTCTTCAATTTGTGGTCACGAAACCACTATTCTGATTATGCCCTATTTTGGGATGTTACATTTCTCCCCCTTTTAGGGATTTTCTTCCCTGAAAATCTTACTTGTGAAGAGATTTGGGTACTGTTTTTGCATGGCCTCTTCGGGCTCCCATGTAGCTTCATCAACTCCATGTCTATTCCATAAGACTTTCACAAGAGCAATAATGTTTTACCTCTCGAGCTAGAATCGTTACCGGTTCTTCACTATAAGTTATATCTGGCTGAATCTCAACCTCTGTCTGAGAAATCACATGTGACGGATCTGAAAGATAACGTCGTAACATCAACACATGGAACACATCATGAATCTTCTCTAACTCAGTCGGCAAAGCTAACCGATATGCTAATGGCCCAACTCTCTCAATCACTTCAAATGGTCCAGTAAAACGTGGACTTAGCTTGCCTTTCCTGCCAAATCTAAGAACTTTCTTCCACGGGGATACTTTCAAAAACACTTTGTCACCAACCTGATACTCGATCTCTTTCCTTTTCGAATCTGCATATGACTTTTGCCTGTCTGAAGCTACCTTCAAACAATCTCTGATAACTTTCACTTTTTCTTCTGTTTCTTTAACTAGATCAACCCCGTAAATCTGATTTTCCTTAAGATTTGTCCAATATAAAGGTATACGACATTTGCCTCCATACAAAGCTTCATAAGATGCCATATTCAAACTCGACTGGTAGCTATTATTATAGGCAAACTCTACCAATGGTAAATATTTTTCCTAGTTGCCTTGAAATTTTAATACACAACATCTAAGCATATCTTCAAGTACCTAAATAACTCTCTCTGATTGACCGTCGGTTTGGGGATGAAAAGCCGTACTAAAACTCAACTTTGTGCCCAAAGCTTCTTGTAACTTCTTCCAGAATTGTGAAGTAAATCTCGGATCTCTATCTGAAATAATCAATAACGGTACCCCATGTAGTCTGACTATCTCTGAAATATACAACTCGGCCAACTTGTCAAGTGAATGATCCATACGAACTGGGATAAAATGAGCTGACTTAGTTAGCTTATCAATCACAACCCATACGGCGTCTTTCTTTTTCAGTGTCAGCGGTAACCTTGTCACAAAATCCATAGTAACTCGGTCCCATTTCCACTCAGGGACTAGCACAGGCTGCAATAAACCTGAGGGTACCTGATGTTCAGCCTTTACCTGTTGACAGATCAAGCATCTAGAAACAAACTCTGAAATATCTCTTTTCATTCCTACCCACCAGTATAATTTCTTCAAATCATTATACATCTTTGTACTACCTGGGTGAGTAGACAAAGAACTGCTATGTGCTTTCTGTAAAATCTTCTGAATAAGCTCATCATTCTTTGGTATACATACTCTGTCTCTAGACAATAAACAACCATCAGAACTAATATGAAAATCTGAGTCTATGCCTGACTCACATTGAGCTCTTTTAGCTTGTAACTCACTATCATCTTTTTGAGCTTTGCAAATTTCTTCAAGCAATACCGATTTAGCTCTCAATTCGGCTAAAATAGAACCATTATCTAACATGGCCAAGTTGGTATTCAAACCTCGCAATGCAAATAAAGATTTTCTACTTAAAGCGTCAGCAACTACATTTGCCTTACCCGGGTGATAATCAATCACTAACTCATAGTCCTTAATTAACTCCAACAATCTTCTTTGCCTTAAGTTCAATCTTTTTGAGTCATCAAGTATTTCAAACTTTTATGATCGGTAAATATCTGGCACTTTTCGCCATACAAAGAATGTCTCCAAATCTTCAATGCAAATACAATAGCAGCTAGCTCCAAATCATGCATTGGGTAATTTTTCTCATGTGGCTTCAATTGTCTAGAGGTATAAGCAATTACCTTCCTGCATGAGTACGCAACCAAGCCCATTCAAGGACACATCACTGTAAATCACAAATTCTTTACCCGGTTCTGGCTGTATTAAGATAGGAGCTTTAGTCAATAATGCCTTTAACTTGTTAAAACTCTACTAGCACTTCTCAGTCCATTCAAACTTAACATCTTTCCGTAGCAATCTCGTCAATGGGGTAGCTATCATAGAGAATCCCTCCACAAATCGTCTATAATAACCAGCTAAGCCAAGAAAGCTTCTGACCTCTGAAACGTTCCTAGGAGGCTTCCAATCGACAATGGCTGAAATTTTGCTTGGATCAACTCTAATACCTTCACCTGAAACAATATGTCCAAGGAATCCAACTTCTCGGAGCCAAAACTCACTTTTACTGAACTTAGCATACAACTAATTACCTCTCAGAATCTGTAGAACTGTTCTCAAATGCTCTGCATGCTCAGTCTCATCATGAGAATAAATCAAGATGTCATCAATGAACACAACTACAAACTTGTCCAAATACGGTTTAAATATTCGGTTCATTAAATCAATTAAAATGGTGGGAGCATTAGTTAAGCCAAATGGCATCACCAGGAATTCATAATGACCATACCTAGTCAGGAATGCAGTCTTCGAAACATCTGGCTCTTTAACTCAAAGCTGATAATATCCGGATCTCAAATCTATCTTAGAAAACATAGTAGCTCCCTTTAATTAATCAAACAAATCATCAATTCTGGGCAGTGGATATTTGTTCTTGTTAGTTACCTTGTTAAGCTGTCGATAATCTATGTACAATCTCATTGAACCATATTTCTTTTTCACAAATAGCAGTGATACACCCCATGGCAAACTACTGGGTCTTGCGAAACCTTTATCAGTTAATTCCTGCAACTGAGCTTTCAATTCTTTCAATTCCAACGGGGCCATTCTATAAGGAGCAATAGAAATGGTGTGGTACTTGGAATCAGCTCAATACCAAACTCAACTTCTCTAACAGAAGGCAAACCTGGTAATTCTTCCAGAAATACATCTGGATACTGGCACACCACGGGCACTGATTCAACTTTCAATTCTGGATCTTTAGTATTCAACACAAAAGCAAGATAAGCCTCATACCCCTTTCTCAAACATTTCTGAGTAGACATAACGAAAATCATGTCAAATGAACTATCTGACTCATCTGAGTCAACCCGAAGAATTTCACCATTTCCACATTTCAATTCGATGAATTTCCTTCCACAATTCACTACTACATCATGTGCAGTCAACCAATCCATACCCAGAATAACATCAAACTCATCAAACGGCAATAGCATGAGATCAGCCAGAAAACAGTGACCTCTAATCATCAAAGGGCAATTGTAACGCCCTGATTTTCGGGATTTTTTGGTTTTTGTGAATTTTAGTGAAATTTTAAAATTTTGGTGTTCTAAAGGTTGATAATGTATGTACATGTTTTAGTGGGCCTTTAGAAGGCCCAAGCTTAAGTTAAAACCCGATAAAATATTAAGTTGGATTTTCAAGTGAAAGGGGACTTGGTTAAGTGGGCCTTTAAGAAAAACCGTGTAAAATATGTCACAAAGGGAGCCTTGGTAGAGTGGCAAGGTGGCGCCACTAAGCTCCTAAAAAAGTGACGCCTAAGTGGGTATTCAATGACAAGGGTTCGAGTTACAAGGTAAGCGTAGTGTTCTTTTTAATTTTTAAGCATGTGCCGGGCATGTGCCTAACTTAAGTGAATTTCGGCAAGGGCTTTTAGGGACTTGGGCCGATTACTCAAGTGTGATATTAGGGTTATATCTTTTTCTATTTTCTGTCATAAGAATTAGGGTTAGCCACCTTAGGAATTATTCTTCTCTTTTACTGTCAGAAAAGCCGAAACTTGCCTCCCTAGAAAGCTTCCAGCCGATTTCTTCTTCTTCACCTCTACCATTATTTTTTTTCACTTTTCTTTTTCCTCTTTGATCTCTTCCCTACCCGAATACCCTCCTTACTCAGATCCACTCTTCCTTTTGCTTTCATCCCTTTCAAAATCAACCATAGCCGATTGCTCAAAGAGCCAGAAATCCTGAAAACTGCTTTCTTTTGCCGAATCTTTCTAAGCCAAATTACCCCTGTTCCTTTCAGCTGTTGTGGCCGATTACTACATCCCCTTGAGCCACATCATTGTCGACATCATCACTCAAACTCATAGCCCAAATCGCCATCTTCTTCTCTAGTTGAAAAGCTGAAATCACCATAGTTTTAGGGACATAGCCGAATTTTCAAATCTTAGAGATAAGGGTTCTACTAATGTTTAAGGGTCAGATTTACATCAGATCTGCATAGGAATAGAAGAGAAATCGTTGGTAAGTGCTTAATACCTCAGATCTGTACATTATTTCATGTTTTGTAAAAGCCAAAAGTCCCTAAAGTTAGGGGGATTGTCGATTTGGACTTTTAGTAATTCAAAGTGGTATTTTTATTCTTTTTGAGTGATAGTTAGTGAGGAAGGTGATCAAGCAAGGAGTTGAAGGCATCGGTATCACCAGATCTAGATCTAGTGCACCTAAATCGTCAGGGGTAAGTTTTCATGGCCATTAAGGGTGTGGCCAAATGAGGTAAGGGATTGTGGCTTTGGTTTTTCGTGGATCTATTGATTAACCAAGTAGATATTGGGTTGTAGGAACTGTCGCATAGGAGATCTCGTCGGTGAAACTGCAAAACAGGTGTGTGTTTCGAACACCCTTCAATGCTCAAATCGGCAAAAGCCGAAAAGCCAAAATGCCGAAATTCTAGCATTTTGAGAGCTTGTGAGCGTGCGAACGCTCTCAAGTTGGTGGGAGAAGGTTGGTTTTGGAATCGGCACTGTCAGGCGGGCTGACCGCAGAATTTTGGGCGCTACGGTAAGTTGGGCCTCGGTGGGCCGAAAATGGGCCCAATGGGCAATTTGGGCCCAGTTGGGTAAAAATAGGTTTAAAGGTAATAATATGGATTGTAGGTGTAAAAACTGTTAAAACAAGATAATGGATTGGAAATTAAGGCTTAAATGGGCCTAATGGGCTAAAATGGCATGGTAGAGCCCATTAGGGGTTTTAGGGCCTAAGTGCTAAAACTGATAAACTGAATTAAATGAGTTTCTGTAATAACCACTGTAATAGTAGAGGCTGTAATAATAATAAAAACTGTAATAAGAGAACAAAATTACTGAAATACCCTTAGGGTGAGAAATTACTGATTTACCCCTAAGTATAAAATTACCATTATACCCCTAAGGCTAAAATCGACTGTACTGTTTGACATGACTGTTTCTGTTACTGCATATCATGATGTATGTATGTCTGATGCATGGGTTGGGTTTTATATTGGAGGAAGTGTGAATGGCACTGCCACGTTACTGAAAGGGGCTATGCCTCGTGCTGTTTCTGAAAGGGGCTTTGCCTCGTATACTGTTTATCTGAGCAGCCGTGCTGCGACTGTGGTGTGTGGGCTGGGTGGGTCGAGTTATTCCCCACATGGTGTGTTGGCTGGTACGGGTGCTGTGTAGCAGTTGGTGGGTTGAGTAGTCTTCCCAATTGGGTTGCATTCATACTGTTATACTGTACTGTTATCTGAATAGGGCTTCGACCCAGTATCTGTTATAGGGTTTTGGCCCAGTATCTGTAATCTGAATAGGGCTTCGGCCCAGTATCTGACTGAGACTAGTTAGGGCTTAGGCCTAGTGGGCTCGAGCCGATGTGGGCTTTGGATGGGTTCTGCACACACTGAGTTTTCCCAAACTCACCCTTCTCTTTCCATCCTTGCAGGTGAGCCCTAGATCGTGACTTGGTTGCTGGGAGGGATTCAGAGTGGCCACGAAGACTAAACTCGTATTTTAATTGGTTTATTAATTAATTACTTTTACTGTTGGTTCTATTTTGTTATGGGTCGTAATAAGGCCACTATATCTGTTTTTATTTGGGACTTTCAACTATTTTATTTCATCCACAATTGCACATTGTTTTTGAAAATTAAACAACCTGTTATTACAAGAGACGAAGTAAGATAATAAGGTTAAAGTGAATCGCTTAACAAATGAATTAGAGATTAAGTTGAATAGTTATTAAAATGGGAATTTCCAAAAAAAAGTCAAGCATTGCTTTTCAAAACTCACCATCGGACTTAGTAAATAGGGCGGCGTAGGATAGTCTAGGTGATGTAGCACACCGGACATGGCCATAACATCTAGGCCAGGTTCGGGGTGTTACATTTAGTGGTATCAGAGCCAGGTTGCAACAACTCGGCTGTGGATTGGGTCCATAAAAAAGGTTTTCAAAAAAAAATTTAGAGTCCAGAAGTGTATTTTTGGAAAATTAGATTTCTGGAAAATTTTTGGTTTTAAAAAGGTTTTTTTTTCCTTCAAATTGTAGTTTTAAAACAAGTTGTTTTGAAACATTGATTTTTAAGAGGCCTCAAACTATTTGATCTGATAAATTGAAAAGTGGCACACTGAATCCCCGGCACCAAGTTGTAAGTATTTTCTGCCTTAACTTCTGTACTGTACTGAAAATAAAACTGTAGATAGTACTGAGCCTTGGATGTGATACTATAGGTGAGGTAGTATTAGGGCTATAAAACTAAAACTGTAGGGTAAACTAAACCCTAGGAAACTGAGACAGTAGCTAGGCTACGATCGCGCGAACACAACTCTGAAACTTTATCTGTTCATAAGATATTCTGTAATAAACAATTGAAACATTAACTGATGTCATAAAATTCGTAAATCAGATAATCGATATGAGTACAAGAGCTGCTCGTGGACGAGGCCGTGGACGAGGCCGAGTTAGTGCTCAAACTGGATCGTCGTCTTCTGAGCATATGCCAACTGGAGAGGCACGACCACCGGTTAAGGATAATAGGCCGTACGATCGGGCCGCAGGGGACGACGCTTTGTCCAAGGCCATGCTAAGAGTTCTGGAAAGGGTGGCCGGAGCTAATGTTGGGCCTGTGAATAGGGGGTCAATTTCAAAGCGACTCTGGGCCAATGGAGCGGAAGTTTTTAGGGGCATATCTGGAGTGGCCCCGAATGTGGCTGAATACTGGCTGGAAGCCACGGAGCGAATTATGGATGACTTGGACTGCTCAGTGGAGCAGAAGTTAAAAGGAGCAGTATCATTGCTGAGGGACGAGGCGTATCAATGGTGAATCACCGTAAGAGAGGGTGCCCCAGCTGAGAGGGTAACCTGGGAATTGTTCAAGCAGTCTTTCAAGGCGAAATATGTTGGGGCTAGTTATGTGGATGCACGAAGGAAGGAATTTCTGAACCTGACCCAGGGTAGTAAGACTGTGGCTGAATATGAGGCAGAATTTCTGCACTTAAGCCGGTATGCTAGTGGCATTGTTTCCACCGAGTATGAGCGCAGTGTTTAGTTTGAGGATGGCCTCAGAGATGAGCTGAGAGTTTTGATAGCACCGTAGAGGGAGCACGACTTTGCTGCACTGGTGGAGAAGGCTAAGATAGCCGAGGAAGTGAAGCAAGCTGAAAGGCAGAATCGCGATAGGGATCGCAACCGTTTTAAGAGAGATTCTGGAACATCAGGACCTGTAAACCGGAATTTGAAGAGGGCTAGAGTAGAAGAACCAGTGCGAGCTGTGCCAGTGAATGTTGTTAGACCACAGGCTTGTGGAGACTGTGTCAGAGTTCATCGAGGAGAATGCTGGAAACGCAATGGAGCTTGTTTTCGTTGTGGGTCTAAAGATCATCAGGTTAAGGACTGCCCACAGAGGCCAGCTCAGGCTCAAGCTATTGATCAGAGGGTTGCTCAGCCTGCGCGAAGAGGACTGCCACCGCCAAGGGGCCGTGGTCAAGGTAGAGGAGGCAATGGTAATGGACGTGGTCGTGGAGCACCTAGCAGGTGTGCTGGTAATGCTGAGGCTCGTCAGCCAGCCTTAGTGTATGCTGCTCGCCGCCGCGAGGAGGGTGATGCACCTGATGTTATAACTGGTACGTTCTTAATATATCATACACCATATACTGCTTTAATTGATGCGGGTTCGACGCATTCGTATGTTGCTTGTGAAATTTCTGGGTTGTTGGGTGTGTATTCTAAGGAGACTGTGAGTGGGGTAATTGTGATTAGTCCTTTAGGTCACTCTGTTAGGGTAGATAAACTCTTTAGAGATGTGCCTTTAGAGACTCAAGGTAGGATCTTTCTGGGAGACTTGATAGAGTTACCTTTTGGAGAATTCGACTTGATTCTGGGCATGGACTGGTTAACCAAGCACAAGGCAATGCTGGATTGCGCGGCCAAAAGAATGGTATTTAGAACAACCGAAGGCGAGGAGGTGATGGTTATTGGTGAACGTAAGGACTATTTGTTCAATGTGGTTTCTGCCTTAAGGGCTGAAAGGTTGATGCGCAAAGGTTGTGAAGCATACTTGGCATTCGTAAGTCAAACTGAACCCAAAGGGGTGACAGTGGAGACAATGAGGACGGTTAATGAATTTCAAGATGTTTTTCCTGAGGAGCTTCCTGGATTACCTCCTAACTGAGAAGTGGAATTTGGGATCGATCTGTTGCCTGGAACAGCTCCAGTGTCTATTGCGCCTTACAGAATGGCACCAAAGGAGTTAGTGGAATTGAAAGCCCAGATTCAAGAGTTGTTAGATAGGGGCTTCATTAGACCGAGTGTGTCTCCGTGGGGAGCACCAGTGCTGTTTGTGAAAAAGAAGGATGGAACGATGCGTATGTGCATCGATTATCGCCAGTTGAACAAACTGACGATAAAGAACAAGTACCCTCTGCCGAGAATAGACAATTTGTTCGACCAGCTTCAAGGAGCTTTTGTGTTTTCCAAGATCGACCTTCGATCTGGATATCATCAGTTAAGGGTAAAGGAGGTGTATGTGCATAAGACGGCATTTAGAACTCATTATGGTCACTACGAGTTCTTGGTTATGCCCTTTGGATTGACGAATGCACCAGCAGCTTTTATGGATTTAATGAACCGAGTATTTTAGCCGTACTTGGACCGTTTCGTGGTCGTCTTTATTGACGATATATTGGTGTATTCGGAAACAGAGGAGAAGCATGATGAGCATCTTCGAATTGTTCTGCAAGTTTTGAGGGAAAAGCAGCTGTATGCGAAATTTAGCAAGTACGAATTCTGGCTTCGAGAAGTGACTTTTCTGGGTCATGTTGTTTCTACTGAAAGGATTAGGGTAGATCCTCGCAAGATTGAGGCAGTTCTGGATTGGAAGCCGCCTAGGACGGTGTCGAAAATTCGTAGTTTTCTGGGTTTGGCAGGCTATTATAGAAGGTTTGTTGAGGGATTTTCTCTAATTGCAGCTCCGTTAACGAAATTGTTAAGGAAGGGAGTAGCCTTTAATTGGACTGAGAGGCAGCAAGAAGCTTTTGACAACCTGAAAAAGGTGTTGACTGAGGCGCCAGTGTTGATTCAGCCAGAATCTGGGAAGGACTTTACGGTTTATAGCGATGCTTCGCATGTGGGATTAGGTTGTGTACTGATGCAAGAGGTTAAGGTGGTTTCTTATGCTTCGCGACAGCTTAAGCCTCACGAGGCGAATTACCCTACGCATGATTTGGAGTTGGCAGCGGTGGTATTTGCATTGAAAATCTGGAGACACTACCTTTATGGGGAAAAGTGTATTATATACACTGACCATAAAAGTCTCAAATATCTGTTAACTCAGAAGGAGTTGAATCTTAGGCAACGGAGATGGATAGAGTTGCTTAAGAACTATGGCTGTTTGATTGAATACCATCCTGGCAAGGCTAACGTAGTGGCTGATGCACTGAGTCGAAGGATCGTTGCTGAGTTAAAGGCCACGGTTGCTCATTTGAGTTTGTATGATGATGGGAGCTTGCTAGCAGAGTTGCAAGTAAGACCGACTTGGACTGAGAGAATCAATGAGTTACAGTTGAAGTATGATTCGTTGATTCCTCGATTTTAGCAAGTCAAGAATGGTGAGAGTGAGGATTTTAGACTGAATTCTGATGGGGTTCTTTGTTTCTGTGGGAGAATTTGCGTTCCTAAGGACTCTAATTTAAGGTAGTTGATTTTGGGTGAGGCTCATAGTGGACCTTGTGCTATGCACTCTAGAGGTAATAAGTTGTATAAAGACTTGCGAGAGGTTTATTGGTGGCCTGGACTTAAGCGAGAGGTAACTGAGTTCGTTGGGAAATGTTTGACGTGTCAGCAAGATAAAGCTGGGCACCAGTTGCCTTCTGGATTGTTGCAGCCAGTGAAGATTCCATAGTGGAAATGGGAAAGAGTAACGATGGATTTTGTAAGTGGGTTGCCTTTGACACCTTCGAAGAAAGACTCTGTATGGGTAATCGTGGATAGGTTGATGAAGTCTGCTCATTTTGTACCGGTAAGAACCGATTACTCACTGCAGAAGTTAGCCAAATTGTATGTAGCAGAAATTGTGCATTTGCATGTGGTGCCAGTTTCGATAATTTCTGATCGAGATCCTAGATTTACATCTCGATTCTAGAAGAAGTTGCATGAGGCGTTAGGTACGCGATTGGACTTTAGTACTGCATTTCACCCTCAGACAGATGGTCAGTCTGAAAGGGTCATTCAAGTGTTGGAAGACATGTTAAGAGGATGCATTATCGACTTTTGTGGTAGTTGGGAAGATTATTTACCGTTGGCGGAATTTGCATACAACAACAGTTATCAAGCAAGTATTCAAATGGCTCCATATGAGGCACTTTATGGGCGAAGATGTCGTACTCCTACTTGTTGGACAGAGTTAGGAGAGCGCCAAGTGCTTGGACCAGAGTTAGTGGCAGATACTGAAAGTAAGGTTAAGCTGATTCGAGATCGGTTAAAGGAGGCGTCTGATCGGCAGAAGTCTTATGCTGACCTTAAGCGTAAGGAGATTGAGTTTGCTATTGGGGATATGGTGTTCCTAAAGGTGTCGCCGTGGAAGAAGATCTTGAGATTTGGTAAAAAGGGCAAGCTAAGTCCGCGATTTATTGGGCCTTATAGGATTCTCAAGCGGATTGGGCCAGTAGCATATCAGTTGGAGTTGCCACCAGAGTTGGATCGTATCCATGACGTTTTTCATGTGTCTATGCTAAGACGGTATCGGTCGGACCCTTCGTATATTGTACCAGTAGAGGAGATTGCAGTAAATACCGATTTGACTTTTGAGGAGGAACCTATGGAGATCTTAGATCGTGAAGTCAAAGTCTTAAGGAGGAAGTCTGTTCCATTGGTAAAGGTGCTATGGCGTAATCATGGTAGAGAAGGAGCTACTTGGGAGCCAAAGGAGATTATGCGTCAACAATACCCTTAGTTATTTGGATCAGGTAAATTTCGAGGCCGAAATTTCTTTAAGAGGGGTAGAGTTGTAACGCCCTGATTTTCGAGATTTTTCGGGTTTTGTGAATTTTAGTGAAATTTTAAAATTTTGGTGTTCTGAAGGTTGATAATGTATGTACATGTGTTAGTGGGCCTTTAGAAGGCCCAAGCTTAAGTTAAAACCCGGTAAAATATGAAGTTGGATTTTCAAGTGAAAAGGGACTTGGTTAAGTGGGCCTTTAAGAAGAACCGTGTAAAATATGTCACAAAGGAAGCCTTGGTAGAGTGGCAAGGTGGCGCCACTAAGCTCCTAAAAAAGTGGCGCCTAAGTGGGTATTCAAGGACAAGGGTTCGAGTTACAAGGTAAGCGTAGTGTTCTTTTTAATTTTTAAGCATGTACCGGGCATGTGCTTAACTTAAGTGAATTTCGGCAAGGGCTTTTAGGGACTTGGGCCGATTACTCAAGTGTGATATTAGGGTTATATCTTTTTCTCTTTTCTGTCATAAGAATTAGGGTTAGCCACCTTAGGAATTAATCTTCTCTTTTACTGTCAGAAAAGCTGAAACTTGCCTCCCTAGAAAGCTTCTAGCGGATTTCTTCTTCTTCACCTCTACCATTATTGTTTTCACTTTTCTTTTTCCTCTTTGATCTCTTCCCTACCCGAATACCCTCCTTACTCAGATCCACTCTTCCTTTTGCTTTCATGCCTCTCAAAATCAACCATAGCCGATTGCTCAAAGAGCCAGAAATCCCGAAAACTGCTTTCTTTTGCCGAATCTTTCTAAGCCAAATTACCCCTGTTCCTTTCAGCTGTTGTGGCCGATTACTACATCCCCTTGAGCCACATCATTGTCGACACCATCACTCAAACTCATAGCCCAAATCGCCATCTTCTTCTCTAGTTGAAAAGCCAAAATCACCATAGTTTTAGGGAGATAGTCGAATTTGCAAATCTCAGAGATAAGGGTTCTACTAACGTTTAAGGGTCAGATTTACATCAGATCTGCATAGGAATCAAAGAGAAATCGTTGGTAAGTGCTTAATACCTCAGATCTGTACATTATTTCATGTTTTGGAAAAGCTGAAAGTCCCTAAAGTTAGGGGGATTGTCGATTTGGACTTTTAGTAATTCAAAGTGGTATTTTTATTCTTTTTGAGTGATACTTAGTGAGGAAGGTGATCAAGCAATGAGTTGAAGGCATCGGTATCACCAGATCTAGATCTAGTGCATCTAAATCGTCAGAGGTAAGTTTTCATGGCCCTTAAGGGTGTGGCCGGATGAGGTAAGGGATTGTGGCTTTGGTTTTTCGTAGATCTATTGATTAATCGAGTAGATATTGGGTTGTAGGAACTGTCGCATAGGAGATCTCGTCGGTGAAACTGCAAAACAGGTGTGTGTTTCGAACACCCTTCAATGCTCAAATTGGCAAAAGCCGAAAAGCTGAAATGCCAAAATTCATGCATTTCGAGAGGTTGTGAGCGTGCGAACGCTTTCAAGTTGGTAGGAGAAGGTTGGTTTTGGAATCGGCACTGTCAGGCGGGCTGACCGCGGAATTTTGGGCGCTACGGTAAGTTAGGCCTCGGTGGGCCGAATATGGGCCCAATGGACAATTTGGGCCCAGTTGGGTAAAAATAGGTTTAAAGGCAATAATATGGATTGTAGGTGTAAAAACTGTTAAAACAAGATAATGGATTGGAAATTAAGGCTTAAATGGGCCTAATGGGCTAAAATGGCATGGTAGAGCCCATTAGGGGTTTTAGGGCCTAAGTGCTAAAACTGATAAACTGAGTTAAATGAGTTTCTGTAATAACCACTGTAATAGTAGAAGCTGTAATAATAATAAAAACTGTAATAAGAGAACAAAATTACTGAAATACCCTTAGGGTGAGAAATTACTGATTTACCCCTAAGTATAAAATTACCATTATACCCCTAAGGCTAAAATCGACTGTACTGTTTGACATGACTGTTTCTGTTACTGCATATCATGATGTGTATGTCTGATGCATGGGTTGGGTTTTATATTGGAGGAAGTGTGAATGGCACTGCCACGTTACTGAAAGGGGCTATGCCTCGTACTGTTTCTGAAAGGGGCTTTGCCTCGTATACTGTTTATCTGAGCAGCCACGCTGCGACTGTGGTGTGTGGGCTAGGTGGGTCGAGTTATTCCCCACATGGTGTGTTGGCTGGTACGGGTGCTGTGTAGCGGTTGGTGGGTTGAGTAGTCTCCCCAATTAGGTTGCATTCATACTGTTATACTGTACTGTTATCTGAATAGGGCTTCGGCCCAGTATCTGTTATAGGGCTTTGGCCCAGTATCTGTAATCTGAATAGGGCTTCGGCCCAGTATCTGACTGAGACTGGTTAGGGCTCAGGCCTAGTGGGCTCGAGTCGATGTGGGCTTTGGATGGGTTCTGCATACACTGAGTTTTCCCAAACTCACCCTTCTCTTTCCATCCTTGCAGGTGAGCCCTAGATCGTGACTTGGTTGCTGAGAGGGATTCAAAGTGGCCACGAAGATTGAACTCGTATTTTAATTGGTTTATTAATTTATTTACTTTTACTATTGGTTCTATTTTGTTATGGGTTGTAATAAGGCCACTATATCTGTTTTTATTTGGGACTTTCAACTATTTTATTTCATCCACAATTGCACATTGTTTTTGAAAATTAAACAAATGTTTTCTTAACCAACCTGTTATTACAAGAGACGAAGTAAGATAATAAGGTTAAAGTGAATCGCTTAACAAATGAATTAGAGATTAAGTTAAATAGTTATTAAAACGAGAATTTCTAAAAAAAAGTCAAGCATTGCTTTTCAAAACTCACCATCGGACTTAGTAAATAGGGCGGCGTAGGATAGTCTAGGTGATGTAGCACACCGAACATGGCCATAACATCTGGGCCGGGTTCGGGGTGTTACATTAATTTTTACATACTTTGTCTACTAATACATACTGACCTAATGGATTCGATACTTTAATCACAAATCCCATAGACTCTATGGGCATGTTCATACGAGGCATCAATTTCATGCAAACATAGGAATGGGTCGAACCCGGATCAATCAAAGCAATAACATTAACGTTATGAAGAGAAAATGTACCTGTAATTACGTCGGAGGAGGATGCCTCTTCACAAGCACGGATAGCATAGGTCTTTGCAGGTGCTCTAATATCAGGTCTCACTACCGAGTCTCTAGAGGTGCCTCTATTACTCGCTCCTACTCCCGGTTGCCTTGGTGATCTGCCTCTAATAAGAGCATTTCCGGATCTAGCACTCTGTATTACTTCTCATTTAACCACTTCTGGACACTCTCGCACAAAATGATCTGGAGCACCACACTTATAACAAATAGTCTCGTCTGCTCGACAAGGGCCAAAATGAAGTCTACCACATCGTGGACACCCTGATTTACTCGATCGAACATTACCTACGCTCGCAATTGAGGTAGTTTCAGCTTTCGGATCCTTAAATCTATTACCCCTATTTTGACTAGAATACTCGGCTGAAAAGCTAGATCTAGTAGAGAACTCTCTAGGCCTCTTAGATGTAGACTGAAATGACTTGTTCATCTGTCTTTTCTTCGTATCTTGCGTCTCAATTTCAACTTTGCCTTTTCTTTTTAACAGCTCATCTACCTTACAGGCTCTCTCAACTAGAACAACGAACTCTTTTAATTCTAGGACACCCATGGACAGTCGAATATCATCATTAAGCCCATCCTCAAACCTTTTACACATGATCGCCTCTGTAGATACACATTATCGGGCATAATTGCTGAGTCTGACAAATTCACGCTCATATTCAGTCACTCTCATATTACCCTATTTCAATTCTAGAAACTTTTTTCTTTTCTGGTCGATAAACCTCTGACTGATGTACTTTTTACAGAATTCCTTCTGAAAGAAATCCCAAGTGACCCTCTCTCTCGGTACAACTAATACAAGTGTCTCCCACCAGTGGTAAGCTGAGTCTCTAAGTAGTGATACTACACATTCATTCATTCCTCAGGTGTACAGGATAATTCATCAAAGACTCTGATGATATTTTCAAGCCAAAATTTTACTCTTTCTGCATCATCATCTTTAGTAGCCCGAAACTCTTCGACTCCTTATTTTCTGATCTTGTCAACTGGTGGCTTTCCTCTTATCACCGTACCTGTGACTAGGGCAGCTTGAGCTACATGGGTGGCCTATCCTCCTTGATTCATTCATAGCTTGGAAGAAGGCTTCTCGAGCCCCTCCTCCTTGATTCACAGTTACGGGCCTATCCTCGGATGGCACTACCCCTTCCGCGAGAGCAGGTGCATTACTTTCTACATCGTCAGCACCAGCTCGTTCGGGATCCATTACAATAAAACAAAATATTTTAAAATCGTCAGGTCATCACAGTATCAAAATATAAGTATGGCATGTATAGCTAGACTCTTACCAATGCTAACTATTCCGAGAACCGACTAAACCTTTACTCTGATACCAATAAACATAACACCCCTTACTCGAGACCATCGCCGGAGTCGAGCACGAGGCGTTACCGGACTTAACTTACTCAATTGGGCATAAAAATTCACTTTTAAAATTAATTTATTTTCATTCATTCAATATGTCCCTAAAAAGGGTCATCGAGACCCTAAATCATGCTATTAAAATGGTTCGGGACCAAACTGGGATCAATAAAATTTTTCCGATTACTTAAATGAATCAAAATAAATTATTTCTCTGTTTCTTATAAAATTGTCCAACTGCATCACAGTCACTAAATAAATCATAACTCGAGTTACGAAACTCAAAATTAAATTCCGTGAATTTTCCCTAAAACTAGACTCACATTTCTTCTTACCAATTTTTTTATAGAATTTTTAGTCTAGCCAATTAATATAGTTTATTAGTTAAATTCTCTCCTATTATGCAATTCAACTACTCTGAACTCCGTTCACTATGAATTAATTTTCTCTCTGTACAAAATTCAAATAGGCATGTCATTTATTTCATTTGAAACTAGACTAAATAAGGAATCTAGGAATATAAACTATAATTCCTAATTATTTATGCACAATTTATGGTGAATTTTTAAATCAAAATAGGGGATCACAAAGTCAATCTGGAGCAGTCTCACTCAATTGCAAATAACTCATAATATACGACTCTTTTGCTTACTCTGTTTCTTCCACATGAAAATAGACTCATTAAGCTTTAATTTCATGTATCATTCACTTATTAAATCCATTTCTACTATTTTTAATGATTTTTCAAAATTACGCCACTGCTGCTGTTTGAATCTATTTTTAAGCTATTTTCACCTTTTTCATGGTTTCCATGTGATAATTACCATTTAGACATACTTAGTATTAGACCTATGTTTGATTAGTCATTCCAATAGCTAATCATCAACAAGTATTTACATACCATTCATTAAACATATCCTAAGGACATTCATGACAAAAAAGCCGAGTCCCTATGCATGCCATACGCAAAATGAAACGTCTAGCTATACCAAAATGATCCTGTTGATAGTGTGACTGGATCTCCGACATTCCTTGCGATCCCCGAGTTGGCTTGGCAAATACTATAAAAAGAAGGAAAATAAGAGAGTAAGCACTAAGCTTAGTAAGTTTACAAGTAAATAGATCACAACATTCACCCTAAATAATAGTTAATCATAATATCATCAAGCATCATAAGTTTTCCTTACACCTCACTTCTTACCCTTTTCCGTATTCACTTACTCTCTTTCTTACTTGATTATTCAATAAACTCATGAATATAACTTACCTTTCCTTTGATGAAAACTTCCTGTAATTTAACCTGTACAATAGCCCGTTGAATCACTTGGAATACTAAGGATACTTGGGTTTTCCTGCCTGATAATAGCCTGTCAATGCCATGTTCTAGACATGGTCTTGCATGAGATGTTCCCTGTCCTACCAAAGCCATACTTTTAATATGGACTTACATGGGATATTCCTGTCTTGTCTGGTAACCCAAAATGTCATGACATTCCGTATCCCAAACATTCTTAGAGTTCAAACGTGGCTTTCTGATACTTTTTCTCTGTCATCTCGCCTTCAGTTCAACTTCGAATATTTTCACAAAGTAAATGTATATATGCTGGAAATTAACCACATTAATGTAAAATAGGAAATATTACATTTATTTACTGTAAACTTACCTCGATACAAAATACGGTTAAACTTGACAATTTAGTCCTTTACTTTTTCCTTTCCCCGATCTACACCCAAATTTTGTTCTTCTGGATCTATAATAGCAATTTAGCTTATTTAATACTCACATTTATCAAACAGCCCTTAATTCAAACTTTGGCAAAAATTACATTTTTGCCTCTAAACTTTTTCATATTTACACTTTTGCCCCAAGGCTCTGAAATTAAACTTTATCCCAAATTCTTATGTTTTAGGACATACTGATCATTTATTTACCAACAACAACCTCAAATTCCCACTATAACATGTACTTATAAACAATAGGTATTTTTACCGATTAAGCCCTTTTACTCGTTTTTACTTAAAATTGAGTAGCACAAGTTGTCTAGCATAATTTAAAACCTCATATTCTATCATAAAACATCAAAATAAACACTTTTCACCTATGGGTATTTTTCCAAATATGAACCCTAGCTTAAATTATAGCTAGCATACGCTTTATCGAGCTACCGGGATTCCAAAAACGTAAAGAATATTAAAAACAGGGCTTGGAATCACTTACTATGGAGCTTGGAAGCTTGAAACAAACCCTAGCTATGGAGAACCCTTGAAATTTCGTGCTAATGAAGAAGGTGGACATATTTTGCCATCTTTCTCCCTTTTTTAATCTTTTAATTACCAAATGACTAAAATATCCTTCATGCCTTTCTTTGAAAATTTTTTATGTACAAGCCCATTTTTGTCCAAAATTTTAGAAATTGGTCAAATTGCTATTTCGGACCCTCTAATTAATATTCCAAGGCAATTTCATACTAAAAGCTTCTAGAATGCGAGTTTTGCAACTTATTCGATTTAGTCCCTAATTTCAAATTAAGCACTTTATGCATAGAATTTCTTCATGAAATTTTCACAAAATCATGCAATCATATCATAAACCTCAAAATAATTATAAAATAATTATTTTTATCTCGAATTTGTGGTCATGAAACCACTATTCCGATTAGGCCCTATTTTGGGATGTTACACTTAAAGCTATCAATAGCGACACAAAACCTTCAACACGGCACAAAACCTCAGAACGACACAAAGCCCTCAGAACGACCCAAAGCCTTAGGTAGGTCCACATTTGTCTCGTGTGACCCGTGCGACCCCAACAGATCAGTACACTTGCTTCATAACAATATCCCAACCCATGCAGTATGTCGTGCATGTATGCAAAGCACATAAATATCACATCGCATGCTCAATCAATCAAACATCATATAAGGTAATAACAGTCATTTCATCTCATAAGGGTGTAACAGTCAATTTGCCTTATAGGGGTATATTAGTCATTTTACCCTATGGGGGTTGATAAACGATAAATTATACATATTTTTACCTCATGTTTAGCCTAATTTATGGATGAATTATCATTAAATTTGCGAGAATTGGTGCTCTTAATCCTTCTATTTCATGTTTTATACTCAGGAGAGCATAGGGAAGAGAAAAGAACGAAAAACGGGCCGAAAACGAAGAAAATAGGCCAAAGTGTGAAAACGACACGGCCCAAGGGTTCACCACACGACCGTGCCACATAAGGTCCAACATGGCCCAGCCCCGACAAGCACGGTCAGGCCACACGGCCGTGCCACCCTCGACAAGCCCACACATGGTCTCTTATCGATCCACACGAGCGTGGCACACGGGAGTGTCCCTGTCGTGAGGAAGTTCAATTTCACTCGAAAAAGGATACTTAGGGGCTAAGAAAGCCATTTTAAACTCTATATAAAGACCCTAGGAGGCAACTTCAAGGGTGTTCTTATTTCCCGTTAAGGGAATACTTTTCTCTCCCCAATAGAACATTTTTCTCCCTCGAAAAAAGAGAGCAGAAGTAAGGAATTACTCCAAGGGAAGCCAATTGATTCATCCCAGAAGCCGAACTCTACATCAAGATAGAGGATCTCCCTTCAATCTTTCAGGGGTTTTTGGGTTCTTTATGTTTTGCTATTTTAATTCTTCTGAGATGTTTTCTTTTATAATCATGAACTAAATCCCCCAAATACTTGAGGGGGATGAAGCATAAGACAGATCTTGTTATTATTTTCTCTTGAATTGTATGATAAATATTTGATTTGTTCTTAATTGTGTTTTTAACTCTTATATTGATATTCCTGGGATATTGATTTAAGTCGAATGTACTTGTGTAGAGGAGCAAAAGTCCCTGCATAGGAGTAGATCCAACATAATTAAGCGGAGTTGCATGCAACCCTAGCCATAAGGCGACATAAATCTACCGGATTAGGGTCAAACCTAATAAAGGAATCCATAGATCGAGTTAATGCAAGACTAGGGGTTTTAACTAGAAAGAAATTTCAGTTAATCAACCTAGGATTAGTTGTTCTTATCCTCGATGGAGGTATTAACATAAATTAGGGATTTCTATGGATCAAGTCAAGTGAATAAATCGTCTAGTTCAAGAGTTGATAACAAGTGAAGTCTAGGTGGATTCTCCCTTAAGTATTGCCCATATCAATTAGCTTTTCCCGAGAGTTTTTCCCCAAATTTACTTTCTTGTGCACTTTTAGTTTAGTTTTAGAATTAGTTTAGTTTCATAAAAACCCCTTTTATTCTTTAGGTTAAACAATAGAAAGGAAGTAAGTATTGGTACTTTTGGTTCCCTTGGGTACGATATCTCGATCTTGCCGCTAAACGATACTACTGTTTGATAGGTGCGCTTGCCTTAAAATCGTGATATTAGTTAGTTTTTTTTACGATTAGTTTTTATAAATTTTATTACTTCATATCATGTATATCAAGTTTTTGGCGCCATTGCCGGGGAACTAAAATATTAAGAAATCTCGATTTCTATTGCTTTAGCCATTACTATATTTATTTATTTTTATTTTATTTTAATTTTCTTTGCTTTTTCCTTCTAGATATTTCTAGTTTATGACTAGAAACAGCCTAGCAGGGGCATTACTTTTTGACGAAGATTTAGAAGCGACAGTTCGCAGAACTCGCAGAGAGATCAGACGAAGCCTTCATTATCCAAAACAAGAACCTGAACCTACGAAAGAAATGGAAGCAAATCAAAACATTCCACCACCTCCCGCAATAGCCGCGCAACTAGTGAATCAAGATGAAGCTCTTCGTACTATATATGATTATGCTAAACCTAGTTTGGCTGGTGCTCAATCTAGTATTATTAGACCTACTATTGCTGCAAATAATTTTGAATTAAAACCTAACACTATTCAGATGATACAGCAGCTAGTGCGGTTTGATGGTTTACAGGATGAAGATCAAAATTCACACATAGCCAACTTTTTGGAACTTTGAGATACTTTTAAAATTAATGGCGTTTCTGATGATGCCATTTATCTAAGGCTATTCCCATTCTCTTTGAGAAATAAAGCCAAATAGTGGTTAAATTATTTACCACGAGGCTCAATCACTACATGGGAACAGATGACAGAAAAATTTTTACTTAAATATTTTCCTCTAGCTAAAACAGCTAAATTATGAAATGATATCTCTTCTTTTGTGTAGGTAGATTTAGAAACACTTTACGATGCCTGGTAGAGATACAAAATCTTTTGAGAAGGTGCCCTCACCATGGACTACTTTGTGGTTACAAGCTCAAACCTTTCACAACGGTTTGAATCCTTCAACAAGGCAAATGATCAATGCAGCCGCAGGAGGAACAATCAACAATAAAACACCCGAAGCATCTTACGAGTTTATAGAAGAGATGTCACTGAATAACTATCAGTGGCAAGTCATGAGAACAAAGCCAACAAAAGCCGTAGGAGTTTATAATATTGATGCTGTCACTATGCTTACTAAACAGGTAGAACTTTTAAATAAAAAGTTTGATAACTTTGTTGGTTCCATGCAGGCACAACCAGTGATGCAGTGCGACGCAACTACAGGAAATATGTTCAATCCAGACTACTTATCTTATGGACACAGCATAGAAACTAAGCAAGCCAACTATATGGGTAACAATTCTAGACCTCAAAATAACCCTTATAGTAATACTTACAATGCAGGTTGGAGAAATCACCCCAATTTTTCATGGGGAGGACAAGGAAATCAAATACAATAGCCTTCTTCGGGATTTCAGTAGCCACCACCACAACAAGAGAAAAAGCCGAATCTTGAAGAGATTTTCACCAAATTTATGGCCGCATCAGAAACCCGTTTCCAAAACACTGAAATGGCACTAAAGAACCAACAAGCATCAATTCAAGGGCTTGAGAATCAAATCAGTCAACTTGCGAAATTAATTTCAGAGATACCACAAGGTGGACTACCAAGTAACACTGAGCCAAATCCCAGAGAACATGTCAAAACTATTACCCTTGGAGATGGAAAAGTATTGGCTGAACCAAAAAAGACACCTGTTCCAGAATATCCAAAAGACAAGGTAGAGGAACCCAAGGAAAACACTCCACCAACACTCAAGGAATACAAACCGCCTATTCTATATCTGACAAAGTTAAAGAAAGACTGCACAAATGCTCAATTTGGTAAATTTCTTGAACTTTTTAAACAATTACACATTAACTTACCTTTGTTGAAGCAATTTCACAGATGCCAAAGTATGCGAAGTTTCTTAAAGAACTTCTAACAAATAAAAGGAAGTTGGAAGAATTAGCCACAGTGGAACTCAACGAGGAATGCTCAGCTATTCTTTAAAATAAACTACTGGCAAAACTGAAAGATCCAGGGAGTTTTACTATTCCTTATTTAATTGGTAGTTTAATTGTTGATAAAGCCTTAGCTGATTTAGGCGCTAGCATTAATCTAATGCCTTACAAAATGTTCAAGCAACTAGGTCTAGGGGAACCAAAGCCCACTAGGATGAGTATTCAATTAGCTGATAGATTTGTTAAATATCCTAGGGGAATCATTGAATATGTGCTAGTTAAAGTAGATAAATTTATATTCCCTATTGATTTCGTTGTGCTTGACATGGATGAGGATATTGAGGTGCCTTTAATTTTAGGACGCCTATTCTTAGCCATTGCTAGAGCTGTTATCGATGTAGAGGATGGTAAATTAGTACTTAGAGTTGGTGAGGAAGAAGTCATTTTTAAAATCTATGATGTCATGAGATTTTCTAAAGAACAGGATGATTCCTGCTATTTTATTGACGTTATTGATTATTTTGTTTAAGAAAATTTTCAGGAACTTTCTCTCGTAGACACGTTGGAACTGTGTCTTGTTCAAGGTGGGGGGAAGATGAAGCCACCACTGAAATTGAAGAAGTAAGTTCTAGTGAAATTATCACGAGACACATAAGTTATGAAAGTATAAAGATGAATGATAAATTGAGACAGAAACCTTCCATTGAGGAACCCCCTAAATTAGAATTAAAACAACTATCGGATCATTTAGAATATGCCTTTTTAGGGGAAGATTCAACTTTACCAGTTATTATCACATTAAATTTGAGCACTATAGAAAAAGGGGAACTACTTCAAGTGTTAAGAGAACACAAACAGGCTATAGTATGGAAAATTTCAGATATTAGGGGAATTATTCCTTCTTTTTATACCCGCAAAATTTTAATGGAAGATGAATATAAACCATCGGTGCAACCTCAAAGACGACTGAATCCCAACATGAAGGAAGTCGTAAAAGCTAAGGTAATTAAACTTTTAGATGCATAACCGTGGTGTCTCATGACAAAAAGGAATCAATACCTACAAGAACAGTCATTGGGCTGAGAGTCTGCATTGATTATAGAAAGCTAAATGATGTAACTTGAAAAGACCATTTCCCCTTGCCTTTCATTGATCAGATGTTGGAAAGATTATCAGGTCACATGTATTACTGTTTCCTAGATGGCCTCTCTGGTTACTTCCAAATCCCAATAGCTCCAGAAGATCAGGAGAAAATGACATTCACATGTCCATACGGTACGTTTGCTTACCGTAGAATGCCTTTCAGTTTATGTAACGCTCCTACTACTTTTCAGTGATGCATGCTAGCTATCTTCAATGAACTTGTGGAAGACATTATGGAAGTATTTATGGATGATTTCTCAGTTTTCGGTAATTCCTTCCAACTTTGTCTTAATAATTTAAAACGTGTTTTGATAAGATATGAAGAGACAAATCTAGTATTAAATTGGGAAAAATGCCATTTTATGGTTCAAGAAGATATTGTTCTAGGGCATGAAATTTATAGTAAAGGGATAGACGTAGACAAGGCAAAAATTGAAACCATCGAAAAATTACCTCCCCCTAATTCAGTTAAGGCCATAAAAAGCATTTTAGGACATGCTAGTTTTTATCGCAGATTCATTAAGGATTTTTCTAAAATAGCTAAGCCATTAACGAAATTACTAGAAAAAGATGTGCTTTTCAATTTTGACCAAGAATGTTTAGAATCTTTCAACACTCTCAAAGAAAAATTAGTCAAAGCCTCGGTTATGATTTCACCTGATTGGAATTTACCTTTTGAACTAATGTGTGATGCGAGTGATTTTACAGTAGGTGCAGTTTTGGGACAATGAAGAGATAAGCACTTTCAACCAATCTACTATACTAGCAGAACTTTGACAGCATCCCAAGCGAATTATACTACTACAGAAAAAGAAATGCTAGCTATTATCTTAGCATTTGATAAATTCAGATCTTATCTGATATTGTCAAAAGTCATTGTTTATACTGATCATTCTGCTCTTCGCTATCTTTTAACTAAAACTGATGCAAAACCTCGATTAATAAGATGGATTCTATTGTTATAGGAATTCGATTTAGAAATAAAGGAAAAGAAAGGAGCTGGAAACTTGGCAGCAGATCACCTCTCGAGACTAGAAAACACACAACCCAAGTACCTCGATAAAATAAACCACTTGTTTCTTGAAGAACAACTCCTCGCCTTAGCAGAGGTAGCAGTTCCTTGGTTTGCTGATTTTGCAAATTACTTAGTAGCTAACATAACCCCAAAAGGGCTGACCCATCAGCAAAAGAAGTGATTCTACGCTGATGTGAAAAACTACTTTTGGGAAGATCCTTTTCTTTTTCGAATTTGTGCAGATCGGGTTACTCGAAGATACGTTGCTGAGATAGAAACATATCAAATTTTAGATCATTGCCATTTAGGACCCATAGGAGGACATCACGGTGGAGCTAGAACTGCTCATAAGGTAATCAAATCAGGCTTTTACTAGCTACACTTTTTAGAGATGCCAACAGGTATGTTACCTCTTGTGATAAATGCCAGAGAACAGGTAATATCTCTCAACATAATGAAATGTTTCAGAACTATATACTTTCATGTAAAATATTTGATGTATGGGGTATTGATTTCATGGGTCCATTCCCTACTTCATTTGGGAATAAGTACATCCTAATAGCAGTAGATTATATGTCAAAATGGGTGGAAGCCCAAGCCTTACCTACTAATGATGGTAGAATGGTAGTACGATTTTTGAAGAAACTTTTCTCTCAATTTGGAACAACTAGGATAATTATTAGTGATAGGGGTACCCATTTTTGCAATGCTCAATTTGAAAAAGTTTTGAAAAGGTATAGAGTACACCATAGAACAGCTACCCCTTATCATCCACAAACCAGTGGCCAAGTCGAAGTAACAAATAGGGAACTAAAATGCATCTTAGAGAAAACAATAGAAATAAATAGAAAATATTGGTCAAGAAAGGTAGACAATGCTTTATGGGCCTATAGAACCACATTTAAAACACCTATAAGAGCATCTTCTTATAAACTTGTCTACGAAAAAAGCTGTCATCTACCATTTGAGCTTGAACATAAGGCATTCTCAGCTATAAAATTTTTAAATCTTGATTTTATGCTCGCAGGTGAGAAAAGACTAATGCAATTAAACGAGCTAGATAATGGCGTTGCCATGCTTACTAAAGCTCATGACTGTATAAGGAATCCATGAAGCGATGTCACGACAAAAAACTTAGATAACCTAAACAGTTCAAAATCGGTGATCTTGTCCTACTTTATAACTCAAGGCTAAAACTATTCCCTGGAAAACTCAAGTCAAGATGGTCAGGTCCATTCACTGTTCAAACTGCCTTTCCATACGGCACAATTAAGGTAACTCACCCAAACCACGGTACGTTCAAGGTAAACGGCCATAGGCTTAAACACTATAAAGGTGAGAATTTTAAAGATAACAGGGAGGAGCTTCAGCTCTACGAGATCCCTTCATGATATATCCAAGTAGAGTTGAGCTTAGACTCTAAATAAGTGCTTCTTAGTAGGCAACCCGAGCACTAACTCAGTAAACTTTCTTCCTATTTTGATTTTAGTCTTTTAATACATCAACTAACCCTTTTAAATACAGAAATTTAGGACCACACGGCCACGCACATAGGCGTGCGTAAGGCCGTTTGAACATTTAAAGCAGAGACATGGTCGTGCACCTAGGCCGTGTATAAACAGAGTATAAATTTTTCCAAAGCACGGGCTAACGACAAATCGCCACGGCCGTGCGACATGGCTGCGGCAACCCTTTCATTTAGACACGGGCTTGCACAAAGCCACACGCTCGTGTCCCCAATCTATGGCCAACACTGTCAATTTAAACACGACCGTGTGACTGCCTATACGACCGTGTGAATAGCGAAGCCTCATTGCAAACGGCCGTGTGAAAAGCGAACAAAATCGCAAACGACCGTGCGAGATGGCCAACACAGGCATGTACCTCAAACTAGGCGCCCCAAAACCACCAAATTTCGAATCACACGGGCAAAACCCGAGTCACACGAGCGTGTGCCATGCCCGTGTGACCCAAAAACTATAAATAGGGGCCACAATTCATCATCTTCTTCCATTCTAAATGCTAAATCCTCCCACCCAAACCTTACCCCAACTCTCCCTAAGCACCTTCGCCGGTGTCTACAGTGCTCCCACGACTGTGCCGCCTCACCCACAACCGTGCTCCGCCTCATCCATCTCCCATTTGGTTCTATTTTCTCATTTTTCTTTCTAATTTTTACTAATTCATTTCTATTTTTCATTTTATACTATGTTATATTTAGGATTAGCATTATTTCAAAGCATAGAATTGATTGAATTAGCATGAACACTCTAGAATGTTATAGAGAACCTTGTGATTTCATACCACTTAGAGTTACATTTGAGTGCCATTTTTCCTATCTAAAATCTCATGCATTTAGTATAAATACATACCCATGTTTCTTAATTTTGATATTATATTAGGATGGATAATTTATATTATTTAGGTTAGTTCCCATCTTATTTCAAATTGTTTTTAGGCACATTGTCATTTCAGTCTACACATTTACTATTTTATTTATAGTTTTGATTTGATTTAATTTCAATTTTTTTAGGACTAATGTTTATTATTGTGTTTTTAGGCATTATGTCATCATCATGCGGAAAAAGAGTTGCTGCTCTGCCTTCAAAGAAACGTAAGGGGCCATGTAGTTCATCATCGAGGCCCACCTCCGAGGCTTGCCACCCGTTCATTACATTTCCGCAAGACTCCCAAGAGGAGTTGTTTCAGATACTACGGGCCTGTACATTAAGCGCTGGTCGATGCATTGATTGGGACGTGCTAGAGCAAGTCAACCTCGCAGATGTAGTGTGAGCCCTACTGATGACGGATCCTTGGGAGCAATTCTTCCAAATCATCGAGCCTACATACCTTGAACTTACTCTAGAGTCCTGCTCCACCTTCCATCTTTAGACCATCATGAGCCAATTCGATGATCCCAGGACGGTCCAGTTTCGCTTAGGAGGTCGTGTACACCACCTTAGCGTACCAGAGTTCAGCTCAGCTCTCGGCCTCTACACAGAGCAGTTCATAGAGGAGGAAGACTTTCCTACACTCCCCCGTCGCATCCACCTTAAACCAGTCAATTGTTGGCGCAATATCGCCCCAGGGTATCCCTCCTACAACCCCAGTCGCACGAAGGCGACTGCCCTTACCCCTTCATTAAGGTACCTTCACGCTCTTCTCGCGTATACTCTAACAGGTAGACGGGAGAGCACAGGTGTCATCAACACCCATGATGCCTATTTCTTGTGGAGCATGGTGAACGCACACCCTATCGACCTCGCCTTCTTTATCGCACACGCCATCAGCACCAAACTGAGCGACATTGCCAGGGCGTAATATCCATGGGCTCGTACATTACACGCTTAGCCCGTCACTTCGGGCTCCTCAACACAGTAGCCCAGACATCCTCATACACACTCATCGGCCAGATGTCCCCTCAGGGCATCCAGATTATGCACCATATGAGGATGATGCAGCGGAGACCAGGAGGTGACCCTTTTCAGTACCGCCTCATCCAGGAGGTCGAGGATCCAGAGGACATTCCTGATGATGTCCCACCACAAGAGGATGATGCACCTACCGACCCACCACCACCCCGTCGACCAGTTCATGCGGCAGCTCCTCATGCTGACATATCTGAGCGCCTATCCTGATTTGAGCAGCAATGCTTCCAGTGCTTCGATCATATTGATGCGACACTACAGCAGATATGCCAGCATCTCCACATCACTTCACCACTGCCACTGCATGACCCATCTGAGGATTAGTGACCTCTATTCCTCCTAACTTTATTTTTATCTTAATTTTTATTTAAACTCTGATCTCTATTTTCACTATTTCTTCTAACTTTATTTTCATTTTCACTTTTACTTTTATTTTCTTTCATTTTATCTTTTTCATTATTTGAATATTAGTATTTTCAGATATATTTTATTTTATTTCAATTATTGCCTATCAGCTATCTCCTAACGAGTAATTTTTCTAATCCTGAAATTCCCTAAAAATGATAAGTGCTTTCGCAATTTCAAAGGAGCTTTACAGCTCAAATCTAAATTCTAAAGGGAACCTTGCCACAACCTCACCGAGTTGACATCTCCAAAGCCTATACTCACAACATGAAAGCTATGGACAAATAAATACTACCACCACCGGAGTATCAACCTCTGCACCTTCCTTTGTCCCAGACACTCTGTAGGCACCACCACCTCACTAATCCATCCAAAGTAGGGAGTTTCATGCCTTTCCCTATCTTATGATCATGTGCTTCTATTACTACTAATGTTTCTTTGTATATTGAGGGCAATGTACATCTTAACTGTTGGGGGGAACTTACTTTCAGTCATTACATTCTCCTTGAAATCCCAAAAAATTTTTAACTTGTTGCATTGTTCTCAATTTCTCACTTTCACTCTTTGCATTATCTTTAATCTCCTGTTAGGAATTAATTCTGATTGATTTATGATTTTTATTGATATGTGAGAATTAAGACATAAGTGCTTGTACTTTGATTATTCAAACTTTAAAACATTAGGGAATCAAGCATGATAAGTTGAAATTTTTGAGATTCCAATTTTTTTCATAAGTTAATTTCCTTAATTTTAAGTGTTATCTTGAGATTTGAAATTCACAGGATTGACATCAAAAGCCATAATTCTAGTGAGATTTTTGAGCCTTTTGAGCATACATTCTTTCTTGCTCACTTTTATTATTGCTTTGAGTGAGTCAATACTGAACTGTTATTCTAGAACTTGCTTTGATTATACATGTTAAGACCACATCATTGATTTGATATACTGAGATGATAAAGGCACCTAGGATTTAACCCACTTCCTCCATAAAAGCCTACCTCCATAAATTAACCCCTAGTGAACCCCATTGAGCCTAACAACCTATTCTTTGACTTACCTCTAATTTTAATCCATAACCTGTTTTTGTTGAATTCCATTCAATTACTTTGATCCCTATTTTTGTCGAGATTCGAGTTAAATTATTATCTAGCTTTATTCTCTTTTCCAGATTGTAAAGTTGTAAATATTCAATTTATTGTATTGTATTTAAATTATTCCAAAAAAAATGCATATATATTAAAGAAATTCAGTTGTAATCTCTAATAGTTCAATAGTTTTTGCATATTTCTACAAGCTTCCAAATCTAGAACGGTGTCATCATAAGGCTTAGCTCTAGGAATATGTGCCAGTAATAAAGATTTTTCTAGCTAGATAATTTTTCAGTTCAATCTCGATTCCAACCTTTCCTTTTCAGCTTGTGACAACACCCCTAACCAAAGCCCCGTTACAACCGTTGAAAGACCTTTTGATCAATGTATCATATCAATCTATAGTGGTGGAGATTTGATTTTCTTACAAGCTTATGGTAATTACTTTTCAGATTGACTAGAGAGTGCTTAACATTTGAACCCTAAACTCTTTGAGTGGATAGAGTGAATCTTTAGTGAGGATGTCAATTCTTGTTGATTTTTGATTGAGAGATAATCACTTAGGAGAGGGGAGAAAACTTATGTTTCAATGATAAAATTCTCAGTTTAGAGTGATTGAATCTTTTTTGATTGAATTTTTATTGTATGACTGTCTGTGAAGTAGTTTGAAACATTATTAATAAAAATTGTAAGTTGAGAAGAATAATTATTAATTATGGATTAAAATTTTGTTTGAGGACAAGCAAAGGCTTAAGTGTGGGGGTATTTGATAAACGATAAATTATACATATTTTTACCTCACGTTTGTCCTAATTTCTGGAAGAATTATCATTAAATTTGTGAGAATTGGTGCTCTTAATCCTTCTATTTCATGTTTTATACTCAGGAGAGCATAGGGAAGAAAAAAGAACGAAAAACGGGCCGAAAACGAAGAAAGCAGGCCAAAGTGTGAAAATGACACGGCCCAAGGGTTCACCACACGGCCGTGGCACACGGTCGTGCCACATAAGGTCCAACACGGCCCAGCCCCGACAAGCACGGTCAGGCCACACGGCCGTGCCACCCTTGACAAGCCCACACATGGTCTCTTATCGATCCACACGGGTGTGTCCCTGTCGTGAGGAAGTTCAATTTCACTCGAAAAAGGATACTTAGGGGCTAAGAAAGCCATTCTAAACTCTATATAAAGACCCTAGGAGGCAACTTCAAGGGTGTTCTTATTTCCCGCTAAGGGAATACTTTTCTCTCCCCAAGAGAACACTTTTCTCCCTCGAAAAAAGAGAGCAGAAGTAAGGAATTACTCCAAGGGAAGCCAATTGATTCATCCCAGAAGCTGAACTCTACATCAAGACAGATGATCTCCCTTTAATCTTTCAGGGGTTTTTGGGTTCTTTATGTTTTTCTATTTTAATTCTTCTGAGATGTTTTCTTTTATAATCATGAACTAAATCCCCAAATACTTGAGGGGGATGAAACCTAAGACAGATCTTGTTATTATTTTCTCTTGAATTATATGATAAATATTTGATTTGTTCTTAATTGTGTTTTTAACTCTTAAATTGATATTCCCGTGATATTGATTTAAGTCAAATATGCTTGTGTAGAGGAGCAAAAGTCCCTGTATACAAGTAGATCCAACATAATTAAGTGGAGTTGCATGCAACCCTAGTCATAAGGCGACATAAATCTGCCGGATTAGGGTCAAACCTAATAAGGGAATCCATAAATCAAGTTAATGCAAGACTAGGGGCGTTAACTAGAAAGAAATTTCAGTTAATCAACCTAGGATCAGTTGTTCTTATCCTTGACGAAGGTATTAACATAAATTAGGGATTTCTACGGATCAAGTCAAGTGAATAAATCGTCTAGTTCAAAAGTTTATAACAAGTGAAGTCTAGGTGGATTCTCCCTTAAGTATTGCCCATATCAATTAGCTTTTCCCGAGAGTTTTTCCCTAAATTTACTTTCTTGTGCACTTATAGTTTAGTTTTAGAATTAGTTTAGTTTCATAAAACCCCTTTTATTCTTTAGGTTAAATAATAGAAAGGAAGTAAGTATTAGTACCTTTGGTTCCCTTGGGTACGATATCTCGGTCTTGCCGCTAAACTATACTATGTTCGATAGGTGCGCTTGCCTTAAAATCGTGATATTAGTTAGTTTTTGGTGCGATAAGTTTTTATAAATTTTATTACTTCATATCACGTATATCAGGGTATTTTGGTCATTTTACCCTATAGGGGTATTACGATCATTTTACCCTACAGGGGTATTATTGTCATTTCACCCTACAAGGGTATTACAGTCATTTTACCCTATAGGGTAACTCGATCATTTTACCCTACGGGGATAATTCGGTCATTTTACCTTTTGAGGGTAATTCGGTCATTTTACCCTTCAAGGGTAATTCGGTCATTTTACCCTTCGAGGGTAATTCGGTCATTTTATAGTCTTCTGCCCATGTTTTGTGGGCTCGGTTCACATCACATGCGATCTCACGCTCGTGTGGCATCAATCGCTAGTTTCCCAGCTTTTCGAGTTTTGCTAATTTATAGAAAAACAGTGTGAGTACACACATTTCGGCGTTTTCATCCATTATTAGTTACAGGGTATTGTTACACACCTGTTTACGAGATGAGCGCAAACCTCCACGTCCACCAACCTAGAGTCAAACATGGCCCAATGTCAATACCTTAATCGCTAGGGTAAAACACCCTCTAACTAACACTCAATCCCCAATACGGTACATGTTATTTACCTTGGTTAAGCAAATACGATTTAATCCCCCCTTAAACCAGTGATCACCAAATCCTTGGCAAAATCTACATTGCATCCTAATCTCATTAACAATCATCAAGAATGAGAATAACTAGATCCAAGTGAACAACAACAATCTTACCACCACGCAAAACTAAGAACGGTTGATAGAAGAAATCGGCCTATACCCACAAGAGCCGGAAGTACCCAATTGATAGAGGCCAAATGTTGTACCCCCACACTTGACTAGTCGATCAACAATAGTCCAGAACCAAAAGTATAGAAGGGGAGAACAGGGTATTCGACTACAATAAAAGATTGAAAAGAAGAACAGAGCAAGAATAATCGGTTAAGGTTACAGTGTGGAAAGGAGTGGAAAACAGTTATTGCAGAAGACCCGAAAGAGGGAAAGAAGAAAAGAAAGGATTGTGAGATATATTTGGCCAAGACTTCTCAAAAGAAAAGATGAAGTATATGAGTTCAAAAGAAGAGAGGGTATTTGACCATGGTTAGAAAATTAGGAAGAATGATTGAGAGGAATAAGATAGGGATTTTTGCTTGCTCAAAAAGAATAAGGAAAAAAAATTCAAAAATAGGTGCCTTATTCAGCAAAAAATAAGAAAAGGGCAAAAATAGGTCAAAAAAACAGAAGCAAGAAAACGCAAGAGACCCGCTTCCGAATAGCAAACAGAAGCCAAAAAGAAACCAAGAGTAAATGGCAAAAGCATACTTCAAATGCTTCCAACCTTTCCCCAAAACTGAACTCAAGAATGCTTAAGAGTTAGAATTCGGCTACTACACCTCACCATTCAAATTCTCCCATTTTTCCTCGTTAACTCACGATAATAATCCCCTTATTTTTATCCCAAATTCCCTCCACCATATCACACCAACCACCATCCAAATCCCTTGATTCTCCCCACCTAAGACCCATTAAAACTCACATTGCAGAGTTTCAATCCACCTCTACTTCTCCCATGGCCAAAGTAGCAAAATAAATACCTTTTTGCTCAAGGTGTGACTCAAACACTAGTCCCCCTTGAAGCTCTGTCACGTCACTCACCACTAAGCCAATAGGCTATTTGTGCCATATTTTAGCCATAGTTACTTTTAAAGCCTTCAAGCTTGAGTTAAGGTTTACCTAAAAGAAAAACTAAAATTTTACTAGAGCCTAGATTTGAACCCAGGACTTCTCCAACACCTCTCAGAACCCTTGACCACTGAAGCAAACATTTAATTGGGTCATATTCTTGCGCAATTAAATACTTATATGCAATCTCCTAACTGCTCCTTTGCCTAAGGCCCAATACTTCTAGGCCCAAATTCAGGGCGTTACAGGCCCGGACTGTTACTGCATACTGTATGACTATCTGTTTGGTAGGGGATTACACACTGAGTTTTCGTAAACTCGCCCTTCTGTTTTAATTGTATAGGTAATCCCCAGTTATAGGTAGGTCGGTGCTGCGAGGGACTCAACGGTGGCCACACTACTTGATAAATTAATATTTTTAGCCCTTTATAATATTTCTATTTCAATATTTGGGTTTTTGTTTGTACTAAGGCCTCTCTAGTTTTTTTTTTAATTCTGGGATTTTAATTTGGTTTGGTTATAACTGCTAGTATTAGGACTCGAGTTTTAAAAAGAAACAATGTTTTTACAAAATAATCACAAATATGCAATTGTTTGAAAAAAGCTTCAGCGATAAAAGGTTGTTTTGAAATTAATAGTGATTTGATAAGTAAATGGTTTTTGGATAATAAACCACGTTTTTAAAAGTAAATAACTTTTTGAAAATGAACAACTCGTTTTTGAGTCATCGATTAATAACAAATTGGTTTTGAGGTTTCCAACGACAACGAGTTTTATGTTTCACACTTCAATGTGACACCGCCAGATTCGGCCATGAAGTCTAGGCCGGGTTTGGGGGTGTTACAATATTAATAACTCAATAATAATCATGAACTATATTTTTCTACTTCAGATTTGTGGTCTCGAAACCACTATTCTGACTAGGCCCTAATTTGGGCTATTACATCCGTAAATTTTACGTAAAACTAGACTCATATATCTTCTTACCATAAAAATTTCAGAATTTTTGGTTTAGCTAATGAGTACAGTTTATTCTTTAAAGTCTCCCCTATTTCACTATTTGATAGTTTTGACCTCTCTTCACTAAAAATTAATCATCTCATTATACAAAATTTAGATAACATTCATGTTTCTTTTTCTTGAAAGTAGACTCATCAAGGATTTTAAGCATATAAATTACAACCCATAATTATTTTTGTACAATTTTTAATAATTTTCCCAAATTAGAACAGGGGATTCCGAAATCAGTCTAACTCTGTCTCACTAAAATTTAAATATCTTAGAATATGTAATTTGTTTTTGCTTACACCATTTCTTTTATAAGAAAATAGACTCAATAAGCTTTCATTTCATATCTTACTCAGCCTCTAACTCAATTTCCACCATTTTTGGTGATTTTTCAAAGTGACACCACTGCAACTGTCCAAAACTATCTTATTTTTAAAATTCACTATTTCATATTTTCTTTATAATGGCTTTCATTATAATACTTACCTCTTATCGACTTTACCAAAGTTTGATCATTTATCAAGCACAGACAAAATTCTAAAGGATACTCGGAAAAGCTTGCATAAAGGTGCCACACTTATTTGTAGCCAAAGCTACCACTTATCACATTTCATTTAGATGCTCATTATCGAGCTATTCACGGGCCTGCTCACACAAGCTAACAGTCGAGACAAAGCTACTCAGTGCTGCTCACACAATTTGATGTGTATCCACAACAAATGCAGGATTACCTAGCCACTGGTAGTCGTACAAGACCAGCACCCAGGATCACATAAACACTTAATCACTTAAACATTTGGTTTCCTAGTGACATGTCACATGTATCCTATTCGATTCCTAAGGTTCAATCAGGACTTTTCACACTTAACGAAGCTTTGTCAATAAACACTTAATCACATACCTCATGACGGTAACTAACTCACAATTTCACATAATAACCATAATCATGAAAAGCACTTTTAAACACAAAAAATCAATTCATTTCTAGGATATCTTGTATCGTAGACATATTTTTAAATCAATTCAAATACATTAGCACTGTAAACATTTAATTCAACATGATCAAATTAACATACCAATTTAGGTTTCAAACATACACTACAACAACATTGCATTATTATCATCACACCAACTTACCTCTAATGCAAAAGCGACAATTATCCCGACTTAGTCCATAACCTCGTTCTTCCCCGATCTAAGCCCGAATTTCATTTTTATTGTTCTAACATATCAAGTAACACTTATTTAACAGTCATATTATTCAAATTAGACCAAAAATCACACTTTGAAAATTTTACATTTTTGCCCGTAAAGTTTCACATAATTACACTTTTACCTCTATGCTCGTAAAAATGATTTTATTCAATTTCCTTATATTTTGGACCTAGCCAAACCATTTTCATAACTATAGAAGTCCACATTTCCCATTAAATCACACTCTGATGACAAATTTTATAAGTTTTACAATTTAGACCTTTTGGACGTTTTCGCCGAAAACCACTTAGTAAAAGTCGTCTATTGCACACCGAATATTCATATTCTACCATTAGACATAAAAAAAAACATTTCACATATGGGTAAATTTTCAAATCTCAAACCTAGCTCAAATAAATGGTAGAAATAAAGAAAACGTGTTACGAGGATTCCAAAAATACAAAGAACATTAAAAACGAGGCAAAGACGGACTTACTATGAAGCTTGGAAGCTTGAAAACCTTAGCCATGGCTTCCCCCATGCTACATTCAGCCAAGTAAGAAGATGGAAAAGGGTTTTTGGCTTTTATTTTGTCTTTTAGTTCATTTAATTTCCAAATGACCAAATTGCCCTTTTACATTTCTTTCAAATTTTTACCACTCATGTCTATTTTTGTCCAAAATTTTAGAATTTGGTCAAATTGCTATTTAAGGACTTCTAATTAAAATTCCAATTCAATTTCATGCTAAAAGCTTCTAGAACTCAACTTTTACAACTTATTCAATTTGGTCCCTAAAGTCAAATTGGACACTTTTCACATAAAATTTCTACATGAAATTTTTACACAAGCATGCAAATATGTTATAGACCTTATAATAATCATAAAATAATTATTTCCACTTCGAATTTGTGATCTCAAAATCACTATTCTAACTAGGCCCTAATTCGGGATGTTACAACGTAAGTAAAAACGATGCATTATTTATATACAAACTTACCTCGATGCCAAAATAGCGTGAAAAAGACCTAACCGTCGAATATTCATTTTTCCCTCGTTCTTGTTTCGAATCTCATTTTCCGTGATCTATAATATCACATTTAGCTCACTTATTAGTCACATTATTCAATGTGACCCAAAAATCATATTATGGCAAAATTATGTTTTTGCCCCTAAATTTTCACATAATTACACTTTTTCCCCTACGCCCATAAAATGAAATTTATTCAATTTCTTTAACATAGAAGCCTAGCCGAACCATTTTCATAACTATAACAGTCCACAATTTCAACTAAATCACACTCTTATGACCTATTTTATAACTTTTACAAATTAGTCCTTTTAGACATTTTTGTCAAAAATCACATAGTAAAAGTCGTTTCTCTAACAATAAACATGCCTTTTGGACCATTAAACATCAAAATACACACATATTCATCATAGGTCAAAAACCTAGACTTTAACCAGATTTCAAATTAATGGTAGAAATAGGTAGATCATGTTACAAGGATTTCAAAAACGTAAAAATCATTAAAATTAGGGCTAAAACGGACTTACAATCGAGCTTGGAAGCTTGGAAAACCCTAGCCATGGTTTCCCCTTGATAAATTCGGCCATGGGGTTGAAGATGGACAAAACTTGGCTTTTAATTTTGTTTATTTAATCATTTAATCACTAAATGACCAAAATGCCCCTAACTTAAAAATATTTTATTTCACTTATTTCATGTCCATTTTTGTCCAACAAATTAACCAATAGTATAATTACCATTTAAGGACCTCCAGTTTCAAATTTCATAGCAATTTAATACCTCTAGCTTCTAAAACTCAAGTTTTACACTTTTTACAATTTAGTCATTTTACTAAATAGAGTGCCCAAACATCAAAATTTTTGAATGAGATTTTCACACAATCATTTCATGAAATTATAGACCCTAAAAATATCATAAAAAAAAATTTTACTTGTCAAATTTGTGGTCCCGAAACCACTGTTCTGACTAGGCCCAAAATTGGGCTATTACATAAGCTATTCCCATATTCCTTAAGAGATTGTGACAGGGCATGGTGAAATGCTTTGCCCTTAGGAATAGTGGCATCATGGAATGACCTTTGCCAAAGATTTTTGTTCAGGTATAATCATCCCACTATGAATGCCAAGTTGAGAAATGATATTACATCCTTTCGGCAATTTAAAGATGAAATGTTATATAAAGTGTGGGAGCGATTTAAGGAGTTAATTAGGAAATGTCTGATGCATGGATTCTAGCATTGGACTCAAATGAAGATGTTTCACAATGGGCTAAATGCGCATACACAAATGGTAGTTGATGCCTCAGCAAATGGTACTTTGTTGAATAAGTTATAAAATGAAGCATACTAAATTTTGAAAAAATTGCCAACAATGGTTACCAATATCCGACTAAAAGATTTGGGATAGATAAGAAAGCTATCGATACCATCGAGCTCAATAAAATCACTTCATTGATGGCTTAGGTATCTTCTCTAGCTAATATAATGAAAACTATGAAACCATCAACTACTGTGTAGGAAATAAAAGAAGTTGAATCATCATGTGTTTAATTTGGTGAAAGTCACATGTTTGATGAATGTCCATCCAATCCAATGTTAGAATACTATATAGGGAACTCAAATCGAAACAATAATCCATACTCCAATACCTATAATTCAGGGTAGAGGCAACATCTAAATTTTAGTTGTAATAATTAAAGTGTAGGTAATTTCATACCATCACAAGGCAGAATGCCAACAATGAACCACTAGGATGCGTTCAACCAATGCCCCGAAAAAATAATCAATATGGTTGGAACAACGAAAATGTGCAAGTGTACACAATCGCAACAAGTAATAAAGTGACAAGTAAATGTTGAGTTATCATACCCACAGGGACAGTGAAAAGAATTACTTGTGAATCAATTAAAAACACTTTGGTGAAGAAAAATATTTTGATTTGAGGAGGTGATTAAAACTAAGATTTTAACCAAGTAAAATAAATAAAAATAAAATAAAAGTTCCAATGCATGATTTCAAAAGATGATTTTAATCAATATGACATAATTGTGCTAGATTAATTACATTTTTTAACTTAGAATTATTAAACTCATGTTTATGTTGTTACGAATAAATTCACGGTAGCTTTGTAATTTGCTAACTTATGAACATACTTACCTAACAAAATCCATTTATCTCTTGACTATATCTCTATGCCAATTCAATTGATTAAACAAATTTTAATAAGCAAATGTGTTACTGCACATACATACTTATGAAATTAAAATAATCTCATGTACATATCTTTATGCCAATTTAAACAATTAATTCAATCTCATAAGCACATAAAAGATTTTTCATAAAGTGTGATATCGATGAAAACCCTTTTTCATTTTAACCTTTTTGTGTTATCCTAATGATGATTCTAAGACATCTTGTTCATTTTCAAAATGTGAGTCATTATCAAAAATTTATTCACATTTAAACGTTATTAGTTTTCAAAGCGTCATTTATTGCAAAAGCTTTTAAATAGGTTGCATATTCGTGGCATTTTAGCTAAAACATTTATCTTTTTGAAAACTCGCGTCTTTTCTTTCTGCTAGCAGCTATAAATCAAAACAATCAAAACCCCAAATTAAAATAAAAATCTGAAAAGGCCATTATTACACTATGATAGCCAAAAATTAAGTCAAAATCGTAAGATACTAAATCGAATTAGATAGGTCGTCTAGCCACCACTGAGTCCTCCATTGCATCAATCCGCTTATGACTGGGGATTACCGTATAGCTAAAGCAGAAGGGTGAGTTTATGAAAACTCAGTGTGTAATCCCATATAAGCAAAATAGACAGAAAACAGCACAGTCTGGGCCTTACCCTTTTCAGTGTCAGTGACAATATCAGAATGGGCTTTATCCCATCACAATACAGAAACAGTCATGTGTTTGGTCCTTGACCCATTATAGTAACAATATTCAGTGCAGTAACAGGTTAAACAGTAACAAGTAGCACCCATGCAACCTCTACACTCTATCTCCGTCCAACCCTACACTCCATGTGGGGATATAATCAACCCACCTATCCTTACACTCAAGAATGTATCGAATGCGGCACTATACAATATTATGGAGCCGAACTGTGAGTAATTTAGGCTCGAAGCCTTTCAGTAGACTTCCTCCAATCAGTATAAAACCCATCCCCATGCAATGCATCATACAATTATGTCATGCCAAGTCATGGTATCATACCTCTATTCGGTACAATTTAAATAGCATGCTTAATACAGTCATACACGTACATTTATATACATATATATCACACAACGGTATATCAGTCATTTAGTCAATTAGGGGTCTAGATAAGCTTCCCAACCCCACAGTAGGTCCATAGTCGTCTCGGGCAACCCGTGCAACCTTAGCAGTCAAACAGTGAAAATGGGTCCTTGAGCCCAAGATGCTGGCCCATGTTGGCCCACACACCTGTGTGGCCCACACGGCCCAAAATGGCCTTGGCCGTGTGAATAACACGGCCTAGCCTAATAATCCCACACGTCTGTGTGGTTCACCTGTGTGCGGCCCACATGCCTGTGAGGCCCACAAGGCCCAATTCTGCCCAGCCCATGAAATCGTACATGGCTGGCCTCGTCGATCACACACCCATGTTTAGTCACACGGTCTACCACACGAGTAGCCGTACGCCCATGTGGCATCGACAATCTCAGGTTTCGGTTTTTCACCGATTTCCATTTGAAAAGTTGTGTTTACACAACTGAATCCGTTAATGGTTAAACCGCACTCTAGGTACACCCAAAACCTAGATCCAAACAAAATGTCATTTAATTAATTACACAATTCGTTAATCAACCAAAGCCAAACGACGCTAAAGAATGATCAGCAAACGAAACCCCTTACTGAGATCAACCGAAACTGCACCCTTAATTCCTTAATGAAGCACCAACCAACCCTTAATCTCCACCTAGAACGAGAGCCACAAAAACCTTTTTATTAAATCCCTTAACCGCATTTCACTTAACAATTTCCTTAAACCCATACAACCTCAGTCAGTACCTTATAGAGCGAAACAACAAAACACCTATTCACTTACCAAACTGTCGACAGAGTAGAGTGAAATTCATAACCGCAAAGGAGGGCAAATCATGAAGGGGATTTGAAAACTGAAAAGAGGTAAAAACCGATGAGGTAACCACTAGCAGAGGGAAAAAGAGAACAATGGCAAGGGAAGTGCAAAAACTGAAATAGACAAAGGGTATTGTAGAAACTCACCTATCAACAATCAGCCAATGGGAGGAGCAAAAATTATGCACGACCGGCTTGAAAGGAAGGGAAACTAGTGTCAAAAATTAGGAACAGAAAGAGGGAACCGAACCCTTGAACAAAAAATATGATAGCAAGTAAGGGATAAATTTCAACTAAAACAATAAAAGCAAGTGCAAAAAGATGAGAAGGGAAAACAAGAATTCAGCAACAATGAGTAGTGGCTGGAAGTAGAAAAGAAGAATCGGCAACAGAGAGAGAAGTTTGGGAAAGCACACTTTGGCAGAAACAAAACACAAAACAAAGAAAATGAGGAACAAACAACACCCTTGCTGAAATTTGAGTAACAACAATTCAAGTTCAGTACAAACCCTCCCAATAACCTCAAATTCCCATATTTTTCTCCCAAAAACAATCCCCAAATCCCCTAACAACCAAAATTCCCTCAACCATCTCCTAAAAATTGGCCACAACAATCCCCCATACCTCAAACACTTTGTTTTTCGGTCAAACTCCAACACTCATCTGACATGAGCAACAAAAATAATCCTATGCTTATGCAAGTACTCGAACCTTGACCTCTTACTCATTTGCACTCCCCTTAGCCACTAGACTAGTAGGCCCATTCTGATAGGTTTCACCAACAATTATTTATAACCCTACTAACTAAAGCTAAAGGTTAATTCATTAAAAAGCAAAAATTGCCCAAGCCAAGGCTTGAACCCAGGATTTCTCAGACACACCCATAACACTTAACCACTGAAACAGATAAATATTTTTGTCATAAACATATGAAAATAAATATTTAAGATTTTTTGGCATTACAGATTATGTGAGGTAACATTGTATTTTTACCTTGAAACAGTTTAATCACAATAATCTTGCAAGTTATGCACGGCTAATGTATCGTTAGATACTACTGCTAATTTAACCCTCAGCTACCTTAGATGTTTAATCATGCACTGATTATGTATCGTGTCAATTAATTACAATTTCAATCCATTTAAATAATTAATTCATTAGTTACTTTACAATTGTAATGCAAGAATATCTTAATCTTGGTTTTACTCAATAAAACATCTTACCAAGGCCTATAACAACACGAACATAATTTTAAAAACTCAAGTAGATGAAATGCAATCAACCTAACACGAATTAAATTTATGCCATATTAATTAAATTAAACATATGAACATAACAAATATTCATAGACATGTTCATCATAACAACAACAAAATTAAAAGGATAGGGAACAAGAATCAAATCCAGTGTTTCTCCGAGGCTTGACTAGTTTGCTCCGCTCCTCCTTCTCTGCTTGTTCTTGTTGGACTGAGGCTTACACGAACACTTGAATGCTGCTCCAAATGGTGGTTGAATGAATCTTTTTCAAGAGGTGAAATCAGCAAGGGAATGGGGAAGAAAATGAAAAACAATGGAAGGGAATGAAGAGAGAAAAGTTAGAGAGAAGTAAAGAAATGAATGGGTTTGAGATGTGTTTGAAGTGAGCATCCAAGGGGGTGTTTATAGGTTGAGAAGGCTTCTAAAAATAGCCAAAATCAGCAGCCAAAGACTCCCCCATGGCCGGCCACACATGTGGCATGTTTGAAGATTTAAAACATGCTATTTTTAAGTAGCGACAAATCTTGAAAGGCATTAATATTGGAGGGGTTTGAATGGAAATTGAAGGAGCCTTAAAGGGCCATTTTTCAATCCAAATAATTAGCCAAACAAGCTGATTGGCTCAGCATATGGGATGGGTTTGGGCTGCCCAGTGCTCGGTTGGACTAGTTTTCTCAGTTCAGCTCAACTAGGCCCTTTTTATAATTAATTAACAATAATTTATTTAACCCAAATTAAATTAGATTAAAACTAAAATTAGTTACATATAGTTTGGACCATCTTAGGCTAAAATATTTATTTGCCTTGATACTTCAAAATTGCTTCTCTGTTTTGTGCTTCTAGTAGTGTTTGTTGAGCTGTTTTTTGCCCTTTGTGCGAATCTGTCGAAGATGATCAAAATTAATCAAAATTCCTTATAAAATTAAGTAAAATTCAACATGTTAATAATTTAAGTACAATTTAATTATTTTATAATAACTATATATTTTTTCGACAAGAATTTTATAGAAACTGCATGAATTTGAGTTAAAAAGGGCATGAAAAAGTGTATATATTATCGTATTTCCACACCCCCAACCTTAATTCATTGCTCGTCCCGAGTGCACAAATTGAAAAGAATTTTTTCAGAAACACTTTTGAAAATTTCCTTCAAAGCAACGCTCTTCCCAAAATTATGAATTTGGTATACTTACGCTCAAGAACAAGAATTTGGAGATTTACACTACTTAAGTATACATATCATTCAAATTAATCTCAATTATTCTTATGATAGCAAAAATAGACTAAATGCTACATAATAAAGACAAGTTAAATCCCTACCAATTTGATTTTTTTCCCTTATTCAAGATTAAGCTGCAGTCATTAAGTTTAACTTATGCCTTCATATGTTGAACATAGCAATTTCTCTCCAGTAATGTAGGTAGCATAGATACTTGAATCAATAGGTCTTTAAAAAGTTTGTAACTGGGCAAGGCAAAGGGTGGGTAAAAGATAAATTTTGGCTAAAAACCCTAGACTCAGCTTCAATTGAACCTTTGGATTGATTACCTTCAATACACCAATTTACTTTGCTTTCACATGCTCTTTTGTACATCAATTTTCTTTCAAGTACATATGTTCTCTTTTTGTGTTCTTTTTCTTTTCTTTGTTTTTCACGAGCATTTTACTGTATGTACTATAATTTTTTGAGCATCTGATACTTCTTTTCAACTCCCCCAAACTTATTTTCAAAGAACATTTTGAATAGTACTTAGTCCAATGTTTAGGATAATTTAAAGATAATTCAGAGAAAAGTGATGGCTAAATATTATAAGGGTTCAAATAAAATTAGGCCATATAGTCTCAGCGCTGGGTTTCAAAGAATAAAAATTCATCAAGGTTGGCTTGAAAGGCTTAAACGGTCCAAATAAAAATTGCCTAAATCATTTTCAACATTCCATGCTTCCTAGGATATCGCCTCAAGAAACTATTAAGTCAATTCTAGAGACTTAAACTTTCATGCATGCCTAACTTTCCTAAGGAACTAAAAATTTTATGGTATGATTTGCATGCTTGATTAAGAATACATTTATGTCATAATTCAGCTAATATAACAATTATTGAAATAATCAAACTTTATTCATATTGAAGTTTAGCATACTTAACAAAATTTCAAATATAACCTAATCATAACTAAAAGAAAATTTTATTCTGAGAGGAAATAATTTTAATTTTTCGGTCCCCTTACTTAAGATGAACAATGTCCTCATAGTAAAAAGCGAATAGATACTTGTAACATCCCAAACCCGGCCTAGGAGTTAGGCCCGAATCTGGCGTGTCACATTGAAGTGTTTTTTGAAATCCTTGTTTTCATTGAAAACCCTTCTTCTTTAAAAATTGTTGCCAACTAAACTTGTGTTTGTTTATTTCCAAAACGTGGTTTATTAAAAGTCGTTTTCTTGTAAAACATTATTACCTTTAAAACCCTATTTGTTGCAGATGCTTAATTTAAAATAGTTGCGGAAACGTGTTATTTTGAAAACAGGTGTTGGTTTTGAAATAAAAACCATGTTCTACTTCTAGCAAATATAAAACAATAAATAAAACTCCAAATTTAAAATCCAAAAATACTAAAGGCCTTATTACAACCCAAATAAAAATACTCTAAAAGTAAATAATCAAAACAGAAGGTATAAGCAGTGTGTGTGCTCTCTGAGTCCCTCGCAGCTCTGATACGTCTAAGGTTGGGAATTACCTAAAATAGTTAATAAACGGGGTGAGTTTATGAAAATTCAGTGTATAATCCCCTTACTAAGGTAACAATCAGTAAACAATAACAGAAACAGTCTGGGCCTGAGCCCTCTAACAGAAACAGTACAGTTTAGTTTAGAGCATAAGTGGGCCAAAGCCCATTACCAATCATTTGGGTCTCAGCCCGTAACAGAGTCAATTGGGCCTAGCTCATATCTGACAGAGCATAAATGAATAATGCATGATGCATGCAAACCCATCCAACCAGCACACCACTCCGTCCAACCCTGTACAATCTGTGGGGATATAATCAACGCACCCATCCAGTACACCAAGCTTAGCACCAATTGCGGCACTAAGTCAACAGAACGGCTCAAAGTCGTAAGCAAAACGGCATAGAGCCATAATAAAAATGGCATAGAACCATGATAATATGTGTGGCACGAAGCCATCGATAATGAGTGTAACACCCCAAACCCGGTCTAGACGTTATGACCAGATCTGGTGTGTCACATGATCCTACAACTAAACTTATGATCTTTTTGCTTGTTGTGACTTAGAGGATGTTTTACTAAAACAGCAAGATTATGAAAAAAAACATTTTGATAAGCCCTTAGGTTATCCATATTTGAATTTGTTGAGTTTTGAAAACCTTTTTAGTAGTTTGAAAAACCCGCGCAGCCTATAACTAGCAGTCTCGATAAAATATGAATTAAACCATAAAAGAATATAAAACCAACAAAGAAATTTAAAAAGCGGCCTTATTACAAATTAAACCCAAAATAGCATAATGAAAATACTTAAAGTGAAACAAAAGCCGAATTTGCAGATGTTGTGGCCACTCCGAATCTCTCGCAGCGCCAAGCCCACTATGGTTGAGGGTTACCTGCAGAGATGAAATAAAAAGGGGGGTGAGTTTGACAACTCGGTGTGCAACATTATCTCAAGCATAGGCCAAAATAGATCAAGCCTTAGAATCAAATTAATTGGGCCTTGGCCCATTACAGAAATCAGGTTAAGCCCATAGGCCCATAACAGATACAGATCAGATATAATATGCAAATAGAAACCCAACCCAAATCCATCCATAACACCCCCGTACCAGCCCTACACCATGTGGGGAGACTACTCGACCCACCCAACCGCTACACGCCACAGATAATTGCAGCGAAGCTGCCAGATATAATTTGCAGCGAGGCTGCCAGATATTGTGACGAGGTCACCAGATACAGATATTGTGGCGAGGCCACCAGAACATATGTATATATGTGGCGAAGCCACCAGATTGCAGCGAGGCTGCCAGAATGCTTCCTCCATCATAAACCCAAACCCCATGCAACACATATATATACATACTAGCATGCAACATATAGCATCTCATGCATTAGATATATTCATAGTAAAGGGTAACTCCTGCAGATACATAGAATTATACATTTCACACAGAATTGTCCCTAGGGGTATAATAGTCTTTTTACACCTAGGGGTATTTTGGTAATTTTGCACATTCAAGGGTATTTTAGTCCTTTATCATATTTTCAGAGATTTTATGCATGTTCAATTGGTTATCAGTCCATAGATATCCACAAAAGTCCATTTTAAGCTTAATTTCCACTTTTGCCCTTTTTAGCATAAAACCCCTAATGGGCCTTACTAAGTCCATTATTATCTCAAGCCCGTTAAGTATAGTTTTTAGGTCTAGCTTACCAACTTAACCATGTTATCATTAACCACGTCGCCAGAAAGCCTATAATAGTCATTTTACCGATTTGGGCTTGGAAGCCCATTGGGCCCATCTTGGCCCATTGAAGCCCAATTTACCAAAACATTCAGAATTTCACCTTCTGCAACTCCTTCATTACCGAATTCATTGTTAACCCCAACGAACTAAATGATTACTCTTACGTTTTACACGAGTGCATTTTCGGTCCCTTTTCACCAGTTGTCGGTCACTTTATGGCCATTTCGGCTTATACCACTTTGGTCTAAAGGTTAGGGGTTAGTTACACACATGTTAGCTGTCGAAACGTTGACAAAATCCACGTATGAAGAGCTTACAATCGAACACTAACTTTTAGTCTAATAATCGATAACCAAAGAGCCATAAACCCTTACCATAATCGGCCTATATGGCCTAAGTCATTAAAATCTTACCCTTTCTTTGGTTATGGACTAGATCTCAATGTCCAACTGCGTTAGCCCTCTAAAACTCCTCGCTTGATCACCGTTCCTTGCTATCCAATACACACAAGAGTCAAACTATAGCATTAGAATCTTACAAATGATGCCGACATGCCACCTAGGAATCTATGGGTTTCGGTTTTCCCTTAAGAGTTTAATAAACGAATGTACTTAGTGATTAGATCACTTATCGATGCCACCACTCGAAGAGTATTGCTCCCACATTTCCACTATCTCCGATCTATTCTAGATTCACCGTAAATCTAACTCTAATGTCACCAAAGTGTCTCTAGAGATATTCGGCTTTTGAGAAGGTGGTATGGTGCTCTTGTTGTTTCAATCAATAAAGTAGGTGGGTAAATTGGCAATTAGAAGGAATGGAAGAATAGGGTTCGACTTGCCAGAGAATCAAGAAGAAAAAAGTAGATTTCGGTCAATGGTTAAAACAAGAGAGGTATGGTTTCGGTCATACAAGGTATTCAGCCATGGGGGGTTTTGATCAAATGAACATTCGGTTAGAGAGAAACTTGGGTAAAAAGGTGGTCGATAGGGCTTGAAGAAAAGTAGTAGGGGAAAGCTTTATTTGATTCGGCCAGGAAGGAGGCAACAAGGTAGGTTTCGGTTTGTGAAAGCAAGACGAGAAGAAGATGGGAATAGAAGAAGGAGAAGACAAAGTGTTGCCAAACGAAAGTAAATTTTCAGCAGGAGGTCTTTTGGGGTGTGTAATTCGGCAATTTGGTTTTGAAAAGATAGGAATGAATGACCCTAAATTTACTAAACAAAAACAACAAAAGAGAAAACCTGCTCAACTAAAGCAATCGGCACCAAAAGAGACTCTAATGCCGATTGTACCTTACCTATGCTATTGCCGAAATCACACCATGGAGAATCCCTTGTTCGGCCACTTCTTTCAAAATTTGAAAGCTCTTTATTTTGTTCCACAACCTCCTCCATGATTTGCTCCCTTGACCGATTCAAACTCCCTCAACCAGAGTTCTACTCGGAGTCTACCACTTACTTCCTCCATTCATGACAAAAATAAAACACTTTAACACCACCTGGGACTTGAACCTCTGACCTCCTCACTCTCCTAGGCGCCACTTTTAAGGAGCTTAGTGGCGCCTCCTTTGCCACCTTACCAAGACTTGTTTTGTGTCTTATTTCACAATTATTTTCTTATAACACCTATCTTCAAGAGACCCCCATCTCCTAAGTCAAAAATACAAAATTTTGCCGAGCTTCCAACCAACACATGGGCCTTCCATAGGCCCATTAACACCCTCCAAACATGCATTACACACCCAAATACTAGAATTTAAACATTTTACCAAATAAAGAATGATCTAAGAGAAACCCAAAAATTAGGGCGTTATAACTCTACCCTCCTTAAAGAAATTTCGTCCTCGAAATTTACCTGGTCCAAACAAATGAGGATATTGCTGACGCATTGCCTCCTCTGGTTCCCAAGTAGCTTCCTCTCTGCCATGAGTACGCCAAAGTACCTTTACTAATGGGACTGATTTTCTTCTTAGAACTTTTACGTCTTGATCAAGAATCTGCACAGGCTCTTCTTCGAAAGTCAAGTTAGGCTGTACCTCCACTTCTGCAACTGGTAGAATATGGGTAGGGTCAGAACGATATCGTCTTAGCATGGATACGTGAAACACATCATGGATTCTATTTAACTCTGGAGGTAATTCCAACTGATACGCCACCGGACCTATTCGCTTAAGAACCCGATAAGGCCCAATAAACCGCGGACTTAGCTTGCCTTTCTTACCAAATCTTAGTATCTTCTTCCAAGGTAAAACCTTCAGAAAGACCATGTCACCCACTGAATACTCAATCTCTTGACGCTTCAAATCCGCGTAAGACTTCTGTCGATCAGATGCCTCTTTTAACCGATCCCTTATTATTTTGACCTTCTCTTCAGTCTTTGCTACCAACTCAGGTCCAAGAACTTGCCGCTCGCCCAGCTCAGTCCAACAACTAGGTGAACGACACCTACGCCCATACAGTGCCTCATAAGGTGCCATACGGATACTAGCCTGATAACTGTTATTATACGCAAACTCTGCTAAGGGTAGATAATCCTCCCAACTGCCTCGAAAATCGATAACACAACCCCTCAACATATCTTCCAGAATTTGAATAACCCTTTCTGACTGACCATCAGTCTGAGGATAGAAGGCTGTGCTAAAATTCAGTCGCGTTCCCAATGCCTCATGCAACTTCTGCTAGAACCGAGATGTGAATCTAGGATCTCGATCAGAAATGATAGACACTGGCACCCCATGCAGTCGTACAACCTCTGCCACATACAATTTGGCTAACTTCTGAAGTGAATAATCAGTACGTACAGGGATGAAATAAGCAGATTTAGTCAACCTATCCACAATCACCCTAATCGAGTCCTTCTTTGACGACGTTAAGGGCAACCCACTTACAAAATCCATGGTCACCCTCTCCCACTTCCAAAGTGGTACCTTTACTGGTTGCAGAAGTCCAGAAGGTAACTAATGTTCAGCTTTCACTTGCTGACAAGTCAGACACTTCCCAACAAATTCTGTTACCTCTCGCTTCAGTCCAGGCCACCAATACAACTCTTTTAAGTCATGATACATCTTATTACCTCCAGGATGCATAGCACACAGTCCTTTATGAGCTTCATTCAGAATTGCTTGCCTCAAATTGGAATCCTTAGGCATACAGATTCTACCGTGGAAACATAGAACACCCTCACTGTTAAGTCCAAACTCAGAAGTACTCCCATCCTTAACCTGCTGAAATCGAGAAACCAGAGACTCATCCTTCGACTGCTTTTCCTTAATCTCATCCACCCAGGTCGGTCTTACTTGCAATTCTACTAACAGACTACCATCATCATATAGGCTCAGACGAGCAAACATCGCTCTCAGATTAGACACAGTTCTACGACTTAAGGCATCAGCCACCACATTAGCTTTGCCTGGATGATACTCAATCGCACAATCATAATCCTTAAGCAACTCAATCCACCTCCGTTGCCTCAGATTCAGCTCCTTCTGAGTTAGCAAGTACTTAAGACTCTTATGATCTGTGTATATAATACACCTTTCTCCATACAGATAATGCCTCCAAATCTTAAGGGCAAAGATTACTGCTGCCAACTCCAGATCATGGGTAGGATAGTTCACTTCATGAGGTTTAAGCTGTCGCGATGCATAAGCAACCACTTTACCCTCTTGCATCAACACACAGCCCAACCCAACATGTGATGCATCACTGTACACGGTAAAATCTTTTCCAGACTCTGGTTGAATCAGTACAGGTGCCTCAGTCAGAACCTTCTTTAGTTTCTCAAAAGCTTCTTGCTGCTGCTCGGTCCATATAAATGGCACTCCTTTCCTTACGAGTTTTGTCAACGGCGCTGCCATCACAGAAAATCCTTCTACAAACCTTCTATAGTACCCAGCTAAACCCAGAAAACTTCAAACTTTTGGCACTGACCTTGGAGGTTTCCATTCCAGAATTGCTTCAATCTTTCGAGGGTCTACCTTTATCCCTTCAGTAGATACAACATGGCCCAAGAAGGTTACCTCCCTCAACCAGAACTCACACTTACTAAATTTCGCATAAAGCTCCTTTTCCCTTAACATTTGCAGCACAATACGGAGATGCTTATCATGTTTCTCCTCGGATTCAGAATAAACCAGAATATCGTCAATAAAGACGACCACGAATCGATCCAAGTATGGCTGGAACACTCAATTCATCAGATCCATAAATGCTGCAGGTGCATTGGTCAGCCCAAATGGCATAACTAAGAACTCATAATGACCATAACGAGTTCTGAATGCTGTCTTGTGTATATCCACCTTTTTCACCCTTAACTGATGGTACCCAGATCGAAGGTCAATCTTGGAGAATACTGAAGCTCCTCTAAGCTGGTCGAACAGATCATCGATTCTTGGTAACGGGTACTTATTCTTAATAGTCAGTTTGTTCAACTGCCGGTAATCGATGCACATTCGCATAGACCCATCTTTCTTCTTGACGAACAATACTGGTGCTCCCCACGGAGACACACTTGGGCTAATAAAGCCTCTATCTAATAGCTCTTGAATCTGCGCTTTCAACTCCACCAACTCCTTCGGTGCCATCCTATAAGGTGCAACGGATACCGGTGCCGTACCGGGCAACAAATCGATCCCAAACTCAACCTCATGATTCGGAGGCAAACCTGGAAGCTCTTCGGGAAAAACATCTTGAAAATCCTTAACGGTTCTAACTTTGTCCACAGTTAGTTCCTCAGTTTTTACTTGACTTATAAATGCCAAATAAGCCTCGCATCCTTTCCGAATCCACTTCTCGGCTCTTAATGCCGACACCACATTGGACAAATAATCTCTACGTTCTCCTATCACCATAACTTCCTCATCCTCTACAGTCTTTAGCCTCATTCATTTTACAGCACAATCCAAAGTAGCCCTATGCTTTACAAGCCAATCCATTCCCAAGATGAGATCAAATTCTCCAAAAGGTAGCTCCATCAAGTCTCCAGAAAAGATCTTTCCTTGAGTCTCTATAGGCACGTCTCTATACCGTTTGTCTACCCTAACCGAGTGACCCAAAGGACTTAATACAGATACCCCACTCACTGTCTCCTCAGAACGCACACCCAGCGACCCAGATATAGCACATGCAACATAAGAATGGGTAGATCCAACATCTATCAATGCAGTGTATGGCATACTAGAAATTAAAAACGTACCGGTTATGACGTCAGGAGCATCACCCTCCTCTCGGCGACGAGCTGCATAAACTAATGCTGGTTGGCGAGCCTCAGCAAAACCAGCACGCCTGCCATGTGCTCCTCGTCCTCGACCATTACCATTTCCACCTCTACCTTGTCCACAACCTCTCGGAGCTGGTGGTCCACCCCTCACTGGTTGGATAACCCTTTGAGCCATTACTTGTCCTTGATCCGGTTCTTCAAGACAGTCCTTAATCCTATGCTCCATCGACATACATCGAAAATAGGCTCCAGTACGTTTCTAACACTCGCCCACATGCATCTTACCATAATTTTTGCAACCCTGTGGTTTGACAGCATTCATTGGCACTGCTCGCATTGGTTCCACCACTCTTGCCCTCTTAACATTCCTATTAGTCCCACCTGATGGTCCAGAATCCCTCCGGAAGCGGTTTCTATCCTTTTCGCGATTCTGCCTCTCGGTACGCTTTACTTCCTCAGCTATCTTAGCTTTCTCAACCAAAGCAGCAAAGTTATGCTCCCTCTGTGGAGCAATCAATACCCTTAGTTCATCTCTCAGACCATCCTCGAACTGCACGCTATGCTCATACTCAGTGGTAACTATCCTAGAAGCATATCAGCTCAGCCTCAGAAATTCAGCCTCGTACTTAGATACTGTCCTACTTCCCTGAACCAAATTCAAGAATTCTTTCCTGCGGGCGTCTACATAGCTAACCCCAACATATTTTCCTTTAAAGGCTTTCTTAAACAGCTCCCATGTTACCTCACCATCTGAAGTTCCATCTCTTACCGTAAGCCACCACTGATAAGCTTCATCTCTCAGCAACGATACGGCTCCTTTCAGCTTTTGCTCCATAGAACAATCCAGATCATCCATAATCTGCTCTGTGGCCTCCAACCAATACTTGGCCACATTCGGGGCTACACCAAACACGCCCCTAAAGAATTCTGCCCCATTAGCTCGGAGTCGCTCAGAAATGGATCCCCGAAATCCATTACCAGTACTTGCCCCAGCAACCCTTTCTAGAACTCGAAGCATCACTTGTGATAGGGTGTCGTCCCTAACACCTCGATCATGGGACTTCACCTCTGTTGCCGGTGGTATCGGTATATCAACTGCTGGCGCATGACCTGAAGATGAAGTCTCAGCTCGTGCACTACCTCGGCCACGTCCACGGCCCCTACCACGAGCTGCTCACGTACTCATTTCGTACTTTCTGTTTTAGAAATTTTATGAGTCAGATTAATATTTCAATGTTTATTACAGATGTCTTATAAATAAGTAGCATTTCAGAGGTTATTTTTCTTTCGCAGTAGCCTAGCTACAGTCTCAGTCTACCTATCAGAGTCTCTACAGATTCAATAATGCCCTAGCTAAGGGATCATAATATAATCTTAAGCAGGCATATAATCAGGATTTCAAAAACAATCAGAAAAGTTCAGAAAACTTACAGGCTTGGGCCGGAGATTCGGTGTGCCACTCTTTAGAAAAATTTCATAGGAAACTTAATTTATTCTTTGAAAGTAAATCATTTATATACGAAAGAAGTTCATCAAAACAAATTCCAATTAATTTTGAAAATAATTGTCAAAAACATGATCTTTCGAAAAATCTTTGTTTTGATTGTTTGAAAACTCCCATTTTTAGACCCGATCCACAGCCGAGTTGTTGCAACTTAGCTCTGATACCACTAAATGTAACACCCCAAACCCGGCCTAGACGTTATGACCAGATCTAGTGTGTCACATGATCCTACAACTAAACTTATGATCTTTTTGCTTGTTGTGACTTAGAGGATGTTTTACTAAAACAGCAAGATTATGAAAAAAACATTTTGATAAGCCCTTAGGTTATCAATATTTGAATTTGTTTGATTTTGAAAACCTTTTTAGTAGTTTGAAAAACCCGCGCAGCCTATAACTAGCAGTCTCGATAAAATATGAATTAAACCATGAAAGAATATAAAACCAATAAAGAAATTTAAAAAGCGGCCTTATTACAAATTAAACCCAAAATAGCATAATGAAAATACTTAAAGTGAAACAAAAACCGAATTTGCAGATGTTGTGGCCACTCTGAATCTCTCGCAGCGCCAAGCCCACTATGGTTGAGGGTTACCTGCAGAGAAGAAATAAAAAGGGGGGTGAGTTTGACAACTCAGTGTGCAACGTTATCTCAACCATATGCCAAAACAGATCAAGCCTCAGAATCAGATTAATAGGGCCTTGGCCTATTACAGAAATCAGGTTAAGCCCATAGGCCCATAACAGATACAGATCAGATATAATATGCAAATAGAAACCCAGCCTAAATCCATCCATAACACCCCCGTACCAGCCCTACACCATGTGGGGAGACTACTCGACCCACCCAACCGCTACACGCCACAGATAATTGCAGCGAAGCTGCCAGATATAATTTGCAGCGAGGCTACTAGATATTGTGATGAGGTCACCAGATACAGATATTGTGGCGAGGCCACCAGAACAGATGTATATATGTGGCGAAGCCACCAGATTGCAGCGAGGCTGCCAGAACGCTTCCTCCATCATAAACCCAAACCCCATGCAACACATATATATATACTAGCATGCAACATATAGCATCTCATGCATCAGATATATTCATATTAAAGGGTAACTCATGCAGATACATAGAATTATACATTTCACACAGAATTGTCCCTAGGGGTATAATAGTCTTTTTACACCTAGGGGTATTTTGGTAATTTTGCACATTCAAGGGTATTTTAGTCCTTTATCATATTTTCAGAGATTTTATGCATGTTCAATTGGTTATCAGTCCATAGATATCCACAGAAGTCCATTTTAAGCTTAATTTCCACTTTTGCCCTTTTTAGCCTAAAACCCCTAATGGGCCTTACTAAGTCCATTATTATCTCAAGCCCGTTAAGTCTAGTTTTTAGGTCTAGCTTACCAACTTAACCATGTTATCATTAACCACGTCGGCAGAAAGCCTATAATAGTCATTTTACTGATTTGGGCTCGGAAGCCCATTGGGCCCATCTTGGCCCATTGAAGCCCAATTTACCAAAACATTCAGAATTTCACCTTTTGTAACTCCTTCATTACTGAATTCATGGTTAACCCCAACGGAGTAAATGATTACTCTTACGTTTTACACGAGTGCATTTTCGGTCCCTTTCCACCAATTGTCGGTCACTTTATGGCCATTTCGGCTTATACCACTTTGGTCTAAAGGTTGGGGGTTAGTTACACACCTGTTAGCTATCGAAACGTTGACAAAATCCACGTATGAAGAGCCTACAATCGAACACTAACTTTTAGTCTAATAATCGATAACTAAAGAGCCATAAACCCTTACCATAATCGGCCTACATGGCCTAAGTCATTAAAATCTTACCCTTTCTTTGGTTATGGACTAGATCTCAATGTCCAACTGCGTTAGCCCTCCAAAACTCCTCGCTTGATCACCGTTCCTTGCTATCCAATACGCACAATAGTCAAACTATAGCATTAGAATCTTACAAATAATGCCGACATGCCACCTAGGAATCTATGGGTTTCGGTTTTCCCTTAAGAGTTTAATAAACGAATGTACTTAGTGATTAGATCACTTACCGATGCCACCACTCGAAGAGTATTGCTCCCACATTTCCACTATCTCTGATCTATTCTAGATTCACCATAAATCTAACTCTAATGTCACCAAAGTGTCTCTAGAGATATTCAGCTTTTGAGAAGGTGGTATGGTGCTCTTGTTGTTTCAATCAATAAAGTAGGTGGGGTAACTCGGTAATTAGAAGGGATGGAAGAATAGGGTTCGGCTTGCCAGAGAATCAAGAAGAAAAAAGTAGATTTCGGTCAATGGTTAAAACAAGAGAGGTATGGTTTCGGTCATACAAGGTATTTGGCCATGGGGGATTTTGATCAAATGAACATTTGGTTAGAGAGAAACTTGGGTAAAAAGGTGGTCGATAGGGCTTGAAGAAAAGTAGTAGGGGAAAGCTTTATTTGATTCGGCCAGGAAGGAGGCAACAAGGCATGTTTCGATTTGTGAAAGCAAGACAAGAAAAAGATGGGAATAGAAGAAGGAGAAGACAAAGTGTTGCCAAACGAAAGTAAATTTTCAGCAGGAGGTCTTTTGGGGTGTGTAATTCGGCAATTTGGTTTTGAAAAGATAGGAATGAATGACCCTAAATTTACTAAACAAAAACGACAGAAGAGAAAACCTGCTCAACTAAAGAAATCGGCACCAAAAGAGACTCTAATAGTGATTGTACCTTGCCTATGCTATTGCCGAAATCACACCATGGAGAATCCCTTGTTCGGCCACTTCTTTCAAAATTTGAAAGCTCCTTATTTTGTTCCACAACCTCCTCCATGATTTGCTCCCTTGACCGATTCAAACTCCCTCAACCAGAGTTCTACTCGGAGTCTACCACTTACCTCCTCCATTTATGACAAAAATAAAACACTTTAACACCACCTAGGACTTGAACCTCTGACCTCCTCATTCTCCTAGGCGCCACTTTTAAGGAGCTTAGTGGCGCCTCCTTTGCCACCTTACCAAGACTTGTTTTGTGTCTCATTTCACAATTATTTTCTTATAACACCTATCTTCAAGACACCCCTATCTCCTAAGTCAAAAATACAAAATTTTGCCGAGCTTCCAACCAACACATGGGCCTTCCATAGGCCTATTAACACCCTCCAAACATGCATTACACACCTAAATACTAGAATTTAAACATTTTACCAAATAAAGAATGATCTAAGAGAAACCTGAAAATTAGGGCATTACAATGAGTCTATAATCGACACAAAGCTTTCGGTAATGGCACAAAGCACATAACTACGGCACCAAGCCCATAATAACGGCACGAAGCCCACAATAACGATACGAAGCCCATATTAACGGCACATGCCTTTAGTAACATAATCGACACTTAGCCATCGATCAGTCCACAGTCGTCTCGGGTGACCCGTGTGACTTGATCAGATCAATACAGATAAACGACTTTAAGCCTTCGATGGATCTATAGTCGTCAAGCAACCATGCGACCCTATCAGATCAGATCTTCCTCCGTACAATATCCCAACCTATGCAACATGTTATGTATGCAGAATATCATGCTCAGTCATACAATCACAGTCACATCAGTCGAATCATAGTCACACAACTACAGTCAAATCAGTCAAGACATAGCACAAGTCAGTCTTTTACCCTCGAGGGGTAAAATAGTCATTTTGCACTATAAGGGTATTTCAGTAATTTTGCACTACAAGGGTATTTTGGTAATTTTACACTACAGGGGTATTTTAGTAATTTTGTAGTTCGGGGTCTTAGCGACCTAACAGAAGGTCCACTGTCCCCTCGAGTGACTTAATTAACCTAAACAAACATAACGGTGCAAATGGGCCTAAGGCCCATTACTCGGCCTAAGTAGGCCCATACTTTTATGTGGCCCATTCAGCCCAAAATCTGATACGACTATGTGTACACCATAGCCCGGTTCACTATTAATCACTTACCGTAGTTTTCATCTGTGTGGGCCCACGAGCCCGTTGGGCTCATATGGCCTATTTGGCCCACCGAGGCTCAAAACAACCTGTCATGTACGTAACATGACAAGTCTAACTGCTTCCCACATAGCAGTAAAATTTACTCAAGCGGGTCGACGGGCCCATTGGGCCTATTCGGCCCATTTCAGCCCAAGTTACCCAAAATAACCTAAGTCTACGAGAACACTCGTAAAGGCCCCTACAGTCTGTCGCCCATGACTAGTGGGCTCAATTTTGCCCCATGAGTATTCATATACTCACGGAAACGCAAATGCCGACATTTTGGCATTTCGGCTTTTCAGCTTTTGCCGAATTATAGCGATCTAGGGTGTAAATACACACCTGTTAATGAACGTTTGCGAGAATCCTTAACTACCAACCTACAACCATCCCAAAATCAATCAGTCTCACATCCTTCCAAGGTCATTAATATTATAACCCCCAAATTGACATTACCACTTACCTAACCAAATGTTATGCAATTCTTACTCCTAGGTCGCTAGTTGCCACAATCGTACCTTCCTTCTCGATTCACTGCGCTTATGACGGATTCAAAGAATTAGAGTATAACACAGACTGAGTATTCGGTCCCTACCAACAACACCAAACAAATCTATTTATCCCCAAATATCGACCAAAAAGTATTCGCAAAGGAGAGCAGAATATGCAGAGTAGTAAGGCAATCGATGCACTACCGAAAGTCCAAGACTATCGTCCACAAAGGTTCTGAACTAACAAAACATGTTTTGTGACATTCAGTCTATGTTGAAAAAATAAGATCATAAGAAAATGAAGGAAGAGAAGATATAATATTTGGCTTACCAAAGTGCTATGAACCAAAAGAGTAATCGCCGCCCACAACCACAATAGTTTAGCATAATAGAGGAAGAAAAGAAAAGAAATGAATACAAAGATTTGAGAAAAAGAACAAGAGAGATTTAGCTAATAAGAAAAGAAAAAGAGTTGTGGAAGAGAATTGAGTACTTTCAGTAGAAGGATACGAGAATGAGAAGAGAAAAGATTAAAAAGATTCAGTCACCACAAAAGTAAGCAAGAGAAGGGATTCGGCTAAATGAAGAATTAAATGAAGCAGGGTTTGGCCAAGAATATGGTTAAGAAGAAGAAGAAAATATATGACAAGGGACAATCAAGAAAAGTTTGGCTTATGAGAAAAATTGGAAGAACAACGTGGAAGAGAAAAGAGGTAGGTTTTGGCAATGTCAAAAAGGTAGAGGAGAAAAAAGATAGAAGCCTTGTTAGACAAAGAGTGAAAGAAAACCAATTGAAAACTTTACCCATTCGGCTAAACAAGCAGAGAGGGTACGTAATTGACCAAGAGAAACCCCCCACACGGTACAAAAAAACAAAATGTTGAATTCCCTAAGTCCTAAGACCAAATTTGGCACACCCCTCCTCTACACTTAAATTCCATGAAATTCTCCACCAATCTCTCCCCTTATCACTCCTTGAATCACTCCAACTTTCCCCAATTCAAACTCAATTTAACAACCTTGACCAGTTCAAAGTTTACCTTTTTCTAAGTCCACAATAACCCTCTAGTATTTGAATCAAATTCAACCACTTGGCGCAGCCAAGTAGCAAAATAGCTGTCTATTGCTTGCATTGGGATTCAAACCCTTGCCGGCCATGGGATTCGAACCTAAGTTCCCTCAATGCCCAGTCAAACCACTTGCCACCAAGCTACAAGGCTTTTTGTGCCATAACTTATCCTCATAATTTTATAATGCCTACATGCCCAAGTCTTGGTTTATTAATAAAATAAAATTTATGAACATGCCAAGACTTGAACCTCAAACCACATGCATACTCCCAACGCCACCTTGCCACTAGACTATATGCTCTCTTGTGTCACACTTTACCCAAAAATATTCTTAAAGCCTACATACTAACATCCAGGGTTTTATTCACTTAAAAACAAATTTTTTACCAAAGCCCAAGTGGAACCCAAGACTTCTCCAACACTTCTCAGGGCCCTTAATCCACTGAAACTAGCCTTCATTTACAATAATTCTTTCACACATAAACTTTTATGTACAGCCTCCTAGCGGCTCCCATGCACAAGGCCCACTCCTACTAGGCTCTAATTCAGGGCGTTACAATACTATACACCAGGTAGGATTTTATAAAAGAAGAGGTGAGTCAATTTGACTTCTTAAGTACCAAGCTTTTTCTAGATCCAATCCTAGACATGTATATATCAATTGCCACACTTTGTACTTTGCAACTTGTTCATTTTTATTTATGATTTCCACCTCTTGCTTTATTATACGAAAATAAAAAATTCCTAATAAAACCTAATCCTCAAATATTAAATAACCTAAGAACAAAAATAAAATAAAGTCAAGGTCACCCATTTTTATATATTTGCAGATCCCTCCGAATTTGACTCACCTTTTGCTCCATCGTCTTTTTTTTTGCATGAACCACTCTGCTCCCTCTTCAATATTGGACTCCATGGTTCAAATATGGAATCTGGAAACTTATGCACAAAAATAAACGGGTCTTTGAATATTTTTGTAAGAGTGCTTCTCATTGAGTCATTCCGTATTTTTGAATATCTCCAGTAAGCCTAATATTGCCACTGCATATGTTGCATTACGTCCATCAACTTGGACAGCTCATCTCGAAGATCTAGGCAAGGTGATTGAGTCTTAAACATTGAAGTTCTGACGTTAGGTTTGGTTGCTGGTTTCATTGGTTCTGTCTTATCAAGGATTTTAGCTCATTGCATCGGTTTGATCTTTATTGGATCTTTTTCTTCTTTTTAGGGATCCTCTCTTTCTTCAACTTGTTGGTGTAAAACAGAGTCTCCGGGTATTTCGTAAAGGTCCCAATTTGTGATTGTGCCCTAGCTATAACCTATCTTCTTTACGTTTGCAAGAATCTTTGCTTTCAAGAACAAAGTTGTTATCGTAAAAGGAAAGTAAGTTGGGCCAAAATGTCTAGCGGCACATTCCACATTTCTCTTAGGATGATTTTTCCCACATCAATGGTCTTTCTAGTTAAAATTGGGTATAACAAGACCATTCGTTCTAATGAAATTGTAGTCCCATGTGAAATAGGCATAAGGCTGAATAACCATAGCTTCGCTAGTGGTGTCAAATATTCTCTATGACAAGTGTGAATTCCTTGGTTTGACACAGTCCACTTAGAATTTGGAACTAAAATGTAACGCCCCAAAAATCCTAAACTTTCTTTTCTTTTTCAGTTTTGTTGTGGAATATGTGTGCTTGACATTTTAATTAAGTATTATTAAAGTGTCAGTAGGTCATTGGTTAAGTTTTGAGTTCAAGCCTGAAAGTGGGAAAATTTTAGTTTTAATTAAGGGAGCCTTGATGGCAAGTAGTTTGGCTTTTAAGTAAATGGAGGAGGAATTTGACACAAATAAGCTTGTGTTGAAGTGGAAAAATGCGCCACATGTGAGGCATGGGGTTGGCGTCATAGCCATGGCAAGGAGGTCTGGGGTCCAAATCCCTCCTTTCTCAAAAGAAAGGGTTATTTTTACTCATTAAAAGGGCTAGTAGTGGTGTGGAATATGGACTCTGAAGGGAGTGATCAGAAAAGAATTTTATGGAAGGGATTCATAAGTTATCATAGAGAAAAAGTTAGGAGATTGGGATAGGAGAGGTGTTGGAGCCGAATTGGCAATTAGAGGAAGGGAATTTCAGCTATAGTAGTGTAAATGTAACACCCCAAACCCGGCCCAGACGTTGCGGCCAAGTCTGGTGTGTCACATTGAAGTGTTTTACGAAAACTGTGTTCTCATTAAAAACCCTTCTTAATGTTTAGAAACTTTTACCGTCAAATTTGCATAAAACCTTAGCTTGTGTTTATCTTTCCAAAACTTGAGTTATCGTAATAAACAAAACTTTGTTAACAACCTTGTAAAATCTTATGGAAAATTTTGAAAACTCGTAAACATCTGTAGTTGCGGAAAATATTAAAAATAGTTTAAGTTATCAGGAAAATCAGATCCTCTTTGTTAAGGCTTGAAGTGAATGGATACTATGCACCAGGTAGGATTCAAGAGAAGAGGAGGTGAGTCATTTAGACTGCTTAAGTACCAAGCTCTTCCTAGATCCACTCCTAGACATGCACACATCCATTGCCACACTTTAACCTTGTGACTTGTCTACGAACAAATTAAGTTTAAACGTATTGAAGATAAATATTTGTGAAAAACATTTACGTTGCGGAAGCTTTGCTCTACTTATCGAGATATTTTGAAAACAAGTAGCTTTTATAAAATCGTGCCCTAAAGCTAACCAATTAAGAACAATTTAAATAATATCATACTTAAGCTAAAACAAATTAAAAATTATTAAAAAGGCCCTTATTACAAACCCAAAATCAAAATAAAAGAAATTAAGATTAAACTGAAATGATTAACTTGATTTAAACCATCAGTCCAGTCCAAGTGGCCACTCTGAATCCCTCCCAGCTCCAAGTCTACCAACCTGAGGCTCACCTGCAAGGATGGAAAGAGAAGGATGAGTTTGGGAAAACTCAGTGTGTGTAGAACCCATCCAAAGCCCACATCGGCTCGAGCCCACTGGGCCTGAGCCCTAACCAGTCTCAGTCAGATACTGGGCCGAAGCCCTATTCAGATAACAGATACTAGGCCAAAGCCCTATAACAAATACTGGGCCAAAGCCCTATTCAGATAACAGTTTGGCCCATAGGCCCATAACAGTACAGTACAGTACAGTATAACAGTATGAATGCAACCCAATTGGGGAGACTACTCAACCCACCAACCGCTACACACCACCCGTACCAGCCAACACACCATGTGGGGAATAACTCGACCCACCCAGCCCACACACCACAGTCGCAGCATGGCTGCTCAGTTAAACAGTATACGAGGTAAAGCCCCTTTCAGAAACAGTACGAGGCATAGCCCCTTTTCAGTAACGTGGCTGTGCCACTCACACTTCCTCCATAATCAAAAACCAACCCATGCAATAGATATATATCATGGCATGCAATAACAGTAACAGTCATGTCAAACAGTATAGTCAATTTTAGCCCTAGGGGTATAACGGTAATTTTCTACCTAGGGGCAAAATAGTAATTTCTTACCCTAAGGGTATTTCAGTAATTTTGCTCTCATGTTACAGATTTTATGCTTATTACAGTATTTATTAATCACATAGCTGTTACAGAAGTTCGGTTAACTCAGTTTTTCAGTTTTAGCATTAAGCCCTAAAACCCCTAATGAGCCCTATTACGTCGATTGGCCCATTAGGCCCATTTAGTCCCAATTTCATAATCAGTTATCTTGTTTTAACTGTTTTCACGCCTACAGTTCATAATATTACCTTTAAACCCATTTTTACTCACATGGGCCCAAATCACCCATTGGGCCCATATTTGGCCCACCGAGGCCCAACTTACCATAATGTCCAAAATTTAGCGGTCAACACGCCTAACAGTGCCGATTCCAAAACTAACCTTCTCCTACTAACCTGAGAGCATTCACACGCTCACAAGCTCTCAAAATACTGAAACTTCGGCATTTCGGCTTTTTGGCTTTTGCTGATTTGTGCATTGAAGGGTGTTCGAAGCACACACCTGTTTTGCAGTTTCTCCTACGAGATCTCCTATGCGTTAATTCCTACAATCCAATACTTAATTGATTAGACCATACCAACACTTAATCTGAATTGAAAACTTACCCAAAGCCTTACTTACACATTCGGCCATCACCTCTAATGGCCCTAATGTTCTTACCTTGCCGATTTAGATCCCCTTGAATCTAGATCTGGTTGAATAGATTCCTTCAGTTCCTCGCTAGATCACCCTCTTCGCTAAATAACACACATAAGAATTGAAACATGTCGTTAAAACACTCTTAGGCCATGTCGACAGCCTCCCTACATGTAAACATGGATTTCGGCTACTCTTAATTTCTAAGATAACGAATGAAAAGGAGTTCAGTTACTTACCAAGGATTTATTCGCCAAAAACGTTCCCACGCACCACTTTCTTTCCAGATCTGTTGTAGATCTAATCCCTAAAATACGAGTAGAGAATAGATTTAAATACTAATTCCCGAATCACTGAAATATGGAGATTTTGGTTTTTTTAATACTTATGAGTAAAGAGGAAGAAGTATTTGGATGGATAAAAGGAATGTAAGATGTGATTTAATTATGAGAAAATAGACCCTGTAGTAGGCTCTACTGAGAAGAAAATCAAAAAGAATAGAAGTAGGGGAGAAGGTTTGGCCTTGATGAGAAATAGAAGAGGAAAAGAGCAAAATAGTGGAACAAGAACCGTTTGCATGAGAACCAACTTCGGCTAATAGGAAAAGAAATCAAGGGAAACAAATTGAAAGAATAAATGCAAAGGATTTTGGGTAGAGAGAAAATAAGTAACAAAAATAAAACAAAAGATAATAAAATAGTTTGAATGCCAAAACAAATTCAGCTAATTGGCTATGAATATTTCCAAATTAAAATTCCGTGCCTAACTCCTTGTTTTTAGCCATCCACCGAATTTGATTTAAATTCAAATTCTTCCTACCAGCTGCAACTACCCATTCAAATTAGCATTATCCTTATCTCCAACCAATCAGTAGCAGCATCCACCGATTGACCTGCTTCAGCACGTTGCTAGGGAGCGCCCCAGTCCCGCACGGCACCTCCCACGCGCGCGCAGCAAAAACGGCTCTCCTCGCGCGCAATGCTGCTCGAACCTGGGACCTGCAGGTTGCCCAGCACGCTGCTGGCCACTGGGACGGGCGGTCCTCCTTGATATAATAGCGCCGCGTTTATATTTAAAGATTACCTGCTGCAGTCCTGGGTCCATTAAAAATAAAACAAAACCTGCGCCTACCTGGACTCGAACTCGCGCCCGCTCGGACTCCTTAGCACGCTACTGCCACTGCGCCAAAGGCGCTCTTGCGGCATAATTCGATCGTAACGATTCTTAACCCTTACCTTAGCGAGTCCTGGCTTCCAAAAATAAAAAGCAACCCTGCGCACACCGTGCCTTGAACCCAGGCACTCCTACAACCTCCTAGCGTGCTCAGCCACTGAGCCAGGCACGTTCCTTTGTGCCTAATCTTGCATAATTTATTTTAAAAGCCTTAGTTTCCAGATTCCACATAGAAGCAAAATCTAATTTTTTTTTCTTTCTAAAGTTTTGGATTAAACCCAAAGTTTTTCCCACAATATAAATACTTCCAAATTTATTTAAAAACCAAATTAGTTATAATGTCATAAATATTTTTATATAAGTAATAAAAATAAAAATAATGACAATAATAATTTTATAAATATATTTTTATAAAAATTTCAAATACAGTAAATTTTTTTCTAATAATAATAATTATAATTTTCATAAATCAGTAAAAATAAATACAGTAAAATTTTCTAATAATATTTTAATTTAAACACTAAATTAACAACAATAATTTTATAAACATATTTGTATCTAATAATTATAATGATAATAATAATAATAATAATAATTTATAATTTTCATAAAAATTTAAAATATCAGTAATAATAACAAAACTATTTTATCAATAATAATTACTTAATTTTTTTTAAACACTAGTAATATTTAAAACTTCTCAATATTCAGGTTTTCTTCTATCCAAACCCAGACTCAAAACCTAATTCTTCTAGGCCCAAATCCAGGGTGTTACAGTAAAAGCCGAATTCACTTGTCATTTTTTGGCAGTTGCTCCTTTTGAGTTTGGTTTTCTCTGTGCACCTAGGTAAAGTGTCGATTTCTTCTCTCTTTGTTTCCCTGTGCCGATTTCACCATTTTTCCCTCTTGCTGAATTTTCCCTTTCCATACTGCTTTTGCTGAGACCTTCTCCTCTCAACTCTCTTTACTACATCATTCGCTCCATTGTTCTTTAACCTTAGCTGATTGGGGGCTAAACCACTTAGCCAATTCTTCTCTTATCCTTTTGCAACTTTGGTCTTTTCTTGAGATCTCTGCCGAATCACTCATTGCGTTTCGAGTTTTGGGTAAGTGTTCATCACTTTGGTTTTAGGTTTTGGCCGAATAGTCATATATATTATGAGGGTGACTTGTGTTGGATGTAAGTCACCTATTACTTAGGCTCTAATGGTTAAGTTAGTGCAGATCTAGGAGTAATCGTGGTGAGTGATTAAAGAAAAAGCTATTAGGACTTGTCACGCAACGTAAGGCTATGGTAAGGTTTCGATTCTTGGTAAAGATTGTGATTAAGCATATGATTAATTGAAGGGTGGTGTTGATCATAGGTTCATGGGTAAGGAGATTGTAGCATGTTTTATTACCAGTTGTGTACATACACTACACACACAAAAAATAGATCAGCAAATCCCGAAATGCTGAAAAGCTAAAAATTTGGCTACAGTAGTCGTGCGAGTGAGTGAACACTCGTATGAGGGTAATTGATACGTTATTAGAGGCACCATGAGTGATCTCATGGATTTGGGTCACGTTTTGGACAACCGAGCCAGCATGGGCCAAATGGGCCTGACCGGCTCGTAGGCCCAAATCAGCAAAAATTGATAAGTTGATAATAAGTGATGAGCTGATAAAGTTTGTTGAATGGTTTGGAATGGATTGGGCCCGATGGGCCGTATAATTGTGATCGGGCCTAATGGGCCATATGAATGTGATTGGGCCTGATGGGCTATATGAATGTATGAAAGCATGTAGACTTGTTAGGGTTTTATAATGGACTTTTAGGCCTAATTTTTAATGAATCCTTAAGCCGGCATAAAACTTAATTATTTTTTCAAGTGCGTCTGTGGATAAGTCATGGGGTTAGAGTGTGGCAATGGGCATATGCATGTCTAGGATTGTATCTAGAGAGAGCTTAGTAATTAAGTAGTCTTAATGACCCACCTCCTCTTCTCTCGAATCTTACTTGGTGCATAGTGTCTGTTCACTTTAGCCAACGAAGACTTGTTGACGGGCCAAAGCTCGTAATTAAGACCAATACTGTTAAGAAATTACCAAAATACCCCTATAAGGTAGGAATTACCCAAAACACCCTTGTAGGATAAATGACTAAACTACCCCTATGTGAAACATGAAAGATTTACGCATGACATGTGGATATCTACTGCATTCATATGATTTTATGTTGCATGTGGGTGGGAATTATGGAACGGAGGAAGAATTGAGGATCACATGGTTGCTTGACTACCGTGGATCCACCGATGGCTTTTCAAGCCCTATATATATGATTAGTAGCTTTGCTGTAACGTTAGGTAGTACCGCAACGGCGCTACCCTTGGAGTGTATCGGATGGGTGGGTTGATATAGTTATCCCCACATGGAGTGTTTCGGTTGGACAGAGATGTTGTGTAGAGGATGGATGGGTAGGATGTTTACATATCTGATTCCTCTAATTTTGTGCTATTATTGCATTGGGCTCAAGCCCAAGATGACTTGTGTTGCATGATATTTATATTGTTGATGAAGGTTATACACACTGAGTTTTCAAAAACTCACTTCCTCCTTTATTTTATTTTTCTCAGGTGAACCTCAGTAGGCGGTTCGATGGATGGAGGGGTGGCCAATTAGCAAGACTATTTAGACTTGTTTTTTTTCTTCTTTTAAAAAAAATCTCTAGTATTTTGATTATCTTAGTCTAGATTGTAATAAGGTCGTCCCTCTGGTTATTATTTCATTATTGGTTACTAAGCTTTATATATATTTGACATGGAACGTGGATTTAGTTATTTCAAACACCTTTCAAGTTTTTCTGAAGTCAATTATTGTTTTTTTAAAAAGCTTCCGTAGTTAAAGAGAATTTTTTCAAAGTAACTATTAACAGGTAGCCAAGCAATAGCTTTTGAATACACCTCATTTTAGAAGTAAATATAAATTGTATATTAGTTGAAATTTCTTTTAGAAGGGTTTTCAATGAAAACTAGGTTTTCGATAAAACACTTTAATGTGACACGCTCGATTCGGCCTTAACGTCCGGGCTGGGTTTGGCGTGTTACATTTAGTGGTATCAAAGCTCGGTTGCAAAGCTTGGGCTGTGAAGTTGGCCTTATTATTTGGGTTTAAAAGTTAATTTTGATTAGGTCAAAATATTTTGGAAATTCTTGCTGTGTGGCACACCGAGTTTCCAGTGTCGAACCAAGTAAGTACTCTTAATATTGAATTGTTCTTATACTGCCATATTGTAGGAAGATTACTAGGATTACTTTATATAGAGAATTATTGTGACTCTTTAGTTAGAGAAAGACTAAAACTTTAGAAATAATGAAATTGTAGAGGATTCACGACTGCGAAAACAACAACTCCATAAAACTTTTAAATCAGAAAATACGTGAGTCAACGATGAGTGCTAGAAAAGGTGCAAGAGGCCGCGGCTAATGCCGCAGAAGTGTTAGGGCTGGATTATTGACATCGGGTTGAAGTAGGAGATGCCCCGGCCTTACCCATGGCAGAGACTGGACCGTATGATCAGGCCGCTGGGGATGTTACATTGTCGTAAGCAATGCTGAGGATTTTGGAAAGGGTCGCTAGGCCCAAAAATGGAATGGGTAGTCGGGGTTCAGTTTCAGAGCGACTACGATCTAATGGGGCAGAGGACTTTAAAGGTATTGCTGGTGTAGCTCCTGATGTGGTTGAATACTGGATGGAGGCCCTTGAAAGGATAATGGAGGACTTGGACTGCACACCCGAGCAAAAGTTAAAAGGGGCAGTGTCATTACTTAGGGAGGAAGCCTATTAGTGGTGGTTGACAGTAAAAGAGGGCACTTAACCTGAGCGGGTCACTTGGGAGTTTTTCAAAACTACATTTCAGGAGAAGTATGTGGGTGCAAGCTATGTGGATGCTAAAAGGAAGGAGTTCCTGAGCTTGACCTAGAGAAACAAATCTGTGGCAGAGTATGAGGTGGAGTTTTTATGCCGTAGTAGGTATGCAGGGGTTATGGTGCCAACAGACTATGACCGTTGCGTTAGGTTTAAGGATGGTTTGAGAGATAGTCTTAGAGTATTGATAGCCCCATAGAGGGAACGAGTTTTCTCAAAACTAGTTGAGAAGGCAAAGACAACAAAAGAGGTGAAGCGTACTGAGCACCTAAAACGGGAAAAAGAAATGGGTAAGATTAAAAGGGAGGCTGAGACTTCTGGTGTTGGACAGAGGCCTAGAGCTAGAGCTAGAAATAATAGGCCAGTTAGAGCGGGGCTCCCTGCTGCTAATCTAGGGGTGCCACCTTGTGCTGATCTGGGAAAAGTCATGCAGGCGAGTGTTGGAAGAGAACGGAAGCTTGTCTAGCTTGCGGATCTATGGAGCATAGGATCAAGAGTTGCCCTAGAATGTTGGGCCAGGTACTAGCCGTGGGTCGGGGTAATGTTCAGCCACCAAGGGGTGGTCAGCTGCCGCCAAGGGGCCATGGGCAGGCCAGGTGTGGTAACAGTAATGGACGTGGACGTGGAGCACCAGACAGAGGTGCAGGCCATGTTGAGGCAAGGTAGCCATCTTTGGTATATGCTGCTCGTCATCGAGAGGACGGGGATGCCCCAGATGTGATAACGGGTATGTTCTTTATACATGAGTTACCTTACACTACATTAATTGACATTGGATCAACGCATTCATATGTTGCATGCAATATGACTGAACCTTTAGGTGATATGTTTGAAATTACTGTAAATGAGATTACTGTGTTAAATCCATTAGGCCAGTCAGTGGTAGTGAATAAGTTGTTTAGGGAGGTACCCTTAGTTGTTCAAAGGGTTACCTTTTAGGCAGATTTGATGGAACTGCCTTTTAGTAAGTTTGATTTAATCTTGGGTATGGATTGGTGATATGCGTGATATGAAGTAATAAAATTTATAAAAATTGATCGCACCAAAAACTAACTAATATCACGATTTTAAGGCAAGCTTACCTATCAAACAGTAGTATAGTTTAGCGGCAAGATCGAGATATCGTACCCAAGGGAACCAAAAGTACTAATACTTACTTCCTTTCTATTATTTAACCTAAAGAATAAAAGAGATTTTTATGAAACTAAAATAATTCTAAAACTAAACTAAGAATACACAAAAAGTGAACTGGAGAAAAACTCTTTGGAAAGACTGATTGATTTAGGCAATACTCAAGGGAGAATCCACCTAGACTTCACTTGTTATTGATTCTTGAGCTAGACGATTTATTCACTTGACTTGATCCGTAGAGATCCCTAATTTATGTTAATACCTCCATAGAGGATAAGAACAACTAATCCTAGGTTGATTAACTAAAATCTCTTTCTAATTAAAACGCCTAGTCTCGCATTAACTCGATCTATGGATCCCCCTATTAGGTTTGACCCTAATCCGACAGATTTATGTCGCCCTATGTCTAGGGTTGCATGCAACTCCGCTTAATTATACTAGATCTTCTCTTAAACAGGGACTTTTGCTCCTCTGCCTAAGCACATCAATACTTGAGTTAATACCTAGAATTATTAAAAAAAGAATTAAGAACACATAATTAAGAACAATTCAAGTATTTATCATATAACTCAAGATAAAATAATAACAAGATCTGTCTTAGGTTTCATCCCCCTCAAGTATTTGGGGGATTTAGTTCATAATTAATAAAGAAAACATCTCAGAAGGAAAAAGATAACAAAACAAAAGAACCCTAAAACCCCTGAAAGATTGAAGGGAGATCCTATGTCTTGATGTGGAGAATAGCTTCTGGGATGAACCAATCGCCTTCCCTTAAAGTAATCCTTTGCTTTCACTCTCTGTGTTGGCTGAAATATGGCGCTCCTTTGTGGGAGAAAGAGTATACCCTTAGAGTTGCCCCCTAGGGTCTTTATATAGAGCTTTGGGATGCCTTTCTTAGCCTCTAAGTATCCAAATACGAGTGAAATTGCACTTCCTCACGACAGGGACACGCCCGTGTGCCACGCCCGTGTGCCACGACAAGCGACCGTGTGCGAGACTATTGATAGAGGCACGGTCGTGTGGTCAGGCCGTGCTTGTCGGCGTTAGGCCGTGTTAGACTTTATGTGGCACGGCCGTGTAGTGAATCCTTGGGTCGTGTTATTTTCACACTTTGGCCTATTTCTTCGTTTTCGGCCCGTTTTCCATTCTTTTCTCTTCCCTATTCTCTCCTGAGTATACAACATGAAATAGAAGGGTTAAGAGCACCAATTCTCACAAAATTAATAATAATTCATCCAAAAACTAGGCTAAACATGAGGATGGGTCTATGCAGATATGCGTCGACTATCGGTAGTTAAATAAGTTAAACCATTAAGAATAAGTACCTTCTGTCGAGAATCAATGATCTTTTTTATCAGTTTAAGGGAGCCTCGATTTTCTCAAAGATTGATTTACGTTTTGGGTATCGCCAACTGAGGGTTAAGGAGGTAGATATTTGTAAGACAGCTTTTAGAACTCATTATGGGCACTACGAGTTCTTGGCGATGCCATTTGGGCTAATGAACGCACCTGCCGCTTTTATGGATCTCATGAATCGGGTTTTCCAACCTTATTTGGATCAGTTCGTGGTAGTCTTCATTGATGACATTTTAGTGTACTCTAGAGATGAGGATGAGCATGATGCACATTTAAGGATTGTGCTGCAGATTCTAAGGGAGAAGCAGCTATATGCCAAATTCAGCAAGTGCGAATTTTGGCTAAGGGAAGTTACTTTTCTAAGACATGTGGTGTCAGCTGAGGGGATTAGGGTGGATCCTCGGGAAATTGAAGCAGTGTTAGATTGGAAAACACCTAAGATGGTGTCTGAGATCTAAAGTTTCCTGGGCTTGGCAGGGTACTATAGGCGGTTTGTTAAGGGTTTTCATTAATTGCTGCACCTCTAACTAAGTTGTTACAAAAAGGGGTACCATTTGTTTAGGTAGACAAGTAGCAAGAGAGTTTTGAAAAGCTCAAGAAGGTTTTAACTGAGGCCCCTGTGTTGATTCAGCCAGAATTTGGAAAGGAGTTTACGGTTTATAGTGACACATCGCATGTGGGCTTGGGCTACATATTGATGTAGGAATGTAAGGTGGTTACATATACGTCACGTCAACTTAAACTCACGAGGTGAATTACCCAACCCATGACTTGGAGTTAGCTGCAGTGGTTTTCGCGCTAAAAATATAGAGGCATTATATATATGGGGAGAAGTGCATAATCTATTCGGATCATAAGAGTTTGAAGTACATCCTTTCCCAAAAGGAGCTAAACTTTAGGCAGTGCAGGTGGGTAGAATTATTGAAGGATTATGATTGTACGATCGAGTACCACTCTGGCAAAACAAATGTTGTAACTAACACATTAAGCCGTAGGGTTATGTCGGACTTGAGGGCTATGCTCGCTCGTTTAAGTTTGTTTGATGATGGTAGTTTGTTAGTTGAGCTTCAAGTAAAGCCGTTGTGGGTTGAGCAAATAAAGGGTAAGCAGTTATTGGATGGGACCTTGGGTTCTCGTTTTAGACAAGTGGAGAATAGGGAAATGTTAGACTTTGGGTTGAATAGTGAAGGAGTATTATGTTTTCGTGGGAGAATGTGCATACCAAAGGATGATGAACTAAGGCAGTCTATTCTTTAGGAAGTGCATAGCAGTCCCTATCTACGCATCCTAGTGGAAACAAGATGGATCAGAATTTGCATAAGCTTTATTGGTGGCCTGGACTTAAGCGTGAGGTGACAGTGTTTGTAAGTAAATGTTTCACATATCAACGGGTGAAGGCAGAACATCAGTTGCCCTCAGGATTGCTTCAACTAGTGAAGATTCCATTTTAGAAGTGGGGCCAAAGTTGGCTAGGTTGTATGTGGCTGAGATTGTTAGATTGCATGGAGTGCTAGTTTCAATAGTATCTGATAGGGATCCACGTTTCACATCGCGATTTTTGGAAAAAGCTGCATGAGACATTGGGAACTAGGTTGAACTTCAGTACGGTGTTCCATCCCCAAACTGATGGACAATCGGAAAGGGTTATCCAAGTTTTAGAGGATATGTTAAGGGGATGTGCAATTGGGTTTCGAGATAGTTGGGAAGATTATTTATCCTTAGCCGAATTTGCATACAATATAGTTATTAGGCAAGTATTGGAATGGCATCGTATGAAGCACTGTATGGGCGAAGGCGTCGTACTCCAACATATGGGACAGAATTGGGTGAACAACGAGTTTTGGGCCTTGAGTTAGTAGCAGATACTGAAGATAAGGTGAAATTGATTTGAGATCAGTTGAAGGAGGCCTCGGATAGGCAGAAGTCGCATGCCAACCTTAAGCATCGAGAGATTGAGTATACAGAGGGGGACTTAATCTTTCTTAATGTCTCTCCATGGAAGAAGGTGTTAAGGTTTGGACGAAAGGGAAAGCTAAGCCCTAGATTCATTGGGCCATATCGTGTTCTGAGTTACCTATCAGCTGGAATTACCTTCTAAACTAAGTTAGATCCACGATGTGTTCCATGTTTCCATGCTGAGGTATTATTGCTCGGATCCTTCACACGTCGTGTCAATTGAGGAAATCGAGGTTAGGCCAGATCTAACTTTCGAGGAGTAGCCCGTACAGATAATTGACCGAGGTGTTATGGTGTTAAGAAGGAAATCTGTCCCATTAGTCAAGGTGCTTTGGCGTAATCACAACGCTGAGGAGGCTACTTGGGAACCTGAGGAAGCAATGCGACGTTAGTATCCTCAACTATTTGAATCAGGTAATTTCGAGGATGAAATTTCTTTTAGGAGGTAGAGTTGAAACGCCCCAAAAGTCTCAAACTTTCTTTTCTTTTTCGGTTTTGTTGTGGAATGTGTGTGCTTGATATTTTAGTTAAGTATTATTAAAGTGTTAGCAGGTCATTGGTTAAGTTTTGAGTTCAAGCCTGAAAGTGGGAAAATTTTAGTTTTAATTAAGGGAACCTTGATTGCAAGTAGCTTGGCTTTTAAGTAAATAGAAGAGGAATTTGACTCAAATAAGCTTGTGTTAGAGTGGCAAAGGGTGCCACATGTGAGGCATGGGGTTAGCATCACAGTCATGGCACAAAGGTTTGGGGTTGGAATCCCTCCTTACTCAAAAGAAAAGTTTATTTTTGCTTATTAAAAAGGCTAGTAGTGGCATGGAATGTGGACTTTAAAGGGAGTGATCAAGAGAGAATTTTATGGAAGGAATTAAGGAGTTATCATAGAGAAAAGTTAGGAGATTGGGACAGGAGAGGTGTTGGAGCCGAATTGGCAATTAGGGGAAGGTAATTTTGGTTATACTAGTGTATAAGCCGAATTCACTTGTCATTTTCAGCATTTTCTCCTCTTGAGTTTGGTTTTCTCTGTGCACCTAGGTAAAGTGTCGATTTCTTCTTTCTTTGTTTCCCTGTGCCGATTTCACCATTTTTCCCTCTTGCCGAATTTTCCCTTTCCATACTGCTTTTTGTCGAGACCTTCTTCTCTCAACTCTCTTTACTACATCATTTGTTCCCTTGTTCTTTAACCTTAGCTGACTGGGGGCTAAACCACTTAGCCGATTCTTCTCGTTTCCTTTTGGAACTTTGGTCTATTCTTGAGATCTGTGTCGAATCACTCCTTGCATTTCGGGTTTTGGGTAAGTGTTCATCACTTTGGTTTTAGGGGTTGGCTAAATGGTCATATATGTGATAGTCTTAATTTGATCCTAGTCGGAAAGTGGTTTCAGAACCACTAAACCGAGTCAAAAAAATTTTAAAATATTATTTTCTAAACTTTTACTTCGTGATTGATCATGTGTGAAAATTTGGTACTCTAATTTTACCATTTGGTTGTTAATTTAGTAATTAAGGACTTAAGTGCATGAATAGAAAATTTGGAAGGTCAATGTGTAAATACCGAATTGTGAGTGTTTTAGAAATAGAACGGAGTTATGATGAAAATAAACCATGCATAATATGCATGGACACATTCGGCTGGATACTGGTGGGAAGGAAAGATTGTTATGGAGGCTATTTTGGTACTTTAATAAATATTAACATGCATGAGAATGTAATAGAATTGAGAAAACCATTCTTGGATGTTCTATTTTGTTTTTACCGAATATTGAAGGGAGGAAATTAGCCAAAATCATTCGGCTGGGAGAATTTTTAAATAAGGTACGGTTGCTAGAAAATTTTCTTTAAATTTTATGAAATTTGAGGTGTTGTAAGGTCCCCTTCATAGCCCATAAGTGAAATTTAAGTTCTTGAATGCATGGAGCATTCGGCTATGGCTTATTTGTGTGTTTAACGGTGGAGGTTTGGAGCTATGAAGCCATAAGTGATAGTTAGATGAGTTAAGGAGCCTACAAGAGCATTCAGCTCATTTAGTGTTCTATTATGCTTTCGGTCATGAGGTAGAAGTAGGAAATGGTTGTGAAATTTGTGATTTAATTAGCAATGTTGTATAAGTGAGGTAGAGTTAGATTAATGTATATGTATATGAGTTATAAGATGTTTTAGAATCGGTTGATATGTTTAACTTAGATTTTTAAATGGTGGATAGGTGGATTCGAATTGCCAATTGTGCATATATATATAAGTTTATTATTAAAAGGGAAAAAAATGGACTAAATTGCTTTAGGGTGTTAATGGTTGCCGAATGTGGTCTTGAAGTGCACATGTTGTTTGAAATTGTTGAATTGATTGAATGATTGCCGAATGTGGTACTTAGTTTAAGTAAATTTTTGATTGAATAAATAGATGGAAATAAGGGTGTTCGGTTGTGTGGTGGAATAATTTAAGACACCGATTATATGGTCAAAAGACCATGGGTTTGAAGTTAATAATGGCTTAGAAATGATTGAGGGTTTAACATAGATAAGCTAAACTTAATAAAAGTTGTATGAATGTGACCTAAAGATTTTATGGCAATCGGCCATTTAATAAATGCAAAAGTAATGTTTAAATGTAGAAATAGACAAGTGAGCTAGTTAAACTTGAACATAAGTCATGATTGGAACAAACGAAGGATTTATATATATATTAACGTGATATGTGAACTAGGTTGATCTTATGAATTCGGCCATTTAGGCCAAATATATTTCGACTATGTTGTTTATATTTATATCCATACATGTTAAGGTGAGTTTAACAATTGAGATGTGATACAAACATAGTAACTAAAATATGTTTGTGATGGAACTAAATTAAGATTACTTTAATTCAATTAAATGCATGTGTAATGTTATTCTTTAATGAAAGTGCTTTATGCAATGTGTTTAAAAGTTATAAGAATTTTAAACTAAGATGAATTCATGAAATGATTGAATGCGTTTATTTGATTTAATTTAAGCTCAAGATCATAAGGAGCAAGGTTCGGCCAAAGGGAAAGCAAAGGTGATTGAGTAGCCGATAAGAGTTATTCGCTCAATACAAGGTAAGTCTATAAGCGATTCGAATCATGCATAGAATAAGTCTCAAATGATCTAAAAATAAATTAAATAGGAACCTTTGTGTGTATGTGCGTATGGAAGTGAAATCGAATATGATATGTTTTGGACTTAATTAGTCATATAATATCTTAATATCAAAGGAAGTAAGAATTGAATATTATGATTGTTGTGGCACTATGTGTGCGTAATATGGATGAGTTAGAATGGCACTATGTGTACGTACATTCATAAACTCAAGTGGCACTATGTGTGCATATATTGAAGGGCATGAATGGCACTATGTGTGCGTACATTCATGAGCTCAAATGGCACCATGTGTGCGTGTACTATGAACTTGAATGGCACTATGTGTGCGTACATTCATGAGATGGATATACAGTTGTGTGGGCATAAGGCTAAGTAAAGATTTAATTATTGAGTGTGTGGTATACATATGTAGGTCGGTGGTTCATTTTGTGCAGAAAGGTGATATGCTTAATATTTTGGTTCAAGTAGAGTAAGTTAAAAAAATTTAATTGATATGCTAATGAGTGCAAGTACCTAATTGTATTATTTGCATGGATATATAAGGTGATTGGTACGGGTGGTTTCTTAAAAATTGTGAGTCCATAAGACTCTTGAGTTAGATAGCTATAACAAAAAGGTTCCACTGATTTGAGGAAAGTGTACAATTTGTGATTGAGCCGAAAGGCCCTTGTTTTTATCGAGTGATATTGAATATCAAATGAATCGGATGTATGAAATGAGGTGAACCATTTTATGAGACATGAGAAATTGATTGGTTTAGAAATGAAATTCGGAGTATGAAATTCACTTTTAATAGTTGTTGCTCATATTAACCTATTCTTAAGTTTTGATTTTTCTTATAACTTACTGAGTAAGTTCTCATTTGGTTTATTTGATTCTTTCCTTCGTTAGATCTCTCTCCATCAAGCTCGGGATCACTTTTGGGAAGCCGTCTCAATTGTCATCTACTTCTTGGTACTTTTAAATGAAAAGTTTAGGATTTCTCCCTATGGCATGTACAGACTATATTTTGGGATAGTTGTTACTATAATGTCTATATAGATATGTATGGCCATACGAATATGGTTTAAACTTATAAGTTTGGGTATGAATTGGATAACTATTTTATGAACTCGGTTATTTTGCTTATCATGCTATGGTATGTCTAAACTAAAGAAATGATATCTAGCCTTTCATGATTTATTTTAAAATTGAACGTTAGTAAAGTTTTATGCGAAGAGCATAGAGATGAAAATCTCTTAATTCTTTTAAATGAGGCACTCGTGTGGTGAACAGCTATGGCAATGTGTGAAATGTTTTTAACTAAAAGTTGTACGCATTTTGCTTACTTAATAAATTAACTACGAAATGTTGGCAAAACTTTTAGTCTTAAACTATGATCTCATGATCAGTATTCTGTTCGGGGAGATATGGTAATACCTTGTAACCCCACCGGCGACGGTCTCGAGTTAGGGGTGTTACAATATATGTTATAAGGGTGACTCGTGTTGGATGCTAGTCACCTATTACTTAGGCTCTAAGGGTTAAGTTGGAGCATATCTAGTAGTAATCGCGGTGAGTGATTAAAGAAAAAGCTATTAGGACTTGTTGCGCAGGGTAAGGCTATGGTAAGGTTTCGGTTTATGGTAAAGATTATGGTTAAGCATATGATTAATTGAAGGGTGGTGTTGATCATAGGTTCATGCTTAAGGAGATTGCAGCACATTTTATTTCCAGGTGTGTACATACAATACACACACAATAGATCGGCAAATCCCGAAATGCCAAAATGTCGAATTGCCAAAAAGCTGAAAGTTTGGCTACGATAGTCATACGAGTGTGCAAACACTCGTATGAGGGTAGTCGATACGTTGTCAGATGTCCCATGAGTGATCTCATAGATTTGGGTCGCGTTTTAACCAACCGAGCCAGCATGGACCAAATGGGCCCAACAGGCTTGTGGGGCTAAATTAGCAAAAATTGATAAGTTGATAATAAGTGACGAGCTGACAAAGTTTGTTGAATGGTTTGGAATGGATTGGGCCTGATGGGTCGTATAATTGTGATTAAGCCTAATAGGCTGTATGAATGTGATTAGGCCTGATGGGCTATATGAATGTATGAAAGCATGTAGACTTGTTAGGGTTTTATAATGGACTTTTAGGCCTAGTTTCTAATGAATCCTTAAGCGGGCATAAAACTTACTTATTTTTTCAAGTGCGTCTGTGGACAAGTTATGAGTTTAGAGTGTGGCAATGGGCATATATGCATGTCTAGGATTGGATTTAGAGAGAGCTTAGTACTTAAGCGGTCTTAATGACCCACCTCCTCTTCTCTGGAATCCTACCTGGTGCATCGTGTCTGTTCACTTTAGCCAACGAGGACTTGTTGACAGGCCAAAGTTCGTAATTAAAACCCATACTATTAAGAAATTACCAAAATACCTCTATAGGGCATGAATTACCCAAAACACCCTTGTAGGATAAATGACTAAACTACCCCTATGTGAAACATGAAAGATTTACGCATGACATGTGGATATCTGCTGCATTCATATAATTTTATGTTGCATATGGGTGGGAATTATGGGACAGAGGAAGAATTGAGGATCACATGGTTGCTTGATGACCGTGGATCCACCGATGGCTTTTCAAGCCCTATATATATGATTAGCAGCTTTGTTGCAACGTTAGGTAGTATCGCAACCGGTGCTACCCTTGGAGTGTATCGGATGGGTGGGTTGATATAGTTATCCCCACATGGAGTGTTTCGGTTGGACGAAGATGTTGTGTAGAGGAAGGATGGTGTAACGCCTCAGTTTTTTAGGTTTTTGAATTTTTGCATGAATTTATTTCTACATGACTGGATGTGTTATATTGATGTGTTGGGTGTATTTAGTGGACCTTTAGAAGGCCTAAGTTTAAGGTTAAAGTCTGGCAAATTTTAATTTTTGGTCTGAGGTGGAAGTGGTTTGGAGCTAGGTGGGCTTTTAAATTAAAGTTGGGGATTTATAGCACAAGAAGGCCCGTGTAAAAGTGGCAAGATGGCGCCATTTAAAGCACAGGGGGTGGCGTGCCATGGCTTGGGAGGGAGCTGTGGTTCAAATCCATTGGCTAGGAAAGTGCTTCTTTTATTTTATTGCATGTGCATAGTAAGTGGTGGACTCCAAGTGAAATTCTGAAAGAAGAACTTTGAAGTGCTCATAGAATTAGGTGAGGAGTGATACGGGGAGGTTATCTAGGAGAAAATTAAGGAATTTTGAAAGGGAAGCAAGTGATGGCCGATTATAGGTCTCTTGGAGAGTAAATTTAGCTAGGGTCCTTGGAGGCAGCATTTTCGGCATTTTGGTAGAGGTGTGCCGATTTCTTTTTACCTTTTCTTCGGGATTTGCATTGTGGTGAGTCTTGAGTGCTAATTAGGTAAGGTCTAAGGGTGCCGACAATACCTCTCTTCTTTCTTCGTTCTCCTCTTTTCTTTCTCCAAAAGCCGAGGTCCCTAAACATCCAACCTTCTCCTGGCTGATTGTCATAAGAGCCAAGTCTATCTTTTTATTCTTCCTCTTTTCTCATTTGTTGAAGTTGATCCCCACTTGAACCACCTTAGCCGATTATTTCAAAACCTAAAACAATCAATAATTAAGTTTCTTATGATTCCTTCATTGGCCGATTGTCTAAAAGTCAAAACCTGAAACTCTGCTAGTCGATTTCTCCTCTAGGCAAACCCTTCTCATCTCTTCTTCATACTAGCCGAAACTTTCAAACTCTGTCTCTCCATTACTATCGTCTTTATTTCTCTTAACCTATTTCTCTAAAACTGAAAACTCAAGACACATAGTTGTTCTCTTTAGCCAATTCACCCCTTAGCAATCATTCACCCCTTTTGTGTGTTGTTGTGTTGGTCGAATAGTAGGATCTCTCTGTTGGAACGCCGGTACCCCCAAAGGCATAGCGAAAAAAAAATATTTCGGCGATCCAAACCATGGATCCATGTGTGAGGAATGAATCGAGGTGAAAAAAAAGTTGTCGAAATTACAAAAATTTCAATTTGAGTAGACAGCGACGCCTTGGCAACCAGAATGCTAATCTACTACCGAACCAAGCCGTAACCTTTTGAGATGCCAACCTCTACATAATCCACCCAGTTGTCGATGAATGAAGAAATCCCCAAAAACTATTTTTTAGAGATATTTTGCTTGACGGCTGCTAGACCTTGTAGCAAAAATGGGGTTTTATATTTTTCTCTTTTTAGGGTTTTTTTTCCTCTCTTTCAATATATAACTCCCCTTTTAATTGGTATGTATATAATGAATTCTTAATTCATTAAATTTTAATTCAAACATAATAATCATAATAAATAAATATAATAATGTTTTAACCGAAAATTATAATTCATTAATTATCATAAATATTTTGGTAAACTATATTTATTTAAATTTATATACGAACCAAATTCATATATTAATAGAATTATGTTCTCCTTATGTGTACAAGATCCTTGTACATATAATATGTTCGATATTTGATTGCCTAATTAAATTAATTCTATAATTAATTTAATTCATGTGACAACCAAACACAATACCAACTACGTTCTATTCCATTCATTTCAACAATAGGGTGTGACCCTGTAGGTTCTTGTAACGTTAGCAGTAATACCAGAACGATTCTAATGTTACAAACAGTGAGTGGCATCTAGCAATGCATCATTGCTACCCAAGTTCCAAGAAGTCATGATTCGACATAACCTTTTGTGATTAACCTTTCATGCATTAATCCTTAAGTCCTTTATCTTTAGAATGGACACAAGTCATGGAATAGTCACAATTTCATAGTCCACCCCATGTTTCTTGTGTAATATCCCGAATTAGGGCCTAATCGGAATAGTGGTTTCGTGACCGCAAATCTGAGGTAGAAATAATTATTTTATAATTATTTTGAGGTTTATGATATGATTGCATGATTGTGTGAAAATTTCGTGAAGAAATTCTATGCGTAAAGTGCTTAATTTAAAATTAGGGACTAAATCGAATAAGTTGCAAAACTTGCATTCTAGAAGTTTCTAGTATGAAATTGCTTTGAAATATTAATTAGGTGCTCTTAAATAGTAATTTGGCCAATTTTAAGTTCATGGATAAAATTTGGACATGGATGGAATTTTTGAAAGTTTAGTAAGGAGGGGCATTTTGGTCATTTGGATATTAACATGAAATAAAAAGGGAAAAATAACACAAAATTGATCATCTTCTTCATTACCACGAAATTTCAAGGGTTCTCCATAGCTAGGGTTTGTTTCAAGCTTCCAAGCTCCATAGTAAGTGATTCCAAGCCCCGTTTTTAATGTTCTTTACGTTTTCGTAATCCCGGTAACTCGATAAAGCTTATGTTAGAAATAATTTAAGTTAGGGTTCATATTTGGAAAAATACCCATAGGTGAAATTTGTGTATTTTGATGTTTTATGATAGAATATGAGGTTTTAAATTATGTTGGACAACTTGTGCTACTCGATTTAAAGTAAAAACGAGTAAAACGGCTTAATCAGTAAAAGTACATATTGTTCATAAGTATGTGTTTTAGTGGGAATTTGAGCTTGCTAATGGTAAATAAATGATCAACATGTCCTAAAACATAAGAATTTGAAATAAAATTTAATTTCCGAGCTTTGGGGCAAAAGTGTAAATATGTAAAAGTTTAGGAGCAAAATTGTAATTTTGCCAAAATTTGAATTTAGGACTATTTTGGCAAATGTGAGTATTAAATAAGTTAAATGTGTTATTTTAGATCAAGAAAGACGTGGAATCAACCTTGATCAAGGAAAAGAAAAGATTGTGGACTAAATTGCAAAATTGCTATATTTTGTACCGAGGTAAGTTCATGTGTAAATAATGTAACATGATTGCTATTTTAAGTGATTTAATGCTATTTATATGATATGATACTTGTTATTATGAATATTATGCTTTGTGAGATATTATGTATTGGTATGAAAATTATGCGATTAAATTGATAAGTATGAGATGCAAGCAACGTATTGGTTCTGATATTCTGAGGAGAACGGCGGGGAAATGTGTGATTGAGGAAAATCCCGTTTGAACCTTGGGAATAGATTATTATACAAGTGACATGTCACTAGGATGGTTGGGCATCCGAACTCGTTGAGTTGAGTCCGAGTTCGTGAGATGTAACTAGGCATCCGAGCTCGTTGAGTTGAGTCCGAGTTCACTTATGGATACGAATGCTCGAGCTCGTTGAGTTGAGTCCTAGTTCGCTTATGGGCGGGTTACATGATTGATTGATTACATATGTGGCACTTATGTGCAAATGATCCGTCTATCCGAGTTATATTCCGATGTGTTCAACGGGTAAAATTCTAGCGGAATGGAAGAATACTCAAGATGAAAATGATATTTTGGTAAGTGTTGTGAAATGGAAAATTTGGACAGGTATGTAATTAACCCTCGGGTTGAAACTTGATACAACAGAAATAAGGTGGTAAGATGATACACGATAGCTAGAAATGTGGTTTGTATCTTGGTGATATCATGCTATTGTTGTTGATATAATTGCTTTGTTATGTTACTTGTTATTTGCATGTGAACTTACTAAGCATTTATGCTTACTCCCTCCTTTCCATTCATTGTAGTTTTTAGCGAGCCAACTTGGATATCGGGAAGGTCGAAGAAACGCTCACACTATCCGAGGAAGAATTGGTATATTGGTTTGTATGTTTTGATGTATGGCATGTATAGCAATATACTTGTTTTGTGTAAATAATCTTGTGATATGGTTGTGGTTTGGTTGAGAAAATGCTTGATAATGATTAGTAATTGGTATGGCTAGCCTAGATAATGTTGGATGCCTTGTGAGTTTAATATGTTATATAGTTCATGAGAATTCATAAAAAGATGAAACTTGCCATAAAACAGAACACTACAGCAACAACGATGTGAGTTTGAAAAATCACCAAAAATAGTAGAAAAGGAATTAGGTGAAGAAAACGAATTAGGTAAAGGAGTTATATGTTATAAGATATTTGAGTTTTAGTGAAACAGGGCCAGAGCGATTTATGGATCCCCTGTTCCAACTTTGAAAATTCACTATAAATTGTAAAAAAATAATTAGGAGGTGTAATTTATATGCTCAGAATCATTATTGAATCTAATTTTAATAGAAATAAACGGTATAGTTATATGAATTTTTTACAGGGAGAAAAGTGGTTTGTAGTAAGTAGAGGTCAGTGCAGTCAAGTCCTAAAACAGGGGTAAATTTAACTAATAAACTCTACTAATTGGCCCAACCAAAAATTTTATAAAAACCTTAGTAGATATATATGTGAGTCTAAATTCAGGGAAAATTTACGGATCTTGATTTCGAGTTTCGTAACTCGAGATATGATTTTTTTAACGACCATGACGTAGAAAAACTGCTTATTCCGAAAATCAAAATAAATGATGTAAAGTTGTTTAAATGATAAATTATGTTCGGTAACACCTCAAGCTCGACTCCGGCGACGGTCTCGGGCGTGGGGGTGTTACATTTGGTGGTATCAGAGCAAGTTTAGTACGTTATCGGACTCACGTGTATATTATGATAGTGTGACGACTTCTGACCTTTTAAATGATTTTTTTATAGTAAATGGATCTCGATCCAACTATGGCCGATGATGTAGAAAGCAATGCACCAGCTCCGGCTGAAGGGGCGGTGCCGACTGAAAATCCACCTCCCACTATTGGTCAAGGAGGAGGAGAAAGGGGTCGAGAAGCCTTTCTCCAGATGATGAGTGCTTGGTATACTGAGTTCGTTCGTACGAACCCGAATGTACAACCTTCCCCACCTCCCCCAATTCCTCACCCTGTACCCCCGATGCCTCAGGGTGTGGATATGATGAAATTCCAAAGAACTCCAGTTGATAAAATCCGTAAGCTAGGGGCTGAAGAATTCAGAGCTAATATAGATGATGATGCCGAGAAAGCAGAGTTCTGGCTTGAGAATTCTATCCGGATATTTGATGAACTGTCTTGTACACCTGAAGAATGCTTGAAATGTGCTATATCTTTATTGAGGGATTCAGCCTACAATTGGTGGAAGACATTGATTTCGGTGGTATCGAAAGAGAGAGTAACCTGGGAATTCTTTCAAGAAGAGTTTCGGAAGAAATACATCAGTGAAAGATTTATTGATCAGAAGCGCAAGGAATTTCTTGAGCTAAAGCAAGGTAATATGACAGTCACTGAATACGAAAGAGAGTTTGTTCCATTGAGTAAATATGCCAGAGAATATGTTCCTACAGAGGCCAAGATGTTCTGACGATTTGAAAATGGGCTCAATGAAGAAATAAAGGTATTTGTTGGGATTCTTGAATTAAAAGAAATGGTGGTACTTGTCGATCGAGCTTGCAAGGCTGAAGAACTACTTAAAGAGAAGAAAAAGGTAGAATCTGAGACACGAAATTAGAAGAAAAGACCAATGAGTAATACACCCTCACAGCAACTCGAAAAATCAAGAAATATGAATCCTCGTTCCCAAGTTTCAGCTGGACAGTCATATGGGAATTTTAAGAAGCAAAATATGGGTCCTAAGTCCCAGACTACTTCAGCAGCTAGTGTAGGGAATTCGAGATTTGTTAAACCCGAGTGCCAGCGGTGTAGTAGAAATCATTTTGGTCCGTGCAGAGCAAATGAATGTTTTCGATGTGGTTCTCCAGATCATTTTATTAGAGACTGCCCAGAGAGGATTAAAAAAGAAAAATTTCAGAGTACAAAAGCAGGTGGTGCGGATTCGAGGGGAAGGTATCCAAGAAAAGCTGGGAGTGAAGCAAGCAGCAAGAATGTAGCCAGAGATGCAGCAGTTAGATCTGAAGGAAGGGCTCCGGCTAGAACTTATGCTATTAAAGCTCGTGAAGATGCTTCCTCACCAGATGTGATCACCGATATATTTTCTCTCTATGATGTTAATGTTACTGCTTTAATTGATCCCGGTTCTACTCATTCATATGTGTGCATGAAATTGGTGTCTAGCATGAATATACCTGTTGAGAATACAGAATTTATGATTAAAGTGTCAAACCCGTTAGGCAAATGTGTTATAGTTGATAAAGTATACAAGAACTGTCCTTTAATGATTCGGGGTTATTACTTTCTGGCCGACTTGATGTTGTTGCCGTTTGATGAGTTTGATGTTATTTTGGGTATGGATTGGTTGACTTTGCATGATGCTATATTAAATTGTAAACAGAAAGTTATTGAATTAAAGTATGAAAATGGTGAAACTCTGCGGGTTGAATCAGATAAATCAGAGGCATCGTCTAATGTGATTTCTTCAATGTCGGCTCAGAGATATTTGAGAAAGGGTTATGAAGCCTATTTGGCGTATGTACTGAATACAAAAGAAATTGAAAAGAAAGTGGAATCAGTGCCGATTGTATGTGAGTTTGCGGATGTATTTCTAGAGGAATTGCCGGGTTTACCTCCAGTCAGAGAAGTAGAATTTGGTATAGAGTTGATGCCGGGAACAGCTCCGATCTCGATTGCTCTGTACAGAATGGCACCGGCTGAGTTGAAAGAATTAAAGTCGCAGTTGTAAGAGTTGACCGACAAAGGCTTTGTGAGACCGAGTTTTTCGCCTTGGGGTGCTCGGTATTGTTTGTGAAAAAGAAGGATGGTTCGATGAGATTGTGTGTAGACTATCGGCAATTAAACAAAGTGACAATTAAGAACAAGTATCCGTTGCCGAGAATTGATGATTTGTTTGACCAGCTGAAAGGAGCAACATGGTTTTCAAAGATTGATTTCAGATCTGGGTACTATCAGTTGCGGGTAAAAGAGTCAGATGTGCCTAAAACTGCTTTTAGGACAAGGTATGGTCATTATGAATTTTTAGTTATGCCGTTTGGATTAACAAATGCTCCTGCCGTGTTTATGGATTTGATGAATTGAATATTTCGACCATACTTGGACAAGTTTGTTGTGGTATTTATAGATGATATTTTAATCTATTCAAATGATGAGACCGAGCATGCCGAGCATTTGAAAATAGTTTTGCAGACTTTAAGAGATAAGCAGTTATATGCTAAGTTTAGTAAAAGTGAATTTTGGCTTCGGGAAGTTGGATTTTTGGGTCATATTGTTTCAGGTGATGGTATACGGGTTGATCCCAGTAAAATTTCAACTATTGTTGATTAGAAACCACCGAAGAATGTAACCGAAGTTAGAAGTTTCTTAGGGCTAGCTGGATATTATCGACGATTTGTGAATGGATTTTCTATAATTGCTACTCCTATGACTAGATTACTCCGCAAGGATGTTAAATTTAAGTGGACGGAAGGATGTCAATAGAGTTTCGAAGAATTGAAAAAGGTATTAACAGAGGCACTAGTGTTAGTACATCCCAAGTCAGGTAAAGAATTTGTGGTATATAGTGATGCTTCTCCAAATGGTTTGGGATATGTATTGATGCAAGAAGGAAAGGTTGTGGCTTATGCTTCGAGGTAGTTAAAACCTCACGAGAGGAATTATCCGACTCATGATTTGGAATTGGCTGCGGTGGTGTTTGCTTTGAAGATTTGGCGACATTATCTATATGGAGAAAAGTGTCGAGTATATACCAACCACAAAAGTCTTAAATATTTGATGTCACAAAAAGACTTGAACTTGAGACAGCGAAGATGGTTAGAGTTATTGAAAGATTACGAGCTTGTGATTGACTACCATACAGGAAAAGCAAATGTAGTTGCTGATGCTTTGAGAAAAAAGTTGTTGTTTGCTTTGAGAGCTATGAACACTCAGTTGGAAATGCCAGATGATGGTTCTATTCTAGCCGAGTTGAAAGCAAGACCGATGTTTTTACAAGAGATTTGTGATGCTCAGAAAAGCGATGAAGACTTGCAAGCCAAAAGAAAACGATGTGAGGTTGATACAGAGTCAGATTTCAGAATTGGTTCTAATGGGTGTTTGATGTTTAAAGATTGGATTTGTGTACTGAAGAACGAGGAATTGATTCAAAAGATCCTGCAAGAAGCACATAGTGGTTGTCTCTCGATTCATCCGGGCAGTACGAAAATGTATAATGACTTGAAGAAAATGTATTGGTGGAATGGAATGAGAAGGGATATATCGGAGTTTGTGTCCAAATGCTTAATTTGTCAACAGGTGAAAGCTAAACACCAAGTGCCTTCGGGATTACTTCAGCCTATTATGGTTCCTGAATGGAAATGGGATCAAATTACTATGGATTTTGTCTCAGGGTTGCCATTGACTCCAGGAAAGAAAGATGCCATCCGGGTAATAGTTAACAGATTAACTAAGTCGGCTCATTTTATTCCGGTACGTACAGATTATTCTCTTAACAAGTTGGCTGAACTGTATGTCAGAGAAATTGTTAGACTACACGGAATACCATTGTTGATCATTTCAGATAGAGATCCGAGGTTTACCTCACGGTTTTGGCAAAAGTTGCAAGACGCGTTAGGTACAAAGTTAAATTTTAGTATTGCATTTCATCCACAAACTGATGGGCAATCAGAGAGAGTAATTCAGATTCTTGAAGACATGCTCAGATGTTGTGTATTGGAATTTCAAGGAAGTTGGGAAAGATATCTACCATTGGTGGAATTTGCTTACAATAACAATTATTAGACAAGCTTGAAGATGGCACCTTATGAAGCATTGTATGGTCGTAAGTGTCGAACGCCTTTGTATTAGGCTGAACTCAAAGAAAATCGGATCTATGGAGTTGATCTAATAAAAGAAATCGAAGAAAAAGTGAAGGTAATTCGAGATTGTTTGAAAGCTGCTTCAGATAGACAGAAATCTTATGCAGATTTGAAACAAAAAGAAATTGAGTTTCAAGTTGGTGATAAAGTATTTTTAAAGGTGTCTCCGTGGAAGAAAGTTCTTAGATTTGGACGGAAGGGCAAATTAAGTCCGCGTTTTATCGGGCCGTATGAAATAATTGAAAGAGTTGGACCGGTAGCTTATCGGATAGAATTGCCATCTGAATTGAAGAAGATTCATGATGTGTTCCATGTGTCTATGTTACCTCGGTATCGTTCGGACCCTTCACATGTGGTTTCACCGACAGAAATTGAACTAGAACCGGACATGACCTATGAAGAAGAACCGATCAAGATTTTAGCTCGAGAAGTTAAACAACTAAGGAATAAAAGTATTGCTCTTGTGAAAGTGTTGTGGCAAAAGCATGAAGTAGAAGAGGCTACATGGGAGCCTGAGGAAACTATGAGAAATCAATACCCACACCTGTTTACCGGTAAGATTTTCGAGGACGAAAATCCTTAAAGGGGGGAGAGTTGTAATATCCCGAATTAGGGCCTAATCAGAATAGTGGTTTTGTGACCACAGATCTGAGGTAGAAATAATTATTTTATAATTATTTTGAGGTTTATGATATAATTTCATGATTGTGTGAAAATTTCGTGAAGAAATTCTATGCGTAAAGTGCTTAATTTAAAATTAGGGACTAAATCGAATAAGTTACAAAACTTGCATTCTAGAAGTTTCTAGTATGAAATTGCTTTGAAATATTAATTAGGTGGTCTTAAATAGCAATTTGGCCAATTTTAAGTTCATGGACAAAATTTGGACATGGATGGAATTTTTGAAAGTTTAGTAAGGAGGGGCATTTTGGTCATTTGGATATTAACATGAAATAAAAAGGGAAAAATAACACAAAATTGATCATCTTCTTCATTACCACGAAATTTCAAGGGTTCTCCATAGCTAGGGTTTGTTTCAAGCTTCCAAGCTCTATAGTAAGTGATTCCAAGCCCCGTTTTTAATGATTTTTACGTTTTTGATATCCCGGTAGCTCAGTATAGCTTATGATAGCAATATTTTGAGTTAGGGTTCATATTTGGAAAAATACCCATAGGTGAAATTTGTGTATTTTGATGTTTTATGATAGAATATGAGGTTTTAAATTATGTTAGACAACTTGTGTTACTCGATTTTAAGTAAAAACGAGTAATACATCTTAATCGATAAAAGTACATATTGTTCATAAGTATGCGTTTTAGTGAGAATTTGAGCTTGCTAATGGTAAATAAATGATCAGCATGTCCTAAAACATAAGAATTTGAAATAAAATTTAATTTCCGAGCTTTGGGGCAAAAGTGTAAATATGTAAAAGTTTAAGAGCAAAACTGTAATTTTGCCAAAATTTGAATTTAGGACTATTTTGATAAATGTGAGTATTAAATAAGTTAAATGTGTTATTTTAGATCAAGAAAGACGTGGAATCAACCTTGATCGAGGAAAAGAAAAGATTGTGGACTAAATTGCAAAATTACTATATTTTGTACCGAGGTAAGTTCATGTGTACATAATGTAACATGATTGCTATTTTAAGTGATTTAATGCTATTTATACGATATGATACTTGTTATTATGAATATTATGCTTTGTGAAATATTATGTATTGGTATGAAAAGTATGCGATTAAATTGATAAGTATGAGATGCAAGCAACGTATTGGTTCCGATATTCCGAGGAGAACGACGGGGAAATGTGTGATTGAGGATAACCCGTTTGAACCTTGGGAATAGATTAGGATACAAGTGACATGTCAGCAGGATGCTTGGGCATCCGAACTCGTTGAGTTGAGTCCAAGTTCACTTATGGATGCAAATGTCCGAACTCGTTGAGTTGAGTCCGAGTTCGTGAGATGTAACTAGGCATCCGAGCTCGTTGAGTTGAGTCTGAGTTCACTTATGGATGCGAACGCCCGAGCTCATTGAGTTGAGTCCGAGTTCGCTTATGGGCGGGTTACATGATTGATTGATTACATATGTGGCACTTATGTGCAAATGATCCGTGTATCCGAGTTATATTCCGATGTCTTCAACGGGTAAAATTCAAGCAGAATGGAAGAATACTCAAGATGAAAATGATATTTTGGTAAGTGTTGTGAAATGGAAAATTTGGACAGGTATGTATTTAACCCTCGGGTTGAAACTTGATACAACAGAAATAAGGTGGTAAGATGATACACGATAGCTAGAAATGTGGTTTGTATCTTGGTGATATCATGCTATTGTTGTTGATATAATTGCTTTGTTATGTTACTTGTTATTTGCATGTGAACTTACTAAGCATTTATGCTTACTCCCTCCTTTCCATTCATTGTAGTTTTTAGCGAGCCAACTTGGATACCGGGAAGGTCGAAGAAACGCTCACACTATCCGAGGAAGAATTGGTATATTGGTTTGTATGTTTTGATGTATGGCATGTATAGCAATATACTTGTTTTGTGTAAATAATCTTGTGATATGGTTGTGGTTTGGTTGAGAAAATGCTTGATAATGATTAGTAATTGGTATGGCTAGCCTAGATAATGTTGGATGCCTTGTGAGTTTAATATGTTATATAGTTCATGAGAATTCATAAAAAGATGAAACTTGCCATAAAACAGAACACTACAGCAACAATGATGTGAGTTTGAAAAATCACCAAAAATATTAGAAAATGAATTAGGTGAAGAATTAACTATGAAATTGAAGCTTATTGTGTCTACTTTCAAATGGAGAAGTGAAATAGGTAAAGGAGTTATATGTTATAAGATATTTCAGTTTTAGTGAAACAGGTCCAAAGCGATTTCTAGATCCCCTGTTCCAATTTTGAAAATTCACTATAAATTGTACAAAAATAATTAGGAGGTGTAATTTATATGCTCAGAATTCTTATTTAATCTAATTTTAATATAAATAAATGGTATAGTTACATGAATTTTTTACAAGGAGAAAAGTTGTTCGTAGTAAGTAGAGGTCAGTGCAGTCAAGTCCTGAAACAGGGGTAAATTTAACTAATAAACTGTACTAATTGGCCCAACCAAAAATTTTATAAAAACCTTAGTAGATATATATGTGAGTCTAAATTCAGGAAAAATTTACAGATCTTGATTTCGAGTTTCGTAACTCGAGATATGATTTTTTTAGCGAGCATGACGCAGAAAAACTGCTTATTCCGAAAATCAAAATAAATGATGTAAAGTTGTTTAAATGATAAATTATGTTCGGTAACACCTCAAGCTCGACTCCGGTGATGGTCTCGAGCGTAGGGGTGCTACATCTTGATACCTTGAGTAGACTATGATACACAAATAAGCCTGACATCTCATATCAACTTATTTGAGCATGGCCATGCATTTCTAGTCCCACTCAATCAAGTGGCCTAAGATATTACTCCCATTATGTTGGAGGGACTTATCCTATACTGATCAACCATATCCCTCTACATAGATTGTGGTATATCCAACATCAGCCTTTATAGAACAACCAGTTACGGTGTACATTTGACTGTATCAAAATATAGAACTCACGATGTTGGGATAATGATGATCTCAAGTTTGAGGATCATATACATATTAATCACTATGAGTAATGTTGTGACAATTACATAATAATCCAAGAAACATACTCATAGCGGGTCAGTCCAATATGTTGTTCTCTAACACACATATTCATGCGTTGATTTTGACACTACATATCAATGACGACTCTTTATCATCAATCAACTACATGTTAGTCTTAATGCATTATTGTTGTCCTAGTCAACAATAATACTTGACTAAGGACCTTTTAACAATAATCATATTATTCTTTGGACATTATTATAAAACAATTTATTTATACACACAGAAAAGAAACTGAAATGATAATGGCAACACCTTATATTAATAAACATGGTAAATCAAGTATGTTATTACAACCATCTCATGATTGATCTTTGGGCATACTCTTACACTCTCCTCCTACATTGTGTTGCAATTAGATCTACAAGAGAGTTACGATTGGGGCTTGAGACTGTTGCTAGATTCAAAAGATCGGTAAGTGAATTGGGTAAGTATGTCTCGATATAGATTTTGGATTTTCTTTGAGTAAAGATTCAATTAGGGAAGTTATCACTCTTTTAACTTTCATGTGTTGGATTGGCTCTATCCATGATCATAGGTACTTAGATCTATTGTCGCTCGATCCATCCGGGAGGGAAGCATTGGACTTAAGTGATCTCAAACAATCTAGATCTGTGAACTAGGTTTCGACAAAGGTAAGGGGTGGTGTTATTTGAGTAGTTGCCGAATGTGTAAGTCAATATGGTGTTAATTTCCAATTGAGTTATGGTTTAACGTGTAATTAATTTCTTTAGGATATTCATTCGTAGGAGCATCTGACGTTAATCATAAACAAGTGTGTAATCAACACCCTCTAGTAGACTAGATCGGCAAAAGCTGAAAAGCCGAAATGTCGAAATGTCCGCATTGTAACACCCTGAATTTTGGGCCTAGAAGTATTGGGCCTGGAGTCTAGGTTCGGGTAGAAGACTGCTTGAATAATTTAAATGTTTTAATAATAAAAAAATTATTATTAATTTCATGTTTAGTTTAGTATTTAAGTGAATTAGGCTCTAGCAAAAATTTTAATTTTTGCTTCCTTAGGGAGATCCAGGCATTAGGCTTTATAAATAAGTTAGGTTAAAATTGGGCACAAAGGAAGTGCCTGGCCCAGTGGCTAGATGCGTTAGGCAGCAGGTAGGGAGGCTAGGGTTCAATTCCCAGCGTGCGCAAATATTGGTTGTTTTTTTTAAAACAACCTGGGCTGTCGCAAGGAGGCCTTATAATTACATCAGGAGGAAAGATGTCACAAATCAAGCGAGCGGCGTGGTGGTAAGGCACGGGTAGTGTAGCTGGAGGGATTTGGAGTGGCCACATGAACTGCAGTTGGTTATTTTCTTAAGTTATTTTATTTTCAGTATTTTACTTAAATTATTTTCTTTTCGGGTTTTGTTTTGTAATAAGGTCACTTCTAAGTATTTTTTTATTTTGGTTTTTATATATTTATTTATAACTTGCTTAAAATGGATAGATTAAGGCTGCGCAGGTTTTTATTTAAAATTAATCAACGATTTCAAAAAAATAACACATGTATCAAATGGATAACTTAACATTAAACAAAATCCTTAAACGAAATAAACTCTGAACTGGTAGTGGATAGGACCTTCACAAATTAAATAACTTGCCAACTTTTCAAACTCTTAACAACGATTTTGGCAAACTCACCTTTAATGAATTATGCAAAGAATATGATCTATATCCTCGTTGATGTGACACACCAGACTTGGCTATAATGTCTGGGCCGGGTTTGGGGTGTTACGGGCATTTCGAGGGCTTGCGAGCGTGCGAGCGCTTGTGGGTTGGTTTGAAACTGTGAAGTTTGTATTTACGAATGGTAAGACTGTTGTGCGTGTTTTTGTGCATTTGGGTGGTTTGGGCCTCGATGGGCCGAATTTGGGTATAATGGGCTTACGGGCCCATATGGGTGGAATCATGCAGTAAGTATTTTCTGGTAAACTGGATATTAGATCTGCTAAAATATGTCTAAAATTTGGACTTAGTGGACCACAGTAGCTTGTGGGCTTCGTCGGGCCTATTAGGGGTTTTAGGGCCCGATGGCATTGTATAAATGAAATGGGCTATCTGAGTCGCTCGGGCGATGTTAGATCTGTTAGTAGACTGTAATAAGCATAAAACCTTAAAACCTAGCAAAAATTACCGACATGGTGTGTTGGCTTGGCCATGATATCTGTTTGAGCAGCTCTACTGCGATTGTGGTGTGTAGGGCTGGGTGGGTTGAGTTATTCCCCACATGGTGTGTAGGGCTGGTACAGGTGGTGTGTAGGGCTGGATTGGGCTTGGGCTTGCATACATGCATGTATTATCATAATCTGATCTGGTTCTGTAATGTGCCTAAGGCCTACACTATTTCTGAATAGGGCCAAGGCCCAGTTTAATCTGTTTCTTAATATGGCTTCGGCCCAGTCTATGCTTGAACTGATCTCTGACACTGGTTGGGTTAGCTTACACACTGAGTTTTCACAAACTCACCCTCATTTCTTCATCCTTGCAGGAAATCCCCAACCATAGAGGACTTGGAGCTGTGAGGGATTTGAGGTGACCACGTGATTCTCTCTTTTGCTGGATTTTACTTTGTTTATAGTTTATTTCCTTTTCTCAAATTTGGGTTTTCAAGTTGGAATAAGGCTGCTCAATATTTTATTTTGTTTTTTATTATTCATTACTTGTTTAAAAAAATAGAATAGTTTGCGTGGGTTTTTATTTCAAACTTAACAAACATTTTCAAAACATACATTACGTGACAAATGGGTAACTTAATAACGATGACTCACCAACAAGATCTTTTAAAAGTGAACGTTAATTGGTAGTGGATAGGGTTTTTATAAACTAAATAAGTTTCTTATTTGCAAAAAGGTGTAATACAGTTTTGCTAAAGTCAACATAACGATTATTAAAAGAAGATCGAAGCGTAATAAATTGTCCATGTGACACACCAGATCTAGCCATAATGTCTAAACCGGGTTTGGGGTGTTATAGATGGGTAGGATGTTTGTATATCTGGTTGCTCTAATTTTGTGCTATTATTGTATTGGGCTCAGGCCCAAGATGACTTGTGTTGCATGATATTTATATTGTTGCCAAAGGTTGTACACGCTAAGTTTTCAAAAACTCACTCCTTCCTTTATTTTATTTTTCTCAAGTGAACCTCAGTAGGTAGTTCGACGGATGCAGGGACTTAAAGGTGGCCAACTAGCAAGTCGATTTAAACTTGTTTTATTTTTCTTCTTTTAAAAGAAATCTCTAGTATTTTGATTATCTTAGTCCGGATTGTAATAAGGCCTTCCCTCTAGTTATTATTTCATTATTGGTTACTAAACTTTATATATATTTGACATGGAACGTGGATTTAGTTATTTCAAACACCTTTCAAGTTTTTCTGAGATCAATTATTGTGTTTTGAAAAAGCTTCCGCAGTTAAAGAGAATTTTTCCAAAGTAACTATTAACATGTAGCCAAGCAATAGCTTTTGAATACACCTCGTTCTAGAAACGAATATAAACTGAGATATTACTTGAAATTTCTTTTAGAAGGGTTTTTAATGAAAACAAGGTTTTCGATAAAATACTTCAATGTGACACGCTAGCTTCGGCCTTAACGTTCGGGCCGGGTTTGGGGTGTTACATAAAGTTCCTTGACAATTTCTTGCAGATTTTGAGACACAATATTTCTCATCAAGGAAGAATATTCGTCATCTTCGAAATCAGGTAATTCAAAGAATTCATTCATAGTGTTTGAGATTATTGGTACCTTGATTCCTCGAATAGAGACTTCCATCAATTTGCTTGATGTCAAATTTCGCATAAAATTCACGAACTAACTACTCATCTACACTAGGTCTTTTCTCACAAAATAACTCTAATTGAGAGCCTCAACAATTTGTCAAATGTACACTATGGAATCAATATAGTTGCTTGCTTTCAACGTAAGGCCTTTTCTTGGGTGCATTTGTTGATTCTTGAAAACACATTCGCTTATTCACAATGGAATTTGTTTTGTGATTCGTCAATTTGGACAGAGGCACGAGTTCTCTTGCGAGGCATGATTAACCTGAACATAAAATGGAAACAAATATTTTCTCAATAATTTAATTAGTATAAAATATTAATAATTCAATAAATTAAAAAAAATTAAATAATTAAATAAAATTGAAATTTAGGAGAAAAATTCATCTTACCACATTTATATAAAATTAAGAACTCAAAAAAAAAATAAATATAAAGCAAAAGAGGTCGGTTTAGGGATGGTTGTAGGGTGTATTGATGGTGTGGTATGATACGTAAGGGTCTTAATGCGAGTAGTAAGGCAGCAACGACACGCAAGGGAGCAGCGGTGCGCTAGACGTGGCTTGGCATGATGGAGATAGCAGCAATGTGTGAATCCTTGCATGAGCATTGGGCATGCTTATGCTTTGTGGATGCGGGAGAGTCGGCAATCGGTAGGTGCGTTGAGCAAGCCTGGCGAGCTACTAGGCACACCAGTTAGTGCATAGGCTAGAGCTTGAAGCACCAACTGATGTGCATTGGGGCTACTGGCCAACTAGGGCTGCTGGGCGGTGCTATTGCTGGCGGTTATTGGATGCCAGGATTTATGGTGGAATAGGTGAATGAATGTTGGTTTGATGAGTGATGAATGATGGAAAAGGTTGGTGGAATTTATATGGAAAAGGTAGGAGTTTAATTAGAATTCTTAGAACAATTTAATAATTACAATATTCTAAGTTCTAATTCTACATAGAGTTAACAAGAATTAATAATTAATATAATGCATATTAATTATTATTTGCTATTAATGTATTAAAAAACTATAAAATATGATCAAATTTAAACTAATCCTAATTCTATGCAAAGTTGATATTAATTAGTATATATGATAATAAATATAATTATATACTAGTTATTGTAATCTTCTTTATTAAATTAAATTAAAAACATTTATTCTAGATGCCTTTGAAAATATTGACAAAAAGAGACATTTAATTTTTTTTAATATTTAGAAAAAGAGCAACCAAAATTTGAAAATAGTTTAATTAAGAACCTAGACTTAAAGAAAATTTGAAATTGAGTTGCAATTAAAACTTGGATTAAGATTGACCGTTTTATTTGAAAAACTAAAAATTTATTTTGCCATTTAGGGAATAATTTCTTAGAAATTATGTTAACATCAATTCCCAGGAAAGGTTGGAGGGGTTACAAACGGTCCCGCTTAAGTTCCAATCTCCTAGACGGAATTTATTTAAAGATACTAATCCCAAAAATATACCATAAATCATTATTTAAAAAGAAAAACTGTAACACCCCAAAACCCCTTCCCGTCGCCGGATGGTTAAGTGGCATTACCTGACATTCACAAACTGATTCAACAATTATACACAACCATTTCTCTTCATGGTGAGATATCATGACTTGGCCAATTTTGACGATTTAACAAATAGGCCAATTATACAAGTAAATACATAATATTTAATCTTACTAAAACTCAAAACAAATCATACACTTGTAAATCATTCATGAACCGCTTTGCATACATTGAGAAATTTCTCTTAGCCGAAATGCCATGCTTCAAAAATTCATATTTCCTAATCCAACCTAATGGATTTCAAACAAACTTTATTAAACCCATAAGGGCTTGCCGAAAGGTCACACTCAATCCTACATTTGATTATTCGTTTATTATAAACACATTCATGACATATGTGTCTCTCAAACATAGATATTAATATATATAACATACATCAAGACTAGTTTACCAAAATGCATAATTTAAGCTTACACTAACATATAATATAACAAAGTTTAAAACCAGGAATATGGATGGAAGGTATTCGGTAAGCCATTTTCGCATGGCTAACTTAGTTACAGCATCAAAATCATATTTGTTTAATAGCAAAATATTAAACCTATACATGCCATTTTGAAGGTTTAGCTACAAAATACTGACAGATGTTGTGATAGTGGAGATGACTTCAATTCTGGAACTCCCAAGACCGTAGCTAACGAACGTGATCTATAAAACAGAAAGTAAAGGCAACAGAGTAAGCAATCATTTGCTTAGTAAGTTTTCAGTAACAAAAATCACTTCAGAAGAAATGTTGTAGTAATATCTATACTAGTTCAATTCATTCTTTGGCCAAAATAGAATACAGTTAAAACACTACTTATACCATTCATAATCACAACGGATAGATCAATAAATTCACATAACTTCAATTCTATAGCCGAATACAACCATTTCATTTTCCATGCCAATCATGTATATACATATATCTTTTTTCTTTTATGAAGTTGAACTCTTAACGAAAATAGGACTCGTATATCAAATATCGGATCGTAAACATTCAATTGATTCTAAGTAATGGTTTAAGTATCCCTACCGGATTTCGAAATCAAAATTTGAAGGAAACCAAAATCTCCACGAGAGTAGAATGCATACCTGGTTATTTTATAGTAGGATGCACATTTATGTAAAATAAGTCGCATTTATTATATGATATGTTGTTCGATTGCCTACGAGATTTTAAACTAGTTATGGAACATCCACAGATGGTCTTCGGGACCAAGCCCGGTTCTTAACTCTGGCTCGAAGCCCTTCGAGTCTAAGCTCGGATCTTAACCATGGCTCAAAGCCCTTCGAGTCTATGCTCAGATCTCAACACTGGCTCAAAGCCCTTCGAGTCTAAGCTTGGATATTAACACTGGCTCAAAGCCTTTCGAGTCTAAGCTCGGATCTTAACCTTGGCTCAAAGCCCTTCGAGTCTATGCTTGGATCACAACACGATTAAACATTAGCACATACATATATCATAACACTTTTAGATATCATTCCTGATATTCAATTACAATTACGGCATGTTTACCAATACGTATCATTCAGTTCACTAGTTATCTCCAAAAAGAACACAAATTTCGGTTCAAGATATAACTAAATTCAAAATTAACATGCGGCTTCTAGTATTTGCTCAGATTATCTTTCCACAACATCATTCGGATATAACCCTTAAATCAAAATTTGTACATTATGCATATGTTTTACGATTCCATCATGTCATGAACTAAAGTTCGTTACTCAAGAACTTACCTCGTATCTTTCTGAGTGATTACGAGTCGGCTATTCCATCACTTTGGCCTTCCCCTTATCCGAAGTTGTCCCTCGATGCTCTTGAGCTTAAAGTACAAAATTTCCCTCATCAAAATCCCATTATAAAGGCTCATAGCCAAGTGATCCATACAGTTAACAATTCACACACACATACTAATTATAAACATATGACATATATTCCACTTGACTTCTTCCTACAACCATATTCGGCAAAGTACATATATTTGTACAAATGCTTTAACATCTAAATTCCGACCAAATCAATACATTTATACCAAGGCCGCATACACATAAATATTTTTATGCAAAATGTACAAACGGTCACACATATAAGTATATACATATACTCATTCGTTTCATATTAAAATTAAATCACACACATCTCTTAGTCACAAAACCTATCAGGGTTCCATTTCTACTTTCCAACATTCATACGGTAAGATGGTATTTACTATCATTCTTCCATTTCGTAATAACCTTTCTTTGATATAAACATACATGGTAATGATATAACCAAAATTTATTATAATTATACTAACATTTCTAACCTTAGCTTACAGTTTATGCTAGGCAACCATCTAGACCGAATGTCCCTTTAATGATACAAATGGCACTACACAAATCAAAATCATATGTACCTATTTTGAACCTCCTCTTATCAAATAGAACACACTTGTTACACATTTCAACTCTAGGTTCACAATCGGCAATATGGACATGTCCTAGCACATTAACCGATTCCCAAATTATCATGTAATCCACCTATTTGCGCATTCAACTAACATAACCTCACTCATCCTCTATGTCCTACTTAAGCATGAAAACAACAACCATTTCAAAGTTCTTGTTCATGACCGAAAGCAAATATCAATACCAACTTAAAAATCCATACATGGGCTATGTTAAGAACCTAAAGATCAACCAAATATCACAAAATTACAAGAAACAACATCCAAAACATACCTTAATTTAAGCATATGCTAGCCGAATGCTTTTGTTCTTTATTTCCTTTTCTTTCCTTTTGTGAAATCGGCAAAACAAGAGAATGGTGCCTTGTTCTTTTCACCAAAATTTATTATTATTATAACTATTTTATGATATCATTTTATTTAACAAAATACCTTTGTTATTTCTTATTTAAAGTATGCATAATTGGACAAAATACATGTATAATATACACTTTCTAATCATCACGTCACATGGCCGGCCACTTCATGGAGAAAACGGCAAATTGACATGCAAGCCCATTTGTTCACTACAATCCACAAATAAATCCCTTGAATTTGGCCTCTTATGTTTTTAATTTAGCTCATATGAGTCCTTTCCAACAATTTCACATACAATTGGCATTTTCAAACATTCAAAAATTCACACATAAGCTTATCACATAATTTAAACATAGAATATTATACTCAATTATTTTTATGACTCGATTTAGCGGTTTCGAAACCACTTCCCGACTAGGGTCGAAATGGGCTATCACAACTCTCCCCCCTTTAGGGATTTTCGTCCCTAGAAATCTTACCAGAAAATAGGTTTGGGTATCGGTCTTTCATAGCATTCTCGGATTCCCAAGTAGCGTCTTCGATCCCGTGCTTGAGCAACAGCACTTTTACTAACGGAACCTTTTTATTTCGTAATTCTTTAACTTCTCGAGCTAAAATACAGATAGGTTCTTCTTCATAACTCAAATCAGGCTGAATTTCAACTTTCGACAGATTTATCACATGCGAAGGATCGGATCTATAGCGACGGAGCATCGAAACGTGAAAAACGTTGTGGATCTTTTCAAGTTTAGGGGGCAGAGTTAATCGATAAGCAACCAGCCCAATACGTTCTGAAATTTCATACGGTCCAATGAATCTCCGACTCAACTTGCCTTTACGGCCAAAATGGAGTATCTTTTTCCACGGTGAGACTTTCAGAAACACTTTATCACCGACCCAGTACTCGATATTTTTACGCTTCCGATCTGCATACGATTTCTGACGATCGGATGCTGCTTTCAAAATGTCACGAATCGTTTTCACTTTCTGCTCAGCCTCTTTAATCAAGTCTACTCCGAAAATCTTATTCTCACTAAGTTCGGTCCAAAACAAAGGTGTACGGCACACTCGACCGTAAAGAGCTTCGTAGGGCGCCATTTGAATACTCGATTGAAAACTATTATTATACGCGAATTTAATCAGGGGTAAATATTTCTCCCACGAGCCACTAAACTCGAGAATGCAACATCTCAACATGTCCTCGAGTATTTGAATAACCCATTCGGATTGACCGTCAGTCTGCGGATGGAAAGCGGTGCTGAAATGAAGTTTAGTTCCCAATGCCTCGTGTAATTTCTTCCAGAATCGCGAAGTAAAGCGAGGATCTCGGTCTGAAACAATAGAAGTCGGCACTTCGTACAAACGTACAATCTGGGAAATGTATAATTTTGCTAACTTATCAAGTGAAAAGTCTGTACGAATCGGGATGAAATGAGCTGATTTGGTTAGTCTGTCAATAATAACCCAAATAGAATCCTTTTTACTCGGCGTTAGCGGTAAACCAGACACAAAATCCATCGTAACTCAATCCCAATTCCACTCGGGTATCAAAATCGGCTGAAGTAATCCCGAAGGCATCTGAGGTTCCGCTTTTACTTGCTGACATATCAGACACTTAGATACGAAAGCAGAGATGTCCCGTTTCATACCGTGCCACCAATATTGACGTTTCAAGTCGTTATACATTTTAGTGCCGCCCGGATGTATAGACATTCGGCTATTATGAGCCTCATACAAGATAGTCGAAATGAGCTCTGAATTTCTTAGAACACACACACGATCCCTAAACCTCAAACAGTCATTATTATCGACCTGAAACTCTGAATTTATACTTGAACCACACTGAACTCGTTTAGCAACTAAATCGTCATCGACTTTCTGAGCTTCACGAATCTGTTGAAGCATCACGAGTCTTGCTTCCAGTTCGGCAATCAACACATCATCTGCCAACATCCTTAGTTTCACGTTCATTGCTCGCAGGGAAAATAGGGATTTTCGGCTAAGAGCGTCTGCAACCACATTAGCTTTTCCCGGATGGTAATCAATAATAAGTGCATAGTCTTTTAGCAATTCTAGCCACCGTCTTTGCCTCAAATTCAAATCTCTTTGAGTCATCAGATATTTGAGACTTTTGTGATCGGAGAATATGTGACATTTCTCACCGAACAGATAGTGTCGCCAAATCTTCAGGGCAAAAACGATGGCGGCCAATTCAAGATCATGAGTCAGATAATTCCGCTTGTGAGGCTTCAACTGCCTCGAAGCATAAGCGACAACTCGACCCTCTTGTATCAAAACGCAGCCTAAACTGTTTAGACTTGCATCATATAATGCTACAAACTCTTTGCCGGATTCTGGCTGAACTAACACTGGAGCTTCCGTCAGGAGGGTTTTCAGCTGGTCGAAACTTTGCTGACATTTATCAAACCACTCGAACTTGACATCTTTTTGTAGCAGTCTCGTCAATGGTACCGCAGTCACCGAGAAACCTTTGACGAATCGTCGGTAATAACCGGCAAGTCCTAGAAAGCTTCGAACTTCGGAAACATTTCTAGGGGGTTTCCAGTCGAGAATAGCTGAAATTTTGTTCGGATCAACTCGAATACTCGAAGCAGACACTATGTGTCCCAAGAAACTGACCTCATGCAACCAGAATTCGCACTTACTGAATTTCGCATACAACTGATTTTCACGCAAAGTCTGAAGTACAAGTCTCAAATGTTTGGCATGCTAAATCTCATCGCGAGAGTAAATCAAAATATCATCGATGAATACTACTACAAAACGGTCCAAAAACGGCCTAAACACCCAGTTCATCAAATCCATGAAAATCGCAGGGGCATTAGTGAGCCCAAACGGCATCACTAAGAATTCGTAGTGTCCGTATCTCATTTTGAATGCTGTCTTCGGCACGTCGGAATCTCTAACTCTCAACTGATAATAGCCGGATCGCAGGTCAATCTTTGAAAACACTGAAGCTACTTTCAACTGAACAAACAAGTCATCAATTCGGGGCAACGGATACTTATTCTTTACAGTGGCTTTATTCAGCTATCGATAGTGGATGCACATTCTTATAGTCCCGTCTTTCTTTTTCACAAATAGAACCGGCGCACCCCAGGGTGAGAAACTCGGTCGCGCAAAACCTCTGTTTGTCAATTTCTGCAGCTGAGATTTCAATTCTTTTAACTTGGTAGGTGCCATACGGTACGGAGTAATCAAAATTGGAGTCGTACCCAGAACTAACTCTATACCAAACTCGACCTCCCTCACAGGCGGCAATCCCAGCAATTCTTCTGGAAACACATCCGAAAACTCACAAGCTATAGGTACAGTCTCAAGTTCTCGTTTGGAAACTTTGTTGTCTAGCACATAGGCTAGATACGCTTCATAACCTTTCTTCACATATCTCTGAGCTGATAGGGTCGTGATTACGGTAGGTAGCCCGTTTAAATCAGTAGATCAATTCGAATTATTTCATTATTCAAACATCACAGATCAATAGTCTTCCGCTTACAATTTACTACTGTATCGTGTACAGTCAACCAATCCATTCCAAGGATAACGTCAAATTCATCGAAGGGTAAAAGCATCAAATCGGCCGAAAAATAGAAATCTCGAACCATTAGGGGACATTTCTTGCATACCTTATCAACCAGAACACATCAACCCAAAGGGTTCGACACTCAAACTACGAACTCAGTAGACTCAACAGGAAGAGTCTTACTGGAAGCTAAGGTTTCACACACATATGAATGAGTCGAACCAGGATCAATCAGAGCGATAACATTAGTGTTAAAAAGAGTAAAAGTACCGATAATGACATCTAAGGAAGAAGCCTCCTCTCGGGCTCGAATAGCATATGCTCTAGCTAGTGTACGAGCCTCGGATCTGATTGCAGTGTCTCTAGTCCCTCTCTGACTACCACTAGTATTTCCCCCTTGCCGCGATGGTCTACCTCGTGCAGCCGTGCCACTAGGTCTCTGACTTGGATCGGGAGTGCGTTCATCAACTTTCGGACAATCTTTAATAAAATGATCGGTAGATTTGCATCGGAAGCAGGAGCGGTCATGATGTCTACAGCTCCCCGGGTGCCATTTATCACAGTGCTTACACTCGGATCTATCCCGATGTTCATTGCCAACACTAGCAATAGAAGTAGCTCGCAAACTCACCGGGGGTCGATGATGATCACGTCTAGAAAAACCCGAAGTATACTTGGATCTGCCCAAATTATCTCTAATCTTTTTGGACGATTGCTAAACAGATTTTCCCACAGATCGCTTACGGAATTCTCTAGCTCCTTCCTTGACTTTTCTTTTCTCATTACTGAGCTCTTCGGCTTTGCAAGCTCGCTTGACTAGCACGACAAATTCTTTAATTTCCAGAATTCCTACTAGCAGTCTGATTTCTTCGTTTAACCTATCCTCGAAACGCTTACACATAATAGCCTCGGAGGATACACATTCGCGAGCATAACGGCTGAGACGCACGAATTCTCTCTCGTATTTGGTTACTGACATCGGACCTTGTTTAAGCTCAAGAAATTCTTTCCGTTTTTATCGATGAATCTCTGACTGATATATTTCTTGCGGAACTCGGTTTGGAAAAACTCCCAGGTGACTCGCTCTTTCAAAACAACAGAAACTAAAGTATTCCACCAGTAGTAGGCAGCGTCGCGTAACAGAGATACCGCACATTTCAGACACTCCTCGGGTGTGCAGGACAGTTCATCAAACACTCGAATGGTATTATCGAGCCAAAACTCAGCCCGCTCAGCATCATCACTAGGAGTACCCGGAACTCATTGGCACCATATTTTCTTATCTTGTCGACCAGGGGCCTACTCGATCTCACCAGATCGGTCATAGGAAGGGCCACATACGTTGGAAGCGCAGTATTCGGGGGCGGGGGTTGCGGAACAGCCAGATTTGATCTGAGGAATTGAGCGAACCAATCGCTCATCATCGTATAAAAGACTTGTCTTGTGTCATCATCTTGATGATTGACATTTGGTTGAGATTATTTGGCGCTGTCCCTTGCGCGAAAGCAGGCGCTACACTCTCAACATCGTCCGCTACGGCTCGATTGGGTTTGGGATCCATTTCTATACCAAAAATCACAATTCAGATATCAGAAGTCATCTCACTATCATATTAACATCAAATGGCATGTATAGCTAGACTCATACTCATTACGGTAGTCCAAGAATCGACTAAATTGTGGCTCTGATACCAATAAAATGTACCACACCAAAACCACTTCCCGTCGCCAGATGGTTAAGTGGCATTACCCAACATTCACAAACTGATTCAACAATTATACAAAACCATTTCTCTTCATGGTGAGATATCATGACTTGGCCAATTTTGACGATTTAACAAATAGGCCGATTATACAAGTAAATACATGATATTTAATCTTACTAAAACTCAAAACAAATCATACACTTGTAAATCATTCATGAACCGCTTTGCATACATTGAGAAATTTCTCTTAGCTGAAATGCCATGCTTCAAAAATTCATATTTCCTAATCCAACCTAATGGATTTCAAAAAAACTTTATTAAACCTATAAGGGCTTGCCGAAAGGTCACACTCAATCCTACATTTGAACATTCGTTTATTATAAACACATTCATGACATATGTGTCTCTCAAACATAGATATTAATATATATAACATACATCAAGACTAGTTTACCAAAATGCATAATTTAAGCTTACACTAACATATAATATAACAAAGTTTAAAACCAGGAATATGGATGGAAGGTATTCGGTAAGCCATTTCGCATGGCTAACTTAGTTACAGCATCAAAATCATATTTGTTTAACAGTAAAATATTAAACCTATACATGCCATTTTGAAGGTTTAGTTACAAAATACTGACAGATGTTGTGATAGTGGAGATGACTTCAATTCTGGAACTCTCGAGACCGTAGCTAATGAACGTGATCTATAAAACAGAAAGTAAAGGCAACAGAGTAAGCAATCGTTTGCTTAGTAAGTTTTGAGTAACAAAAATCACTTCAGAAGAAATGTCGTAGTAATATCTATACTAGTTCAATTCATTCTTTGGCCAAAATAGAATATAGTTAAAACACTGCTTATACCATTCATAATCACAACGGATAGATCAATAAATTCATATAACTTCAATTCTATAGCCGAATACAACCATTTCATTTTCCATGCCAATCATGTATATACATATATCTTTTTTCTTTTATGAAGTTGAACTCTTAACGAAAATAGGACTCGTATATCAAATATCGGATCGTAAACATTCAATTGATTCTAAGTAATGGTTTAAGTATCCCTACCGGATTTCGAAATCAAAATTCAAAGGAAATCAAAATCTCCACGAGAGTAGAATGCATACCTGGTTATTTTATAGTAGGATGTACATTTATTTAAAATAGGTCGCATTATATGATATGTTGTTCGATTGCCTACGAGATTTTAAAACAGTTATGGAACATCTACAGATGGTCTTCGGGACCAAGCCCGGTTCTTAACTCTGGCTCGAAGCCCTTCGAGTCTAAGCTCGGATCTTAACCATGGCTCAAAGCCCTTCGAGTCTATGCTCGGATCTCAACACCGGCTCAAAGCCCTTCAAGTCTAAGCTCGGATCTTAACACTGGCTCAAAGCCCTTCGAGTCTAAGCTCAGATCTTAACCCTGGCTCAAAGCCCTCCGAGTCTATGCTTGGATCTCAACACGATTAAACATTAGCACATACATATATCATAACACTTTTAGATATCATTCCTGATATTCAATTACAATTACGGCATGTTTACCAATTCGTATCATTCGGTTCACTAGTTATCTCCAAAAAGAACACAAATTTCGGTTCAAGATATAACTAAATTCAAAATTAACATGCGGCTTCCAGTATTTGCTCAGATTATCTTTCCACAACATTATTCAGATATAACCCTTAAATCAAAATTTGTACATTATGCATATGTTTTACGATTCCATCATGTCATGAACTAAAGTTCGTTACTCAAGAACTTACCTCGTATCTTTCTGAGTGATTACGGGTTGGCTATTCTGTCATTTTGGCCTTCCCCTTATCCGAAGTTGTCCCTCGATGCTCTTGAGCTTAAAGTACAAAATTTCCCTCATCAAAATCCCATTATAAAGGTTCATAGCCGAGTGATCCATAAAGTTAACAATTCACACACATATACATATGACATATATTCCACTTGACTTCTTCCTACAACCACATTTGGCAAAGTACATATATTTGTACAAATGCTTTAACATCTAAATTCCGACCAAATCAATGCATTTATACCAAGGCCACATACACATAAATATTTTTATGCAAAATGTACAAACGGTCACACATATAAGTATATACATATACTCATTCGTTTCATCTTAAAATTAAATCACACACATCTCTTAGCCACAAAACCTATCAAGGTTCCATTTCTACTTTCCAACATTCATACGGCAAGATGGTATTTACTATCATTCTTCCATTTCGTAATAACCTTTCTTTGATATAAACATACATGATAATGATATAACCAAAATTTATTATAATTATACTAACATTTCTAACCTTAGCTTACGGTTTATGCTAGGCAACCATCAAGACCAAATGTCCCTTTAATGATACAAATGGCACTACACAAATCAAAATCATATGTACCTATTTCGAACCTCCTCTTATCAAATAGAACACACTTGTTACACATTTCAAATCTAGGTTCACAATCGGCAATATGGACATGTCCTAGCACATTAATCGATTCCCAAATTATCATATAATCCACCTATTTGCACATTCAACTAACATAACCTCACTCATCCTCCATTTCCTACTTAAGCATGAAAACAACAACCATTTCAAAGTTCTTGTTCATGACCGAAAGCAAATATCAATACCAACTTAAAAATCCATACATGGGCTATGTTAAGAACCTAAAGATCAACCAAATATCACAAAATTACAAGAAACAACATCCAAAACATACCTTAATTTAAGCATATGCCAGCCGAATGCTTTTGTTCTTTATTTCCTTTTCTTTCCTTTTGTGAAATCGGCAAAACAAGAGAATGGTGCCTTGTTCTTTTCACCAAAATTTATTATTATTATAACTATTTTATGATATCATTTTATTTAACAAAATACCTTTGTTATTTCTTATTTAAAGTATGCATAATTGGACAAAATACATGTATAATATACACTTTCTAATCATCACGTCACATGGCCGGCCACTTCATGGAGAAAACGGCAAATTGACATGCAAGCCCATTTGTTCACTACAATCCACAAATAAATCCCTTGAATTTGGCCTTCTATGTTTTTAATTTAGCTCATATGAGTCCTTTCCAACAATTTCACATACAATTGGCATTTTCAAACATTCAAAAATCCACACATAAGCGTATCACATAATTTAAACATAGAATATTATACTCAATTATTTTTATGACTCAGTTTAGCGGTTTCGAAACCACTTCCCGACTAGGGTCTAAATGGGCTTTCACAAAAACAAGAAAAATTAAATATCTTATAATATGAACAAGATTTGATCCCGTTCAAATTTATTTCCCCAGTAATATTTTAAGCTCTGAGTAGTGACTCAAAAATTACCTCCCTTACTTTTAAGTTTGACAACTCCGCATGGATAAACTTGGTGAATCGTAAATGGACAAAACCAACGCCATTTTAACTTACCTAGAAAAAACTTTAATCTAGATTTGAATAACAAGACTTGCTGACCTGCTTCAAATTCTCAAACTTGAATGTGCTTGTCTTGCCATCTCTTAAGTCTTTCCTTGAGTAATTTTGTAACAGCCTCAATTAGGGTATAAACAGAATAGTGGTTTCGAAACCATGAATCCAAAGTAGAAAAATTTATTGCGATAAAGTTTTGAAGTTTAATATTCGATTAAATGCATGTGTGAGGATTTGGTTAAGAAATTTTAATGATAAAGTGTCCAATTTGATTTTTAGGACTAATTTGCAAAAGTTGCAAAATGTGTGTTTTAATTGCTAAAGGGATTTGATTATGATGAGTTCTTAAATTAGAAGTTCTTATGTGGTAATTAGACCAATATAGTTTAGTTTTGACAAAAATGGACATGGAAGGGACAAAACATCAAAGTTTTAAGTGAAGGGTATTTTGGTCTTCTTCCACCTTGGCCTTACATCCAAATCTTAATATCTTCTTCCATGGTGGGAGCTTGAGAAACACGAAGTCCCCCACAAAATACTCTATCTCTTGGCGCTTCAGATCTGCATACGACTTTTGTCTATCAGATGCCTCTTTCAGTCGATCTCGAATCAACCTGACCTTATCCTCCGTATTAGAAACTAGTTCAGGACCCAGAACACTACGCTCGCTCAGCTCAGTCCAACACAAAGGGGTGCGACACCTACGACCATATAGTGCCTCGTAAGGTGCCATCTGTATGCTAGACAAATAACTGTTGTTATAAGCAAACTCCGCCAATGGTAAATAGTCTTCCCAACTGCCTCGAAAGTCAATTACACAGCTCCTCAACATATCTTCCAATACCTGAATCACCCTCTCCAACTGACCATCTATTTGAGGATGGAACGCAGTACTGAAGTCCAACCTTGTACCCAGAGCTTCATGTAGCTTCCTCCAGAACTGAGATGTGAAGCGAGGAACCGTATCAGATATTATCAAAATTGGTACCCCATGCAATCTCACTATTTCGAACACATATAGTTTAGCCAGCTTCTGTAGAGAGTAGTCAGTACGAACCGACATGAAATGGGTAGGCTTGGTCAACCGATCCAAGATGACCCACACTGAATCTTTCTTAGTAGGCGTTAGGGGCAACCCGCTTATGAAATCCGTAGCCACTCTCTTCCACTTCCAAAGCGGTATTTTAATTAGCTGCAGTAAACCTGAGGGTAGCTGATGCTCAGCCTTAACATGCTGGCATGTTAGACATTTACTCACGAAATTAGTAACCTCTCGCTTAAGACCTGGCCACCAGTATAACTCACGAAGGTCTTGGTACATCTTATTTCCACCAGAATGCATAGCATAAGGGCTACTACATACCTCTCGTAGTATAGACTGCCTCAACTCGGCATCATTCGGTACGCAGACTCTCCCAAAGAAATAAAGTACCCCTTTGCTATTCAGTCCAAAACTTGATGTACTACCACCCTCAATCTGTCGGAATCGAAGACCCAGTGACTCATCCTTAAATTGTTTACTCTTTATCTACTCAATCCACACCGGTTTAACCTAGAATTTGGCCAATAGACTACCATTATCAAATAAACTTAGGTGAGCAAACATCACCCTCAGATTAGTCATAGCCCTATGGCTCAGCGCATCAGCCACCACATTGGCCTTACCAGGATAATATTCAATCGTACAGTCATTATCCTTTAGCAGCTCAATCCATCTACGCTGCCTAAGGTTCAGCTCCTTCTAAATAAGGAGATATTTGAGACTCTTGTGATCAGGGTAAATGATACACTTTTCACTATACAAGTAATGTCTCTAGATTTTCAGTGTAAATACCACTGCGACCAACTCCAAGTCACGCGTCGGATAATTTGTATAATGAGTTTTAAGCTGTCGAGACGCGTACGCAACTACTTACCCTCTTGCATCAGTACACATCCCTAGCTGACGTGTGACGCATGACTGTAAACTGTAAATTCCTTTCCAGACTCTAGCTGTATCAGAACAAGGGCCTCAGTTAATACGGTCTTGAGCTTATCAAAGCTCTCTTGCTGTGCATCAGTCCAGTTAAACGGCACATCCTTACGTAGCAGCTTAATCAAGGGTACTACAATTACAGAAAAGGCCTCTATAAATTTTCGATAGTACTGTAACACCCCAAACCTGGCCTAGAAGTTAGGCCCAAATCTGGCACATCACATTGAAGTGTTTTTTCGAAAACCAAGTTTTCATTGAAAACCCTTCTTATTATTTAAAAGCTTAAGTCTCGGTTTACATTCGTTACTTCAAAAACATGGTTCATTGAAAAGTAATTTACTTTTAAAACCTTAATTACCTTCATAAGTGAAAAATAAGTAAGTTTGCAGAAGCTTTATAAAATTTCGTAGTTTACGAAAATGTGTTGATTTGAAAACAGTTAACGTTTATGAGAAAATCAAGTTCTACTGAGAGCAGATAATTAACGCAATAAACAAAAACCTAACTTTAAAATCTATAAATTATAAAAGGCTTTATTACAAACCAAACTCAAAATAAAGTACTTGAGAGTAAATAGTCCAAAACAAAAATCTTAAGCAGTGTGCAGCCTTCTCCGAGTCCCTCGTAGCTCTGATCCGCCTAAGGCTGGGAATTACCTGAAAGGTTAATAAATGGGGTGATTTTACAAAAACTCAGTGTGTAATCCTCTTATTAGAGTAACAGTCAGTAAACAAAAAGAGAAATAGAATCAATCTGGGCTGGAGCCTTTTAACAAAATCAGGTGGGCCTAAGCCTTATTCAATATCGGTGGCCTTGGGCCTTAGACCATAATGACCTCACATCACATTAGTATCACATGAATGCAATTCTCCCATCCCAAATCCAACCCTGTACTCCATTTCCCTTCCAACCCTACACTCTTGTAGGGATTTAAATATCAACCCACCCATCCTTACACTCCAATGGTAGCACCAACAGCGGTACTACTCAAATGTTGCAGCAAGGTTGCTGATCATATAATGGGCTTAAAAAGCCTTCAGTAGCAGTATTATAATTGGCACAAAGCCATAGGTAACTGTAATAGGATTGGCACATAGCCATCAATTAGGGTAATATAACCTGTACAAAGCCTATGATATCAACACAAAGCCTTCGGTATTGGCACAAAGCCCATAATTACAGCACACAGCCATCGGTAACATTATCGGTGCAGCATAGCTGCTCGGTAGCTAAAAAGCCTGCGGTGGCTAAAAAGCCTTCGGTGGCTAAAAAGCCTTCGGTGGCTAAAAAGCCTTCGGTGGATCCTCAATTGTCAAGCAACCGTGCGACCCTCATATACACTTCCTCCAATCATAACCTAACCCATATGCAACATATAATCTCATGAATGCTTCATAATACGCATATGACATACAAAATCGTACATATATCACACAGGGGCATTTTAGTAATTTTGCCCTTAGGCATTTCAGACATCATTTTATCGGGAGCCCAGGTACACATTCTGGTCAATTAACAAATTCATAATTATCCGGAGCATTTAAAGTTACTACTATGGAAGTTACAAATTTATTGGGCCTAAAAGCCCGTTACATAGCCCAGGGTGGGCCCATACATTAATGTGTATATCACATAGCATGCTTAAGAAGACAGTCACATTCATAGCTTAAAACAGTTTCAAAACAATTACCTACCCTCCAAGGCATAATCGTAATTCTAACCTACAGGGGTATTTCAGTAATTCTACCCTATAGGGGTATTTTGGTCATCTTACACTACAAGGGTATTTTAGTAATTTCGTAATCCAGGGATATTTCGGTAATTTTATAATCTAGGGGTATTTCAGTAATTTTACAATCTAGGGGTATTTCGATAATTTTGCAAACCCAGGGTAAAATGGTAATTTTACAAATTAGGGGTAAAATATTACTTTTGCAAATCGGGGGTATTTCTGTAATTTTACAATTCGAGGGTATTTTGGTAATTTCACAAATTAGGGGTATTTTAGTAATTTTGCAATCCAGAGGGTATTTCGATAATTTTGCAAACTCGGGGTAAAATGGTAATTTTACAAATTAGGGTTAAAATAGTACTTTTACAAATCAGGGGTATTTTTGTAATTTTGGAATTCGAGGGTATTTTGATAATGTCGCAAATCAAGGGTATTTTGGTAATTTTGCAAATTAGGAGCATTTTGGTAATTTCACAAATCGGGGGTATTTTGATAATTTTTTAACACTGTAGGTCTAATTACGCACCTTGGCCCGTCAATAAGTCCTCGTTGGCTAAAGTGAACAGATACTATGCACCAGGTAGGATTCCAGAGAAGAGGAGGTGAGTCATTAAGACTGCTTAAGTACCAAGCTCTCCCTAGATCCAATCCTAGACATGCATATACCCATTGCCACACTTCAACCCTATGACTTGTCCATAGTCACACTTAATTGATTAATTAAGCTTTATGTTTGCTTAAACAATTATTAGATACGAGCCCAAAAGTCCACTACAAAACCCTAACAAGTCCATATACATTCATATAGCCTATCAAGCCCAATCACATTTATATGGCCCATCAAGCCCATTCACATTTATACGGCCCCTCAGGCCTAAATCTATTCCAAGCCGTACGACCCACTTAATCAGCTCGTCATTTATTACCAATCTACCAATTTTTACTTATTTGGGCCCACGGGCCCATCGGGCCACTTGGCCCATTCCGGCTTATCAAATAAGGGTTAGAAGCACACACCTGATAGGAATTTGAAGTTTATCCGCGCTCCGAAAGAGTGTGTTGATCAACTTCAGTCACCACCACCGTGACCCAACGGCATACAGATCAACGAATGATCTAATGCCTAACCCAACGATCATACCACAAAGCGAAAGGGATAAGCCAAGAAAGGTATGCCTACTCTCCTCATGGTTTGCTCTATTTAAAGCCAACTCCTCGCTTATTCCCATGATAGCTTCCCGATGTGGGATTCCCCATCAATCCCCAAAAACTAAAGCGTTAGCAAAATAATCAACCTTTGCGTGCCAAGGGATTCAAACCAAAGTCCTCTCAATAAACATGCCATGCCACCATTACTAGGACACAAGCTCTTTTGTGTCATAAGTCTAGCACATTTAACTTTAAAGCCCGCCTACTCGCTTCCAGATTTATTTAAAAGGGAAACCAAAATAAATTGCAGGAGCCAAGACTTGAACCTTGGACCCCCTTGCTTCCATTATAGCGTCACTTCCTTGTCCCTAAATGGCGCCACTTTGCCACTACACCACACTCCTTTTTGTGTCATGCTTTCACCATAAATACTTTTAAAGCTTACCTACTAACGTCAAGGCTCCGATAAGAGAAAAACATAAATTTTTGCTAAGGCCTAGGTTTGAACCCAGGAGTTCTCCAACACTCCCAAACCTCTTAGCCATCATACCAACATGCCATCTAGCGAATATGGGCCCGGGGCACATTACGCAACCCAAGTGGAGCCCACGTGCTCACATGGTCCGCTAAGTTAGATTTGCCCATAGCCACGTGTATGACACAGCCGGTACACTAATTTCCGTAAGTCCAAAGACAATGACCGGTGGGCCTATTTGTCCCACACAGTCCATTCTTCTAGACCCAATTTCAGGGAATTACAAGTACCCAGCTAGTCCTAGAAAGTTACAAAGCTCTGATACAGTCTTAGGCTGTTTCTAATTGTAACGCCCTAATTTTTGGGTTTCTCTTAGATTTTTCTTTATCTGATAAAATGTTTAAGTTCTAGTATTTGGGTGTGTAATGCATGTTTGGAGTGTGGTAATGGGCCTAGGGAAGGCCCATATGTTGGTTGGAAGCTCGGCAAAATTTTGTATTTTTGACTTAAGAGATAGGGGTCTCTTGAAGATAGGTGTTATAAGAAAATATCGGTGAAATAAGACACAAATTGTTCAGTGGTAAAGTGGCAAGGGAGGCACCACTAAGTCCTTAAAAAGTGGCGCCTAAGTGAGCTTAGAGGTCAAGGGTTCAAGCTCCAGAGGTTGCAAAGGTGGTGTTTTATTTTTTTGTTTGAACGGGTAAGAGTTTGAAGCAAAGTTAAACTCTGCTTGGGGAGAGATTTGAATCGGTCATAGGAGTGAATCAAGGAGCAAATCAAGGACTTTTTAATTTGAGTAGAAGTGGCCGGTAATAGGGACTCTCTATGAGGCAAATCGATAAGCAATATTGGGTATAGCACAATCGGCATAGGGTAGTCTTTGTGCCGATTTCATTTAGGGTCTTTTAGAGGTTCCTGAGCCGATTGTGTGTATCACTAGGGTCTTCTCCTTTTTCCTTTTGTTATTCAATCTTCCTTTTCCTCCTAATAGCCAAAAACTACCCTTACCCTAAGCCTTATTGTCGAATTCTCTAGTTGCCGAAAGCACTTCCTAGTTTCTCTTCTTTTCTCGTTCTTCTTTTCTCTTCAAGACCGAAGCCACCTCCCTCCTTCTCAATTTCTTCAACCTTCTATCTTCTGCTCTTCCATTCTAATTTCTTTTGACAACCGTACCTCTCCCTTTTCCTACCACACTTCTTTCTTCACCATTGTAAACCGTAAGATTACTCTTCTTTTACTGAATCCTCAATTGTCAGAGAACTACTTCCTTTTTCTCTTTCTTTTACTCATTTCTCTTATCTCTTCTTTTTACACATAAACTGACTCCATACCCTCATTCTCTTGCTAGCCGAATTCTAAGTCATCTTTTATCCCTTCTTGTGGTGGCAAGTGGAGCCGTTGAAGATCGTAGTTAGATTGGTAAGTACCTTGAGGCTTATTTTGTTAGTTCTTCAGGATTTAAGGCTGTAAGCCGAAACCCCCTTGGGAGAGGCTAACGTTTCTAGATTAAGGGCCTTATGGCTTTTCTCTGTGGTTTATATGCGCTAGTGTGGACAAGAGACGTGCAGCAAAGGGGCTATTGTAGATTAACACAGTTGGACATTGAGATCCAGTCCATAACCGAAAAGGGTAAGATTTTAATGACTTAGGCCATATAGGCCAATTATGGTAAGGGTTTATGGCTCTTTGGTTATCGATTATTAGACTAAAAGTTAGCGTTCGATTGTAGGCTCTTCATACGTGGATTTTGTCAACGTTTCGATAGCTAACAGGTGTGTAACGAATCCCAACTTTTAGACTAAAGTGGTAAAAGCCGAAATGGCCAAAATGACCGACAACTGGTGGGAAGTGACCAGAAACGCACTCGTGTAACAATTAAGAGTAATCGTTTACTCCGTTGGGGTTAACCGTGAATTCGGTGGTGAAGGAATTGCAGAAGGTGCAATTCTGAACGTTTTGGTAGGTTGGGCTTTGATGGGCCAAGGTGGGCCAATGGGCTTCCGAGCCCAAAACGGTAAAGTGGCCGTTAAGGGTTTTCTGGTGACATGGTTATTAATAACATGGTTAAGTTGGTAAACTAAACCTAAAATTGAGCTTAACGGGCTTGAGACGATATTGGACTTAGTAAGGCCCATTAGGGGTTTTAAGCTAAGAAGGGTAAAACTGGGAACTTAGCCTAAATGGACTTTTGTGGTTATTTAGAGACTGTTAATTTATTGAATTTGCATAAAAACCTCTAAAAATATGATAAAGGACTAGAATACCCCTGAATATGGAAATTTACCAAAATACCCCTAGGTGTAAAAAGACTATTATACCCCTAGGGTCAATTCTGTATGAAATGTATGATTTTATGTATCTGCATGAGTTACCATTTAATATGAATATATTTGATGCATGAGATGCTATAGGTTGCTTGCTAGTATGCATATATCTGTTGCATGGGGTATGGGCTTTTATGATGAGGAAGCGTTCTGGCAGCCTAGCTGCAATCTGGTGGCCTCGCCACATATATATCTGTTCTGGCAACCTCGCTGCAATCTAGTGGCATCGCCACGTATATACATCTGTTTTGGTGGCCTCGCCACAATATCTGTATCTGGTGACCTCGTCACAATATCTGGCAGCCTCGCTGCAAATTATATCTGGCAGCCTCGCTACAAATATCTGTGGTGTGTAGCGGTTGGGTGGGTCGAGTAGTCTCCCCACATGGTGTAAGGTTGGTACAGGGGTGTTATGGATGGATTTGGGTTGGGTTTCTGTTTGCATATTATTTCTGATCTGTGTCTGTTATGGGCCTATGGGCTTAACTTGATTTCCATAATGGGCCAAGGCCCAATTATGTCTGATTGTGAGGCTTGATCTGTTTTGGCCTATGGTTGAGATTATGTTACACACTGAGTTATCAAACTCACCCCCTTTTTATTTCATCTCTGCAGGTAACCTTCAACCATAGTGGGCTTGGAGCTGCGAGAGATTCGAGGTGGCCACAACTTCTGCAAATTCGGTTCTTGTTTCATTTTAAGTATTCCATTATGCTATTTTGGGTTTTTAATTGTAATAAGGCCGCTATTTAAATTCTCTTTATGGTTTATCTTCTTTAATAGGTTTAATTCATATTTTATCGAAACTGCTAGTTATAGGCTGTGCGGGTTTTCAAAATATTAACAACGTTTTCAAACGCAACAAGTTTAAAACCTGTATAAGTTAAGGATTAACAAATTGGTTTCTCTCAAACTTGCCGTTTTAGTAAAATATCATCTAAGTACAACAAGCAAAAAAAAAAGATCATAAGTTTAGTTGTAGGATCATGTGACACACCAGATCTGGTCATAACGTCTAGACCGAGTTTGGGGTGTTACATTTAGTGGTATCAGAGCTAAGTTGCAACAACTCGGCTGTGGATCGGGTCTAAAAATGGGAGCTTTCAAACAATCAAAACAAAGATTTTCGAAAGATCATATTTTTAACAATTGTTTTCAAAATTAATTGGAACTTGTTTTGATGAACTTCTTTCGTATATAAATGATTTATTTTCAAAGAATAAATTAAGTTTTCCTATGTAATCTTTTTAAAGAGTGGCACACCGAATCTCTGGCCCAAGCTTGTAAGTTTTCTGAACTTTTCTGATTGTTTCCAAAATTCTGATTATATGCCTGACCAAGACTCTATTATGATACTTTAGCTAGGGTATTACTGAAACTATAGACTCTGATAGGTGGACTGAGACTGTAGCTAGGCTACCGCGGAAGGAGATAACCTCTGAAATGCTACTTATTCATAAGACATCTTTAATAAACACTAAAATATTAATTTGATTCATAAAATTTCTAAAACAGAAAGCACGAAATGAGTACGCGAGCAGCTCGTGGTAGGGGCCGAGGACAAGGCCGAGGTAGTGCACGAGCTGAATCTTCATCTTCGGGACATGCGCCGGCAGCTGATGCACCGGTACCACCGGCAACAGTGGTGGAATCTCATGATAGGGGTGTAGGGGATGATGCCCTATCACAAGCGATGCTTCGAGTTTTAGAAAGGGTTGCTGGGGCAAGTACCGGTAATGGATTTCGAGGTTCTATTTCTGAGCGACTCCGGGCTAATGGGGCAGACTTCTTTAGGGGCGTGTCTGGTGTAGCCCCGAATGTGGCCGAGTATTGGTTGGAGGCCATAGAGCGGATTATGGATGATCTGGATTACTCTATGAAGCAGAAGCTGAAAAGAGCCGTGTCGTTGCTTAGAGATGAAGCTTATCAGTGGTGGCTCACGGTAAGAGATGGAACTTCAGCTGGTGAGGTAACATGGGAGCTGTTTAAGAAAGCCTTTAAAGGAAAATATGTTGGGGCTAGCTATGTGGACGCCCGCAGGAAAGAATTCTTGAATCTGGTTCAGGGAAGTAGGACAGTATCTGAGTACGAGGCTAAATTTTTGAGGCTGAGCCGATATGCTTCTGGGATAGTTGCCACTGAGTATGAGCGTAGCGTGCGTTTCGAGGATGGTCTGAGAGATGAACTAAGGGTACTGATTGCTCCGCAGAGGGAGCGTAACTTTGCTGCTTTGGTTGAGAAAGCTAAGATAGCTGAGGAAGTAAAGCGTACCGAGAGACAGAATCGCGAAAAGGATAGAAACCGCTTCCGGAGGGATTCTGGACCATCAGGTGGGGCTAATAAGAATGTTAAGAGAGCAAGAGTGGCAGAACCAGTGCTAGCGGTGCCAATGAATGCTGTCAGACCGCAGGGTTGTAGGAATTATGGTAAGATACATATGGGCGAGTGTCGGAAACGTTCTGGAGCCTGTTTTCGATGTGGGTCGATGGAGAATAGGATTAAGGACTGTCCCGAAGAACCGGATCAAGGACAAGTTATGGCTCAAAGGGTTGTCCAACCAGTGAGGGGTGGACCACCAGCTCCGAGGGGTCGTGGACAAGGTAGAGGCGGAAATGGTAATGGTCGAGGACGAGGAGCACCTCGCAGGGGTGCTGGTTTTGCTGAGGCTCGTCAGCCAGCGCTGGTTTATGCAGCTCGTCGCCGAGAGGAGGGTGATGCTCCTGACGTCATAACCGGTACATTTTTTATTTCTAGTATGCCATACACTGCGTTGATAGATGTTGGATCTACCCATTCTTATGTTGCATGTGCTATATCTGGGTCGCTGGGTGTGCATTCTGAGGAGACAGTGAGTGGGGTATCTGTATTAAGTCTTTTGGGTCACTCGGTTAGGGTAGACAAACTGTATAGAGACGTGCCTATAGAGACTCAAGGAAAAATCTTTTCTGGAGACTTGATGGAGCTACCTTTCGGAGAATTTGATCTCATCTTGGGAATGGATTGGCTTGTAAAGCATAGGGCTACTCTGGATTGTGCTGCAAAGCGAATGAGGCTAAAGACTGCAGGGGATGAGGAAGTTATGGTGATAGGTGAACGTAGAGATTATTTGTCCAATGTGGTGTCAGCATTAAGAGCCGAGAAATGGATTCGAAAAGGATGTGAGGCTTATGTGGCATTCATAAGTCAAGCAGAAACTAAAGAATTGACTGTGGACAAAGTCAAAACCGTTAAGGAATTCCAAGATGTTTTTCCAGAAGAGCTTCTAGGTTTACCTCCGGATCGGGAGGTTGAGTTTGGGATCGACTTGTTGCCCGGTAGGGCACAGGTATCCATTGCACCTTATAGGATGGCACCGAAGGAGTTGGTGGAGTTGAAAGCACAGATTCAAGAGCTGTTAGATAGAGGCTTTATTAGGCCAAGTGTGTCTCCGTAGGGAGCACCAGTGTTGTTCGTCAAGAAGAAAGATGAGTCTATGCGAATGTGCATCGATTACCGGCAGTTGAACAAACTGACGATTAAGAATAAGTACCCATTGGAAAGAATCGATGATCTGTTTGACCAACTTAGAGGAGCTTCAGTATTATCCAAGATTGACCTTCAATCTGGGTACCATCAGTTAAGGGTAAAAGAGGTGGATATACACAAGACAGCATTCAGAACTCGCTATGGTCACTATGAATTCTTGGTTATGCCATTTGGGCTGACCAATGCACCTGCAGTATTTATGGATCTGATGAATCGAGTGTTCCAGCCATACTTGGATCGATTCGTGGTTGTCTTTATCGATGATATCCTGGTTTATTCTGAATCCGAGGAGAAACATGATGAGCATCTCCGTATTGTGCTGCAAGTGTTAAGGGAAAAGGAGCTTTATGCGAAATTCAGTAAGTGTGAGTTCTGGTTGAGGGAGGTAACCTTCTTGGGCCATGTTGTATCTGCTGAGGGGATAAAGGTAGACCCTCGAAAGATTGAAGCAATTCTGGAGTGGAAACCATTGAGGTCAGTGGCAGAAATTCAAAGTTTTCTGGGTTTAGCTGGATATATAGAAGGTTTGTAGAAGGATTTTCTGTGATGGCAGCGCCATTGACAAAACTCGTAAGGAAAGGAGTGCCATTTATTTGGACCGAGCAGCAACAAGAAGCTTTTGAGAAACTAAAGAAGGTTCTGACTGAGGCACCTGTACTGATTCAACCAGAGTCTGGAAAAGATTTTACCGTGTACAGTGATGCATCACATGTTGGGTTGGGTTGTGTGTTGATGCAAGAGGGTAAAGTGGCTGCTTATGCATCGCGACAGCTTAAACCTCATGAAGTGAACTACGCTACCCATGATCTGGAGTTGGCGGCAGTAATCTTTGCCCTTAAGATTTGGAGGCATTATCTGTATAGAGAAAGGTGTATTATATACACAGATCATAAGAGTCTTAAGTACTTGCTAACTCAGAAGGAGCTGAATCTGAGGCAACGGAGGTGGATTGAGTTACTTAAGGATTATGATTGTGCGATTGAGTATCATCCAGGCAAAGCTAATGTGGTGGCTGATGCCCTAAGTCGTAGAACTGTATCTGATCTTAGAGCGATGTTTGCACGTTTGAGTCTGTATGATGACGGGAGTCTGTTAGCAGAACTGCAAGTAAGACCGACCTGGGTGGATGAGATTAAGGAAAAGCAGTCGAAGGATGAGTCTCTGGTTTCTCGATTTCAGCAGGTTAAGGATGGGAGTACTTCTGAGTTTAGACTTAACAGTGAGGGAGTTCTATGTTTTCATGGTAGAATCTGTATTCCTAAGGATTCCAATTTGAGGCAAGCAATTCTGAATGAAGCTCATAAAGGATTGTGTGCTATGCATCCAGGAGGTAATAAGATGTATCATGACCTAAAGGAGTTGTATTGGTGGCCTGGGCTGAAGCGAGAGGTAACAGAATTTGTGGGGAAATGTCTGACTTGTCAGCAAGTGAAAGCTAAACATCAGTTACCTTCTGGACTTCTGCAACCAGTGAAGGTACCACTCTAGAAATGGGAAAGGGTGACCATGGATTTTGTAAGTGGGTTGCCCTTAGCGCCGTCAAAGAAGGACTCGATTTGGGTGATTGTGGATAGGTTGACTAAATCTGCTCATTTCATCCCTGTACGTACTGATTATTCGCTTCAGAAGTTAGCCAAGTTGTATGTGGCAGAGATTGTGTGACTGCATGGGGTGCCAGTGTCTATTATCTCTGATCGAGATCCTAGATTCACATCTCGGTTCTGGCAAAAGTTGCATGAGGCGTTGGGAACGCGGCTGAATTTTAGCACAGCCTTTCATCCTCAGACTGATGGTCAGTCAGAAAGGGTTATTCAGATTCTGGAAGATATGTTGAGGGGATGTGTTATCGATTTTCGAGGCAGTTGGGAGGATTATCTACCATTAGCAGAGTTTGCGTATAATAACAGTTATCAGGCTAGCATTCGTATGGCACCTTATGAGGCACTGTATGGGCGTAGGTGTCGTTCACCTACCTGTTGGACTGAGTTGGGTGAGCGGCAAGTTCTTGGACCTGAGTTGGTAGCAGAGACTGAAGAGAAGGTCAAGGTGATAAGGCATCGATTAAAAGAGGCATCTGATCGACAGAAGTCTTATGCAGATTTGAAGCGTAAGGAGATTGAGTATTTAGTGGGTGACATGGTCTTTCTGAAGGTATCACCTTGGAAGAAGATACTAAGATTTGGTAAGAAAGGCAAGCTAAGTCCGCAGTTTATTGGGCCTTATCGGGTCCTTAAGCGAATAGGTCCGGTGGCGTATCAGTTGGAATTACCTCCAGAGTTAAATAGAATCCATGATGTGTTTCACGTATCCATGTTAAGACGATATCGTTCTGACCCTACTCATATCCTATCAGTTGCAGAAGTGGAAGTACAGCCTGAATTGACTTTCGAGGAAGAGCCTATGCAGATTCTAGAACGAGACGTAAAGGTTCTAAGAAGAAAATCAGTCCCATTGGTAAAGGTACTTTAGCGTAATCATGGCAGAGAGGAAGCTACTTGGGAACCAGAGGGGGCAATACGTCAGCAATATCCCCATTTGTTTGGATAAGGTAAATTTCGAGGCGAAATTTCTTTAAGGAGGGTAGAGTTGTAACGCCCTAATTTTTGGGTTTCTCTTAGATTTTTCTTTATCTGATAAAATGTTTAAGTTCTAGTATTTGGGTGTGTAATGCATGTTTGGAGTGTGGTAATGGGCCTATGGAAGGCCCATGTGTTGGTTGGGAGCTCGGCAAAATTTTGTATTTTTGACTTAGGAGATAGGGGTCCCTTGAAGATAGGTGTTATAAGAAAATATCGATGAAATAAGACACAAATTGTTCAGTGGTAAAGTGGCAAGGGAGGCGCCACTAAGCTTCTTAAAAAGTGGCGCCTAAGTGAGCTTAGAGGTCAAGGGTTCAAGCTCCAGAGGTTGCAAAGGTGGTGTTTTATTTTTGTGTTTGAACGGGTAAGAGTTTGAAGCAAAGTTAAACTCTGCTTGGGGAGAGAATTGAATCGGTCATAGGAGTGAATCAAGGAGCAAATCAAGGACTTTTGAATTTGAGTGGAAGTGGCCGACAATAGGGACTCTCTATGAGGCAAATCGGTAAGCAATATTGGGTATAGCACAATCGGCATAGGGGAGTCTTTGTGCCGATTTCATTTAGGGTCTTTTAGAGGTTCCTGAGCCGATTGTGTGTATCACTAGGGTCTTCTTCTTTTTCCTTTTGTTATTCAATCTTCCTTTTCCTCCTAATAGCCGAAAACTACCCTTACCCTAAGCCTTAATGCCGAATTCTCTAGTTGCCGAAAGCACTCCCTAGTTTCTCTTCTTTTCTCGTTCTTCTTTTCTCTTCAAGACCGAAGCCACCTCTCTCCTTCTCAATTTCTTCAACCTTCTATCTTCTGCTCTTCCATTCTAATTTCTTTCGACAACCGTATCTCTCCCTTTTCCACCCACACTTCTTTCCTCACCATTGTAAACCGTAAGATTACTCTTCTTTTACCGAATCCTCAATTGTCAGAGAACTACTTCCTTTTTCTCTTTCTTTTACTCATTTCTCTTATCTCTTCTTTTTACACATAAACCGACTCATACCCTCATTCTCTTGCTAGCCGAATTCTAAGTCATCTTTTATCCTTTCTTGCGGTGGCAAGTGGAGCCGTTGAAGATCGTAGTTAGATTGGTAAGTACCTTGAGACTTATTTCGTTAGTTCTTTAGGATTTAAGGCTGTAAGCCGAAACCCCCTTAGGGGGAGGCTAACGGTTCTAGACTAAGGGCCTTATGGCTTTTCTCTGTGGTTTATATGCGCTAGTGTGGACAAGTGATGTGCAGCAAAGGGGCTATTGTAGATTAACGCAGTTGGACATTGAGATCCAGTCCATAACCGAAAAGGGTAAGATTTTAATGACTTAGGCCATATAGGCCAATTATGGTAAGGGTTTATGGCTCTTTGGTTATCGATTATTAGACTAAAAGTTAGCGTTCGATTGTAGGCTCTTCATACGTGGATTTTGTCAACGTTTCGACAGCTAACAGGTGTGTAACGAATCCCAACTTTTAGACTAAATTGGTAAAAGCCGAAATGGCCAAAATGACCGACAACTGGTGGGAAGTGACCAGAAACGCACTCGTGTAACAATTAAGAGTAATCATTTACTCCATTGGGGTTAACCGGGAATTCGGTGGTGAAGGAATTGCAGAAGGTGCAATTCTGAACGTTTTGGTAGGTTGGGCTTTGATGGGCCAAGGTGGGCCAATGGGCTTCCGAGCCCAAAACGGTAAAGTGGCTGTTAAGGGTTTTCTGGTGACATGGTTATTAATAACATGGTTAAGTTGGTAAACTAAACCTAAAATTGAGCTTAACGGGCTTGAGACGATATTGGACTTAGTAAGGCCCATTAGGGGTTTTAAGCTAAGAAGGGTAAAACTGGGAACTTAGCCTAAATGGACTTCTGTGGTTATTTAGAGACTGTTAATTTATTGAATTTGCATAAAAACCTCTGAAAGTATGATAAAGGACTAAAATACCCCTGAATATGGAAATTTACCAAAATACCCCTAGGTGTAAAAAGACTATTATACCCCTAGGGTCAATTCTGTATGAAATGTATGATTTTATGTATCTGCATGAGTTACCATTTAATATGAATATATTTGATGCATGAGATGCTATAGGTTGCTTGCTAGTATGCATATATCTGTTGCATGGGGTATGGGATTTTATGATGAGGAAGCGTTCTGGCAGCCTCGCTGCAATCTGGTGGCCTCGCCACATATATATCTGTTCTGGCAGCCTCGCTGCAATCTAGTGGCATTGCCACGTATATACATCTGTTCTAGTGGCCTCGCCACAATATCTATATCTGGTGACCTCGTCACAATATCTGGCAGCCTCGCTGTAAATTATATCTGGCAGGCTCGCTGCAAATATCTGTGGTGTGTAGCGGTTGGGTGGGTCGAGTAGTCTCCCCACATGGTGTAAGGTTGGTACAGGGGTGTTATGGATGGATTTGGGTTGGGTTTCTGTTTGCATATTATTTCTGATCTGTGTCTGTTATGGGCCTATGGGCTTAACTTGATTTCCATAATGGGCCAAGGCCCAATTATGTCTGATTGTGAGGCTTGATCTGTTTTGGCCTATGGTTGAGATTATGTTACACACTGAGTTATCAAACTCACCCCCTTTTTATTTCATCTCTGCAGGTAACCCTCAACCATAGTGGGCTTGGAGCTGCGAGAGATTCGAGGTGGCCACAACTTCTGCAAATTCGGTTCTTGTTTCATTTTAAGTATTCCATTATGCTATTTTGGGTTTTTAATTGTAATAAGGCCGCTATTTAAATTCTCTTTATGGTTTATCTTCTTTAATAGGTTTAATTCATATTTTATCGAAACTGCTAGCTATAGATTGTGCGGGTTTTCAAAATATTAACAACGTTTTCAAACGCAACAAGTTTAAAACATGGATTAGTTAAGGATTAACAAATTGGTTTCTCTCAAACTCGCCGTTTTAGTAAAATATCATCTAAGTCACAACAAGCAAAAAAAAAAAAAAGATTATAAGTTTAGTTGTAGGATCATGTGACACACCAGATCTGGTCATAACATCTAGACCGGGTTTGGGGTGTTACACCAATCCAAGACAGCTTCAATCTTACGAGGATTGACCCTAATCCCCTCAACAGATTCCACATGGCCCAAAAATGTTACTTCTCGTAACTACAACTCACATTTACTTAACTTGGCATACAGTTGTTTCTTCTTTAGAATCTGTAGAACCACTCGGATATGTTCATCATGTTCATCCTTAGTTCTCGAATGCACTAGAATGCCATCAATAAACACTACTACGAACTGATCCAGATAGGGCTGGAACACTTGGTTCATCAGATCCATAAAAGCTGCTGGTACATTCGTCAGTCCAAACGGCATCATTAAGAACTCATAATGACCATAGCAAGTCCTAAACGCTGTCTTATGCACATCAGTCTCTTTGACCCGCAATTGATGGTATCGAGATAGGGGATCAATCTTAGACAAAATCGAAGCTCCTCAAAATTAGACGAAGAAATCATCTATCCTCGGTAGGGGTACTTATTCTTAATGGTCAGTTTGTTTAGTTTTTGGTAATCGATGCATATACGTATGGCTCCATCTTTCTTTTTCACGAGCAGAATAGGTGCCCCCGATGGAGACACATTAAGGCGGATGAACCCACGATCCAGTAATTCTTGAACTTGAGCCTTAAGCTCTACAAGCTCTTTCGGTGCCATTCTATAAGGGGTGATGGACACCGGAGCTGTACCAGGAAGGAGCTCAATCCCAAACTCCACTTCAAGGTTCAGAGGTAACTTAGGTAGCTCTTTAGGAAACACGTCCGGATAACCATCTTAATATCCTTAACAGAAGAATCCCCAGAATCCGAAACACTGATGTAGGCCAGATACGCCTCACATCTTTTACGAACCCTCTTTTCCCCCCTCAGTGCAGATATCACATTACTTAAGTAGTTCTGATGTTCCTCAATTACAACTACCTCGTCCTCCTCTTTAATTCTTAGTACAACCCGTTTAGTGGCACAATCCAAGCTCACTCGGTGCTTGACCAACGAATCCATTCCCAGTATCAAATCGAACTCCCTAAATGGAAGCTCTATTAGATCAGCCAGAAAGATTACCCCTTCTAAAGAGACATCTCTAAACAGTTTATTTACCCGGACAGACTACCCCAATGGACTTAGCACAGTAATTTCACTCGATGTACTCTCAACTAGAATCCCTAAGTTTTCAATAACAGATTAGGCAACAGAGAAATGAGTAGATCCTATATCTATCAATGCAGTATAAGGTACATTGAAAATTAAGAATGTACCGGTGATGACGTCCGGAGCATCTCCTTCCTTTCGGCGATGTGCAGTATATACTAGAGCCGGTTGCCTTGCCTTAGTCTAATTAGCACTTCTGCTCGGTGCTCTCTGACCACAGCCCTGGCCATTACCACCCTGACCTGACCACGGCCTCTCAGTGGCTGCTGAACTACTCTCGGTGGTGCAGTACCCACACCAAAAGCTTGCATCTAATCAGACCTTCGTGGGAAATCTCTAATACGGTGCTTTAAAGAACCACACCTCAAACATGCCCCAGTTCTCTTCCAGCACTCGCCCTGATGGTGTACACCACAATCAATACACGGAGGCTATCCAGTAGTAGCAATAGGAGCCCCAACTCTGATCAGTCCATCAACTCTGGCTTTTTTCTTAGGCCTCTAAACAGAACTTGAGGTCTCTAAATCCCTCTTATTCCTACCTCTCTCTGTGTTCTGGCACTTAGTGCGCTTCACTTACTCGGCGATCTTCGCCTTATCGATTACTGAAGCAAAGTCTCACTCCCTCTGTGGAGCTATCAGCACCTTCAGATTATCCTTGAGGCTATTCTCGAAGGAAACACATCGGTCTTAGTCAGTCGTCACCATACCTCGCGCGTAGTGGCTCAGCCATAGAAATCCGACCTCATACTCGGCCACTGATCTATCCCCTTAAGTCAAATTCAGAAACTCTCTCCTCCGACATCCACATAGCTGGCCCCCACATATTTTCCCGGGAAGGCAGTCTTAAAAAACTCCCAGGATTGTTGATCGAGCTAAGTGCCCTCCTTTACAGTAAGCCAGCACTAATATGCCTTATTTTGTAGCAGCGATACAGCACCCTTTAATTTTTGCTTAGGGGTGCAGTACAGGTCATCCATAATACTCCCTGTGGCCTCTATCTAGTATTCAGCCACGTTAGGTGCAACTCTGACAATACCCTTAGAAATCTCGGTTCCATTAGATCGAAGTCATTCTGTAACCAACCCTTGACCCCCAGCACCAGTACCGGTCCCAGCGACCCTCTCCAGAATTCTTAACATGGCTTAAGACAATGTGTCATCCTCAACTGCTCAATCATGAGACCTAGTCTTAGGGACAGGTGAAGCCAATGTCTCACTAGTTTCCAAATTAGGTATGTGGCCTAATGACAAGGACCCAGCTCGAGCACCTCTACGGCCTCTACGACGGCCTCTTGTACCCCGTCCGCGAATACCTCTGGTGCTTATTATCGAGTTATGTTTTATCTAAATGAACAGTTTTATGCATCAGCTTATGTTTCAGTATTTATTAACAAATATTTTATGGAAAACAGTATCAGTAATTCAAAGTTTTTTTATTAGATCGCAGTCTTACTACAGTTTTCGGTTTACACTAACTAGAGTGTTTCAGTATAGTCTACTACCTACAGTAGTCTCAATATTTTCTATTAATAGCACTTCAGTTTAAAACAAAAAGTACTTTCAAAAGACTTATAGAACCGACACTAGAGACTCGGTGTACCACACTTTCAATAAAACATTTCAAAATACTTCAAATCATTTGAAATAGTTCTTTTAGAAATTACAAGTTTAAAAAAACTTGAATTCACAGTCGAATTTTATAACTTGGCTCTGATACCACAAATATAACACCACAACCCTGCTTAGATGTTATTGCCAAAGCTGGCGATGTCATATGGAAGCATTTTTCATAAAGTGTGATATTGATGAAAACCTTTTTTCATTTTAACCTCTTTATGTGATCCTAATGATGATTCTAAGATGTCTCGTTCATTTTCAAAACGCGAGTCATTATCAAAAATTTATTCACATTTAAACGTTATTAGTTTTCAAAACATCATTTATTGCAGAAGCTTTTAAATAGGTTGTATATTCGTGGCATTTTAGCTAAAACATTTATCTTTTTGAAAACTCACGTCGTTTCCTACTGATAGCAGCTATAAATCAAAACAATCAAAATCCCAAATGAAAATAAAAATCTGAAAAGACCATTATTACAGTATAATACCCAAAATTTAAATCAAAATCATAAGATCCTAAATCGAATTAGATAGGTCGTGTGGCCACCGCTGAGTCCTCTATTGCACCGATTTGCCTATGATTGGGGATTACCAGTATAGTTAAAATAGAAGGGTGAGTTTACAAAAACTCAGTGTGCAATCCCATATAAGCAAATAGATAGAAAACAACATAGTCCAGGCCTAAGCCCTTTTCAATGTTAGTGACAATATCAGATTGGGCTTTAACCCATCACAATACAGAAACAGTCATGTGTTTGGGCCTTGGCCCATTACAGTAACAATATTCAGTGCAGTAACAAGTTAAACAGTACACAAGTCCTACCCATCCAACCTCTACACTCCATCTCCGTCCAATCCTATACTCCATATGGGGGTATAATCAACCCACCGATCCCTACACTCCAGAAAGTACCAAATGCGGCACTATATAGTATTATGCAGCTGAGCTATCAGTAATTTAGGCTCGAAGCCTTTCAGTACACTTCATTCGATCAATATAAAACCCATCCCCATTCTATGCATCATACAATTATGTCATGCCAAGTCATGGTATCATACATTCATTTGGTACAGTTTAAATAGCATGCTCAATATAGTCATACACGTACAATTATATATATATATCACATATAGGTATATCAGTCATTTAGTCAATTAGGGGTCTAGATAAGCTTACTAACCCTACGGTAGGTCCACAGTCATCTTGGGCGACCCGTGCAACCTTAGCAGTAAAACAATGAAAATAGGCCCTCGAGCCCATGATGCTGGCCCATGTTGGCCCATACGCACGTGTCGTCCACATAGCCCAAAATGGCCTTGGCCGCGTGACTCACACGACCTGGCCAAATAATGCCACATGTCTGTGTGGTTCACCCATGTAACACCCTTAACCCAAATCCGTCACCGATAAAGGTTATGAGGTATTATTTGACAAGTCACAGTTCATGCTATAAACATTTCACTAATAGCAATTCAATATTTGAGCACATCATTGTTCGCGACATTATCAAATATAAAACCAAAAATTTCATAACTTTCATAAGGTCACCTAATTAAAACATAGATCAGCATTTAATGTACCAAATTATAAGTGTGTTTATAAATAAAACATATATCAACCCAACAACTACATTAAAGAAGTGTCAATCCAGTGTTCATAAATCCTTGCATACGCACATGTTGCATTTATGAAATTTATACATATGAAACAAATTTCAATACCAAACTTGACATTCATTCATACCTCGTCATCATATCATTCAATGTAAATTTTGTATTTCACGTCTTAGTATAATTCACTACATCCGTTCAGTCACATGTACTTGTTCAATCAAAGGCATTTAATAAATCTGAATAGAACTTTATAGCAAGTCATGTTTATGATTTAATAAGTAATCAACGTACAAGAGATGCAACATATGTTACTGATCCCAAACACCCTTTTTTATAAATACTTAAGCCTAAATCATTTCTAGGCCTAATTATAAATTAATACCAATTCATGGATAAATTCACCATATCATTAAACAATTATTTATTCATAGTTATCCACCACAGCTCACACTCATAATTAACTGGTAGAAATCATAGAACATAATTTAATAAGCAATCATATGTGCGTCAGTGATGCTATATACCATGACCGTATATGCTGTCAATACATATATATACATTTGGTGTGCATTTTATCCAAAATTTAAAGCCACACTTAACATATGAATAAGTGTCGGATAATAGGTTAAGCAAACATGGGACATATTCAATACCTAATACCCTTACTCACCGAATTATATCACTTAAGTCTAGGCTCATCAATTTCTATATCTAAGAACATACTTGATAGAGTCAAAGCATATTAAACAAATTCAAATATATGTATACACTTAATCTTTGTATGAAACACTTCTAAATTAATTAAACATGCTTATGACCAATTCCACCATGCTGCATAAAGTCGTAAACAACCTTAATGTATCTTCACATAATGCAAATTATAATTATTCATAACACATGGAATCACCATCAAAATAGACTTAAACCTTAACTAAGCCAATACCAAAATCAAACAAGATAATTAAGCCATTTTTGCATGGCCAAATATACATACACTTTTAAAATAACTAACTCCAAGCCAGCCTATACATGCCATAATTCCGAAGATTTAGCTTATAAAATACCGAAGACGGTCGATAGTGTGATAAACTTCTCCGACGATTCCCGAGCTCGTATCTCTAATTTGAAATCTATAAAATATAATAAAAGTGAAAACACAGAGTAAGCTATCATAGCTTAGTAAGTCATAAGCAAATAGATAACTCAATAACAGTATTAGTTCAATTACCAAGCCAACTCATACTATCATAACCCCATTTAATTTCAAACTAATTTTTTCGTAAAAGACAAATTCTTTCATGTTGCCAAATATACATAAACTCCTTCACAAATATTCATGGATCACTTTATAATTATTCCTATTTTACACCATTAAGGCCACACATAACCATTTCTATATGTTTGCACATAGGTTACAAATATGATATCTCTTTACATAACCTCTGGTCGAATGGGCTATGTCTATTGTCATAGTAATATTCAATTTCAAAATTATAGTACCCTTATATAATTAAATATGCATATACACATTCTTAAGCATATGTTCTTAAAACCAACTTAATATCCCTTTCCCATATGTGTCATGTAGCCATATATATATGTCTATACAAAAATACGATACATTATTAAAACCATATCATTAATGCATAAGGCAGAACCTTTAGACATTTGATTATACATACTCAAGCATCAAACCTTTATACCACATAATTACATTTAACTTATAGCCGAATATACTTCACAACTACTCACCTAGGTTGAATACTCACATAGTTCTTATAACATATATTACTCAACTTCCAAGCCAAGTTGTCTTAATAGACCACACATACATTCCTATACGTAAACTCAAAAGTCATAGTATAACATCACATTTACATATATATATTACTTATGTGGCCGAATAAGCCCAATCATATATGCACATATTTAAGAAACATTTCAGTGATCCTACTTGTTCATTCACAAACCGAATACTCATACCATACACTATCACATTCACATTAACTCACCAACTTACGATTTCATGTAAACCATATACTTTCACATGTAGAATAAATTGAAACCGAATATACATGCATATATTAACAAAGTACATTTACTCTCAAACACAAATACTCGTGAATCGAATTATAACTGAATATACATATTCATAGTATATGAACGAATATACTACTCAAATACACATATGTTCACATTATTAACTTGTAAAATTTAATATAACATATCGAATGGCCAACTTACCTTAATTAAATAAGTGATCAACTAACTCATACCTGATCACTTAGTTCGTCTTACACCTTCGTACATAACTTGTCTTTACCTGATGAACCGTTCGGAATTGGATAGGATACTCAGATAATCACATATATCGTATAATGCCAACGTCCCAGATGTGGTCTTACATGCAATCACATATCGATGCCACTGTCCGAGACAGGGTCTTGCTCAAACACATTTATCAGAATCTCACATTGATGCCATGGTCTTACTCGCACACATAAATAGGATCATATGTCATGACATATATACCCTAACTATTCCTAGGGTTCATACGGGGCTTCTGAATGTCGTAACTCGGTCGAATTGAACACATGGACATGGCTACCAAGCTTATACACATTCGGCATTTGCAAGCATATATTCTCACATTTCATTTCAGCATATGTAATTTGCATTTAATTAATTTTAAATACGTCTATTTGCTTATAAACTTACCTCGGACGATGAAAAACAGAACGGGATGACTAGTGGACAACTTTAGCCTTTCCTCGATCCAATTTCGATTTCTTTAATTCTTGATCTAAACATACTCAAATTAAGCTCACTCAAACATATTTTCATTCAATTTAGTCCAAAAACACATAACTGGGCAAATTACCATTTTACCCTTAACATTTACAATTTTTTTCAATTAGGTCCTAACTACTCAAAATCATCAAAAAATCCTTTACAATATATATTAACCCAATCCATATCTTTCATAATTCATCATCAAACAAAAAAAATCACAAGCTCTCAACAATGGGTCTTGAAGGTTACTAAGTAACGATCTCAAAAAACATAAAAATTATCGAAAACTGGGCTAGTTATGTACCTTAATCGAGCATGACTATGGCTGAACCTAAGTTTTCTTTTTCTTTTCTTTCTTATTTGGCTACTCGACATGAAGAAAATGAAATAAGCTTGTTTTTAACTATCATATAATATAATCTAAATAAACATATTATTAATAAACTTAATGACTAAAACCTATGTTTCAATGGCATATTCGGTGATGAAGGAACAAAAACAAGTGCATGATAAATTATTTTATAACATATATTATTATAATAACATTTTATTATTTATTTACTAATATAGTTCTAATATTGTATTAACAACTTAATAATGCATGCCATCACCGTTCCTTCATTTACTCAATGGCATAATTGCAACATAAACACTTCAATTAATAAAGACACATTCAATTTGGTCCTTACACATTAAACCACCAAATTTTAATTATACGCGACTAAGTCCTTTTATTTAATCGGATATCCAAACGATGAAATTAAATCATGAAAATTTCACAGATATAAATTCACACAAAATAAACACGGAAAATAAATTTTAAATTATTTTTCTAACTCAGATTCGTGGTCCTGAAACCACCATTCCAATTAAGGACTAAATTGGGCTGTTACAACTCTCCCCCTTAGGGATTTTCGTCCCCGAAAATCATACTGGTAAATAGGTTCGGATAACATTCTCTCATCACATCCTCTAGCTCCCACATTGTTTTCCTCAACTCCGTGTTTATGCCATAGTACTTTAATTAACGAAATTTTCTTATTTTACAACTCTTTAATCTCACGAGTCAGAATACGAATTGGTTCTTCCTCGTACGTCATATCGGGCCTACACTCAATCTCAGACGGATTAATCACATGTGAAGGATCTGATCGATATTTGAGAAACATATAACTCAGTAAGCTCTTTAACCTAATAACCTGTATGAACTGGAACAACATGAGCCGATTTAGTCGATCTATTCACAATAATCCAGACTGCATCTTTCTTGCTTGAGGTCAACGTAAATCTAGATACAAAATCCATCGTGACTCTGTCCCATTTCCATTCGGGTATCATAATTGGCTGAAACAACCTAGAAGGTACATGATGCTCGACTTTTACTTGCTGACAACTAAACATTTCAAAACAAAGTAGAAGATGTTTCACTTCATACTATATTACCCTTAAAACTGTTTTAGATCATTGCACGTCTTCGTGCTACTCGGATGAACAAATAACCGACTACTATAAGTTTTGCTCAATATCATTTGAATTAACCTTGAGTTTCTTGGGATACATATTCAATTTTGAACCTCAGACAACCTTCAACATCAATCTAGAGCTCTGAATCAACATTCAAATTTCCAGTGAATAGATTCAAACACATATAACCCACTCTTCTTTTAAATCAAGTAATTCAAATCAGATTAAACCACTAGATTAGTCCTTTCAAAGAAATTATTCCTTCCCGCTAAAAGAATAACTCAAACATATCATTATACAAAAGCCACAATCACCAAATAGAAATCATAATATCACAATGAGACTGATGTCTTACCTGAAATAATAAATAATATCCTGGTTGTTAACAAAGTATTTGAACCCAAAAGAAAACCAGATATGACTAGGACAGCAACCAGTGCAGAAACACAACTTTTATAACTTTAATAATAAGGTTACAATACTTCTCAAATTTCCAGAGCTGAAATTATAATTGTAACAGATATGCCATTACTGTCAGATACAAATCCCTTCAAGATAACCACATGAAATCATAAGAAGATCAAAATAGAAAAATTTTTAATATCTGAAGCTACACAGAATGTCAAAAATTACGACCCATATAGAATAATATTAGCTTCGATGATATCTTAGAAAATGTCCAGAAAGAACAATGTCACCCATGAAAACTGCAATCCACAGTAACAAAAGTGATATAATCTTTGCATATTTTCCACAAAACCATATCCAGTAGAACCAGAATATTAACATTATACAGATTTTACGGTCAAGTTTAATATCCATACAATGAAATAAACATCAAAGAAAGACAGAGCAATGTTGAACATAACCCAAACAAACCAACGGTGCTTTCGTCTACGATAAGAATTCCTTCCGAAATTAAATAGTTACAGATAACTCTGAGAATAGACGTATACATAGAATAACCAAAAGAATTCGTAATAACTACCTGACTATAACCCCTACACTCAACCACTAATACAATTCGAACATTACCCTTCGCTGACAGGAATTAATTTAGAAAAGCGTTCAACCAATATTTTCCTTAGATAACATACCTGATTAGGTCATTTGATCGGAGATAATTTCTTCTGTAATAGTGAGGTCACATAATCTAAATAATCTTCGGAACTATCCAGCATCTCTTTTAATACTACCTTCTTTTGCTGATTCTTTCACCCCTTTTTTTCAACCATAGGGTGTGACCCTGTAGGTTCTTGTAACGTTAGCAGTAATACTAGAATGATTCTAATGTTACAAACAATAAGTGGCATCTAGCAATGCATCATTGCTACCTAAGTTACAAGAAGTCATGATTCGACATAACTTTTTTTCATGATTAACCTTTCATGCATTAATGCTTAAGTCCTTTATCTCTAGAATGGACACAAGTCATGGAATAGTCACACTTGCATAGTCCATCCCATGTTTCTTGATACCTTGAGTAGACTATGATACACAAATAAGTATGACATCTCATATAAACTTATTTGAGCATGGCCATGCATTTCTAGTGCCACTCAATCAAGTGGCCTAAGATATTGCTCCCATTATGTAGGAGGGACTTATCCTATATTGATCAACCATATCCCTCTTTATAGATTGTGGTATATCCAACATCAGCCTTTATAGAAGAACCAGTTACGGTGTACGTTTGACTGTATCAAAATATGCAACTCATGATGTTGGGATAAGGATGATCTCAAGTCTAAGAATTATATACATATTAATTACTATGAGTAATGTTGTGACAATTACATAATAATCTAAGAAACATACTCATAGCAGGTCCGTCCAATATGTTGTTCTCTAACACACATATTCATGCATTGATTCTGACACTTCATATCAATGACAACTCTTTATCATCAATCGACTACATGTTAGTCTTAATGCATTATTGTTGTCCTAGTCAAAAATAATACTTGACTAAGTACCTTTTAAGAATAATCATATTATTCTCAAGACATTATTATAAAACAGTTTATTTACACACACAGAAATGAAACTGAAATAATAATGGCAACGCCTTATATTAATAAACATGATAATTTAAGTATGTTATTACAACCATCTCATGATTGATCTTTAGGTATCCTCTTACATTTCTAAGATGTTTTCTTTCATAATTATGAACTAAACCCCTCAAATACCAAAGGGGGATGAAACCTAAGATGAATCTTATTATTTTCTGAATTGTATGATAAATACTTGATTTGTTCTTAATTATGTTTATTAATTCTTGTGTTAATATTTCAGGATATTGATTCAAGTTGAATGTGCTTATTCAGTGGAGCAAAAGTCCCTATCTAAAAGTAGATCCAACATAATTAAGCGGAGTTGATTGCGATCCTAGAGATAGGATGACGACAATCTGCCGGATTAGAGTCAAATCTAATAGGGGAATCTATTGACCTAATTAATGTGATAATAAGGGTTTTAATTAGAAAGAAATTTCAATTAATCAACCTAGAATTGGTTGTTTTTAGTCTTAACAGAGATAATTACATAAATTAGGGACTCCTACGGATCAAGTCAAGTGAATAAATCGTATAATTTCGAGTCAAGTAATAAGTGAAGTCTAGGTGGATTGTAACACCTTGAATTTGGGCCTAGTAGGATTGGGCCTTGTACGTGGGATCCACTAGGAGGCTACACATAAAAGTTTATGTGTGCAAAAAGTATCCCAAAGTGTGTGTTGTTTTAATGGCTAAGTGATTTAGGAGTGAAGTCCTAGGTTCAAACCTGGGCTTTAGCAAAAATTTTGGTTTTAGGTGAATAAAACCCTTGATGTTAGTAGGTAGGCTTTAAGAATATTTTTGGCAAAAGCTTGACACAAGGAAGCATGTGGTTCGAGGTTCAAGTCATGGTGTGAGCTGAATTTTTGGTTGTTTCCTAAAAGAACCTAGATATTGGTGGGAAGGCTTTAAAAATATTTAGGATAAAATGTGACATAAGAAACGCTTGTGGTCCAATGGTTGTGGTGTCATTAAGGTGGCAAGGGATCTTGGGTTCAAGTCACCCTGTGCACAAAGGAGTATTTATTTTACTCCTTTATTGTGAGGTGGTGGAATTCGAGTGAAAGGCTGCTAGGGAGGAAGTTTGAATTGGTATTGAATTGTTGGGAGAAGATTATGCAGCTTATCATGGAGGGATTTATGGATATTTCAAAGGGATGTGAAATTGGAGAAGCTAGTGCCGTATAGGGTCTCTTAATTCACAAAGAATTTGTAACACCCCTAACTCGCACCCGTCGCCGGAGGGTCATGAGGCATTACAAGACAAGTACAAAATTTTCAAATAATTCCAACAAACCTAAGTCATGTTCCTAAGTTTACGATACCTAGCTTTTGCATACAACTAGTTTTGAAATGAGACGTATGAAAAGTTATTAGCATTCATTCTTATAAGATCTCAAACATTTATTGAACTCAAGCATGTGCACCTGAATTGTCAATATGCATAGAACCAAAATTACTTCTAAATGTAGTATTACAATTCATAAGGTAATAAATTAGATGGTTTAGACATATACATAAGTCATGGAATATCTTAATGTTTACAAAGCTTAACACACTATTCATTTGGTAGTTAATCTTAGGCATGGCCGAACATGAGTCATCTCCTACTATGAGTGCATTGATTCATTTATATGCGTAATTCACTCAAAACTTTCAAAACATTTACCGAATACATCCACACATTCACATCAACTATACAAAGTACACATGACAACAAGGCAAGCCATTTTCGCATGGCTATACATATTTACTCGATTACAACTTCAAAATAAGAGTATCACTCTCAACGATCATAAAACAAAAAGAAACTATACATGCCATTCGAAAGTTTAACTATTTAAATACCGAAAAGAGTGTCTTGATAGTAGAGACGACTTCAAGCGTAAGTATCCCGAGACCGTAGCTAGCGAACGGGATCTAAGGAAAGAAAACAGAAGAGGAAAACAACCGAGTAAGCATTTAGAATGCCTAGTAAGCTTTAAGCGACAAGGTATGGTTAACTATAATTAGAAAGAAATAACTTTCAGCACTTGACTTAATTATTCTATAGCCGAACACAACACAAATTTTATAATGGCATAAGTAGTTTCATGTAATATAATGCCATAAGTGTTTAGACATCCACTAACACTTTTCTGAGTCAACAATGCATAATCAATAAATCATAACCCGACAGAATTCATTCATCAGTATAATATAACCAATACCTGGTCACCTTACCGTAACGATCTCATTTAATTGGAAACGACCTTGGCTCGAAAGCCCTTCGGAATAAATTCGGATACAACAATGGCTCGTGAGCCCTTCGGGATTATCCCGGATATCACAATGGCGCAATCGCCCTTCGGGATTAACCCGGATATCACAATGGCGCAATCGCCCTTCGGGATTAGCCCGAATATCTTCCGCAAAATTTATTTCATAATTACATTCATTTGTCTCATTCAAATATTCACACGTAGTATGACATCATTTCACTATTTAATAGTCAAAAATCATATGAACAATACGTAACTCAATTCTCTCCCTCGGGCATTTCTAGGACTTGTAATCATTCGGCTATATACCCATTCCACCATTACCAAATAAATCATAATTCGTGTAAAGAATTGAATTGTATGATAATCTATGTCCCTTAAAACTTACTTCAGTGGTCGATGATTGTTTTCAGTTTACTGGTCGGCCGCCTTCGCCTTTCCTTTGTCCGAAGCTATCCCTATGTGTTCTTGAGCTAAGAGAAACAAAATTTAATTCATTACAAACCCATGTAAACCGGTTAGGGTCATATAGCTACTAAGCTCAACCAGCACTTAATTTAAGATCTAAATTCCATATTGCCGAATGCCATTATCTACTAACCATATGTACTCGTTTGAATTAAAACTTATCCACATATAACCTATAGTTCATTCGATCCTTTCTCAAACAAAATCATCACTTAGTCTCCAAAACCGAACATCCCTCCATAGGTTTCAAGGATATAATAGTAAGCATACTCATAAGTACACTTTTAAATCTCTTAATTAACAAAACAATGTTCAACCAACTCAAGTCATTAACCACTATTAAATTCAACAAATATATATACAAGTGCTAAAATTTATTTACTAATCATTTTTAATCTAGAATAGAACAACATTCAAAAATAATACAATGTCACATAGCCAAAGTTTCCATCTAACAATTTGAGCTAAACTTAGTTTTCCCCTTCAAATCTAATTTCATAAGCACAAGAGCCGAAAACTATCTAGACGGCACACATATCAAATTTAAAGTTTCAAGCTCATTTAACATATCATTTCTTGAATTAAAACATCACTCAAAGCAAATTTTATCTATGCTAAAGGATATGACCGAATATCTAATGTATTGTCTAGCTCCAAATTTAACTCATCTTCTAAAAAGGGTAGTCAAATGCTCGTATAGGTATAAATTGAAAGTTAAGGCATTGTAACAAAATTATTTTAATTAAATCCCTACAAAACATAACATTAGCCGAATGCATGAGTCTATTGAATCAATTTAGACTCAATTTGGTTACTAATTTCATATCATCTTTCATCTAACCTCTAAATAGACTACCAAAGCACTCAACTAAACAAAATCCATTTCTATCCTCAACCTATTCGGTCTATCATTAAACCCAAAATCAATTTCTACATTTGACCAATGAAACATACAATTTAACAACCCTAATACATCATTTTAATCAACAAGTCTTCATAAATCAAATTTCATCAAGCATTGCCCAAATTCATACTCACATCTCATGACCGAATGTATAATATGACCATTTCAAGAATAGACTCATGGGCAATGGATAGGATTAAACAAAAAAGCTCAAAATCACTAATTTTTTTTTTCAACAAAGTAACATGCTTTCGTACCTTAATCTAGCAAAAAGGGGTTGCCGAATGCTTTGAGCTCAACTTCTATCTTTCTTTACTAACTTTCGGCTAAAAGATGAAACAAATGAACTAACTTTGTTTTTATCACCCTATTTTCATTTTAGTTGAATTTAATTTCATAATTTAAGATTTTATGACATCATTCTAACATAAAATATATATATATTTGCACCTAATGTCATCATGGCCGGCAACAATAATAAGAATGGGGAATTTGACATGCAAATCCCCCAATTCAAATCCATGAATTATTTGGCCTCTTTAATTTGTCTTACACACTTTTAACATTTCTCATCTAAGTCCCTTATTTCAAGAAACACATTCAATTTGTCAAGCTTCAAAACATATGAATTTATCCATGCACGATCACATACTTCACACCATAGAAATAATATATTCACACATAATTCATCACATAAAATAAACATAAAATTTTATACTCAAATATTTTCGTGACTCGGCTTAGCGGTCCCGAAACCGCTTCCCGACTAGGGTCGAAATAGGGTTGTCACAGAATTCGGCTAAAGGTAGTAGGGAGTTTGTTCATTACAATTTCTAGCAAATCTTGGCATTTTGCCTTTTGGTATCGTGCATTTTTCCTTCTTTGGTTCACTTTGGTAAGCTGGGTTTTTATTTTGGCCATTTATTTTGGTTATTATCTTTTGTTCAAAACCTTGAAGTGTCAAATTTGCTCTCCTCTCCCTTTAATTCTTATTCTTTTCTTTGCCGAAACCAAAGAGAGTTCTTCCTTCTGTTTCTCATACTTGCTCAAGAATAGGCGATTCTCCTTCTCTTCCTGCTTCTAGCCAAATATAACCCTCTTGCCATCTTTGTAATACCCGGATTTTGGGCCTAGAAGAAATGGGCTTCAAGTGTCAGAGAAATTGGATTTTGGTTGTGCGGGTAAAATTTCATAAATTGTATGCTTAGTCTAGTGGATAAGTGTTTTAGGATGAGTTAGGAGTGTCAGAGAAGCCCTGGGTTCAAACCAGGGCTCTAGCAAAAATTTTAATTTTTGCTTCCTTAGGGAGACTTTGGCGTTAGACCTTATAAATATTTTTGGTTAATATTGGACACAAGGAAGCACTTGGTCTAGTGGCAAGGAGGCGTTAAGAGCAGGAAGGGGTGCTGGGTTCAAGTCACGGCATAAGCAAAAATTTTTGATTGCTTTTTAAATCAGCCTGGATGTCGGTAGGAAGGCTTTATAAATATTGGGATAAAAAGGGTGACACAAGTTGAGGTGTAGTCTAGTGGCAGAGGCGTGTTGTAAGGTTACAAAGGAGCCTGGGTTCGAGACCTTGCTCTCACAATTTTATTTTGAATAAACCTAGAATCCAGCCTAATGACTTTATAACTAATTAGAGAGGAAAAGTGACGCAAATAAGGTGGGCGGTGTGGTGGCAAGAGGCGTGTAGCATATCCAGAAGGTCAGAGGTTCGAAATTGGGTGATGGCGAATATGTTTAGATTACTTTGGATAACTCAGTTGTTGGGTAGTAGGCCTGAAAAGTAATTGAGAACGGAATATGTCACAAGAAGGGTTACGGTGCAGTGGCAAGCAGCATGTTGTGTATTGTGAGGTCAGGAGTTCGAGGAACGGTTTTGTAAGTGTGGGCATTTATTTTACATTTTGACTGGGCAAGAGGATGGCTTGGACCAAAACTCTTTGGGGATAAGAGTGGAGATTCAGATGGGGATATGGATGAGGGTTAGTATGGATATGAAGGAGATAGAGTTGGAGAAAAAAAAGGGAATTTAACTTGGTAGTGAGTTTGAGCCAATTGGGGATTGTGGCAAATGCAAGGTTGATCATAGGCTTTTTAGGTGCCGAAATTGTTTGTTCCTTCCATTCTTCTTCTTTTAATTTCTTTTCTTCTCTATGATTCTTCCATATCTACACCACACTTCCTTTCACAAAAATACCTTACCGAAATCTTCTTCTTTTTCCTATTGAATCTTTTTCTTTCTGCTGCCACTAAGCCTTGTTTCTTTCAAAACCGAATAGTGGCCTTTCAAGCAAAGCTGATTCTTCTTCTTGCTTCTAGCCGATTATTTCTTCCCCATTTTCCAAAACTGATTCCATCACCTTCAAGAAATGATGAGCCGGTCATGTCGACTCCATGGCCAATGGTAAATTTGGGCTTAGCGGGCCACACGAAGTGTGGGCGCTAATTTTGCCACATAATGGGCCTTTGGGCCCTAGGGTATTAAAAGTTGCTAAAAGTGACATAAGCCGCGCTGGATAATTATGGACTTAGGAATGGGCCGAATTAAGTACTTAAGCCCACAATGAGAAATGATCGATGCGCCCCTAAAGGGCAAAATGACTAAAATGCCTCTACATGTGGTACATATGATTTTGTATGCCATATATATATTTGAATTGCATTCATGTGATATTATGTTGCATATGGGTTGGGATTATGGAAAGGATGAAGTGATTTATTTGTTATGGTTGCACGGGTCACCGAAACGACTGTGGACCTGGTCACGCAGGTCGCCCGAGATGGCTGTGGACCTCTTTCGGTAAGGTCGTACTGATCGCTCGATACGACTGTGGACCTGGCGATGGATATTGGTTAGTGCTACAATCGGTGCTATATTGGATTGTAGGGATGAGTGGGTCGATTTTATCCCCACAGGAGTGTACGGCTGACAGAAACGGAGTGCAGGGTTGGTATGGGTATTTATGCACTACAACATTGATTCTGATATTGATATGGGCTCAAGCCCAACCAGGGCCATTATGGTCTAAGGCACAAAGGCCACTGTTTATTGTGATATGGGCCTAGGCCCAACTGAGGCCATTATGGGCTAAGGCGCAAAGGTCACAGTTATTAAAATAGGCTTAGGCCCAAAATGATTGATGCATGTTTTATTGTCGTTGAGGGTTGTACACACTGAGTTTTCGAAAACTCAACCCCTCTTTTTAATTTTTTAGGTAACCTTGAGTAGGCAGTTCGACGCTTGGGAAGACTTGGAGGTGGCCACACTAGAGTAGCTCGGGATTTTAGTTTTCTATTTAACATTGCCAAATATTTACTTTTTCATTGGGGTTTTACTGTAATAAGGCCTTTCTTCTAGTTTGATTTGGTTATTTGTTTATTGGTTTTTATTATTTCATTAAAGACTTAATTTCTAAAATTAAAACTTGTTTTTTTTTAAAAGAAGCTAAAATGACATTTTTAAACCAAGCAATTAAACCTAAATGTTTTTACAAGGGATGAGCTTCTGCTTTAACTAATACTTAGAAATCTAATAATGGATATATAAATTAGGGTTTTCAAATAACGAAGAGTTATTTCAAACTTACAATCAAACAAGGTTTCATAGGTTTTCCGTTTTAAACTAAAGTACGTCGACAACATCGATTTGAACGACTTACCTTTCAATGTGACACCGCTAGATTCGGCCATAACATTCGGGTCGGGTTTAGGGTGTTACAATCTTCAAACATTTCTTTGTTACAATCTTCAAGCATTTCTTCTCATTACTTTTAGGTATTGACTGAATAACTATCCTTTTTAAAGCCGATTATAACTTTTTTTCTCTTTAAACATTTCTTTTCCTTCCTTCTAAAACTTGGCCAAATAACATTCCCTTGCTATTCGGTTTTTATTGGTTGTTTACACCTCTACTTATGTTTCTTCTTTGTGCCTTCTGAATTCATTCTTGGGTTAACAAGTGATCTCTGTCAAGCGGTGAGTGAATTTGATTTATTCTTAGTTGTTTTAATCTTTTTCAAGGCACCCTACTCTAGAGTTATTTAAAAGCCGAAGGTATGTTATCTCTACCTCGTTGCTGATTTCCTTTCTTCTTTGTTAGGTTCGGTGTTATCAAGGCTGGGGGTGGTTGAAACCTCTCGCACATCGTTGATTGAAGGAGAGTTTTCGGTCAGGGGATCCTAGGTAAGGCCGAATGATTAGATCTTTGTTTGGGCATGTGTTTTTGTTGGATTAGCATATGATTATTAGATATTGATAACTGATGGATTATGTTTGTGATTCAGATAAGCCACGAGGAGGGGGAAACGATTCTTAACCAAGCAATCTAAGAAAAGGATAGGTTGTTTGTTGTTCAGTCAAGGTAGGTAATAGTTAAACGATTTGGGTATAGACGTTTTATGATCTTTAATGATGAACAGGGCTAACTATACCTCTTGATTAAATATAGGTTCGTTGGTAAGAGGTTTGTAGTACGCTTCATAAATTAGGTGTGTACCCACGCTACTTTAGCTACAGATCGGCAAAAGTCAAAATGCTGGAATACTGAAAAGCTGAAAGATCGGCAACTGTTGCCACACGAGCTTGCAAACGGACGTGTGGAGGATCCGATGCTATAGTAGAAGCCATCATGAGTGATCTCATAGGCTTAGGCTGATTTAGGCCGAAGTGGGCCGTGTGGTCCCAATGGGCTCGTGGGCCCCACATGGGCCCTTGTCATGGATATGTGGAAATATTAAACCTAGCTCTATCGTCTCCATGGCTAAGGTCAATTTTGGGCTTAGAGGGCCAAATGTGTATGTGGGCCCCACTTGGGCCGACTATTGGGCCTTAGGCCCATTTAGACTGTTATGTCTATTTAGGTTACTAAAGTCGTTCGAGACAACTATAGACCTCCTAGGAGGTTGGAAAATTACCGAACTACCTCTGTAGTGTAAAATTACTGAAATATCCTTGTAGTGTAATTTGGCTGTAATTGTATGACTATGAAATGAATGATTTGAATGTGATTGTATAACTGATTATAGGCATGACATATTGCATATATGTTGCATGGGTTGGGATATTGTACGGAGGAAGACCTGATCTGATAGGGTCGCACGGGTCGCGCGAGACGACTGTGGACCCATCGAAGGCTTAGAGCCGTATATTTGTATTGATCTAGTAAAGCCGCACAGGTCGCTCGAGACGACTGTGGACTTATCGATGGCTTTAAGCCACTTAATATGTTTATGGCTCTATGCCAACCTAATTAAGGCTTTGTGCCAATTGATGGCTTTGTGCTAAAGATGTTACCGTGATTGATGGCTTTGTGCCAAATATGTTACCGTGATTGATGGCTTTGTACCGAATATGTTATCGTGATCGATGGCTTTGTGCCACGCATATTATCGATAGCTTACTGCTATCCACTCTATTGATGGCTTGGTGCCACACATATTATTATGGCTCTGTGCCATTCTGTTTATGGTTTATAACCATTCTATTTATGGCTACTGGCCATTCTGATATCAGGTAGTATTGTTGGGATTTTGGTTAGTACCGCAACCGGTGCTAACATTTGGAGTGCAAGGATGGGTGGGTTGATTTTATCCCTACAGACTGTGCAGGGTTGGACGGAGGCAAGTGCAGGGTTGGATGGGGTTAACACATAACATGCATCATACATCATTTATTTGATTCTATTTTGATATGGGCTAGGCCCAATTGATTCTACTATGGGTTGTGACCCAAATGATAATGTGATGGGCTTAGGCCCACATGTGTTCTATTTTGGAATATGTAACGGGCTTAGTCCTAGTTTGTTATTGTTCTTGTATGACTGTCTAAACTTTATACAGTAGGGGATTACACACTGAGTTTTCATCAACTCATCCCATTTATTAACTTTTCAGGTAATCCTCAGCATTAGGAGGATCGGTGCTGCGAGGGACTCAGAGATGGCCACACAACTGCTTTTGTTTTCCATTACGTTTATTTACTTTTAAGTACTTTGATTTTCAATTTGGGTTGTAATAAGGCCTCTTTTAATCTCCAGATTTTAATTTGGGTTTTGGTTTATCTTGATCCATATCGGTTAGAAGTAGAACTTGGTTTTTTTCCAAAAATAATTCATTTTTCGAAGCTTTACATTTTCGCAACATTTTGCAATGGTTTCGTGACTTAATTTTTAAACATCACGTTTTCATAAATCGACTCTTTATAATTAAGATTCCACAACAACCAATGTTTTCAAAAGGAATAACTTTCTAATGAGCCTCGTTCTCAAAATGGATTAATGTAAACTGGGGTTTTTACACAAGTTTTAAATAGCATGAAGTTTTTAAAGAGTAAGAAGGGTTTTCAATGAAAAGATGGTTTCGAAAAACACTTCAATGTGACTTTCCAGATTCGACCCTAACGTCCAGGCTAGGTTTGGGGTGCTACATGGATTCTTCCTTGGGTATTGTCTTCCTCATCAGTTTTCTCGAAGTTATTTTTCCAAGTCACTCTTTTGCATTCTTAGTTAGTTAACTAGTTTAATTAAAACAAATCCCCTTTATTCTTAGGCTAGATAGTAAAAAGAGAGTTAATACTAGTACTTTTAGTCCTCGTGGGTTCGACATTTCAGTCTTGCCATAAGCTATACTACTATTCGATCAGTGCGCTTGCCTTTATCAAGATAATAGTTTAGTTTTGCAGTACGATCATATAACATCAAGTTTTTGGTGCCGTTTTCAGGGACTAAGATATTAGGAACACTTGATTTTTATTATTTTAGCCATTTTTACTTTTATTGCAATTTACTTTTTATTTTTAATTTAATTTTTGTTTACTAATCTCTCTGTTATTTGTCTTTGATAGGTGTCTCTAGTTTATGACTAGAAGGAACCTGTCAGAACCTTTGCTATTTGACAGTGAGATCGAAGCTTCAGCCTACAAAAACTAAAAAGAAATAAGGCGGAGTCTACAGTACATAGAGGAAGGGCAAGAGGACATGACCAACACTACCGAAGAGATAGAGGTGAATAAGAATAATCCATTACCTCCTGTGGTGGCCATAGCTCATGTGAATTAGAATCCTGCTCCTCATACTATGTATGATTATGCTAAGCCTAATCTAGCTGGTGCTGAATCAAGTATTGTTAGACCTGCTGTTGCTGCAAATAATTTTGAACTGAAACCTAAAACTATACAGATGATACAATAGTTTGTTTAGTTTGATGGTTTGCAAGATGAGGACCCTAATATACATTTATCAAAATTCTTGAAATTCTGTGACGCATTTAAGATTAATGGCATTTCTGATGACACCATTTGCCTTCAGTTATTTCCCTTTTCTTCGAGGAATAAGGCTAAATAGTGGTTGAACTCTCTACCACAAGGGTCTATCACTACTTGGGACCAAATGACCGAGAAATTTCTTTTAAAATATTTTCTGCCGGCTAAAATGGCAAAGTTGAGGAATGATATCTCTTCTTTTGTACATATGGATTTAGAAACACTTTAAGATGCATGAGAGAGATACAAGGACTTATTGAGAAGGTGCCCTCACCATGTGTTGCCTCTATGGATTCAGGTTCAAACTTTTCACAATGGTTTGAGCCCCTCAACAAGGCAAATGATAGGTGCAACTGTTAGTGGAACAATAAACAATAAAACACCTGAGGAGGCTTATGAGTTCATAGAAGAGATGTCACTGAATAATTATCAGTGGCAAGTCATGACGACAAAGCCACAAAAAGCAGCCGGTGTTTTTAATGTTGACGTGGTCACTATGCTATCTAACCAGGTAGAACTTTTGAATAAAAAGATTGATGGTTTGTATGGTTCTACTCAGGTACATCCAGTGATGCAGTGTGATTCAAATGAAAGAGGGATGCACAACGCAAAGTATTCAGCCTACAACCCTAGCACTGAGGAGGAACAAGTTAACTATATGGGTAACAACTCTAGACCTCAGAATAATCCATATAGTAACACTTACAATGCAAGTTGGAGGAACCACCTCAATTTCTCGTGGGGTGGTTAAGGAAATCAAAGACCACCACCCCCTCTAGGTTTCCAGCAATAACCTTACCTACAACAGAAAAAGCCAAACCTTTAGGAGATGCTTACAAAATTCATCTTGGTGTTAGAAACCTATTTTCAGAATACCGAAACAGCACTTAAAAATCAACAAGTGTTGATTCAAGGGCTCGAGACCCAAATAGGTCAGCTTGCTAAGCTGATCTCTGAACGACCACAAGGTAGCCTGCCAAGTAACACAGAAGCTAACCCATGGGAGCAACTTCATGCCATCATTATGGGCAAAGAAGAAGGGTTAGCTGAACTAAAATCTGAAACGAGGCAAGAAGCTATGGTAATTAATGGTAAGGTTGAGGTGAGTCATGGTACACAAAAGACAGTAAGCAAAGAGTATAAACCTCGTGTGCCATATCCCAATGCGACCATGAAAGACCAAACAGATGTACAATTTGGTAAATTTCTTCATCTCTTGAAAAAATTACATATTAGCTTACCGTTTATTGAAGCTTATTTGCAGATGCCAAATGTCGTTAAATTCTTAAAGAAGCTTTTAGCAAATAGATGGAAGTTAGATGAGTCATCGCACCTGGAATTAAATGCAATTTGCTAAGCTATTTTATAAAACAAGCTACCCAAAAAACTGAAAGATCCAGGGAGTTTTACGATTCATTGCCTAATTGGCAATTTAGATATTAAAAATGCTTTGGCTAATTTAGGGGCGAGTATTAATGTCATGCCCTATAAAATATTTAAACAACTAAGACTGGGGAAACCCAATCAAACTAGGATGAACATACAATTGGCCGATAAAACTATTAGATTTACTAGGGGTATTGTTGAAGATGTGATTGTTAAAATTGACAAATTTATATTCCCAGTCAATTTTGTTGTCTTAAACATGGATAAGGACAACGACGTTCCCTTAATTCTGAGTAGACTCTTTTTAGCAACTGCTAGAACTATATCGATGTTGGTACAGGTGAACTAACGCTTCATGTAGGTGATGAAACAATCACTCTTCGTGCTCGTGATTCAGTTAGGACATCAAGTAGTGAAGTTGGTTATATAAATCATGATAATCATACTGATCATGTGGTTCAACCTTCTTTCACGAAACACGTCCAAAGAGCACAAATGAGCCTTGCTCTAGTTCGTGTAACAACAAACGAACCATCTACGAAGAGAGAATGCTACAAGTGGATGAGCTAGACAAATGGCAGACTTATGGCAAGAAGGAACATATAACATACAAGAATGAACCAAAGCAGCGCCATGACGAACCAAAGGTGAAAACGAAACAATTTAAGGTCGGGGACAAAGTATTGTTGGATGAAAAGGACCCTCAAATTGCCACTTCAGAGCTTAATACAAATGATGCACTTCCCTTCATGGTAGTAAATATCTTTCCCTACGGTATAGTTGAGGTAACACATTCCAAATTTGGAACTTTCAAGGTAAATAGTACTTAACTCAAACCATACTCTGATAGCAGGAAAAGGAGTTTCCACTCCTAGAACCACCGTGACCATGCGAAACTAAGGTAAGTCGAGCTTAGACTATAAATAAGCGCTTCTCGGGAGGCAACCCGAGGACTGACACCACTAATTAGTTTATTTTACCTAATTTTCATGTTTTTAGTGCTTGTTTTTGACCCACACGGCCTGGACACATGGGTGTGTCCTTGGCCATGAGAGAACAGGGTCAAAAATCCCCAAATATTGACATGCACAGGGCTTGCGATAAAGCCACACGGCCGTGTAGACCACATGGCCTGGACACATGGGTGTGTCATTGGCCGTGTGAAACTTGGAGGTAAATTTTCCAAATTTTAACCAAGCCAAAGTCAAACACGGGTAAGGCACACGGCCGTGTGTGAGACACGGCCCAACCTTACAGGCGTGTGAAAGGTAACATGGGCGTGGTGAGCATTAACCGGCTATGGGAGAAATGAACGAAGCACTACACGGTCGTGCGATTTGGCCATGTGGATGACATGGCCTGGACACACAAGTATGTCCAAAGGCCATGTGAGATCCTGACCCCCTCTCCCTGACTAACACTGGCTGAATTCGAGCCACATGGGCTTGTGGCATGCCTGTGTGACCCAGCACGGGCTGTTACACAACTGTGTCCCTTTTTAAACCCCCAAAACCTAATTTCTTCTAATTCATCTTCTTCCCCAAAACCCCTCAAGCCTTAGCAGCCGCAGCCCTACCTACCCCTTCAACTCCGGCCACAGCCGTTCGAACACCCCAACCCCAACTTCCTCCCCCTTGCACACGACTCCTCCGCCTGCCCCCATCTCTTCTCCCTTTTGCACCATCAAACCTAGCCGCACCACTCTCCTCCCCACACACACATACCACCACCAACTTTCCCCTTTCATCCCCCTTGTCAGCCAAAACCACCCAAAATCTCTTTCCCCCTTAGCCCACCGTCCAACTTTTCCTCTCGCCAAACCCCCTTTCTTCACCTTATCTATTTTGACCCACACAGCTACAAACCTCCACAAAGCCACCGCACACCGACCAAACACCACCTTCCGTCCACCACTAGCACCTCATTATCGGTTTTATTTTTATTTTTTTCCTTATTTTATTTTATATTCCCTCATTTCTTTATTTCTTTATGTCTTGGTTGATATTTTTCTTATCTTTTTATTTTTCTCTGTCAATAAGTTTTGATTTCTCATATTTGATGATATTGATTTACTATATGTGGATGTGGTAGCTCTCATTTTCATGCTTAAGCCTTATTCGTATATTCAATTTAGTTTCTATCATCCTTACTTCATCATTCAATTTAGGAATATAAAGATGTTCAACACTACTTCTACTACTATGAGTTAAAATATTAGGCTTATTTATTTAGGTATCTTTAATTTATTATTGGTCTATCTAGGTTCATTATACTTATTCTTCATTCTTAGTGTTACTAGTAATGTAGGCGTATCTTTGTTTTTTTGTTATTATTTCCATACATTGTATTATGCTTTATGACTTATGATTGCTTCAGAATTGGTACAGTTTGTTAGTTATCTTAGACTATTTGGATTCTACATTCTTTATACTTACTTACCCATTAAGTGATATATTCTTCATTTATTAACTCATTTCTTCTTCAAGTCCTTTATGACAAACACTCGAGGGAAATCCAAAGTTCCTGTTCCCACTTCGAAAAAGCGAAAGGGCCCAAGCGCGACTTCCTTGAGCACCTCTGACGAAGCTTGCCATCCTTTACTCCAATTTTCCAGAGGCCCTCAGGAAGACTTATTCCAGCACCTCCATGCACGACCATTAGGAGTGGGCCATTGTATTGATTAGGCTGCCTTAGAGCAGGTCCAACTTGCCCACCTTGTCCGATTTCATCTCGCCATTGCACTGTAGAATCAATTCTTTGATATCATCAAGCCCACTTATATGAAGTTGACCATCGGGTTCTGTAAACATTCCACGTTCAGCATGTCATGTCTACTCATGATGAGGTCGATACTAGTACTTTTTGACTTGGTGGATTGGTGTGACACATGAGCTTACCAGAGTTTGGAGTTGTATTAGGCCTCTACACGGAGGAGTTTATGGCTTCTGAAGATTTTCTCCACCTTTACCATCACATACATTACTCGCCCTCGTGCTGTTGGACCGACTTTACAACGAGTATTATTCCCTATGACGTGAGTCGCTCGAAGGTGACTTTTTTCCCTCCACCATTGCGATACATACATGTTATTTCTGCCCATACCTTGACTGGCAGGAGAGATAGCACTGGATTTGTTACCACTACCGATGCATATTACCTTTGTAGTATGGTGATCGACCATATCTTCAACTTGGCTTATTTCATTGCCCTAGCCTTTCGCCATTAGACCGATCGCCATAGGAGGGGCCTTATCTGTTTGGGTCCCTATGTGACTCGCCTCGCTCGTCATTTTAGCCTCTTCGACATGCTAGAGATGTCTTCGACACTCACACTAGTAAGCTAGATGTCTCCTCAAGGAATTTCTAGTATGATTCACATAAGGATGATAGAGCAACGCCATGGATTCGATCCTCCTCAATACAGGCTCATTTAATTTGATGACCAGGATGATCTTGAGGACATTCCTGATGATGTCCCTCCCTCTCACGAGGACCCACATCCACCACCGCCCTACTATTGCTACTTTGATCGATATATTCGAGCGACTCCCTCCTTCGAGCAGTAATATTTTGAGCAATTTGACAGCATCGATTCCACTCTTCGACAGATTTGCCACCACCTACACATTTCTCCTTTGGCACTGTCGACTCATAGGGCATCCGATAATAAGGACCTTTGAGTCCATTTATTTTTGTTTTTATTTTTATTTTTCTTTCGCTTTATTTTATGTTTTTAATTTTTCTTTAAAGACTTATCATTTCTATTTAGAACTATGTTTATGGTTCTTAGCAAGCAATGCTTTAATCTTTTCCACAACTGTGTTTTTTTTTCTTTGATAGCTCAGAATCATGCACTTCATTAGCCTTTTCTCCAAAACCACTTTCACTATTCCAAGGATTTCATCCAAAATTTAGGGGAGTTTCGATTTCCCCCCTCTCTCTTATGATTTATGCTTATATTATTATTATTCATATTTATACATTGAGGACAATGTACATCTTAAGTGTGGGGAGGTTATTTATATCATTATTAGAAAATCCCTGAATTTTGTCTTATTCTCAAGTAACTTTCTCATATTACTATTAAAATAAATTTTAATTGATTTATGATTCGTATTAATATGTCTTGAATTAAATCATAGGTATTTGTGCATTGATTGTTTAAACTTTAAATCATGAGAGAATCAAGCATGATAATTTAATTTTTGAGAATTAAAATTTGTTTTAGGTTATTTTCCCTAATTTAGGTATTATCTTGAAGTTTGGAATTCACAGGATTAATATCAAAAACCATAATTTTTATGAAATTTTGAGCCTTTAGAGCATATATTCTTTCTTGCACACTTTTATTATTGCTTATGAGTGTGTCAACATTGATGTTTTATTCTAGAACTTGCTTCGATCATGCATGTCGAGACCACACCATTAATTTGATATATCGAGATGATAAAGGCACCTAGGTTTTAACTCACTCACTCTATAAAAAGCCTATCCTTAGAATTACCCTTAGTGAACCTTTGAGCCTAACAAACCATTTTTTTAATTAACCCTTGATATTAACCCATAACCCATTTCTTTTTGATTCCTTGAGAATCTCCCCCATTTAATTTGATCCCCATTTTTGTCGAGATTTGATTTGAATGATTTGCCTAGTTATGTTCTTTCATTCAGTCAGTAAATTTTCATACTTGAATTGTTCTTAAGAAATATATATATATATTTACAAAGTTATTCCAATGTTCAATTGTTGTTTAGCATATGATTATGAAGTTTTGCTTGAACTTAAACGATGTTATTCATGAGAAAAAAAACTCAATTCTAGGAATATTTATTAAGTAATGTAATTTCTCAATATTAGTTACTTTTCTAGTTAGGTAATTGTTCAGTTCAATCTCGATTCTAACCCTATTTTTTAGTTTGAGTTCACACCTCTAACCAAAGCCCCGTTACAACCCTTCAAAGACCTTTTGATTGGTGTATCATCTCAATTCATGGTGGTGGAGATTTCATTTTCATGCAAGCTTATGGTAATAACTTTTCATGTTTGACTAATGAGTGCTTAATTTTGAACCTTAAACACCTTGAGTGATTTGAGTGAATCTTTCGTGAGGATGTCAACTCTGTGTAATTCTGAATTAAAGGTAACTATTTAGAAAAAAGGGAAATACCTATGTTTTCATGATAAAATGCTCAACTTGGATTGCTTGAGACTTTGATGTTCTTTTAGTTGAATTATCAATGTATGATTACTTGTGGGTTATTTCAAAACATTGTTGATAAGAATTATAAGTTGAGAAAATTTTATTTTTAATTGTGAGTTGAGGATTTTGCTTGAGGACAAGCAAACGCTTAAGTGTAGGGATATTTGATAAACCATAATTGTAACATATTTTTATCCCATGCTTGGCATATTTTTGGATGATTTTCCTTATAATTTAATGGATTTGATGCTCCTAATCCTCTAATTTCATGTTTTATACTTAGGTGAGCATTGGAAAGTGAAAAGAGCAAGAAACGGGCCAAAAACGGACAAAATGGGCAAAAATTAGAATTCAACACGGCCTAGACGCTTCCACACGGGTACACCACACGCCCGTGTGTGACAAACGGGTTGGCTACATGCCCATGTGTCACAGCTGTGTCAACTTATAACCGACTTAGTATTGCACACGGCCTGGGCACCTTCACATAGGCAGACCACACGTCCATGCCCTTGACAAGCCCTGTTTCAATTCTACTCGAAAAATGCTAATTTTTAGGTATTTTGGCCATTCCAAAGTCTATTTGAACACCCTAGGAGAGGACAAAAGGAGACACAGAGTAGAAAGCAGAAAATTACTCAAGGAACGCTGTTGAAGTTATCTCAGAAGCAGGATCTCCATCAAGACTAAAGATTTCCCCTCAATTTCCTTTGAAGGTTTTATGTTTTCTTATGTTTTGTTGCTTTCCAATTTCTAAGATGTTTTCTTTCATAATTATGAACTAAACCCCTCAAATACCAAAGGGGGATGAAACCTAAGATGAATCTTATTATTTTCTGAATTGTATGATAAATACTTGATTTGTTCTTAATTATGTTTATTAATTCTTGTGTTAATATTTCAGGATATTGATTCAAGTTGAATGTGCTTATTTAGTGGAGCAAAAGTCCCTATCTAAGAGTAGATCCAACATAATTAAGCGGAGTTGATTGCAATCCTAGAGATAGGACGACGACAATCTGCCAGATTAGAGTCAAATCTAATAGGGGAATCCATTGACCTAATTAACGCGATAATAGAGGTTTAAATTAGAAAGAAATTTCAATTAATCAACCTAGAGTTGGTTGTTTTTAGTCTTAACAGAGATAATTACATAAATTAGGGACTCCTACGGATCAAGTCAAGTGAATAAATCGTATAATTTCGAGTCAAGTAATAAGTGAAGTCTAGGTGGATTCTTCCTTGGGTATTGTCTTTCTCATCAGTTTTCTCAAAGTTATTTTCCCAATTCACTCTTGTGCATTCTTAGTTAGTTAATAGTTTAATTAAAAAAAATCCCCTTTATTCTTACGCTAGATAATAAAAAGAGAGTTAATACTAGTACTTTTAGTCCTTGTGGTTCGACATTCTGATCTTGCCATAAGCTATACTACTGTTCGATAGGTGCGCTTGCCTTTATCGCGATAAAAGTTTAGTTTTGCGATACGATCATATCACATCAAGTAAGTAAGGGATAAATTTTGACTGAACAATAAAAGCAAATGCAAAAAGATGAGGAGGGAAAATAGGAATTCAACAATAATTAGTAGTGGCTGGAAGTAGAAAAGAAGAATCGGCAACAGAGGGAGAAGTTTGGGAAAGCACACTATAGCAGAAACAAAACACGAAACAAAGAAAATGAGGAACAAACAACACCCCAATTGAAATTTGAGTAACAACAGTTCAAGTTCAGCACAAACACTTCTGCTAACCTCAAATCCCCGTATTTTTCTCCCCAAAACACTCCCCAAATCCCCTAACAACCAAAATTCCCTTAACCATCTCCGAAAAATCAGCCACAACAATCCCCCACACCTCAAACACTTAGTATTTCAGTCAAACTCCAACACTCAGGTAGCACGAGCAATAAAAATAATCCCATGCTTGTGCAAGAAATTGAACCACTGACCTCCTACTTATTTGCACTCCCCTTAGCCACTAGACCAGTAGGCCCATTCTGACACAAGCCAAGGGTTAATTCATTAAAAAGCAAAAATGGCCCAAGCCAAGGCGTGAACCCAGGACTTTTTAGACACACCTAGAACACTTAACCACTGAAATAGATAGATATTTGTGTCACAAACATACAAAAACAAATATTTAAGATTTTTTGGGCGTTACAGATTACGTGAGGTAATGATTTATTTTTACCTTGAAACAGATTAATCACAATAATCTTGCAAGTTATGCAAGGTTAATGTATCCTTAGATACCGTTGCTAATTTAACCCTCAGCTACCTTAGATGATTAATCATGTACTGATTATGTATCTTGTCAATTAATTACAATTCCAATCCATTTAAATAATTAATTCATTAGTTACTTTACAATTGTAATGCAAGAATAACTTAGTCATGGTTTTACTTAATAAATCATCTTACCAAGGCCTATAACAACACTAACACAATTTTAAAAACTCAAGTAGATGAAATGCAATCAAATTAAAACGAATTAAATTTAAGCCATATTAATCAAATTAAACATATCAACATAACAAATATTCATAGACATGTTCATCATAACAACAACAAAATTAAAAGGATAGGGAACAAGAATCAAATCCAGTGTTTCTCCAAGGCTTGACTAGTTTGCTCCGCTCCTCATTCTCTGCTTGTTCTTGTTGAACTGAGGCTTACATGAACACTTGAATGCTGCTCCAAATGGTGGTTGAATGACTCTTTTTCAAGAGGTAAAATCGGCAAGGGAATGGGGAAGAAAATGAAGAACACTGGAAGGGAACGAAGGGAGAAAAGAGAAGTGAAAAAATGAATAGGTTTGAGATGTGTTTGAAGTGAGAAGCCAAGGGGGTACTTATAGGTTGAGAAGGCTTCTAAAAACAGCCAAAATCAGTAGCCAAAGACTCCCCTCATGGTTGGCCATACATGTGGCATGTTTGAAGATTTAAAACATGCTATTTTTAAGTAGCGACAAATCTTGAATGGCATGAATATCGGAGGGGTTTAAATTCAAATTGAAGGAGCCTTAAAGGGCCATTTTCAAGCTAAATAATCAGCAAAACAATCTGATTGGCTCAGCATGTGGGACGATTTTTGGCTGTCGAGTGCTCAGTTGGATTGATTTTCTCAGTTCAGCTCAACTAGACCCTTTTCATAATTAATTAACAATAATTTATTTAACCCATATTAAATAGGATTAAAACTAAAATTAATTATGTTATGAATTAATGCATATAATTTGGACCATCTTAGGCTGAAAAATTTAATTTGCCTTGATGCTTCAAAATTGCTTCTCTGTTTTGTGCTTCTAGTATTGTTTGTCGAGCCGTGTTTCGCCCTTTGTGTGAATCTATCGAAAATGATCAAAATTAATCAAAATTCCTTATAAAATTAAGGAAAATTGAACATGCTAATAATTTAAGTACAATTTAATTATTTTATAATAATTATATTTTTTTGAAAAGAATTTTATAGAAACTGCGTGAATTTGAGTTAAAAAGGGCATGAAAAAATGTATATATTATCGTATTTCTACACCCCCCAAACTTCATTCATTGCTCGTCCCAAGTAATGCACAAATTGAATAGAATTTTTTCGAAAACACTTTTGAAAATTTCCTTCAAAGCAACATTCTTCCCAGAATTATGAATTTGGTATACTTATGCTCAAGAATAAGAATTTGGAGATTTACGCTACTTAAGTGTACATATCATTCAAATTAATCTGAATTATTCTTATGATAGCAAAAAATAGACTAAATGCTGCCTAATAAAGACATGTTAAATCCCTACCAATTTGATTTTATTCTCGTATTCAAGATTAAGCTACAATCATTAAGTTTAACTTATGCCTTCATATGTTGAACATATAAATTTCTCTCCACTAATATAGGTAGCATAGATACTTAAATCAATACGTCTTGAAAAAGGTTGTAATGTGGCTAGGAAAAGGGTGGGTAAAAGATAAATTTAGGCTAAAAACCCTAGACTCAACTTCAATCAGACCTTTGGAATAATTACCTTTAATACACCAACTCACTTTGCTTTCACATGCTCTTCTGTACATCTATTTTCTTTCAAGTACATATGCTCTCTTTTTTTGTTCTTTTTCTTTTCTTTTCTTTTCTTTGTTTGTCACGAGCATTTTACTGTATGTACTACAATTTTTTGGGCATTTGATACTTCTTTTCAACTCCCCCAAACTTATTTCAAAGAACATTCTAAATAGTACTTAGTCTAATGTTTAGGACAATTTAAAGATAATTAAGAGAAAAGTGATGGCTAAATGTTACAAGGGTTCGAATAAAATTAGGCCATATAGTCTCAATGTTGTGTTTCAAAGAATAAAAATTCATCAAGGTTGGCTTGAAATGCTCAAAAGGTCCAAACAAAAATTGCCTAAATCATTTTCAACATTCCATACTTCCTAGGATTTCGCCTCAAGAAACTACTAAGTCAATTCTAGAGACTTAAACTTTCATGCATGCCTAACTTTCCTAAGGAACTAAAATTTTTATGGTATGATTTGCATGCTTTATTAAGAATACATTTATGTCATAATTTAGTTAACATAACAATTATTGAAATAATCAAACTTTATTCATATTGAAGTTTAGCATACTTAACAAAATTTCAAATTCTTGAACAAAATATAACCTAATCATAACTAAAAGAAAAATTTATTCTGAGAGAACTTACATACTTACATTCTCAATCTCATCATATCCTCAATTTATCTTACTTTCCTCAAATTATGCTATTCAATATTTTCTTGATCTTATACAAAACTACATTACCACTATGGTCTTATTTGTAAACTTATTCGAATTCTCATTTTTATGTCAAATCATTATCGAACATTTCTCGATTATTATCATCATATTCAAAGATCTATACTACAACATTTATAACTAATATATCAATTTAGCATTCAAACATGCTTAATTAAATGCTTATTAAACACATGAACTTACCTCGATACCAATACGGCCATTTTGACCAACTTTTCTGATTTTCTATTTTTCTCCCGTTCTAAGTCCAAATCTCATTTTCTGGGATGTAAAACATCATATTTCACTTATTTAATCAATGTAATAATCATTTCGGACCTAAAACATTTTTTTACAAAATTTATATTTTTGCCCCGAAACTTTTACATATTTACACTTTTGCCCCAAAGCTCGGAAATAAATTTTTATTTAATTTCTTTGCATTTTAGGCCAAAATAAACCATTTCATAAATATTACAGCTCATAATTCTCATTAAAACTCACACTTATGACCAATTTTATAACTTTTACGATTTAGTCCTTCCGGACCTTTTTTGTCGAAAATCACTCAGTAAAAACCGTTTCTCTAACCATAAACATGCATAATCTACCATAATTTATCAAAATGAACAATTATTCAACATGGGTCAAGTTTTGAAATCAAACCCTAGCTCAAATAAATGGTAGAAATAGAGAAATCATGTTACCGAGATTTCAAAAACGTAAAAATCATTAAAAACGGGGCTAGAACGAACTTACAATCGAGCTTGGAAGCTTGAAAAACCCTAGCCATGGTTTATCCATGCTATATTCGGCCTTGAGGAAGAAGATGAGCTAATTTTTGCTTCATTTTCCCTTTTTAATTCTTTTAAATGACTAATTGACCAAAATGCCCTTAAAGACTTTTCTTTCAAATTTGTCTTATTCATCCTCATTTTTGTCCAATAATTTAACCAACGGTCTAATTTCTAATTAAGTACCTTCAATTTAAAACTTCATAACAATTGGACACTTCTAACATATGGAACTCAACTTTTACACTATTTATAATTTAGTCCTTTTGACTAAATTGAGTGCCTAAATGTCGAAATTTTCGAACGAAATTTTTACAAAATCTTTCTGTGAAATCGTAGATCATAAAAATATAATAAAAATAATATTTTTCTTGTCGGATTTGTGGCCTCAAAACCACTGTTCCGACTAGGCCAAAAATCAAAATGTTACAGCATCCTCCTTGAAGCGTTTTTGACATTATCTTTTCAGAACCATCTTCTCAAAATTATTTTTTCAGGAACTACTATAGAAAAACACATCCTTATTGTCAATATAATTTCCCCTAAACCCTAAACCTAAACACAAAATTATTTTTTCAAGAACTACTATAGAAAAACACATCCTTATTGTCAATATAATTTCCCCTAAACCCTAAACCTAAACACAAAATTATTTTAAAAAACTAAACCATAATTTAATTAATTTTCTTAAAAACTCGAAACCTTAATTTAATTAATTTTATTTAAAACCCCTAAATCCTAATTTAATTAATTTTTTAAAAATCCTAAATCCTAATTTATTCCATAAACCCTAAACCTAAATTATTTTAACAAGACCCTAACCTTAAACCCTAAAAACCCTAGACAAAAAAAACCCCTAGGGACTAAACATGCAAAAAACCCTAACCCTAGAAAAACACGGGCTAAAACATGTCTCTGGGGGAGCAATTTTGCCACGTCAGCAAAGCGCGTCCACGTCAACGCGTTTTGTGCTGACATGGCAAAACGCTCCCCCAGGGACGCGATTTGCTGAAATTTCACCCAAAAACGCTCCTACGTGGACGCGTTTCACATTTTTCGGCCATTTCTAGTAAACAATTAAAAAATTGGCCCATTTCCGTAAATAAAGTTGAAAATAGGCCTTTATGGGTAAAATGGTCTATATTTACTTATTCTACTTTTCTATGTAATCTTATTATAAAAAATTATGTGATCTTATACTTTTATTTTATAATATTAAATAATTTCGGATCACTTCAAAAACTAATAATTTTGCAAATGTTTTAATTTTGTTAATTATATTACTATATTTTATACATTGAAATTTTAATAATTATGAAATTTTTAGATAAGCAACCGTAAGCATAATTCATAATATTTGAAAATTGAAAATTTGTTTTATTATAAGATTTTTATATATTATTAATAATTATAAACACTATATTCGTAGAATAAACATTTTTTTAGTTTTGTCTAGCTCATTTGACGTCTAAAGATATTTTTAATTAAAATTAAATAAAAATGTTTTTGAAATTAAAATAAATAACTCCAAATTAATTCAAAATTTAAAAACCAGCTGGGTAAGTTGTTTTTTTTTTTTTTTTTTTTTTTTTTTTTCGTATTTGGGTTTCTAAATGCATACACAAATGGCCCAATTTATATGATTATTGGCAATTTGGAACTCGTGGAGGAGGATATCATTCTAGGGCTGTAAATGGGCTCATCTTCAACAAGTTCGGCTTCTTTTAATCTTAAAGTTAAAATATGCTCTAAGCCTCTCTAATTTTTGTGTATTTAGAATTTAACCTTTAATTTTGTTTTTAAGAATTTAGTCCCTCTGCTTTTAGAGTTTAAAAAATACAAATTCAATTATTAGCATCGTTGAAGTTCTTCTGTTAAATTCAGGTATAGTATAATGCTAATTTCTTTTTGTTTTATGGTTACAAAGTGAATTTTTTTGTTATTTCAAAATGCCATACCAACAAATTTAAGAGAATAATTTTAATAGTGTTAACAATTAGAGTTAAGTTTTTAATTTTGAAAAGTAGATGAATTAAATTATTGGAATCAACGGTGAAGTGATTAAATCCCAATTGTATGAAATGTACAAACTTGAAGCATATTTTAACTTATTTTTAAAGTTGTTCGCAATTAAATTTTGTTGATTAAAATTTTAAATTTGATATTTAAGTTTATGTTTTTTTTTACAAGAATATGACTTGAATTTAAGAATTCTAGGTATTCAACTTTATTAAGACAATTGAGTTCTTTTCTTTTAACTTTACAAACATATAAGGGAAAATTACTTTGGTTTTAGGTTATTTGAAATTAAAAGTAAAGTATAAGAATAGTCACCTAATTAAACACTTATGATTATTTTGGTTATTTAATTATTAATTTTTTTCAATTTTTTAAAATTAAATATTTTAACCACTCCCCTATTAGTAAATATTTTTGTTAACTTAATAAAGTATTTTTTTTATTGGCCTAATAATAAATTTAACTCTTCATTGTCTTCACAATCTATCAATTTAATCTTAAATCTAAAAAATTCAATAAATTTAATAATTAAAAAGAAGCAACAGGGAATGGAATTGAGGGCTAAATTTAAACTTTTTTTTCTCAAAGAAAATAAGGTTTTTTTTTTTATGTTTATTAACTCCTTTTTCTTGATAAGATATTGAAGTCTCTAAATACTAAAGCTCAACATCAAATTAAATGAATAAGCAATTAGAAGAATAATAAAGGTTGAAAAGAAAGAGGTGTGTGGGTGGCAAAATTTTAGTCTTCTTCCCCATCTTTTTCTTGACAGAAAAGCCACAGTAAAACCTACACAACTCAGTTATTGAAACACATTTATATATATATATATATATATATATATACACACACACATATTAATATGCATGTTAGCACTGTGAAAGGCAGAGAGTTGTTTCTGACGTGCATGTCACTGTTAGGCCGTGTCAAAACTCGGGTTCAAGTATTTTTGTTCAAAGTTTAATCACGATGAAAAAGGAAAATCTTTGTGGGATTTGTTTGTCTAACTTAACAAAAGCATAAGAAAGTGGTTGCACTTGTTATAGAAGTGGCCAAATCGATGACAATTATAATTGACGTAGCATAACTTAACATAAAATAAAATAAAATAAAAACAGTTGTTTCTTTACATCAAATGTACAGAAATCATCATCGGCAACTCAGATGCAACAAATCATTTAAAACGACAAAAGCACAGACAAAAAGATTATGGCGTGTTTCACGATCATGTCTTCTCTAGTGCACTTCCAAAGACACCAGTACCAGACCTGTCAAAAAAATCAAAAAAAAGTGGTTGAAGTGAGTAGTAATGGGCTAATCGCTATGGCTGGTATTTTCAATCATCAACTAATTTAGGAATTAAAGAAGAATCTAAATTTGTGAAATTTTTTTTTTATAATTTAAGATTAAATTGATAAAATATATAAATATTAGATAGTTAAATTTATTATTAAATTAATAAAAAATATTTATTTTAAATTTTTGTTACTAAATTAATAATAACTAAGAAGAGAGTGACTATAATATTTAATTTTAAAAAATTAAATTGTAAAATGATAAAAATTAATAATTAAATTATCAAAATAGAAACAACTGTATAATTAAATCATTATTCTTGTGGTCCTAAAATCAACCCGCATGTATTTTATTTTAATTGCAGTACATTAAATTCATATTTAGGAGTAGTTTTGAATTTTTTTGCACATATGTTTAGTGTGAATATTATAATGTTATAGTAAATTATCGAAATTATTACAAGATTACTTATAATCGAATAATATTGAATCAAATCTCTTTCTCATGAAAACTTCATTTTAAGAAGGTTTCACGATCCTTGAATATAATTTTATATTTCTTGGGTATCGGATTGAAAAAACTATTACCTAAATTAAAGAGTGAAAAACATAGTCTGCCCTCTATCACTCATTTCAAAGATTCAATGTCCTTACAATCCTATGGTTACAATATGAGATATTAAATCTGTGAATAGAAAACTTTGTTTTATTAGATTGTTTTATCTATAGAGAATCATTTGAACTTTGAATTGATTAACACAAATTTGTCCCTTCTTTAGTTTTATTTAATCACCATTTGTAATAATGGTTTATACAATTTATAAATGGGCCTATGCATAACAACGATGATATTTTTTGTCATGGTTGAACCTTCCTTCCATAGTAAAAAGATTCCTATAATCTAGAAACAAAATATTATACAAAACAAACGCTATTAAGGCCACCAACCAAAAAGGCAAAGGAACCTTAAAAGTCATCAATCATCAAGGAGGCAAAGAAAAGACCAGCACAGATGTTGTTACTTGATAACCAGTTCAATTTCCATGATTTCTTTTTTGTTTAAAATGGTTAATTCTTGAATTGATTCTTGCTAAATTAGTAATTTTATGTTTTAATCCTACCAGAAATCCAATTGGGATGCTATGAGTTAAAAACAAGTAGAAAATGACCAATTTGCAGCACAGTAATTAAAGTGCGGCCAAATAAAAAACATGAAAATAGACAATGACTCATCAGATTTCTTTTGACTTTGTAAAAGCCAAGATTAAAAAAAAATCTGATTTTGTTTTTTATTAAACTTATATTATGTATTGGGTGATTAAGCCAAATTTAGTAAGTTATATTTATATAAATAGGGCTTTAAAGTAGCTTGAAAAATACACTTGACACTTGATTTCATTTGGATTAAATAAGAATTATTTTCTTTCCCTTCCAAATTTATGCGTCAATAGCTACTACAATTACATTTTCTTTTCCATTTTCTTTGCAAAATTTGTTTAAATGCTTTCAAAGTCCTTTCCTTTCCCAACTTCCACTCTTTTCATTCAAATCCACTGTATTGCCAACCAAAGCATGAATAACTTCATGCTTCACTAAATTCCAACTTAGATTTAGGCCAATGTTCTTTCTAATTGGAAATCGTCAGATACGTATCTGTACTAAAAATCCTTCCAATTGGTATTCACATTTTTTCCTAAGTATCGGGATTGACAACTCATCCCTTAAAGTTAACTCTATTTCAAATCAAAAAGTGCGTTGGGTTGGAGTCATGTTTGCGGACAGTTGGGGAAACGAGTGGGTCATGTTGTATTTGGATATCTGAGAACAAATTAATAGAGAAGTGATCGGGTTTAAACGACCCGCGTGGTTGAGGCCATTAATCCGAGTTGGGTTCTTCAGAACGCAAGGCTACCGGAATCTTGAATTGGGAACGCATGTATCTCTGTTAGATAATCGGTAAGGGTTGGTGTGCAGGTCCTATCGGGACCAGTTATGAGAGGAAGATTGGCGGTTAGGACGTTCTTAACTGCTGTAACCAGCTTACTGTTTAGAGAAAAAATTAGTTTTCGAGGATTGATTCTAAATTCGAAATCCGACGAGTTTACGGATAAGGCTTATTTTCTTTGATTACAAAATCTGAATTTAATTACCAATTTATTTAATTATTTATTTATGTTGTTTCAATTATTTAATTTCTAAACATTTCAAAACTGTCTTGATTTATTTGTTTATTTTTTAGCAAGTTTGTTTGGAGTCGTGGGCACGACTATTGCTAGGACTATCTACACGACAGAAATTCTGATCACAAGTTAAACGCAAAAGTTGATTATAATACCAATCCCTGTGGACTAGACTGTAACGCCCCAAATTTTGGGCCTAGAACTATTGGGCCATGAGTTTTGGATCGATTAAAAGGCGGCTTAAATAATTCAAATGTGTGATTTTGGAGTGTTTGGAGGGTACTATGAAGTCCCGGGTTCAAGTTAGGCCATAGGAAAACAATTTGATTTTTAGCCTTAGTGGAACTCTCATCTCAAGTGGTATGACTCTTAAATAAATCAGGATAAAATAAGGCACAAAAAGGAGTGTGGTGTAGTGGCAAAGTGGTGCCACTTAGGGGACAAAGAAGTGACGCCATAAAGGAACCAAGGGGTTCCAAGGTTCAAGTTTTGGCTCTTGCAATTTATTTTGGTTTTTCTTTTAAATAAATCTGGAAGCGAGTAGGCAGGCTTTAAAGTTAAATGTGTTGGACTTATGACACAAATGAGCTTGTGTCCTAGTGGTGGTGGCATGACATGGTTATTGAGAGGACTATGGTTCGAATCCCTTTGCACGCAAAGGTTGATTATTTTGCAAATGCTTTAGTTTTGGGGGATTGATGGAAAATCCCACATCGGGAAGCTAACATAAGAATAGGTGAGGAGTTGGCTTTAAATAGAGCAAACCATGAGGAGAGTAGGCATACCTTTCTTGGCTTATCCTTTTCATGTTGTGGCATGTTCGTTTGGGTTAGGCGTTGGATCATTCGTTGATCTGTATGCCGTTGGGTCACGGTGGTGGTGACCTTAGTTGATCGACACACCTCCTGGGGAATCAAGGGTGCGATTATTGTTGGCTTCTGGGCATAGCAATGTTCAGAGCGTGGATTAACTTCAGATACCTATTAGGTGTGTACTTTACCCTACTCTAGTTGTAAAATGGCAAATGCCGGAATGTCAAAATGGGCCTTGTGGGCCCAATGGGCCTGTGGACCCAATCAGGCAATTTGTATGATTGTGTAGTAAATATTAGACTAGACTAGGTGAATCTCATATTTGTAGCTAGTTTTGGGCTAAAGGGCCACACGAGCGTGTGGGCCCACTTAGGCCGAGAACGGGTCTTAGGCCCATTCGCAACGTTATCTCTGTTTAGAATACTTAAGTCACTCGAGGCAACTGTAGACTTTCTGAGGGATTGATAAATTTACTGAAATACCCTTATAGGGTAAAATTACTATAATACCCTCAATTTGTAAAATTACAGAAACACCCCCGATTTGCAAAATTACCAAATTATCCTCGATTTGTAAAATTACAGAAATACCCTCGATTTGTAAAATTATAAAAATACTCCCGATTTGTAAAATTACTATTTTACCCTTAATTTGCAAAATTATCGTTTTACCCCTAATTTGTAAAATTACTGTTTTACCCGTTATTTGTAAAGTTACCTTTTTACCCTTGATTTGTAAAGTTACCATTTTACTCCTGATTTATAAAGTTACCATTTTACCCTTGATTTGTAAAATTATTGTTTTATCCCTAATTTGTAAAATACTATTTTACCCCTGATTTGTAAAGTTATCGTTTTACCCCTGATTTGTAAAGTTACAATTTTACCCCTGATTTGTAAAGTTACAGTTTTACCCCTGATTTGTAAAGTTACCGTTTTATCCCTAATTTGTAAAAATTATCGTTTTACCTTCGGTTTACAAGATTACAGAAATACCCCAGTTTACAAATTACGAAAATACCTTGAATTTCAAAATTACCGAAATACCCCTGGTTCGTGAAATTACCAAAATATCCCTAGTTTATGAAATTACCAAAATAGCCCTATAGGGTAGAATTATCGAAATACCCCTACAGGGTAGAATTACTGAAATACCCCTGAAAGGTAGAATTATTGAAATACCCCTGTAGGGTAGAATTACTGAAATACCCCTGTATGGTAGAATTACCGAAATACCCTATATGGTAGAATTACCAAAATACCCCTGTAGGGTAGAATTACCGAAATACCCCTATAGGGTAGAATTACCTAGATACCCTTGTGGGGTAAAATTACCATTTTGCCCCTAGGGTGTTAAATGGCTATTTTGCCCTCGTAGGCAAGTGACTAACTTGGACTGTGTGTTTGACAGATTTGACTGTGTTTGTATGACAGTGATTTGACTAACGTGACCGTGGTTGTGTGATTGATATGTTTTAATATGTGTTTAAAAGACTGATACTGAACATGACTATTCTGCATACATGTGTGATGATTGAGCATAACGTACACGACATATTGGGTTGAGACATCGATTTGGAGGAAGTTCTATGCTAGTGGCTTTGCCACGTATTCTGATTCTGGTGGCTTTGCCACATTATCTGTTATTAGCAGCATGGCTGCGTCATTAGTGTGTGTCGAGTTATTCCCCACATGATGTGTTAGGTTGGTACGGGTGGTGTGATGGCTGGACTGGGTTGAGGTTGCATTCGCATATTGTTTTGATTCTGCTATGGGCTTGGCCCACACTATTCTGTATAGGGCTAAGGCCCAAACTGATCTGTTCTGTATAGGGCTTCGGCCTAGTCTGTTCTGCATATCTACATTATACTGTTACTGATTCTGTTTTGGGCTTAAGCCCACCTGATTCTTATTCTGATTCTGATTTTGGTTCTAATTTTGATAATGTTTCTAATTCTGTAATAGGCTACGGCCCATCAGGTACTGTTTGTTATAGTGGACTAAGGCCCAATTGATACTAGAATTGTAGTAGGGCTGGGGCCCAGACTTTTAATTCTTTTGTATGACTGACTATTCATTTTATATGGTAGGAGATTACACATTGAGTTTTCATAAAACTCACCCCGTTTAATAATTGTGCAGGTAATCCCTAGCTTTAGGAGGATTGGTGCTGCGAGGGACTCGGAGAAGGCCACACATTGCATATGCTTTGTCTTGATTTACTTTTAAGTACTTTATTCCGGTTTGGGTTGTAATAAAGCCTTTTAAACTTTCTGGTTTTTATATTTGGGATTTTATTTACTATTTTATAATTGCTAGAAGTCGGACACGATTTTTCCAAAACAATAACTATTTTTCAAAATATCACATTTTTGCAACTGTTTTAAATTAGGCTTCTGTAACAATTAAGGTTTTAAAGGTAATAACATTTTACAAGAGAACGTCTTTTAATAAACCACATTTTAAAAATATCCATACGAAATTCAAGATTTTACACAAGTTTTAAATGGCAACAAGTTTTAATAATAAGGGTTTTCAATGGAAATAATGTTTTTGAAAAACACCTCAATGTGACACGCCAGATTCGAGCCTAACTTCTAGGCCAGGTTTGGGGTGTTACATCGACCCTACTACCACTCTTTACTACTATTTAGAGTTATTTTTTGTAAAAATTATTTTTAGTGGTTTCAATGCCTATCGGTACTCTCGGCACGGTACGCAACAAACTCAACCATTTCATACTCCCAATGGGACTCGGCAAACAAATTTACTAAAGACTTGGAATAGACTCTTACGGGGCTTTAGTTGCATGGCCCAACCATAGAACACCAAAAAAGTTATTATTTTGAGTTGACTTCATCCTATTAGAAAATTGGTCGGAGAGCTAATCCTTTTCAAATTTATTCATGAACTTTAAAAATATACATAATATTATAGGAAATATATATGATATATTCCTAAACATATGGAAAGATAAAAAATATATTCCTAAATATATGCCTAAAGATATATTTAGATATTCCTAAAAGATAATATCTCATAATAATATATTCCTAAAGATATCTCAAAATAATAATATCCTAACACCCCGCTCAAGTTGGAGCATGTAGATCATAAATGCCCAAATTGCTAAGAAGATATTAAAATATCAGCTTACCAAGAGCCTTTATAAATGTCAGCCAATTGAACTAAGGTTAGAACATAAGAAGGTGTAATCAACCCATCCTGGATTACATCATTAACAAAGTGATAATCCACTTCAATATGTTTAGTATTCTTGTGAAATACAGGATTCTATGAAATATGCAACGTAGATTGACTATTACTACATAAAGGAATAGCTTTAGGATGATGAACACCTAAACTCAATAGCAAGGCCTTCAGCCACTTAAGCTCACATGTAACGCCCTAATTTTTGGGTTTCTCTTAGATTTTTCTTTATCTGATAAAATGTTTAAATTCTAGTACTCGGGTGTGTAGTGCATGTTTGGAGCGTGGTAATGGGCCTATGGAAGGCCCATGTGTTGGTTGAAAGCTCGGCAAAATTTTGTATTTTTGACTTAGGAGATAGGGGTCTCTTGAAGATAGGTGTTATAAGAAAATATCGGTGAAATAAGACACAAATTGTTCAGTGGTAAAGTGGCAAGGGAGGCGCCACTAAGCTCCTTAAAAAGTGGCGCCTAAGTGAGCTTAGAGGTCAAGGGTTCAAGCTCCAGAGGTTACAAGATGGCGTTTTATTTTTATGCAGGAAGCAAGTAAGAATTTGAAGCACAGTTAAACTCTGCTTAGGGAGATTTGAATCGGTCTAGGGAGCAAATCGTGGAGGAGGTTGAGGAACAAATCAAGGAGCCTTTGAATTTTGAATGGAAGTGGCCGGCCAAGGGACTCTTGATGGTGTAATTTCGGTCATATGCTTAGGTGAACATTTTCGGCAATTAGGGTGCTAGATGTGCCGATTTTGTTAAGGTTCCTTTTGAAGTATCTTTTGCCGATTTCTCTAGGTTAGTAAGCTCCCTTCTTTTGTTGATTTTACGTAGCATATTAGGTTCTCTTTTTATCACTTTGTCCCTCCTATCAAAATTAGTAGCCAAACTCTACTCCACCCTTGGTTGCCGAATCTTCATTTGACTAAAGCATCTCTTTTCATTTTCTTTCCCATCTCATTTTTTTTCTTCTCTTCTTCTCAGACCATAAACCAACTCCATACCATCGTTTCCTAGTGTAGCTGAATCCATCTTCTCCTATCAACCCTATCTTTCCTTTTCATCTTACAACCATTGCCGACTTCTCTTGAGACCAAAAGTCAGTAAAATCAATTTCTCTTGATTGACCGAAACCCCTTTTGCACTTTGTCGATTTTCGTTAGTCTCATACCTTTCTTCTTCTTCTTCTGTTGCTATTTTCTATAATAGAACCCACCTTGCTTATATCTCCTCTCTTCTTCTTTTAAGAAAATAAATCGATTAGAACTCTTTGTGGCCAATTGTTCTTTGCTAAAGCCGATCACTCTTATTCTTTTCTTCTTCTTCAAAACCTTTCATTAGCCGAAACTCTCATAGTGTTTAGCCGAATCCTTTCTACTCTCAACACTTTCTTTCTCGTTGTTATAAGTGGAACGACTGTGGTTTGGGACCTAGATTGGTAAGTATTTCATGATCTTATCTCGTTAGTTCTCAGGTTTAAGGCATGAAAAGCCGAAACCCCTTATGGGGAGGCTAACGTTAGTGACTAAAGGCTTGTTGGCCGCTTTCTTTTGGTTTGTTTGCGTTTGTGTGATCAAAAGGTTGTGCAACTAGGGACTCGGAAGGCTAAACGCTGCTGGACATTAGGATCTAATCCAATTTCGACAAGAAGGTAAAGGCTTTTAAGGACTTAGGCTATGTTGGCCGATTTTGGTTGGGAGATTATGGCTTATTGGTTACTGAGTTTTAGGTTAACGCAATAGTATGCAATTGTAGGTTATTCGCTCGTGGGTTCTTCAAGCACTTCGACAACTAACAGGTGTGTAACTAATCCCAACTATTAGACTAAAGTGGTAAAAGCCGGAAAGGGCGTAACGTTACCGACATCTGGTGTAAGTGACCGAAAACGCATTCGTATGATATTTGAGAGTAACCATTTACTCCATTGGGCTTAACCATGAATTCAGTGCCGAAGGAATTGCAGAAGGTGCAATTCTGAACGTTTTGGTAAGTTGGGCTTCAACGGGCCAAAGATGGACCCAATGGGCTTCCGAGCCCAAATCGGTAAAATGACTATTATAGGCTTTCTGGTGACATGGTTAATAAAAACATGGTTAAGTTGGTAAACTAAACCTAAAAATTAAACTTAACAGGTTTGAGATAATAATGGACTTAGTAAGGCCCATTAGGGGTTTTAGGTTAAAAAGGGTAAAACTGGAAATTTGGCTTAAAATGGACTTCTATGGATATCTATGGACTGATAACCAATTGAACATGCATAAAATCTCTGAAAATATGATAAAGGACTAAAATACCCCTGACTATAGAAAATTACCAAAATACCCAATGGTGTAAAAAGACTATTATACCCCTAGGGTCAATTCTGTATGAAATGTATGATTTTATGTATCTGCATGAGTTACCATTTAATGTGAACATATCTGATGCATGAGATGCTATTGTTGCATGCTAGTATGTATATATCTGTTGCATGGGGTATGGGTTTATGATGGAGGAAGTGTTCTGGCAGCCTCGCTGCAATCTGGTGGCTTCGCCACATATATATATCTGTTCTGGTGGCCTCGCCACAATATCTGTATCTGGTGACCTCGTCACAATATCTGGCAGCCTCGCTGCAAATTATATCTGGCAGCTTCGCTGTAATTATCTGTAGTGTGTAGCGGATGGGTGGTCGAGTAGTCTCCCCACATGGTGTAAGGCTGGTACGGGGGTGTTATGGATGGATCTGGGTTAGGTTTCTGTTTGCATATTGTATCTGATCTGTATCTGTTATGGGCCTATGGGCTTAACCTGATTTCTGTAATGGGCCAAGGCCCAATTAATCTGATTCTGAGGCTTGATCTGTTTTGGCCTATGGTTGAGATAACGTTGCACACTGAGTTGTCAAACTCACCCCCCTTTTATTTCATCTCTGCAGGTAACCCTCAACCATAGTGGGCTTGGAGCTGCGAGAGATTCGGAGTGGCCACAACATTTGCAAGTTCGGGTTTTCATATTATTTTTAGTAATTTTATTTTACTATTATTTTTGGGTTTTAATTGTAATAAGGCCTATAAGCTGCGCGGGTTTTCAAATTCTTAAGAACGTTTTCACAACTCAACAAGTTTAAAATTTGGACAATTTAAAAGAGTAACAAACTGACTTTTTTTTACAAGCTTACTGCTTTACTGAAAATCACACTTAAATCACAACAGACCAAAAGGCCGTAAACTTAGTTTTAGGTTCATGTGACACACCAGATCTGGTCATAACATCTAGGTCGGGTTTGGGGTGTTACATTTAGTGGTATCAGAGCCAAGTTGCAACAACTCGACTGTGGATCGGGTCTAAAAATAGGAGCTTTCAAATAATCAAAACAAAAATTTTCGAAAAATCATGTTTTTAACGTTGTTTTCAAAATTAATTGGAACTTGTTTTGATGAACTTTTTTCGTATATAAATGATTTATTTTCAAAGAATAAATTAAGTTTTCCTATGTAATCTTTCTAAAGAGTGGCACACCGAATCTCCGGCCTAAGCCTGTAAGTTTTCTGAACTTTTCTAGTTAATTCTGAATTTCTGATTATATGCCTGACTAAAACCCTATTATGATACTTTAGCTAGGGTATTACTGAAACTATAGAGACTCTGATAGGTGGACTGAGACTGTAGCTAGGTTACCGCGGAAGAAGATAACCTCTGAAATTCTACTTATTCATAAGACATCTGTAATAAACACTGAAATATTAATCTGACTCATAAAATTTCTAAAATAGAAAATACGAAATGAGTACGTGAGCAGCTCGTGGTAGGGGCCGTGGACGTGGCCGAGGTAGTGCACGAGCTAAAACTTCATCTTCGGGTCATGCGCCAGCAGCTGATATACCGATACCACCGGCAACAGAGGTGGAGTCCCATGATCGAGGTATTGGGGACGACGCCCTATCACAAGCGATGCTTCGAGTTCTGGAAAGGGTTGTTGGGGTAAGTACTGGTAATGGATTTCGGGGATCCATTTCTGAGCGACTCCGAGCTAATGGGGCAGAATTCTTTAGGGGCATGTCTGGTGTAGCCCCGAATGTGGCCGAGTATTGGTTGGAGGCCACAGAGCAGATTATGGACAACCTGGATTGCTCTGTGGAGCAGAAGCTGAAAGGAGTCATGTCGTTGCTTAGAGATGAAGCTTATCAGTGGTGGCTCACGGTAAGAGATGGAACTTCAGATGGTGAGGTAACATGGGAGCTGTTTAAGAAAGCCTTTAAAGGAAAATATGTTGGGGCTAGCTATGTGGACGCCCGTAGGAAAGAGTTCTTGAATTTGGTTCAGGGAAGTAGGACAGTATCTGAGTACGAGGCTAAATTTCTGAGGCTAAGCCGATATGCTTCTGGGATAGTTGCTACTGAATATGAGCGTAGCGTACGTTTCGAGGATGGTCTGAGAGATGAACTAAGGGTACTGATTGCTCCGTAGAGGGAGCGTAACTTTGCTACTTTGGTTGAGAAAGCTAAGATAGCTGAGGAAGTAAAGCGTACCGAGAGACAGAATAGCGAAAAGGATAGAAACCGCTTCCGGAGGGATTCTGGACCATCAGGTGGGGCTAATAGGAATGTTAAGAGAGCAAGAGTAGCAGAACCAGTGCGAGCAGTGCCAATGAATGCTGTTAGACCGCAGGGTTGTAAGAATTGTGGTAAGATACATATGGGCAAGTGTCAGAAACGTTCTGGAGCCTGTTTTTGATGTGGGTCGATGGAGCATAGGATTAAGGACTATCCCGAATAACCGGATCAAGGACAAGTTATGGCTCAAAGGGTTGTCCAACCAGTGAGGGGTGGACCACCAGCTCCGAGGGGTCGTGGACAAGGTAGAGGTGGAAATGGTAATGGTTGAGGATGAGGAGCATCTGGTAGGGGTGCTGGTTTTGCTGAGGCTCGTCAACCAGCGTTAGTTTATGCAACTCGTCGCCGAAAGGAGGGTGATGCTCCTGACGTCATAACTGGTACATTTTTGATTTCTAGTATGCCATACACTGCGTTGATAGATGTTGGATCTACCCATTCTTATGTTGCATGTGCCATATCTGGGTCGCTGGGAGTGCATTCTGAGGAGACAGTGAGTGGGGTAACTGTACTAAGTCCTTTGGGTCACTCGGTTAGGGTAGACAAACTGTATAGAGACGTGCCTATAGAAACTCAAGGAAAAATCTTTTCTGGAGACTTGATGGAGCTACCTTTCGGAGAATTTGATCTCATCTTGGGAATGGATTGGCTTGTAAAGCATAGGGCTACTTTGGATTGTGCTGCAAAACGAATGAGGCTAAAGACTGCAGAGGATGAGGAAGTTATGGTGATAGGTGAACATAGAGATTATTTGTCCAATGTGGTGTCAGCATTAAGAGCTGAGAAGTGGATTCGTAAAGGATGTGCGGCTTATTTGGCATTCATAGGTCAAGTAGAAACTGAGGAACTAACTGTGGATCAAGTTAGAACTGTTAAGGATTTTCAAGATATTTTTCCAGAAGAGCTTCCAGGGCTACCTCCGAATCGAGAGGTTGAGTTTGGGATCGACTTGTTGCCTGGTACGGCACCGTGTCTATTGCACCGTATAGGATGGCACCAAAGGAGTTGGTAGAGTTGAAAGCGCAGATTCAAGAACTGTTGGATAGAGGCTTCATTAGGCCAAGTGTGTCTCCGTGGGGAGCACTAGTGCTGTTCGTAAAGAAGAAAGATGGGTCAATGCGAATGTGCATCAATTATCGGCAGTTGAACAAACTGACGATTAAGAATAAGTACCCGTTGCCAAGAATCGATGATCTATTCGACCAGCTTAGAGGAGCTTCAGTATTCTCCAAGATTGACCTTTGATTTGGGTACCATCAATTAAGGGTGAAAGAGGTGGATATACATAAGACAGCATTCAGAACTCGCTATGGTCACTATGAATTCTTGGTTATGCCATTTGGGCTGACCAATGCACCTGCAGCATTTATGGATCTGATGAATCGAGTGTTCTAGCCATACTTGGATCGATTCGTGGTCGTCTTTACCGATGATATTCTGGTTTATTCTGAATCCGAGGAGAAACATGATGAACATCTCCGTATTGTGCTGCAAGTGTTAAAGGAAAATGAGCTTTATGCGAAATTCAGTAAGTGTGAGTTCTGGTTGAGAGAGGTAACCTTCTTGGGTCATGTTGTATCTGCTGAGGGGATTAAGGTAGACCCTCGAAAGATTGAAGTAATACTGGAGTGGAAACCACCGAGGTCAGTGGCAGAAATTCGAAGTTTTCTGGGTTTAGGTAGATACTATAGAAGGTTTGTAGAAGGATTTTCTATGATGGCAGCGCCATTGACAAAACTCGTAAGGAAAGGAGTGCCATTTATTTGGACCGAGCAGCAGCAAGAAGCTTTTGAGAAACTAAAGAAGGTTCTGACCGAGGCACTTGTACTGATTCAACCAGAGTCTGGAAAAAATTTTACCGTGTACAGTGATGCATCACATGTTGGGTTGGGGTGTGTGTTGATGCAAGAGGGTAAAGTGGTTGCTTATGCATCGCGACAGCTTAAACCTGATGAAGTGAACTATCCTACCCATGATCTAGAGTTGGCAGCAGTAATCTTTGCCCTTAAGATTTGGAGACATTATCTGTATGGAGAAAGGTGTATTATATACACAGATCATAAGAGTCTTAAGTACTTGCTAACTCAGAAGGAGCTGAATCTGAGGCAACGGAGATGGATTGAGTTACTTAAGGATTATGATTGTGCGATTGAGTATCATCCAGGCAAAGCTAATGTGGTGGCTGATGCCCTAAGTCGTAGAACTGTATCTGATCTGAGAGCTATGTTTGCTCGTTTGAGTCTGTATGATGATGGTAGTCTGTTAGCAGAATTGCAAGTAAGACCGACCTGGGTGGATGAGATTAAAGAAAAGCAGTCGAAGGATGAGTCGCTGGTTTCTCGATTTCAGCAGGTTAAGGATGGGAGTACTTCTGAGTTTGGACTTAACAGTGAGGGTGTTCTATGTTTCCACGGTAGAATCTGTATGCCTAAGGATTCCAATTTGAGGCAAGCAATTCTGAATGAAGCTCATAAAGGACTGTGTGCTATGCATCCTGGAGGTAATAAGATGTATCATGACTTAAAGGAGTTGTATTGGTGGCCTGGACTGAAGCGAGAGGTAATGGAATTTGTTGGGAAGTGTCTGACTTGTCAGCAAGTGAAGCTAAACATCAGTTACCTTCTGGACTTCTGCAACCAGTAAAGGTACCACTTTGGAAATGGGAGAGGGTGACCATGGATTTTGTAAGTGGGTTGCCCTTAACGCCGTCAAAGAAGGACTCGATTTGGGTGATTGTGGATAGGTTGACTAAATCTGCTCATTTCATCCCTGTACGTACTGATTATTCGCTTCAGAAGTTAGCCAAATTGTATGTGGCAGAGGTTGTACGACTGCATGGGGTGCCAGTGTCTATCATTTCTGATCGAGATCCTAGATTCACATCTCGGTTCTGGCAGAAGTTGCATGAGGCGTTGGGAACGCGACTGAATTTTAGCACAGCCTTCTATCCTCAGACTGATGGTCAGTCAAAAAGGGTTATTTAGATTCTGGAAGATATGTTGAGGGGTTGTGTTATCGATTTTCGAGGTAGTTGGGAGGATTATCTACCCTTAGCAGAGTTTGCGTATAATAACAGTTATCAGGCTAGTATCCATATGGCACCTTATGAGGCACTGTATGGGCGTAGGTGTCGTTTACCTAGTTGTTGGACTGAGCTGGGCGAGCGGCAAGTTCTTGGACCTGAGTTGGTAGCAGAGACTGAAGAGAAGGTCAAAATAATAAGGGATCGGTTAAAAGAGGCATCTGATCGACAGAAGTCTTACGCGGATTTGAAGCGTAAGGAGATTGAGTATTCAGTGTGTGACATGGTCTTTCTGAAGGTTTCGCCTTGGAAGAAGATACTAAGATTTGGTAAGAAAGGCAAGCTAAGTCCGCAGTTTATTGGGCTTTATTGGGTTCTTAAGCGAATAGGTCCGGTAACGTATCAGTTGTAATTACCTCCAGAGTTAAATAGAATCCATGATGTGTTTCACGTATCCATGCTAAGACGATATCGTTCTGACCCTACTCATATTCTACCAGTTGCAGAAGTGGAAGTATAGCCTGATTTGACTTTCGAGGAAGAGCCTGTACAGATTTTGGATCGAGACGTGAAGGTCCTAAGGAGAAAGTCGGTTCCATTGGTAAAGGTACTTTGGCGTAACCATGGCAGAGAGGAAGCTACTTGGGAACCAGAGGAGGCAATTCATCAGCAATATCCCCATTTGTTTGGATAAGGTAAATTTCGAGGACAAAATTTCTTTAAGGAGGGTAGAGTTGTAACGCCCTAATTTTCGGGTTTCTCTTAGATTTTTCTTTATCTGATAAAATGTTTAAATTCTAGTATTCGGGTGTGTGGTGCATGTTTGGAGTGTTGTAATGGGCTTATGGAAGGCCCATGTGTTGGTTGGAAGCTCGGCAAAATTTTGTATTTTTGACTTAGGAGATAGGGGTCTCTTGAAGATAGGTGTTATAAGAAAATTTCGGTGAAATAAGACACAAATTGTTCAGTGGTAAAGTGGCAAGGGAGGCGCCACTAAGCTCCTTAAAAAGTGGCGCCTAAGTGAGCTTAGAGGTCAAGGGTTCAAGCTCCAGAGGTTGCAAGATGGCGTTTTATTTTTATGCAGGAAGCAAGTAAGAATTTGAAGCACAGTTAAACTCTGCTTAGGGAGATTTGAATCGGTCTAGGGAGCAAATCGTGGAGGAGGTTGAGGAACAAATCAAGGAGCCTTTGAATTTTGAATGGAAGTGGCCGGCCAAGGGACTCTTGATGGTGTAATTTTGGTCATATGCTTAGGTGAACATTTTCGGCAATTAGGGTGCTAGATGTGTCGATTTTGTTAAGGTTCCTTTTGAAGTATCTTTTGCCGATTTCTCTAGGTTAGTAAGCTCCCTTCTTTTGTTGATTTTACATAGCATATTAGGTTCTCTTTTTATCACTTTGTCCCTCCTATCAAAATTAGTAGCCGAACTCTACTCCACCCTTGGTTGCCGAATCTTCATTTGACTAAAGCATCTCTTTTCGTTTTCTTTCCCATCTCATTTTCTTTCTTCTCTTCTTCTCAGACCATAAACCAACTCCATACCATCGTTTCCTAGTGTAGCTGAATCCATCTTCTCCTATCAACCCTATCTTTCCTTCTCATCTTACAACCATTGCCGACTTCTCTTGAGACCAAAAGCCAGTAAAATCGATTTCTCTTGATTGACCGAAACCCCTTTTGCACTTTGTTGGTTTTCGTTAGTCTCATACCTTTCTTCTTCTTCTTCTGTTGCTATTTTCTATAACAGAACCCACCTTGCTTATATCTCCTCTCTTCTTCTTTTAAGAAAACAAATCGATTAGAACTCTTTGTGGCCAATTGTTCTTTGCTAAAGCCGATCACTCTCATTCTTTTCTTCTTCTTCAAAACCTTTCATAAGCTGAAACTCTCATAGTGTTTGGCCGAAACCTTTCTACTCTCAACACTTTCTTTCTCGTTGTTACAAGTGGAACGGCTATGGTTTGGGGCCTAGATTGGTAAGTATTTCATGATCTTATCTCGTTAGTTCTCAGGTTTAAGGCATGAAAAGCCGAAACCCCTTATGGGGAGGCTAACGTTAGTGACTAAAGGCTTGTTGGCCGCTTTCTTTTGGTTTGTTTGCGTTTGTGTGATCAAGAGGTTGTGCAACTAGGGACTCGGAAGGCTAAACGCTGCTGGACATTAGGATCTAATCCACTTTCGACAAGAAGGTAAAGGCTTTTAAGGACTTAGGCTATGTTGGCCGATTTTGGTTGGGAGATTATGGCTTATTGGTTACTGAGTTTTAGGTTAACGCAATAGTGTGCAATTGTAGGTTATTCGTTTGTGGGTTCTTCAAGCACTTCGACAACTAACAGGTATGTAACTAATCCCAACTATTAGACTAAAGTGGTAAAAGCCGGAAAGGGCGTAACGTTACCGACATCTGGTGTAAGTGACTGAAAACGCATTCGTATGATATTTGAGAGTAACCATTTACTCCATTGGGCTTAACTATGAATTCAGTGCCTGAGGAATTGCAGAAGGTGCAATTCTGAACGTTTTGGTAAGTTGGGCTTCAACGGGCCAAAGATGGACCCAATGGGCTTCCAAGCCCAAATCGATAAAATGACTATTATAGGCTTTCTGGTGACATGGTTAATAAAAACATGGTTAAGTTGGTAAACTAAACCTAAAAATTAGACTTAACAGGTTTGAGATAATAATGGACTTAGTAAGGCCCATTAGGGGTTTTAGGTTAAAAAGGGTAAAACTGAAAATTTGGCTTAAAATGGACTTCTGTGGATATCTATGGACTGATAACCAATTGAACATGCATAAAATCTCTGAAAATATGATAAAGGACTGAAATACCCCTGAATATGGAAAATTACCAAAATACCCCTTGGTGTAAAAAGACTATTATACCCCTAGGGTCAATTCTGTATGAAATGTATGATTTTATGTATCTTCATGAGTTACCATTTAATGTGAACATATCTGATGCATGAGATGCTATTGTTGCATGCTAGTATGTATATATCTGTTGCATGGGGTATGGGTTTATGATGGAGGAAGTGTTCTGGCAGCCTCGCTGCAATCTGGTGGCTTCGCCACATATATATATCTGTTCTGGTGGCCTCGCCACAATATCTGTATCTGATGACCTCGTCACAATATCTGGTAGCCTCGCTGCAAATTATATCTGGCAGTTTCGCTGCAATTATCTGTGGTGTGTAGCGGTTGGGTGGGTCGAGTAGTCTCCCCACATGGTGTAAGGCTGGTACGGGGGTGTTATGGATGGATCTGGGTTGGGTTTCTGTTTGCATATTGTATCTGATCTGTATCTGTTATGGGCCTATGGGCTTAACCTGATTTCTGTAATGGGCCAAGGCCCAATTAATCTGATTCTGAGGCTTGATCTATTTTGGCCTATGGTTGAGATAACGTTGCACACTGAGTTGTCAAACTCACCCCCTTTTATTTCATCTCTGCAGGTAACCCTCAACCATAGTGGGCTTGGAGCTGCGAGAGATTCGGAGTGGCCACAACATTTGCAAGTTTGGGTTTTCATATTATTTTTAGTAATTTTATTTTGCTATTATTTTTGGGTTTTAATTGTAATAAGGCCTATAAGCTGCGCGGGTTTTCAAATTCTTAAGAACGTTTTCACAACTCAACAAGTTTAAAATTTGGACAACTTAAAAGAGTAACAAACTGACTTTTTTTTACAAGCTTACTGCTTTACTGAAAATCACACTTAAATCACAACAGACCAAAAGGCCGTAAACTTAGTTTTAGGTTCATGTGACACACCAGATCTGGTCATAACGTCTAGGCTGGGTTTGGGGTGTTACATCACAAGTCATGAAAGCCATAGACCTATACTCAGCCTTAGCGAAAGAACGAGAAATAAAATGTTGTTTCTTAGTTTTCCAGAAATAAGAGATTGTTCTAGAAAGACGAGTCAGCTAGTAAGTGAATGCCGAGTTAATAGACAAGCAACCTAATCTAAATCACACCAACCCCTTAGGGACAAATCATTATCAAATCTCAATAGAATTCCTTGGCCAAGACAGCCTTTGAAGTATCGGACAACCCATAGAGTCGCATCCTACTGCTCTTGCCTCGAGTTATGCATAATCTGAGAGAAGACATGAATCGAGTATGCTAAGTTAGGTCTGGTCACTACCAAATAGATCAAATAACCTATTAATTGTCTGTACGACTCAGGATCAGTCAAAATCTCCCCTGTAGCATGCGTCAATCTATGATTTTGCTCTATTAGGGATCCTGCAGGCTTTGTTCCTAAAAAACTCGTCTTCAAAATAATATCAAGTACATATTTCCTTTGGAAAAGAAATATACCCAAAGAACTGTGAGCTACCTCTATCCCAAAAAAATATTTCAAAACACCAAGATCCTTCATATTGAAGAAATAACTGAGATGCCCCTGAAAATTTTTCAAAGTTATGGAATCGTTCCTAGAAATAATCAAATCATCGACATAAACTAGCACATTAATGTGTACAGATCCCTTAGTGTATGTAAAAAGAGAATAATCAAAATATGATTGAAGAAGCCCATTCCCTTTCAGTGAAATAACAAACTTAGCAAACCAACATCAAGGAGTCTATTTTAATCCATATAAAGACTTGCACAAACAAAAAAACTAGTTTAGGCTTATTAGGGGCAAAACTTTGAGGAAGCTTCATTTAAACCTCTTCATCAAGATCACTATGTAGAAAGACATTATGTACATCATCTGATGTAACTCTTAATTTTTCGAAGCTATAATAGCTAAGAAAGCATAAACAATCACTATTTTTGCCATAGGAGTGAAAGTTTCATTATAATCAATACCTTCTACTTGGTGATTACCAAAAATGACAAGACAAGCTTTAAGTCTCTCAATACTTCCATCAAAGTTATATTTAATCTTGTACCCCCACTTACTACCCAAAGCTTTCTTTCCTAGAGCCATTATCCTCTATAGCATGAATCTCCTTTTGCATAGCATTACGCCATCCTACATCATTCACAGCCTCTTTAAAAAACTATGGCTCAATCCCTGTAATAATAGTTGCAAGAAAATTCCAGTGTTTCACGGTAAATTTGTAACAATCACCATAATGTACTATAGAAAATGGAGTATCTGAGGAAGCCTCTAAAGCAGGTGAGGTAGGAGATGGACTTTTCTTTATGGTAGTATGAGTGACAAAATCCCAAAGCTTGTCTCGTGTGAATATGTAATGTGAATGTGCAAGTTTGCACGTCGAATCAAGTAACAAAGTGATAAATGAAATCGTCTCCGCAGGGATTGGAATATGTACAAATATGGTTGAGTTATTACTATAAACTATACTAATTAGCCTTACAGCAAAGGAAATAGAATAATGATTTAATGTGAAGTATTAATGTATGAAATATAAAAATCAAATAATGAATAAAATGTTGTAGCAATTCTATGAGACAAAGTTGAGAGGATTGATGTTGTTGAATGGAAAGGTAGGAATTACTTGGATTACATCTTAATAACATAATAATATCATGGCAAAATCTTAACCAAATTACTACTCAAAGTATAACTACTACATTCTGCTTCTTTTGGAAGTTAGAATTAAAGGTATCATTTAAAGTCTTTGTATGTCTACAAGTCTCAAAAACAATACCTAACAATATTCTTCCTTCCTCTATACAGATCATAACTCTATGTCTAGAGTACTACGAGCATTCAATCGAGTACTCGCTTGTATCATTCGATCATTTTCCAACTTATTTAACCTTTTCAGAATTAAATCAAGTCTAAGGATATACCATGCATTCATCTATGTCTAGAGCTTGCATGCATATCTTTAAAATAATCCAAACTGAATAAAATAGTAGATCTACTCAAAATATCACCATGATCATCAATATATCAAGATAGATCCAGTAATTCCAACCCAAATAAAATTAGCTCATTGGTTGGGATTTAAAATCCAAAATCAAAATAACATTCAACATCATCATTAACAGTTGAGAAATCACAGAAATTAATTAATAGAATGAAGGTAGAACTATAGAAAGCTTTCACCAGTTCAGCTTTGACTTCGACGTTGCTGAATCATGCAGGACCCAAGGCTGATTACTCATTCCTTTCCTTGCATCTCTACTCTCCTCTTAAGTTGCTACCCTCTCTCTTTTCTCTAGAATTTTTCAAGAGTTTTTCTAGAGAAAAAATTTCTCTCCAAATCCCCCTCCAAAATCCTTTTTCTTTTCCTTTCTTTACTCTGTCCTCTTTTATAGGGTATGTAACACCCCTATCCTGGGACCGTCGCCGGAATAGGACGAGGCGTTACCAGAAATTAGGAAAACAGATCAGAATAGAAAATTTTTCAACATTTTCTTGAATAAAAGATAATTTATTTATATAAATGCTATACACAAACAAAGATCGAATTTAAAACTTATAAAAGTAGACTTCCAAAAGATGCCATATTCGCATGGCTTATATACAATAGTCAAAATATCATCCTACTTATAGTCTATCCTATACATGCCATAGCTAAGTCCAAATCATATGGTTACCACAGTAGTAGATAGTGTGATGAAATACTGACGATCCCCGAGCTGGAAGTAAGAGTCACGATCTATAAAATAGAAAATCAAACAAACGGAGTAAGCTTCCATAAGCTTAGTAAGTCTTAAGTAAAACAAATAACAATGCTGATTTAAACATATTTATCTCATATACAAATATTTAAGTGAAGTCTCATTTGGCCAAATAAGCCTACTCATAAATTGCACATAGTTAAGTTGACATTTCTTTGGTCTTGAGTTTACTATCACAAAATGTTTTCATCCAATATCAATTATCAATCATTTCTTTTATTCGATGAAGTCAATCTAGAGCTCCATAACTAACTATAATTTCAATAATCACATCACATAACTACCGCATATACTTTCGTGATAATATCCAAAATGGCTGAATATTCACAAGCACACAATGCACACTTAGCATACAATTTCAATTAACCTCAAATTTATATTTCATATAAAGATCAATATCTGCATAAAATTTCACACATTGGTTGAATGTGTCATAATCAAATATAAGATCTTAATACTCATTCACTTATATATGTATATATATATATATATATATTGACATTTCATTTACTTAAAATTTGGTGTCATACATTCACACCATCATTTATCACAAAATCATTCATCAATTCAACTCAATAGAGTTAATTCATGGTACTATATCATCATTTAATTTCAATGACTGAGAACACATATGCATAAAAACTTATACATTCTAATATATAATTACGCAAGGACTGGATATATATATAATCTCTCGTGTGCATTAATAGTAGATCATTCAATTACTTTCAAATTTATATAAACATGAATACTTCAAGATCTCAATGTCAATATTTATTTGCTCTAATTGAGTTGTGATACAATATCATTTCTACCTTTAAAACATACTTTCTCATTTCGTATCCTCATACCTAATTGGTATACTTCTAGAAATAGTTTCACATGACCCATTGTTCACAATTAAATATAATAAAAATCCAATCCGAATCATTCTTACGTCAAAAGGTAAGTATCACATACCTGAGTCACTTAATGAGTATTACGCGTTCAATTTGTCATCTTAGTGTAGGATCTCGTAATCATATACTTTTATCAAATTCATTGGCACTTGGTCTGTTAGGTATAAAATCTGAATTCAATTATCAGCACGAAGCCTATGGGACTCTAAGCCCGGATATATTACCAGCACGAAGCCTACAGGACTTTAAGCCCGAATATATCGTACTATATTAAATTCACAAAACTTATCACATATCACTTCAATACTTTTAGTATTCACAAAACACAAACGCATTAACAAGGTGATGCCTTCATTTGAACCTATTCGTAAACCACATAATTTGCTTTCATTCTATATTAACCATTAGGCCATTTAACATTCTCATTAGCCATTCAACCTCACTATGTGTATATATATATATATATATATAACTTGCACACATTTAACATTAGCCATTTCGGCCTCATCACATATACATATCTTATACAAATTTCACATTAGCCATTCAGCTTTACCACATATATATCTTTCACACAATTCATATTGATCATCCGACATATCAATATAGTTAATTTCATTTCACAAGAACCATTCGGCCATATCACATTTACATATAAATACCAATTCAATTTCACCTTCATTTCATAGCAGTCATTAGCAATATCACATATGTACACAATTTATCTAAAATTCATAATAGCCATTCGGCTACATACATTTAAACACAATAAAATCATGATTCTTTTAATATGTACTTAGCATATCATACTTAATCATATCAGTAGTCTCACGCACTTTAAAACATTAAACTACAACTCATTTCATAAAACATTTGGAAATTTTATCACATAAGTTATTGAATTACTATTTTTATGTATTGATTTCAAGCACCTTCGGCTATCGCATTTAGCCATTTCTAAAAATAATACGCATTCTATTTACTCTTGTTCTTTAAAATTTCATACGTCATTTACACATACTAGTCACATAGACTCATCTTTCCCATTTATAGATTTATTTTATCTATAATCATATATATAATCAAATTTAATACTTAAGAACTTACCTTGATTACTTTCGAACAACTACGAGTCGGTCATTCAGTTACTTTAGCTTTCCCTTCCTCCTCGTTTAGCTCTCTATGCTCCTTAGCTTGAATAAAACAAATTGATTCTTTTAATAAAAAATTTAACTACTCATAAGTCACTACTTAAACATCATATTCGGCTATATCCTCATTTATTCAAGGCATGGAGTAAGTGTTTACTTAAGGATATAATTACATATTCATAATTTCGATTCATTTACAGTCATCTTAATATACATTTGCTAAGCTAATATTCACTTATATAGTCAACAAATATTCAACTAATTACTTAAGTCAAAAATCGGCAATCATTGTCATAAAGACACACTAGCCGAATATACATATGTTTGTATCGAAGTATCATTTACAATGAAATCATATTATTAATGCTAACAGTCGACCCTTTAAACATTTGTTTATGAGTACTTATGTATTAAAAATCCTAAAACACAAGCAAACACTTATCAAGATCATATTCTTATAAGCTTCACATATCACAACTATATTCATTAAGCTTTGCTTTTATTCGGCAGTGCGATAAAGTATAAAAGTTACCAACCAAGCATTCACAAAAAAATTTCTATTTACTTCTATCATGGCCGAATGTTCATATTACTACCAAAATCCATGTTTTATTTACTTTCAATATACAAGCTAAAGCCGAAAATCTCATTAGACTCATTTGACATAGTATAAACAAATTTTAACATCAAAGCTTGAACTACTATTCGGCATTTACAAGAGAATCATAGTACATTTTATTCACATTATAATTTACTCTCAATTGCATTCAACGTACCCAAATCAAAACAAATCACCTCATTACAATTATAAATTCACTTGCAAAATTGATTACAAGACCACAATTTAATATCGTAATTTGCATCACTACATGACTGAATGCAATTAGGATTACTAAGGCATCATCTTTAATCAAAAATCATAAATACATATTCTAAGCCTTCTATTATCATTTTAGAATACAACATCACACATTTCATACTTAGGTATACATTCGATAACCATGTACTTACCTAAGCACTTTAGCCGATTTCCACTTTAACATTTTAATACTCAAACATTCACTTAAATTACTAATTAAAATCATATTCGGCTAACATATACAAAAATACTAACAATTAAGCATCCGGCTCTTGTAATTTGTATTAGTTTCTCAATTTACCACATTAGAAAAATTCCATGTATCAACTAAGCTATATATATTAATTAACAAACTCAAATTTAAATTTTCTACTAATTTCACACATTTATTCACATTCGGCAAGCTTATAAATGCATATTAACAACTTTAATCATCAAATCCCAATTTTAAGCACAACTTTCATACACCATCATACCAACCGAATGCAACTTGCTCAAATTAATCACTTATAGCAAAATTTAACTAGTCTAAATTCTCATACATTCATTCCTTGAAACAAGACATAAATCAATGCTAATTTAACAACTAAAAGACAAAGCCGAATGTTCATTTGAGCCACACAAAGCTCATGTTCAAAATTTCTACTTAAAATCTTATAATCTCGTGGATTTATACATCAAATTATCTATCTAACACTCATTCTCCTATTTCCAATATAAAATTGTGAATTTCATAGCTTTAAAACACCATTGTCGAACATCAAACTAACAACCAAAATTTCAAAGAATAAGGCATGGGTGTAAGGCTAAACCAAGAATGGAACTCAAAAATACCAAAAATAGAGTCAAATTATCAAGAATTTACCTTGAATTCATGAGCTTCAATGGCTGAATAACACAAGCTTTATTTTCTTTGTTTCTCTTATGGTTTCGGAAAAGATGAAAGAAATGGGAGAGAAGAGACAAAATACTCCTTTTTTTTATAACCAAAAATCTTATATTATATCATATTATATAAATTTTATTATCATTAATTATAAAGCATATATATATAAAATACATACATTTCAAATCACTTATCAACATGGCCGGTCACTATCATAAAATGGTGATATTGACATGCAAGTCCACTTATTTAATATCCTTCTAAATTTAATCACTTCAATTTAGCCTATCATAATTTCAAGGTTTCGCACCTAAGTCCTTTTACTTAGATTCACATTTAAATTGACAAAAATCAAAGCATTCAAAATTCGCACATGCATTTTCACATATATTAGACATAGAATTTAGTCTTTAATTATTATTATTATTATCTTTTTTTTACTCGGTTTAGTGGTCTCGAAACCACTTCCTGACTAGAGTCAAATTAGGGCTGTCACAGGGTAGGTCCCCCTCTCTCAGCATACACTTTTCTCCTTCTTTTTTTAGGTGGATTTATCTAGTACACGTACACCTGACTGAGAGTGACGAGGACTGAGTGCTGTGTCAGCGTTTTCTTGGAATTTTCATGGCATTTGCGTTGGCAATTCATCCAAACTTTTTCCATGGCAATATTTCACTTTACTCTCTTCTTCCTTTTTCTCCTTTTCTTCATCCTTCCTGCACCTGCTGCATACAACAACCAATTCTTTTCTTCCTAATAGTAAAAGTAATATGAAATGACATTTAAGGCACAATCCAAGCGTTATTATGCAATATTTTAAACATAACCTAAAAATACAAATATATCTACCTAAGTACAGGTATTTAATCAAGCTTTAAGGTTCAAAATATAACTCTTTTCAAGAGTTATCAAAGCTTCAGTGAGAGAAATTTCTCATTATGCCCTCGTCCCAATTCGAACATATCATTACCCAAAGCCCTTTGTACCACTCTGTCATCAAAGGAAGAAGAATAACCACATGTGGCAAAAAATTCGTAGGTGGAGAAGTCATAGGCTACGGAATGACAAGCGATAGTATTATCGCGAGCTGCAACACCTCTACCTCACCAAAATATGTATCAAAAATTGTGTCTACACTTCCCATATGGTAGAGCAACATTGTCAAGCTCAATTGTTGTAATATTCATATCAAAATATAGAAAAATATCCTCAAAAAATTTCGCATCAAGGGACACAGAAAACTTCTTAGAATCCATATCATAAAAATATCAACCATTTCTTGCAAAAAAGATACCCAACAAAAATATATTTTCTGTAACGGCCTAAATTTAGTGATATTGGAACAGTGGTTTCGTGACCACGAATCTAAGCCAGACAAAAAAATTATTTTAATATTATTGCATGATTTATGATATTATAGCAAAGTTTTATGAAAATTTTGATAGGAAAATTTTACCGATTTAGTGATTAATTAGAGAAATGACTAAATTACATAAAATGTAGAAGTTGAGTGCTAGAAGTTAAAGGGATCTAATGACTATGAAATTCAAAACTAAAGTCCCTATGTGGTAATTAGACCATCAATCAAAAGATGGGAAAATATCTAGGGTGATTCATCCATGGAATTTGAGAAAAAGAAAAGGACTAAATTTGAATTTAGAAAAATTAAAAGATGATAAAACAATTAACATAAAATATCATCTTGTTTTCATCATCTTCTTCCCTAAATTTGACGGAAGCTCTAGGAGAGAGAATGGTCACTAACCAAGCTTAATTGAGAAAGTTTTCATATCCTGTTTTTAGTAATTTTTATATCTTCGAGATCGGGATAACTTGCTCTCTATTTTGGGGATTAATGTAACACCCCTATTCCATAACCGTCACCAAAATAGGTAGGGGTATTACCGGATCTTTAACTCAATTCAAAACAGTAATTAATCAAACATTCAACAAATGTCATCTCATTTCAGTGATTATCACTCAATCACTCTCAAACCATGCTTAATCCAAGCATACAAAGTATTATACATGTATTCAGGACTGATTTGATAACATATGAAAAAGATAGAAAAACTTAGAAAATTTTTCGAGTGAGGGTCACAAGGTCATGTGCCCAGGCCGTATGCCTCACACGGTCACCAGACATGCCCATGTGTCTAGGCCGTGTGAAAACAGGGCATACCTACTGACTTGTCCAGACGACCACCAGACACGCCCATGTGTATGGTCGTGTGAAAATTTAAGGGTATATTGACTTGGCCACACGGTCGACCACACGTCCGTGTACCAACCCATGTGCCATACACGGCCAATAGAAACGCCTATGTGTCTAAGCCGTGTAACTCACTGACTTGTTTTAACTAAGGTGCAGGGGTCACACGATAGAGACACACGCCTATGTGCTCAGACCGTGTGGCACAAAAATAGGCTTGGTTTAAGCCACTTTTCTCACCCAATTTGCATGCACCTACAAACATCAAAAGCATTCAATTAGGCAACCAACTCAGCAAATACCATGTACAATTGAACCATTTCATAACCAACCAATTCATGAATCAATCCAACATCTTTTACACAACCAAACTCAAACCAAATGAACATATTTCATATACCTCATTGCATTCATATAATACACTACAATTCATTCTCAAATTTCATGCAAGATCATTCAAACCATCATTATTAAATACCAATCATCACTCATCATATTTGGCACCACATAGATTTTTCATATAATGCATATATATTTACCAAACTAACCATAATCCAACTAAGCCATATCACATAGCTTAGTCTTGTACCAAAATACATACCAAATTTATTAACATGAGTGGCCATATAATCCAACTTATAAACTAGCCTATACATGCCTTATTTACATATTTTGCATACATTCCAAAGGTACCAAAAGATTATCTAGGTAGTGTGATAGAAAATCTCTGACCTTGTCTAAATCGAGCAAGCTAACAAACCTCTATAAACACAAAAAATAAATAGAATAAGCATTAAGCTTAGTAAGCCTGTATAATATAGAATTACACTTACCATTGTGACATAAAGCATTAAAACAACTTAAAACCAACTCATTTGCTCATAATACCTACTCACAACACCATTCACAAGTTAGCCATTTAACAACCATATATTCATCCATTCATAAAGATGAAGCCAAGAACATAACATTCATATAACCTTAATTTCATCCCTCAATTCATATGAATCATGTATCATTACATTAATTCAAGTCATATAACTAATGTACCATGTCATCCATCTAATTCATGTATTCATGTAACATATAACCATATAAGTCATGTAATTTAAATAACATATAACCTTCAAAATTCATATCGGTATAATGCCTGTTGAACCTACAGAAATATCGAGGGATACTCGAGTGATGCACACTAAGTGTATAAATTGATAATCCATCAATTCATCATCATTTACGCTCTCTCGAGCCATGATCGGTAAGATCCTCCTGAGCTGGTAATCGGTAAGCTCTATCAAGCTGAACGGTAATTAAGCTCCGTAGAGCTGAAATAGTAAGCCCTAAAGGATTGAATAATAAGCTCAAAAGAGCTGAAACGGTAAGCTTATACAAGCTATGGTGAGTCCGTAACAAATGCAGCAGTTCGACCAAAATGGTAACCCTAGTTACATGTCACTTGTATCCTAGGACTTTCTACGGTTCGAATGGGACTCGGTATTTAACCAGAACACATATTCAATAGGCAATTCAATTCAATCTCTCATTATACAATCATAAAAATAGTCAAATTCAACAATTTCAAATATAAAAATAAGTTCGATTCTAATTATACGAACTTACCTCGTATTAGCTCGGATAATCGTCGTCTACTCGTCTACCTTTCGTTTCCCCCGATCAAGTTTTGGTAATTATTTATCTTGATCCAAATATTACCAAATTTAGTACTTTTAGTAACTAAACAATTCAATTTAATCCATAATTCATATATTTGGCAAATTACATATTTGCCCCTATACTTTTGACTACTTTGCAATTTAGTCCTTAAGCTCGTAAAATCAAAATTCATTTAATTTTGGCCAAACCCAAGATTAGCCGAAATTTCCTCATACTATAAGCAGCCCATATATTTATTTATTTTATATTTTCAACCACAATATTTTAACATTTTACAAATAAATCCCTAATTCTCATTTTTCTCAAAAATCACTTTATAAAACTTGTATTTCTATTAACAACCATCAATAATCTAACAAGAAACTTCAAATTACACAAGTATTCAATAATGGAATAACTCAAAATCATCAATAATTGCATAAATTAGGGCATGGGCTAGCCAGATTGAGCTGCAACGAGTTCAAAAATGTAAAAATCATTAAAAACTAAAATTAAAATCATACCTAATCAAGCAACCAAAGTAGGTGAACCTCAAAATGCTTAAATGGTGTTCTTTTCTTTCAATTTTTGGTGAGAGAGATAAGAATGTAGCTTAAAATTATTTTTGTCTTATTTTAATTAACTTTAATAACCAATTTACAATTTTAACCTTTAATTAAACATTAAAATCTCATATAAACTATGTCCAAAGTTGTCCACTAATTCTATTAATGGTATAATTACCATTTAAGGCCATTATAATTAAAAGCCAAAACTAATTGACACCTTAAACAAATAATATGCAACTTTTGCATTTCATGTGATTAGGTTCTTTTTACCTAATTAACCATTTAATCAGTAAAATTTCTTTACAAAAATTTCACACAGTAATTATATCATGCTTTAAAACTCATTAAAATACTAAAATAAATACTTTGACTAAGTTAAGTGGTCTCGAAACCACTAGTTTCGATCTGACTCAAAAATAGGCTGTTACAATTAAATTGAAATGTTATCAAAGTATGGAAATTGTGTCATGGATGAATATGTTCGAAATTGAAAATTTATGGAAGAAAATGAAAGGTTGTTAGTAAATAAACAACTTTTACAAAGTGATTTTGGATGAAATTATGAAATAAGGATTAAATTTTAAACTTGTGAAATTCAAAGAAAAATTCTAATTGTTGTGAAATCCATTGACTGTTTTATATATATATAATTTGGCTAGGCTTGGGAAGGGGATTGAGTTGCATGAATTTCATTTTCTGAGCCTAGGGACGAAATTGGAATTTATGAAAAGTTTAGGGGTAAAATAATTATTTTGCCTAGGGTGTAGATTGAATGTAATGGGATATGAATTAAATAAAATTGATGATTAAATTAATTTATATAGATCCAAATGACATGAATACGAGGCTAGATTAGGCAAGGAAAAAGTCTCAGAATAGTGAGTTTTACGAACAAACAAGCATCGAGGTAAGTTCATGTAACTTACTGCTGAATCTAGAAATGCTTGAAATGCATGTTATATGATGTGAAAGTCAGTTAAATTTTCCATGCATGAATATTATGAAATATGTGATATTACTCGAGAAAAAAGGATAAGCCTCAGTTGAATAAAGGGAAATTCGATGGATAAATGAAAAAATGATATTACCTGTGAGGTAAATAGGATTTAGCCCGGACAAGTAATCCTGACAAAAGCCCTCCCGATCTATATGTTATAAATTGGAGTTATCCTAGACAGGTAATCCAAATTAAGCCCTAAAGATTATTTGTCATTGAAAAGATTTAGCCTGGACTAGTAATCCTAACAAAAATCTTTGAGCTTATGTTACAGGGGATTTAGCCTGGACTGGTAATCCCACTGTATGAAATGTGGCTTGGGAATGTGCTCTCTGATAAGGGTAAATATGAATTGACAGATCATGAATTTGTACACTTTAAGTGTACTATTAAGTATCCATCGAAATTCTAATAAATTCAATGAGGTAAGCTTCATAAAAGGTATAAGTGACATGGAAGTGATTAGTATATGGAAATTAGGGAAAGATGAGCTCATCATTCATCTATGAATTGGTATTACATGAAATTATTTGACTAACTCAATTGTTGAGATTGTGTGTGGTAGGATAATATACTATTGTTTGGATGCATGTATATTTGATTTGAGTAAATGGAAACATGTGGTAAGTTGTACTCTTGTTACATGAACTTACTAAGCGCTAAGTGCTTACTCTATTTTATTTTCCCTGTTTTATAGTGCTTGAAAGCTCATAGTTGTTGGAGACGGTCGGAGCAAATCATACTATCCTCCAGTTCATTTTGGTGTAGATATGAATCTTATTTTGGTATAATGGTATGTTTAGGCGATTAAGGTTAAAGTGTGTATTAGAATGGATGAATGTAAGCCTAGCCATTGTTATGGTTAGTGATAACTTATATTTTTGATATGTTATAAGGTAAATTAGAGTTTATATGCATGCTTGATTATGATTGAATTATTGAGGTTAAACAAGCAAGTTTTTAAAGAGGCAAGATTTGTATTAAGTGTGCATGTGAAAATATGACATATTATATGATGAAATTGGTTGAAAATCATATTTTGAATTGGTTGGTTGGTATTTGGATGGTTTGTTGCAGGTATGGGATGAAAATGGGTGAGAAATAGGGCTTGGAATAAAGCTTTATTTCGTCCACACGTGTAATAGCCTGATTTAGACCCTATTTGGAACAGTAGTTTGGGACCACAAATCCGAGTCAAAAAAATATTTTTAAATTATTTTCTATGTTTATAATGTGTGAATTTATGTGTGTGAAAATCTCGTTTGAAAATTTTACTGTTTGGATGCCGATTTAATTAAAAGGACTAAATCGCGTAAATTATAAAAGTTGCTAACTATTTGTTAAAGTGTCAAATTGCTTTGTTCTTTTAATTTGGAGTCCTTAAGATGTAACTTTACCATTGTAATTAAGCATGGACGGCTATGGACATGATCTGCATGTTTATATAATTTATACATTAAGGTTATTATAGTAATTATAGTAATAATATATATGATAAATTAAAATAAAATTCAAAAGCCATGAATCCATCTTTTTCCAAGGCCAAATGTTGTAAGAAAAGAAAAGAAATAAAGCTTTAAGGGTTTTGGCCATATTCATGCTTGATTAAGATATGTATTTAGCTCGGTTTTTGATCATTTTTATGTTTTTGAGATCGTTGCTATGAAATCTACAAAGCCCATGTTGTAATTTTTGATTTGGATGAATATTTTGAGTTATGCCATTGATGAGTTTATGAGCTTTGTGATGTTAGTTGATGAATTATGAAAGATATGTTTTGGATTAATATGTTTTGTATTGGAATGTTTGATGAATTTGAGTAATCAGGGCTAAATTGTAAAAATAATAATTTGAAGGACTAAAATGTGAAATAAATGAAATGTGTGGACTTGTATAAGGAAGATGAATATTCAGCCTAAGCATTGTATATTGAAATTGTAACGCCCTAAATTTGGGCCTAGTAGGAATGGGCCTTGTGCATGGGAGTCGCTAGGAGGCTGCATATAAAAGTTGATGTGTGCAAGAAATATCACAAATTGTGTGTTGCTTTAGTGGCTAAGTGATTTAGGTGTAGCTGGGAGTGTTTTAGATGTCCTAGGCTCAAACCTGGACTTTAGCAAAATTTATGTTTTTCTCTGAAAGGAACATTGATGTTAGTAGGTAGGCTTTAAGAATATTTTTAGAGAATTCATATCACAAGGAAGCATGTGGTCTAGTGGCAAGGTGGCGTGTTATAACTTCTATGAGGGCTTGAGTTCGAGCCACTCCTTGCTCAAGAGGAATTTATTTTATCTCTTGGCTGTATGAGTGGTGGAGTTTGAATCAAACACTATGAAGGTGGTTGGAATTTGAATTGGTCAAGGTAAGATTAGTGGAGGAATTCAAGGAGAAGATTTTGGAGGGATTTTAGGAGGGATAAAGGGAGAAAATTAGGGATTTTGAGTTGGGAAATGAGTTGTCCCGTATGGGGGCTTGGGCACTCATACATTCGGCTAAGGGTGTGTTTTCCTCTCATTTTGTCAGTTTCGGTCATTTGTGGGTTGGAAATTTCTTCTCTTTTTTCCGTTTTGGTTAGCAGTATTATCAAATTGACCATTCGGGGATTTGGATTGGGCTACCGAATATATCTTCTCTTCTTTACCAATATTGTGTTCTTTTCTTTTCAGTCTCCCATCTCCTATTTTCTGCTCCCTGCACATATTTGTTTTCTCCCCTTTTCTTTCATCTTTCCTCTTGGCTACTATAACCAACCCTTTTCTGTTCTTTTTGTTTCTCCTTCTCTGTATACTCTCTTTTTTGTTCCTAAGCTAAAATTCCATTATTTTCTCCTATTTCATCGTTCTTTCTATTGTTCTAACCCTGGCTGAATAATCACTTGAACCCTTCTATTTTATATTCTTTTCTTCTTTTAGGAAGACTTGGCCGAATACTCTCCATACCTCTGAACTCTGTTCTTTCATCTCTTGGTTCTTTCTATATTGTTCCCTTTTTTCTCAAGTTGGTCGACTATTTCATCATCCTTCCGTATCTGTCATTTGATTTTGGCCGAATACTTCATCTCTGGAGTGAGTGTGGCATCTCGTGTTTTGGTTGGGGTGTTCTTTAGTAGGCCGAATATTGGTACCCTCTACCTTTGGCTCTTCTTTTTGATATTGGCCAAGGAGCAGTTCATCACTCTTAATCATCTACTTAAGTGTGATCACTCGGGGTTTTAAAGCGTGGTTTTGGGTGCTAAGGAGTGGTCACTCTTTTTGTTAACAAAGGTGTGTAACAGTATACCATGTTTGTTAATCGGCTGAAAAGCCGAAAGTGTGTGTTCTAACACCGCTCTGACTGTTGATCTGCGGAAGCCAAAAAGCCTAAACTTCGGCATTTGATGCGACACGAGCATACGATGGTGAATCGAGCCCATGAACATGGGCGTTAGACTGAAAAGGCCACCATGAGTGACCTCTTGGGCTTAGGCCGTTTTGGGCCTCGATGGGCCAAAATGGGTTAGTGGGCCTAATGGGCTCATAGGTCCCACACGGATAAAAATTTACATTTTGTGGTAAATAATGGACTGGGATACGTAGTTGCATGACCGTAATACCCCTGTAGGGTAGAATGATCATAATACCCTTGTAGGGTAGAATGACCGTAATACCTCCGTAGGGCAGAATGACCGTAATACCCCTGTAAGGTAGAATGACCGTAATACCCCTACAGGGTAGAATGACCGTAATACCCCCGTAGGGTAGAATGACCGTAATACCCCTATAGGGTAGAATGACCGTAATACCCCCGTAGGGCAGAATGACCGTAATACCTCGTAAGGCAGAATGACCGTAATACCCCTGTAGGGCAGAATAACTGAATTACCAACATAGGGTAAAATGACCGTAATGCCCTATAAGGTGGAATGGTTGCTATGCCCTTATATGATGTTTGAGTGATTGAGTATGTTATGTGATGACTATGTGTTTTGCAAACATGCATGACATACCGCATGGGTTGGGATATTGTTATGGAGGAAGTTCTAATCTGATAGGGTTGCACGGGTCGCACGAGACGACTATTGACCGACCGATGGCTTTCTGTCGTTTATACTATCGATGGCTTAGTGCTATCCATGTTACCAATGGCTTTGTGCCACGCATATTATCGATGGCTTAGTACTGTCCATTTTACCGATGACTTTGTGCCATGCATATTATCGATGGCTTTGTGCTACGCCTATTATCGATGACTTAGTGCTGTTCATATTCCTGAAAGCTCGGGCCGTTTCTAATGGCTTTATGCTGTTTTGAAGACTTTGTGCCGCTATTGATCGCTTTAAGCCACTTATTTTTACTAGCAGCTATGCTGCGATTCTGTTATCTGGCAACCTTGCTGCGATTCTAGTTAATGCTGCAACCAGTGCTAACTCTTGGTGTGTTGGTTGGGTGGGTCAATTTTATCCCCATAGCAAGTGCAAGGTTGGACGGAGGCAAGTGCAGGGTTGGATGGGTTAACATGCATCATGCATCATACATACTGCATACTTAATGGTTTCTGTATTAGGCTAAGGCCCACATGTACTATATTTCTTAATCCGTAATGGGCTAAGGCCCATCTATTATTGTCTATTGTAATGGGCTTAGGCCTAGATTGTTAATGCAATTTTTGTATGACTAACTATTTTTTTCTTTATAGTAGGGGATTACACACTGAGTTTTCATAAACTCACCCTGTTTTTTTATTGCGTAGGTAATCCCCAGCGTTAGGTGGATTGGTGCTGCGAGGACTCGGAGATGGCTACACAACTGATCATGTTTTTTTCTATTTTGTTTATTTACTTATAAGTACTTTGCTTTTGGTATGGTTTGTATTAAGGCCTTTCTTAAAAATTTGGACATTAATTTGGGGTTTTAGTATGTTATGTTTTATATTTGCTAGTATTAGGGCGTGGTTTTTCCAAAACAATAGATGTTTCCAAAATACCACGTTTCTGCAAAATATCACAAAAGCTTCCATAACTTCGTTGGTTTTCAAACATAACAACAAACTAATAATGTTTTATAGTAATGACGTTTTTTAATGTTTAGTAATGTTAACAAAGAGGCTTTAACTTTCAAACGGGCTTTTTTTTCAACAACGATTTTTCAAAAAGACATTCCAATTTGACACCACTAGATTCAGCTGTAACGTCTAGGCCAGGTTTAAGGTGTTACAGAAATTTTGCATATTTTGTGTTTTGTGCAATAAGGACTAATTTGTGAAAAGTGTGAAATGTTAGGGGCAAAATGGTAATTTTCTCATTTATGTGTTTTTGGACTAAAATGAATGAATTTGTGTTTGAATAAGTTTAATTTGAATATGTTTAGATCAAGAAACAAAGAAATCAGATTTGGATAGGGGGAAAACCAAAGTAGTTGTATAATCATTCTATTACGTTCGTCGTTATCTGAGGTTAGTTTATAAGCAAATAAATGTTGTTAATTTTGAATAAATATGAACTTTAAATGCTGAATTGAATTTTTTGAAAATATATAAGTGATAGTCGAATGTGTATATGCTTGGGAGTAATGTTTACGAGTTTGATTCGACCGAGTTACGAAGTCTGAAAGCCCCGTACGAACCTTAGGAATAGCTAGGATAAATATGTCATGACATAGGATTCCGATATGTGTTTTCGTGTCAGACGACATCTAGGACGTTGGCATCGATATGTGATTATGTGTAAGACCATGTTTGGGACATCGGCATTGTATTTGATTCATGTAAGACCCTGTCTGGGATAATGGCATCGATATGTAATTACATGTAAGACCACATCTGGGACGTTGGCATTGTATGATATGTGAGACTATCCAAGTATCCTATTTAATTCTGAGTGGTTCAACGGGCAATGATACGTTATGATCGAATGTAAAATCGAGCTAAAATGTTCAGGTATGTGATAGTTAAATGCTTATATGAATCTAAGGTAAGCTGGTTATTTGAAATGTGATACAAATTATGTATGATACAAATGGAAGGATATGTTTATATGAAAATCTATATTCGGCCAAATGGTATATGTATGTGATAATAAAATGTGAAGTATGTGTATACAAATATGAATGTTTATATATTCAGCCATATGATGATATTATGACTTTGGAAGTAAATGATAGTTTTGATCATGAATATATGTGAAATTCGGCCTAGTTAAAGTTGATACATTGATGTATATGTTGGTTATGAATTTGAAAACTCGAAATTATATGTGATTATGGTAGCATAAATTGGTTTGATTAAATTGAGCTAATAATGTCATTGGTTCTTTTATTTGCTTATGACTGACTAAATTATGATAGCTTATTTTGTGTATATTTTGCCCTCTGTTTTATAGATTTTGAAAGCTAGTTACGGGCTCGGGGATTGTTAGTGAAGCCCATCACACTATTGATTATGTTTGGTACTTTTATAAATTTGAACTTGAACCTATGGCATGTATAGGCTAGTATTTGCTAAGTTTGATCTTGAAGTTTGTATCTATTAAGCCATGCGAAAATGGCTAAGTTGATGTTTATGTATAGGCGTATTTAATATGGTATATGTTCACTTTGAAAGTATGTTACAGGGTGAATGTGTGTGTGTGGTAGTTTTGGTATATGATTTGGTTAATAGTAATGTCATGGATGGACTATGAATTAACTCATGTGGGTGAGTTTGATATGTAATATATATATATATATGTTTATATTTGTAATGTTTGTTATGTGATTTGACTTGGGTAAATATATATTATCTTTGAATGTGTTTCCAAGTGTGGTATGTGTAAGTAAGATATATGATCTATGTTTTAGCTTAGAAAATGAGTTGGTTGTTGGAAGCATTTTGGTTGCGGTTTAATATTGAATAAATTTAGATGTATAAATTGCCTTGTAAGTTGAGCTAGAATTGATAAATGGGCATATTTATGTTTGGCTAGAGATAAATAATTTGAATGTATTTTTTAAAAATGTATTTGACATGTTAGTATATGTATTCGGTTTTGGTAACAAATAATTTGGTTTGATTGCATAATTTAATTATAAGCATGTTTCGTTGGTTGCTCTAATAAATGACTTTAATAAGCAAGATTAAAATTTGGGAGCAATTGGTAAGGTTTATAGATATATGTTTTTGATCATTGGATATAAATGAGATTTTGGCTTAATAAATTAGCTTGTGAAATGGAAATGATTTGATTTGTAAATCAATGTGAGATAGCTTTCAGTTAGTGTTAGATAATTGAAACATGTACTTGTGTTTTGAAATTTGGTTGTTTTGGCATGTAAAAAATTAAATTTTATTATACACATGTAGTTATGTTTATTCGGCTATAAATGGGTCAATTCAATGTGAGTTTATATGCATACATATATTGTGGTCGCTAGTGGTTAGATTGTTAGCTAAATAGGTGGTGTGATGTAAGACCGAAGGTGGTGATTTAAATATTTGTAAAAATAAATGTGAATTAGGTTGTGACTTAAGCATGTTCGGAAGTAATGAGTATTTTATGTATATATGATATATTTGAGTTATGTTTGATAATATGGTTTTGGGATGTGATTTGGTTAGTTTGATATAATGTAAAGTTCATTAAAAATAAAAGATGGTCATTTTGTTTATGCGGTATAATTTTATGCTTATGATCAAATGACAGTGTATATGGTTTTAATCATTTGGTTATGACATAATTATAATGAGTGTTTGGTATCTTTTGATAATTCTTGAGATTTATTTTATTGGTTTTGGTTGATGTTCATTTTGATATAGATGCTAATGATAGAATTATAATAATAATAAGTTTGAAATTGATTGAAACATGTGTTTTGATGAATTTGAATTACAAAGAAAGTAATGTAAGGAATATCTATTTCGAACTGTGTTTTGTCCGGCAATGCCTCGTAAACCCATTCAGGCAATAGATACGGGTTAGGGGTGTTACAACACAGGTCGACACACGGGCGTGTTACAAGGCCACGTGCCCCCTGCATCTAAAAATTTAGAAATAGAATACCCTGAAATTGAGCACACGGGCTCATGCCCGTGTGAGGTACACGGTCTGGATACATGGGCGTGTGATACAACCGTGTAAAACCTGCACCTAAATTCAAAAATTAAATTAACCATATGGCCTAGTGACACGGGCATGTGCCTTGGACGTGTGATATCAATTTGTTCATAAGTTTTAAGTCAGAGAGTTATACGGGTAGGGACACGGGCGTGTGTGGCTTCACACGGGTGTGTCCAACACCACAAGGGCGTGTGTGGTTTCACACGAGTGTGTCCCATACCACACGGGCATGTGACCCTTAGTTTTGAGAAAATTTTGGCATTTTATGAAAAATTCCATAAGATCCTAATTTGGTCCCGATTTGATCCTAATACATGTTTTGGGCCTCGAGGGCCCATCTAAGGGATGTTACAATAAATTTTAGAATATGAATAGTACTTGACTCGGTTTAACTGTAAACTCCAGTAGCACCTCATAACCCTGTTCTGACGATGAACACGAGTTGAGGGTGTTACATTTTTTACTCTGACTAGCAAACTTATTGTAACACTCCAATTTTGGCGTGCACAATATTTTTGTGAGTTGGCTCAAATTAATATGTTTGGTAGGGTAGTATTCGCCCAAGAGTTTCCTTTGGCATACACAATGAGCGTATTCCTAACAATGTTTAAGTCGATGGTGGTTTAATGACAGATCATCATGTTAGTTGGAATGAGATAACAACCAAGAGAAGTGATGACTATGAGAGGAGTACTCACCTAAGGCGTAGTGTGTCATGTTATTAGAGTTACTATGCTAGTTGTGTTGTAAGTATAGTAGTTAGAACCATCTAGTTAGGCTAACCAGATATTATCTATATTGGATTCTTATTTATAATCGCATTTACAACTGTAGACCATTAATGAAGATATTTTTGAAGAAGTGTGACACATGTCAAGTTTCATTATGGGAATATGGGTCTTATCTATAAATATATATTAGTTAAATGGGCCAAAAAAATGAGTTTTTCTTATTCCTCCCATTAGGATGTTGCTGTAGGCTTCCTCTAGAAGTTGAATACACTTTTCCATCTTTGAGTTGGAACTAAATATCATATCTGAAGTAAGAGATTTTATCATATCCTAGGTGTGTATTTTAGTTATGCATGTGGAATCTTAAAGAGTAAGTTTGTTAACTTTGGTGAACATTAAGATTAAAGGAAGAAGAGCTTTGTATTGGGGTTGTCAATGTTTGAGAAGGTGGTAAAATGTATATGAATGGGTTTTGATGATGTTTCTATATTCTCTGAACAATGAGGCTGCTGATTTCAAGTCAGATGTTTGAATCTAGCGTTCAGGCTACTGTAAGCAAGTGTCAGGTTAATCTCCACTCTGGCTCCTATTTTTGAATCATATGTAACACCCCAAACCCAGCCCAAATGTTATGGCCAGATCTGGTGTGTCACATGGACGATTGATTCATTTACGATAATCTTTTTAACAAAACATTATGTTATTCATTGGAAAACCATGACTAATAGCTTGTAATTCTTGATCATTATCAGACTTAAAAATTGTTTTAATTACCAAGAAAAGTTTATCTCAAAATCTCATTGTTGTGTTATCGTTATTAAATCATCCAGTCATTACGTGAGGCATGTTTTAAAACATTTGCGATTAAGTTTGAAAACCCACATAATCTAGTCTACCATTTTACAACAAATGATAATGAAACCCAAAACCAAATACCCAAGAGGCCTTATTACAACATAAATCCAGAGTTAAAAATGGAATAGAAATAAAAATAAATTTTAACCAAACTAAAAACCAAAAGCATGAACCACATGGCCACCCCGAGTCCCTCGCAGCTCCAAGTCCTCTATGGTTGAGGGTTACTTGCAAGGATGGAAATAATAGGGTGAGTTTGTGAAAACTCAGTATGTAATTTAACCCAACCAGTATCAGAGATCAGTCAAGTAGCTCAGTCTGGGCCGAAGCCCTATTCAGATATAGATCAACTGGGCCTTGGCCCTATTCAGAAACAGAGTGGCCCTTGGGCCCATTACAGATACAGAACAGAATATATATGTATGTATATATGTAAAGCCCAATCCTAGTCCAACCCAACACACCACCCGTACCAACCCATCACAACATGTCGGGAATAACTCAACCCATCCAGCCCTACACACCACAGACGCAGCAGAGCTGCTAACATAGAAATCGTGGCAAAGCCACCAGAACAGAAATACGAGGCAGAGCCTCTAAGCAGATTACGTGGCAGTGCCACTTTATAGAACTTCCTCCATATCCATAACCCAACCCCATGCAACCTAGAGTACTACATGACATAAGCATACAGATTATCAGATACAGATATATGCAAATCAGTCAACTATTTCTAGGGGTAAAACAGTCTTTTGGCATCTATGGGTAAAAGGGTAATTTTACCTTTCAGGGCTATTTTGGCCATTTAGATACGTTTTGAGGTTTCATGCTTAATACGACCTTTTAGTAGGTCTAACATCACTTTGAACAACTTAGAAAGCCCAAACAATCATACAGTGAAATCGACCCCAAAACCCCTAATGTGCCCGAGGCAGCTCACATGCTATGTGGCCCGCTCAGTCTAATTTTACGCATATTATCTCAAATTTAATATCTAATTTATCAAAAATTACTTACCGCATACTTTTACCCATATGGGCTCATAAGCCCATTGGGCCCAATTTCAGCCCATCGAGGCTTAGAACATACCAAGTGCACGAAAACATGTACAGCAGCCCTTACAGACCAATATTCTAGATTCATGATTTTGGGTGGACCACGAATGTTCACACGCTTGCAAGTCTTCGAAATGCCGGCATTTTGACTTTTCGACTTTGCCGATCTATGCTACTAGAGGGTGTCATTAGACACCTGATTTCGCAATTCCCACAGTCGGTACGCGCTCAACCTATTACCATAACAACGATCATCAAAACCTTAACCAGTATTTAACGAAACTATACACAAAACTTGCTCAACGACTACTTACCAATGTTCCGCTTGCCTATAATCACTTAAATTCAACGTTTCCCTCCGGGATTTATTGAACGATGTCAGATCTAAGCACCTATGACCATGGATAGATCCAATCCAACATATGAAAGTTAAAGGAGTGTTAACCTCCCAAACCGAATCTTTACTAAAAGAATAAGCCGAAATACAAAAACTGAAATCTATAACGAGAACTACTTACCCAATTCGCTTAACTGATCTATTGAGATCTAGCAGCAGTCGCTCACTAGTCCAAACTTAATACTCTTGTAGATCTAATTGAAACTCGATGTAGGAGGAGAGATCCAACTATTCGGCTATTACAGACAACACAAGAGAGGTAAACACTTGAAGAAGGAAAATCAGTTTAGGGACTTGTTTAACAAAGGAGAATGGTATTCGGCTATGCAAGAAATGGTTAGAGAATGATTAAGTTTGGTCTTAGCAAAGTATGGAGTATGAAAAAAGAGAGAAAGATGTGAGTTTTGGCATTGAAGAAATCAGCCAAGAAGAGGTTTAAGGGTATCCACTTAAGATGGAAGAGTTAGAAGAAAAACAGGAGGAGAAAGATTTGATATTCGGCTAAAGTAGAGAATGCCGAATCAAAGGGTATGAATGAATAGAAGAAAGAATGGTAGGTTCGGCTCTTGAGTCAATCAACAAAGGTGATGTTTTTGATAAAAAGAGACAATTTGAAGGACAAAAGAGAGGAGGAGAATTTCGGCACACTACCTACTTACAAACCCGAATGCACAAAGTGCTCCCAAAATGTAATTCCCAAATACCAAAAGGAGAAATCAGCACCCACACTCCCTAATTTGCTGAAAATACACACACAAATGGTTAGTAGCTGATTTTTCTCTTCCAAGTTTCCCACATTTGGCCAACTCTCCCTTCAAACTCAATCCTTAAATTCTCCTTGAAAATCTCCCATTATCACTCCTTAATCCAATCCCATGAGCAACTCAAACACCTTCCCTCAGAATTTAACTTGGAGTCCACCTCTTACCATGCTCATATAGCAAAATTAAAGGATTTTGCCATCAGGGAGATTCAAACCTTAGCTCCTTCACAAGCTACCACATGCCACCTCCCTGTGCTTTAAGTGGCGCTACCTTACCTTACCATTTTACCACAGGCTTCCTTGTGCCACAAATCCATAACATTAATTTAAAAGCCTACTCTACCAAAGTCCTTTCTCCCGTAAAGAAAAATTAAAATTCTGCCAGGCTTTAGACTTAAACCCAGGCCTTCTAAAGGTCCAATAAACACACCCAAGTCATTAATTTAGCACATCAAGACATGCAAAAATAAATTCAAGCAAAAATTCAAAACCCTAAAATTTTGGGGCGTTACATCATATGCGTAAGATTTACTGAGCAATAATAGGCCTGGGGAGTTTAGCAGATGAGTAAAACTCAGGAAAAATGATACAAGAGCAAGGATAGTATATGTAAACCTTTCATGAGTTAAAAGTGGATTGATGAGTATGCAGGTAAAGTCTGAGTGCAGAAAGATATAAACTTTCTTGGTGAATCCTTAAGACGAACGTCTATAATTCTTCTAGGTATGTATGTTATGAGTTATGATCTGGTAATCTAATTGAGGTATATAGATGATTGGTGATGAAGATTGTTTGTGCATTTGACAAAAGGATTAGATGAGTCTGAATGCATAGGTAATTGTTACTCTAAGTTCTGTATACATGAATGTGGAATGGATGCTTGTATGTTTATGCCTAAATTGTGTGTTATGAGTTGAGTGTTAGTTAGGTTTATGTTAGTGAATTAAAGTGAGTCTTAGAAGATAACAATGCATGAAGAATCTACTAAGTGTGCCTATTTCTGTTCACCACAGTGGAGTCTAAAAGGGTCCGTCAAGACTAAAAACACAAACACTAATATGAACCTCAAAAGAAAAAGCCCATGGCCATGGTGTAACAGCCATTTTTTGGGCTAAATCGAAACAGTGGTTTCAGGACCATAGATTCAAAGTAGAAATAATTATTTTATTATCTCTTTAAGGTATACAGTATGTTTAAATGATTGTGTGAAAATTTCGTTAAGAAATTTTATCGATAGAATGCCCAATTTGTCTAATAGGACTAAATTGCAATAGGTACAAAATGTGTGTTCTAGAAGCTAGAGGTGTCTAATTGCTATAAATTTTTAAAGTGGAAGTCCTTATTTGGTAATTAGACCATTATGCTTTAAGATGGACAAAAATGGACATGGTTAGGTGAAATTTCAAGGTTATGCATTAAGGGCATTTTGGTCATTTGGTTAATAAATGGACTAATAAGTAAAGAAAGACAGATTTTTGTCCATCTTCTTTCCCCCATAGCCGAAATACACAAGGAAGACATAGATAAGGTTTGGCCAAGCTTTCAAGCTTAATTGTAAGTCCGTCATTGGCCCATTTTTAATGATTTTTATGTTTTTGTGAATGTTGTAACTTGATTTACCTATTTCAAGGACGAATTTGAAAGAAAATCAAAGTCTAAAAATTTACCCATGTTAGATATTTGTGTATTTTGATGCTTAATGGTAGAAAATGTATGATGGGTGTTAGATAAACAACATTTACTAAGTGATTTTTGATAAAAATGTGTGCTGTTATGAGTAAGAAATTGGTTCAGCTAGGCTTGGATAATGAAGAAATCGAATGAAAATCATTTTACGAGCCTAAGGACTAAAGTGTAAAAAGTTGAAAAGTTAGGGGCAAAAACGTAGTTTTGCCATAATATGATTTTGGGCTAAATTGAATAATGTGAGAATCAAATGAGTTAAATTTGTTATTATAGATCAAGAAAAACGAGGTGCGAACGATCGGGGGAAAAATGAAGTGTTTGACGATTAGGTCCAATTCTACTATTTTTGTACCAAAGTAAGTTCGTATGTTAAATAAGCTTTAATATAATTGTATCTAAATGTTTTAGTATTGTATGAACTATATGACTGATTGTGTGGATGAGTTCGAAGACGATTTGATATGCAAGAAATCTCGTTTGAACCTTAGGAATAGGGTAGGATACAAGTGACGTGTCATTAGGGTCATTATGTGTTATGTGATTATGTGATCTGGGTGCTGTCTTGTATGTCTTACCGGTGGCTGAGTCTACCAGCATATGTTGCGGTTACTTGACAGCTTGTGTGAGCAGCACCGTGTAGCTATGTCTTGACTATCAGCTTGTATGAGCAAGCTCGTTGATTGCTTAAGAGCGAGCAACTATGTGATATGAGTTTGAGGTAACATTAGCTACATATGTGGCACTTAGTGTGCAAAAATCCCGAGTATCCAACATTATTATTCTGAGTGGTTCACGGGTATCTCAAAGATGAGAAAATGTGTAAAATTCATTTCGAGATGGTTCATGTATATACGTAAAGCTCAAGCTTATTACATGCTTGAAATGATGAATATTCGGTAAGTTTTGTGATGAAATGAGTTGTGATCGTGAGACTATGATAAATTTACATTTAATTATTTCAAATTATTTTAATGTTATATGCATGATAAGGTTGCTTATTTCTTGCATACAAGCTTACTAAGCTACATAACTTACTCCCCTTTCTTTCCCTTGTTTTATAATGTCACCAAGCTAACTCAGATCGGAGATCGTCAGATATTCGCCTCACACTATCAAATATATTATTTTGGGTATTGATGATATTAATATTTTGAATGTATGGCATGTATAGGGACTTGGTCATTTTGTTATATGCGTCATTATGATTTTAGCCAATGGATTGGCTTGTAATTGTCAAAGGCTTGTTTTGATTTTTAGCCATGTAAATTGGCTTATTTGGCTAACATGGTTGAAAGCCTAAGTATATTCATATAATGATGTGTTGATATCTTGGTTGTGGATGTTTGGTTATATGTATATGCTAGGATTGGTGTTATGTTAGGTTGTGTAGGTATGTGCACTAAAGGGTGGCAAAATGGCTTGGTAAATAACCTTTATTTTGTCCACACAAGTAAACATACGGGCATGTGTTAAGGCCTTGTATGACACACGGCTAGTCCCATGGGCATGTGTTTAGGTCGTGTGTCCCCTGCACCTTAGTTTTGTGAAACAAAAAGCTCAAAATTGAGCACAAGGGTAGAGACATGGGAGTGTGTCTCAGTCGTGTGGACGGTACGGCCCCGAACACGGGCGTGTGCGCTGGCTATGTGAAGTCTACACTTAATTTATGAAAATTAATTTTCCTCACAACCTAGCACCCAGGTGTGTGACTTGGCCGTATGATCTCAATTTGGTCATGAGTTAAAAGTCAGGGAGTTACACGGGGTCGGGACACAGGTGTGTGTGACCATACGGCCTACCCACACTGGGGTGTCCCATATCCACATGAACGTGTGACCCCTGTTTAGTGGAAATTTTTCTAAGTTTCATAAAATTTTCTCAAGTTCTTGATTTAGTCCCAAACTACTTCTAGTGTACGTTTTGGGCCTCGTAGGCTCGTATCTAGGAATTTATGATTAAATGCAAATGGTTTTAATTTGGACGAAAATTTATGACCTGAAATTGTATGTTTGTTCGTATGATAAGTCCGGTAATGCCTCTACCCTGTTCCGATGTTGAATATGAGTAAGGGGTGCTACATTTAGTGGTATCAGAGCTACGGTTTAGCTGGTTCTCGGACTAACATAGCGTGTATTAGAGTCTAGCTACACATGCCATATATAAATTTTGATAGTGTGACGACTCCTGGAAAATTTAAACTATGTTTTCATATAGCAAATAGAGCCTGATCGAGAAGTGGTTGATTACGATGAAAGTAATACTGTAACACCCTGAATTTGGGCCTAGAAGTATTGGGCCTTGGGCTTGGGTGCGGGTGTGAGATAGTTCGAAATAAAATTATTGATGTGTTGAATTCTATTATGGAAGGTTATTATTAATGGGTTAATGTGGTATTTTAGTGAACTGCGAAGGATTCATAGTGTGGGGAAAAGTCTTGGGCTAATTTCTGGGATTTCGGGATTTTTGTGATATTTGGTGTAATGTTGAAATTTTGATATATGGATGTGTAATTCGTGTTTGGAGTGTGTTATTGGGCCTATGGAAGGCCCAAGTGTTGGTTAAAAACCTGAGGAATTCTTGGATTTTTGGACTTAAGGAATAGAGGACTTGGAAAAGAGGAGTTGTAAGGAATTATGTGTGTAATAAGACACAAAAAAGGAATGTGGTGTAGTGGCAAAGTAGCACCACTTAGGGGACAAGGAAGCAAGGGGTCCAAGGTTCAAGTCTTGGCTCTTGCAATTTATTTTGGTTTTTCTTTTAAATAAATCTGGAAGCAAGTAGGTGAGCTTTAAAGTTAAATGTGTTGGACTTATGACACAAAGGAGCTTGTGTTCGAGTGGTGATGGCATGACAGGGTTACTGAGAGGACTTTGGTTCGAATCCCGTTGCCCGCAAAGTTTGATTATTTTGCTAATGCTTTAATTTTGGGGGGATTGATGGAGAATCCCACATCGAAAAGCTAACATGAGAGCAGGTGAGGAGCTAGCTTTAAATAGAGCAAACCAGGAGGAGAGTAAGCACAGCCTTCTTGGCTGATCCCTTTCGCTTTATGGCGTGCCTGTTTGGGTTGGGCATCAGCTAAGAGTGTTTGGAGCGCGGATTTACTTCAGTCTCCTATCAGGTGTGTATTTCTCACTACTCTAGCGGTAGGACGGCTACTTCGGGCTGCGATGGGCCGAAGGGGCCATATGGGCCCAATGGGCCTACGGGGCCATTTGGACAAGTTGTTTAATTGTATAGTAAATATTGGACTAGACTAGGTGAATCGCATATCTGTAGCTAGATTTGGGCTAAAAGGGCTACACGAGCGCGTGGGCCCATTTGGGCCGAGAATGGGCCCTACGCCCATTTGCATTGTTATCTCTGTTTAGAATGCTTTAGTTTACCGAATTACTGAAATACCTTCGACTTGTAAAATTACTATTTTACCCCTGATTTGTAAAATTACTATTTTACCCCTGATTTGTAAAATTACCATTTTACCCCTGATTTGTAAAATTACTATTTTACCCTTAATTTTTAAAATTACTATTTTACCCCTGATTTGTAAAATTACCGTTTTACCCTTAATTTGTAAAATTACTATTTTACCCCTGATTTGTAAAATTACCATTTTACCCTTGGTTTGAAAAATTAATATTTTACCCCTAACTTATAAAATTACCGTTTTACCCCTGATTTGTAAAATTATTGTTTTACCCTTAATTTGTGAAATTACTAAAATATCCCTTTTGGGTAGGATTACTAAAATACCCCCGTAGTGTGAAATTACCGAAATACCCCTGTAAGGTAGGATTACCAAAATACCCCTGTAGGGTAGAATTACCGAAATTCTCCTGTAGAGTAAAATTACCATTTTGCCCTAGGGTGTTAAATGACTGTTTTGCCCTTATGGGCAAGTGACTGACTTGGACTGTGTATTATTTAGCGAAGAAGGTGATCTAGCAAGGAACTGAAGGAATCTATTCAACCAGATCTAGATCTAGTAGTAAAGATTGACAAGGAGAAATCGCATAGGAGATCTCACCGGCGGAATCGCAAATTAGGTGTGTATCGAACCTATTTTTAGTCTAATTCGGCAAAGGCCAATTAACCGAAAGTTGGTGTTATGCGGGCTCGTGAGTGTGCGAATGCTCACAAGATGATTGAAAATCGTGGGATTTGTAACCGTAAGTCGAATGTTAGTTGAGTGTGCAATTTCGGGCACGTTGGTAAGTTAGACCTCGATGGGCCGAATGTGGGCCCAATGGGCTTTTGGCCCCATTTGGGTAAAAATAGGTAATAAATACATTCTGTTAGACTGTAGGATTGAGACTACTAAAATCGGTAACTGAACATGAATCTTGTACAAAATGGGCTTAATTCACTAATAGGCGTTATAGGGCCCATTAAGGGTTTTATGGCTTAAAAGCTAAAACTATTAAACTTAGTTAAACTAAATTTCTGTAACGACTACTGGATTTGTAGAGACTGTAATAGATATAAAAACTGTGATAAGAGAGTAAAGTTACTGAAATATCCTCATAGGTGAGAAATTATTGTTTAACCCCTAGGCGCAAAATGACTGTTATACCCCTAGGGCTAAATCTGTATGAAATGCATGGCATTCTGTTTCTGTATGTTATATCGTGTAATATGTATATCTGATGCACGCTATTCTATATGTGGTATGTCATAACATGTATATCTGTTGCATGTATATCTGTTGCATGTATGTCTGTTGCATGGGGAAATGGGTATATTGATGGAGGAAGTGTTCTGGCAGCCTCGCTGCAATCTGGTGGCCTCACCACATATATCTGTTCTGGTGGCCTCGCCACAATATATCTGGCAGCCTCGCTGCAATCTGGTGGCCTCGCCACATATTATATATCTGTTCTGGTAGCTTCGCCATAATATCTGTATCTGGTGACCTCGTCACAATATCTGGCAGCCTCGCTACAAATTTCTGTGGTGTGTAGCGGATGGGTGGGTCGATAGTTTCCCCACATGGTGTGTTGGTTGGTACGGGTGGTGTGTAGTAGTTGGATGGGTTGAGTAGTCTCCCCACATGATTTGGGCCTGCATTCATGATCATTGTCTGTACTGTTATCTGTCTATTATCTGTATTGCTATCTGTACTGTTATCTGTCTATTATCTGTATTGCTATCTGTACTATTATCTGGATAAGGCTTCGGCCCAGTTTACTATATCTGAATAGGGCTTCGGCCCAGTGTCTGACTGAGACTGGATTGGGCTTAGGCCCAATGGGCTTGAGTTGACTTGGGCTATGGATGGGCTTCTGTACACACTGAGTTTCCAAACTCACCCCTTATTTTCCCGTCCTTGCAGGTTAGCCCTATTTCGTGGACTTGGAGCTGGGCGGGATTCAGAGTGGCCACACGAACTGGACTGAGGGTTTTTAATTAAGTTAATTATTTCGATTTAATCTTAATTATTTATTCTTGGTTTTGGGTTGTAAAAGGCCTCTTTAATTATTTCTATTTTGGGTTTTTAATTATTTACTTAATTAACTTGTTTTTAGCTAAAGTATGATGTCGTTTAAATTGTTTTGAATTCAGTTAGCTCTAAGGCGTGTTTTTATAAAGGTTACTTATTTTTAAAATATCACGATAACATAGCAAAGCTTCCGTAAACGTTTTCACAGATATAATAAATACTTAAAGTGTGGCAATGGGTGTGTGCATGTCTAGGATTGGATCATGGAAGAGCTTGGTACTTAAGCAGTCTAATTGACTCACCTCCCCTTTTCTGGAATCCTACCTGGTGCCCAGCTTCCATTCACTTTAAGTCTTAACGAAAAAGGTCAAATTTATTTGATACTTAAATTGTTTTCAAAATTAACATGTTTTTGCATACTACAAGGGTTTATAAGCTTTCATAAAACTTTTACAAAGGTTTTAACGATGTTTGCAAAGGGATGATTATTTCAATGAATTACGTTTTGGAAAAAGACAAGCTAAGTTTAACGGTAAGAGTTTTTAAAACTTCAAGGGTTTTTAATGAAAGCACGGCTTTCGAAAAACACTTCAATGTGATACACCAGACTTGGCCGTAACGTCTGGGCTGGGTTTGGGGTGTTACAAATACGCCGGCTCCCACCCAAAGGATGACGCCATTTGAAAGTAGACCTGTAACGATTAGTTAGGGAGGAAAGGCTAGGGAAGCTTTCTTCCAAAGAATGAATGAGTGGTTTGTCGAGTTTGTTCAAACAAATCTGATTGCTCACACCCACCTAACCCTCAACCAGTTCCCGTAGCTCCCCAGGGTATGGAATTGGTAAGACTGAACAAGCCTCGAGTTGATAAGATTCGAAAGTAAGGGGCTAAAGAATTTAGAGCAAATGTTGATTATGATCCCAAGAGAGCATAATTCTGGCTGGATAACTCTATCTGGGTATTTGATGAGCTTTCTTACACATCGGACGAATGTTTGAAATGTGCTATATCACTTCTGAGGGATACGACATATTAGTCGTGGAACACTCTTATGTCTATGGTACCGAGGGAAAAAGCTACTTGGGATTCCTTCCAACAGGAATTTAGAAAGAAGTACATTAGCCAGGATTTATTGATCTGAAACGTAAAGAGTTCTTAGAACTGAAACAGGGCTGTAAGACTGTAATTGAATACAAGTGAGAATTTGTTAGGCTTAGTAAGTATGCTCGAGAATGCATCTCAATAGAGGCTATTATGTGTAAAAGATTCAAAGATGGACTAAATGAGGACATCAGACTGCTAGTTGGAATTTTAGAGATGGAAGAATTTGTTGTGCTAGTCGAATAAGCTTGCAAAACCGAAGAGTTGAGCAAAGAAAAGAGAAAAGTTAAGTTTTAGACTAGGGATTCGAGGAAGAGGCCGATGAATAAGTCATTTCAATCTTTGTCAAAGAAATTAAGAGATATGCACATTTGTTTGAATGCTTCAGCTAGGTAGCCCAACTGAGATCGAGGGAAGCAATATTCGGGTTCTAAGGCCCAGACTACGTCAATAGCGAGCGTTTGTAACGCTAAGTCTAATAAGCCTGAATGCCAACACTGTGGTAGACGACATCCCAGTGGATGTAGGATGAAAAATCGAGCTTGTTTTAAATGTGGCTTCCCCAAGATCACTTTATTCGAGATTGCCTGAAAATGGTTGGAAAAGGTAATTTTTAGAATGTAACATCCTGAATTTGAGCCTAGAAGTATTGGGTTTTGAGTCTGGATTCGAATAAAAGAAAACTGAAATAAATTGAGAAGTTTTAAATATTATTGTTTAAAAAAACATTTTTGAATTAAATTACTATTAGAAATTCTTGCTGTATTTATTATTACTGATTTTTTAAATTATAATAATTATTATTAGGAAAAAAAATTACTGTATTTGAAATTTATATAAAAATACATTTATAAAATTATTATTTTTATTAATTTTATTACTTATTTAAAAATATATAGAATATTATAATATTTGGTGTTTAAATTTAGTTTTTAAATGAATTTAGAAGTATTTAAAGTGTAGGAAAATTTTGGTCCAATCCAAGACTTTAGCAAAGAAATTAGTTTTTGTTTGTTAGGGGAACTGGTCAATAAGGCTTTTAAAATAAATTGTGCAAGTTTAGGCACAAAGGAACATGCCTGGCTCAGTGGCTAAGCGCATTAGGGGTTGTAGGAGTACCTGGGTTCAAGGCACGGTGCGCGCGGGGTTTTCTTTTTATTTTTAGAAGCCAAGCCATGCTAAGGTAAGGCTTAAGTATAGTCATGACCGAGGTATGCCACAAGAGCGCCTGTGGCGCAGTGGCAGCAGAGTGCTAGGAATTCCAAAAGGAGCACGGGTTCGAGTCCAGGTAGGCACAGGTTTTGTTTTATTTTTAATGGACCCAGGTCTGCAGTAGGTAAGCTTTAAGAATTAGCGCGGTGCTATATTATCAAAGAGGAACGTGCGTCCCAGTGGCCAGCAACGTGCTGTGCAACCTGCAGGTCCCAGGTTCGAGCGGCGTTACGCATGAGGAGAGCCCGTTTTTGCTGCGCTCGCGTGGGAGGTGCCATGCGGGACTGGGGCGCTCCCTAGCAGCGTGCTGAAGTAGGTCAGTCGGTGGATGCTGCTGCTGATCGGTTGGAGATAAGGATGAAGTTAATTTGAATGGGTGGCTGCAGCTGGTAGGAAGAATTTGAATTTAAATCAAATTCGGTGGGTGGCTAAAAACAAGGAGATAGGCATGAGATTTAATTTGGAAAATATTTTTAGCCAATTAGCTGAATTTGTTCTGGCATTCAAACTATTTTATTTTGTTTTGTTTTATTTTTGTTGCTTATTTTCTCTCTATCCAAAATCCTTTGCATTGATTCTTTCAATTTGTTTCCCTTGATTTCTTTCCCTATTAGCCGAGGTTGGCTCTCATGCAAACGATTCTTGTTCTACTATTTTGCTCTTTTTCTCTTCTATTTCTCATCAAGGCCGAACCTTCTCCCCTACTTCTATTCTTTTTGATTTTCTTCTCAGTAGAACTGACTACAGGGTCTCTTTTCTTATAATTAAATCACAACTTACATCCCTTTTATCCGTTCAAATACTTCTTCCTCTTTACTCATAAATATTAAAAACCAAAATCTCCATATTTCATTGATTCGGGAGTTAGTATTTAAATCTGTTCACTACTCGTATTTTGGGGATTTGATCTACAACAGATCTGGAAAGAAATTGGTGCGTGGGAATGTTTTTGGCGAATAAATCTTTGCGAAGAAGGTAATCTAGCGAGGAACTAAAGGAATCTATTCAACCAGATCTAGATCTAGCAGATCCAAATCGATAGAGGAACGGGCGCATAGGAAATCTCGTCAGTGGAACTGCAAAACAGGTGTGTGTTTCGAACACCCTTCAATGCTCAAATCGGCAAAAGCTGAAAAGCCGAAATGCCGAAATTCTGGCATTTTGAGAGCTTGTGAGCGTGCGAACGCTCTCAAGTTGGTAGGAAAAGGATGGTTTTGGAATCGGCACTATCAGGCGGGCTGACCGCGAAATTTTGGGCGCTACGGTAAGTTGGGCCTCGGTGGGCTAAATATGGGCCCAATGGGCAATTTGGGTCCAGTTGGGTAAAAATAGGTCTAAAGGCAATAATATGGATTACAGGCATAAAAACTATTAAAACAAGATAATGGATTGGAAATTAAGGCTTAAATGGGCCTAATGGGCTAAAATGGCATGGTAGAGCCCATTAGGGGTTTTAGGGCCTAAGTGCTAAAATTGATAAACTTAATTAAATGAGTTTCTGTAACAACCACTATGATAGTAGAGGCTGTAATAATAATAAAAATTGTAATAAGAGAACAAAATTATTGAAATACCCTTAGGGTGAGAAATTACTGATTTACCCCTAAGTATAAAATTACCATTATACCCCTAGGGCTAAAATCGACTGTACTGCTTGATATGACTGTTACTGTTACTGCATACCATGATATGTATCTGTTGCATGGGTTGGGTTTTATAATGGAGGAAGTGTGGTGGCACTGCCACGTTACTGAAAGGGGCTATGCCTCGTACTGTTTCTGAAAGGGGCTTTGCCTAGTATACTATTTATCTGAGTAGCCATGCTGCGACTATGGTGTGTGGGCTGGGTGGGTCGAGTTATTACCCACATGGTGTGTTGGCTGGTACGGGTGGTGTGTAGCGGTTGGTGGGTTGAGTAGTCTCCCCAAATGGGTTGCATTCATACTGTTATACTGTACTGTACTGTTATGGGCCTAGGGGCCAAACTGTTATCTGAATAGGGCTTCGCCCAGTATCTGTTATAGGGCTTTGGCCCAGTATCTATAATCTGAATAGGGCTTCGGCCCAGTATCTGACTGGGACTGGTTAGGGCTCAGGCCCAGTAGGCTCGAGCCGATGTGGGCTTTGGATGGGTTCTGCACACACTAAGTTTTCCAAACTCACCCCTTCTTCTTCCATCCTCGCAGGTGAACTTAGATTGGTGGACTTGGAGCTGGGAGGGATTCAGAGTGGCCACTTGGACTGGACTGATGGTTTAAATCAAGTTAATTATGTCAGTTTAATCTTAATTACTTTTATTTTGATTTTGGGTTTGTAATAAGGGCCTTTTAATAATTTTAATTTGTTTTAGCTTAAGTATGATATTATATAAATTGTTCTTGATGGGTTAGCTTTAGGGCACGGTTTTATAAATGCTACTTGTTTTCAAAATATCCCGATAAGTAGAGCAAAGCTTCCGCAACGTAATTGTTTTTCACAAATGTATATCTTCAATACATTCAAACTTAATTTGTTCGTAGACAAATCACAAGGTTAAAGTGTGGCAATATATGTGTGCATGTCTAGGAGTGGATCTAGGAAGAGCTTGGTACTTAAGCAGTCTAAATGACTCACCTCCTCTTCTCTTGAATCCTACCTGGTGCATAGTATCCATTCACTTTAAGCCATCACAAAGGGGATCTAATTTTCTGATAACTTAAACTATTTTTAAAATAACATGTTTTTCGCAGCTACAGATGTTTACGAGTTTTCAAAAATTTCCCATAAGATTCTACAAGGTTGTTCACAATGTTTTGATTATTACAATGTATCATGTTTTGATAAAGCTAAGGTTTTATGCAAATTTGACGGTAAAAGTTTCTAAACATTAAGAAGGGTTTTCAATGAAAACACGATTTTCGAAAAACACTTCAATGTGACACACCAGACTTGGCCGTAACGTCTGGACCGAGTTTGGGGTGTTACATAGAATGCAAGATCGAGTGACACTGTAGCTAGAGGGAGGCCAGTAAGAAATACGGGAAATGGGACCAATAACAAAGGTGTATCCAAAGATTCAATTGTGAAATCGAAAGCTAGAGCACTTGCGAGAGCTTATGCCATTCGTGCTCGTGCGGATGCGTGTAACAGCTCGATTTAGGGCCTAGTCAGAATAGTAGTGCGGGACCACAAATCTGAAGTAGAAATATATGTTTTATGATTATTTTAAGGTCTATACGGTGATTGCATGATTGTGTGAAAAATTTCATGAAGGGATTTTATGAATAAGTGATTAATTTATCCTTTAGGACTAAATTGAAAAAATTTCAAAATATAAGTTTCTAGAAGGTTCAAGGATCAAATAGCATTAGAAAAATTTTTAGAGGTCCTATTATAGCAATTAGACCATTTTCTACCATGATGAACAAAAATGCTCAAGGAAGGAAAAATTCTAAAGAAATGTCATAAAGGCATTTTAGTAATTTGGTTAATTAATGAAATGAAAAGGGAAAAAGAGCCAAAAATGTGTTCATCTTCTTTGTAACACCCTAAACCCATCCTAGACGTTATGGCTGAATCTGGCGGTGTCACATTGAAGTGCTTTTCGAAAACATGATCTCGTTAAAAAATCTGTTTGGAAGTTAATGTCTCTTTGTGATCTTATCAAAACTTTAGGACATCATGTTCTTTGTTAAATCTCAAATCATCTTGACAAATTGTTAACCATATTAGATCGCCATTACTACGTTAAAACTAGGTTTGTTGCAGAAGCTTTTCAAAACTTGTTGCGTAAACATTGTGTCTTTGAAAAACAGTTATCTTTTGAAAACTCATCTTTTTCCTACACTAGCAGTTTATACCTAGCAAGTAAAAACTCAATTTAAAATTTAAAACCATAGAAAGGCCTTATTACAAAAATAAATACCCAAATAAAAAATTTAATAGTAAATAAACTTAGGTATAAAATAGATGCAATCGTGTAGCCACCTCCGAGTCCTTCACGGCAGCAATCCGTCTATGGCTGGGGTTTACCTGTATAGATAGACAAAAGGGTGAGTTTATGAAAACTCAATGTGTAATCCCTTACCAAATAGTCAATCATATAGTATGCAGTAATAGTCCAGGCTTGAGCCTATTACAATAATAGTATCAATGTGGGCCTTAGCCCATTACAGTAACAGTAGCAGTGCAATAATGCAACCAGAAATCCCACCCAATCCAACCAGACACACCATTCCGTCCCGCCAATCACACCATGTTGGGATAAAATCGACCCACCTAGCCAAACACAGCAAGATTAGCACCTGTTGCGGCACTAAACTGTTTTGCAGCAAAGCTACCAATAACATGAACGGCTTAAAGCCATTAGTAGGTCCACAGTCGTCTTGGGCGACCCGTACGACCTTATCAGTATAGTATACTTCCTCCAAATACAATAACCCGTCCCTATGCAATGTGCCATATCATAATATCATACGTGCATGTAAAATGTCATGCTCAATTACAGTCATACATATCATAGGGCAAATTAGTCATTTATACCTTACAAGGGTAAAATAGTCATTTTTATCAACCTGGGGTCTAGGTGCACTTACTGACCCATCAAAAGATCTACAGTCTTCTCGGGCCACCCGTGTAACCTTAACAATTAAAACAGTGTAAATGGGCCCAAGGCCCATTATGCTGCCTATGTGGGCCCACACGCCCGTATGGCCCACGAAGCCCAGAAATGACCTTGGCTGTGTAAACGACACGGCCGGGTCTGATATCTTCCACACATCTGTGTGGTTTACCCGTGTAGGGCCCAAGAGCCTGTTGGGCCCACAAGCCCGTTAGGCCTACACGGCCCATTTCAGCCCAACATGGCCCAAAATGACCTAAGCCCATGAAATCGCTCATGGTGGCCTTTATAATCCAATACCCACGTTTTATACATTCGGATTACCACACAAGCGAGCGCAGTTAATCGCCGCTCCAAACACTCTTACTCCTGAAGGAAATTCAATATGACAACTAATTAGTTGTTTAACTCATGTAACAATAGGATCTATTGGGGTTCCAAATCGAACAAAATCTTCTTACCAACCAAATAATAGTAAACACACCCTTGTGTAACGCCTAGAATTTGGGCCTAGAAGGAATGGGCTTTGAGTGTGGGAACACATAAAAGTTTATGTGTGCAAGAAAGTGACATAATTGATTGCTTGCTTTAATGGTCTGTTTGAGTGGTTTAGGAGTGGTTGAGTGTGTTGGAGAAGTCTAGGGTTCAAATCTGGGCTTTATCAAAAATTTCATTTTTAGTGAAGAAAACCCTGGGTACTTGAAGGTAGACCTTATAATTAATTGAGGGAAAAAGGTGACACAAGGAGGGCTTATGGTCTAGTGGCAAGTTGGCGTGTTGTGCATATATGAGGTCTGAGGTTCCAGTCCTGGGTTGTGCAATGAAGAATTTATTTTGCTGCTTGAGCTGTGTAGGAAGTGGAGTTGGACTGAAACTCTGAGTTTGAATTGGTCATGAGTGTTTGAATGGAATTTGAATGGGATGTTGGAGTAATTTGTGGAGAGATATTTGGAGTAAATCAATGGAATTTGATTTAGGAGGAGAGTTGTGCCGTTTGGGAATTCTAAGCATTGAGAATTCGGCTGTAGGGGAGGTGATTTTCATTTTAGCTGTTGTGTATGTTTTGGAGCTTTGTTTCTGTACTTCTTAGTCGTTTCTTACTTGGGGTTTTCGGGATTTGTTCATTTACGGGTTTTCCTTACTTCTTATGACGAATAGGTATTTTTCTTTTGGCCTTATTTTGTTCTTTGTGCCGAACATTACTTCTCTTCCCCTCTACTGTAACCGTTTCTCTCTTTCACTCTACTCTTTTCTCATCTTTTTTGATCCGTTACCAATTTGATCTCTCCTCCCTTGCTATTCCTTCTTTCGATTTTTCCTCATAGTCGAACCTCTCTTATTCTTTTCTCTATATTTTCTTTCTGTCTCCTCTCTTCTCTCCTCCTAGACCGATAGTAGCGTCTCCTATCTCTACAGTTTCAAGTGTGTTTAAACATCTAGTCTGTGGCTGCCAACCGAATACTCCATCATCTTTCCCTTTCTCGACTATTTGATTCTGGGTAAGTATTATTCGGTTATGTTGTTTTGTTTCTTATTTCTTGGTTTATTCTCTGGCTAAACTGAATGTTTCGGTCTATGATTGCTAATTCACTATCCTCTCTGTTATGAATGTGTTCGTTGGGTTCCAAAATTCCCAAAGGGTGAAGCGTTCTCAAGGGATTTAGGATCCTTCTTTTGGCAATCATTTGATTATTTGGGGGTAAGTAGTGTGTTTGGCCGAATACTCTATGATTTTGGTGTTGGGATTTTAAGTCATATTGTCGTAAACAGTTTTGTCTAATAGGATTCGTTGCTTAAACAGATAACTAAGGACGTTAGATCAATCATTAGTCGACGTTAAGAGCAATAAAGCGATATTCACTTATTCAAGGGGCTCCTGACTTCGCGCGTGATTTCATAAACAGGTGTGTAACAATACCCTGTGACTGTTGATCGGCTGAAAAGCCGAAAGAGTGTGTACGCACACACTATTTAACTGTAGATCGGCAAAAGCCGAAAAGCCAAGAAACTGACAATTGATGCCACACGAGCGTGCGATCACACGTGTGGCGAACTGAGCCCACGAACGTGGGCATAAGTCTGTAGAGGCCACGATGATCGTGCTTATGGGCGTAGGCCAGAATGGGCCGTGTTGGCCCAATGGGCTCGTGGGCCCCACGCGGATAAAAACTTACATTTTGTGATGAATAATGGACTAGGTTGTGTAGTTGCATGATCGTGGTTAATTTTGGGCCAAATGGGCCACACAAGCATGTGGGCCCACTTGGACTGCATATTGGGCCTTAAGCCCAATTGCACTGTTATGACTGTTAGGTCGGTAAGCGGGTCTATACCCTAATTCAATAAAAATGACTGAATTACCCCCGTAGGGTAAAATGACTGTAATACCCCCGTAGGGTAAAATGACTGAATTACCCCCATAGGGTAAAATGACCATAATACCGCCACAGGGAAAAATGACCGTAATACCCCCGTAGGATAAAATAATCGTAATACCCCGTAGGGTAAAATGACCGTAATACCCGTAGGGTAAAATGACCGAATTACCCTTGGAGGGTAAAATGACCAAATTACCCCTAGAGGGTAAAATGACCGAATTACCCTTGGAGGGTAAAATGACCGAATTAGCCTTGGAAGGTAAAATGACCGAATTACCCCTAAAGGGTAAAATGACTGAATTACCCCTATAGGGTAAAATGACTGAATTACCCTTGAAAGGTAAAATGACCGAATTATCCGTAGAGGGTGAAAGGACTGAATTACCCCTTGTAGGGTAAAGTGACCATAATACCCTTGTAGGGTAGAATGACTGTTATGCCTTATATGATGTTTGATTGATTGAGTATGTTATATGATATTTATGTGTTTTGCATACATCCACGACATGCTACATGGGTTGGGTTATTGTTATGGAGGAAGTACTGATTTGTTAGGGTCGCGCGAGACGACTGTGGCCCTACTGAAGGCTTAAAGCCATATATTCATATTGACTGTTAAGGTCACACGGGTCACACGAGACGATAATAGACCGACTGATGGCTTTGTTCCTTACATACTATCGATGGCTTCGTGATGTTCATTTTATCGATAGCTTGGTGCCATTCATACTATCAATAGCTTAGAGCTGTCCATTTTACCGATGGCTTGATGCCATGCATATTATTGATGGCTTAGTGCTGTCCATTATACTGATGGCTTTGTGCCACGTATACTATCGATGGCTTAGTTTTGTCCATTATACCGATGGCTTTGTGCCACGCATATTATCAATGGCTTAGTGCTGTTCATTTTTCCGAAAAAAGTTGTATTAATGGCTTAAAGCCACTTATCTTACTGGCAGCTATGCTGCGATTCTGATTACTGGCAGCTAAGTTGCGATTTTGCTATTTGGGAGCCTTGCTGCTATATTGGTTAGTGTCACAACCGGTGCTAACATTGTAACTGTAGGGATGGGTGGGTCAATTTAATTCCCCATAAGAGTGCAGGGTTGGACGGAGGCAAGTGTAGGGTTGGATGGGATAACTTGCATCATACATCATACATACTGCATTCTGATTCTGTTTCTGTTATGGGCTGAGGCCAACTGTTACTGTATTCAACTTAGGCTAACATATGTTTTGCTTTTGATTCTACTACTGTAATGGGCTATGGCCCATCTGATACTGTTTGCTATACCGGGCTCAGGCCCAGACTGCTTTAGGATTTTATATGTTTGACTAACTGACTATTTTCTTAGTAGGGGATTACACACTAAGTTTCGTAAACTCACTCCGCTTTTAACTGTGCAGGTAATTCCCAACGTTAGGTGGATCGGTGCTGTGAGGGACTCGAGGGTGGCCACACAATTGCATCTATGTTATATGGATTAATTATTTTTCAATAACTTAAATTTGGGTTTTTGATGTAATAAGGCCTCTCTAATTTTCTAGCTTTCAATTTGGGATTTTAATTATCATAATTTCGTATCTGTTAGACATAGGTCGCATGTTTTCCAAAATGATAACTGTTTTTAGCACAACACGTTTCCGCAACACTGTTGAAATGCTTCTGCACCAAACAAAGTTTTTTTTAACTAAGAACATTTTAAATGGTTAACAAATGACTAAAAATATTTAAGAACCAACAAGAGGCTTTAACCTTCAAACGTGTTTTTATCAACAAGATCAAGTTTTCAAAAACACTCCAATGTGACACCGCTAGATTCAGCCATAACGTCTAGGCTGGGTTTGGGGTGTTACACCTTGACTCCCAAGAGATGTGCAAATCAAACCCAACCATTATCTACACAAAAGTCACCACCCCTTTGATTAGACTCATACTTGAGTATAATACCATCTCACCACCCAAAAACGTTTCTCAAAAAGTAATAGATGACTCTTTATGACACAACATAAACCACTTACCAACAATGACAGAGCATATTGTAGATCAGTGATGCAGCATACAACGAATCGAGAATGGGAATTGATCTAAAAGAATAACAAAAAGAAAGGGTATCCAGTACAAAGAGAAAGAATGCAAGAGATAATGTCCAGAAAGGAAAACCAATAGGAAAATCACAATGAGTAAGACAGAGGCTCACTTACCAGTATTCAGCCAATGAAGAGCAATTGAGGGAGAGAAAGAAAAGTACCGTGCGCCCACACCCAAATGATCAGTGAGCACTTGCCAAATCAAAAGCAAAAATAGGAAGAGTAAGATGAGGTGTTCGGCCAAGGTATTAAAGGAAAAGAATCTAGAGGAGAGGAAAAAAAAGAAGAGTATTCAGTAAAGCTTTAGAGAAAGGAAAAGAAGGAGTAGACAACCAAGAGGAAAACTGATTGTGGAAAAAGAGAAAGATGTATATTTGGCAGAAGCAAAGAACAACAAATGAAATACCGGAATGGTCAATTGTAAAACTTGACTGTCCCAAAACCAAAATAAAAAAGAACCCGAAAGCATGTTCAAAAGCCAAAAGTGAGCAGAGAGCACTTAGAAAATTCACAAAACCAGAAAATAGAGTACTCAAACACCCCCAAAGTTGAAATCTTGTGTGCCACAGTCCTAATTCCGCACACCCTTTCTCTCCCTTCAACTCCCCAAAATCTTCTCCTAAAATCACTCCAACCTCCCATCAAATCCCATGATCCACTCTCTAACCTCCCCATGACCAATTCAAACTCCACTCAGCAGTGTTTTGGTCCAACTCTACTACCTACATGGCTTAGGCAGCAAAATAAATACTCCCTTGCATTGCCATCACTTGAACCTTAGACCCTAGGAACACTCCACATGCCATTTACCACTAGACCAACAGACCCTTTTGTGTCATGGTTTATCCATAATTCATTATCAGCTTATTGGCCCAAAGCTAGGGGTTTACTCAATAAAAACAAAATTTTTGCCCAAGCTACAGCTTGAACCCAAGACTTCTCAGACACTTCCCAGAACACTTAATCACTGAAGTAGACAAATATTTGTGTTACCTTCTTGCACAACTAAATATTTATGTGCAGCTTCCTAATTGTTCCTATGCTCAAGACCTATTACTTCTAGGCCCAAAATTTGGGGCGTTACATTCTTCTCTAAGGGTGTCGAAATGCCTAAGCCTCCATAGCTAGGGTTTTTGACATTTCCAAGCTCAAAAGTAAGTGCAATCTAGCCTCATTTTTATTATTCTTCATATTTTTGAAGTTGTTATCAACCGATTAAGCTATTCCTACCCATATTTTAAGCTAGGGTTCATGTTCAAAAATATACCCATGCATGACATACATGTATTTTGATGTTTAATGAAAGAATATGAAAGTTTGGTGAATGATAAACATCTTTCTCTAAGTAGTTTTTCATGGAAATTCATGAAAAGGATCAAAATGTAAAAGTGGTAAAAGTAGTGGTAAAAATCTAATCTGATGAGAAATGTGGGCTGTTATGAGTGCATATAGGGTTCATCTAGGCTTGAGTCACCAAGAAATTGAGTATATTTCATTTTACGAGCCTAAGGACTAATTTGTAAATATGTAAAAGCTTAGGGGTAAAATTATAATTTTGCCAAAGTATGATTTATAGGATGTTTAGCCAATGTGATGATTAAATAAGTGTAAATTGTCATTATAGATCAAGAAACATGAAGTCCGGACCTAAACTAGGGAAAGAACAAAGTGGTAGATTAAATCGAACATCTATCCGTATGTTGGATCCGAGGTAAGTTTATGTATAATAAATCAACATTATGATATTATGTATTTAATGTTTTGATGTTGTATGAAATGTATGTTGTTTATATGAAATTTTTTAATGAGATTTCGATAAACAAATTGTAACGCCCTGATTTTGGGCCTAGAAGAATTGGGCCTCGGGCGTAGGTGTGTTTAAAATTTTTGAGAGTAAGATAACGGCACAAATTGCATCTTAGAATGGTTGGGTTAGTGATTTTGGAGTGTTGGGGGGGCTCCTATGAAGTCCTGGGTTTGAGCTTTAGTATAAGAAAAATATTTTGATTTTTAGTCTTAAGAGAGCTATGACCTCAAGTGGTAAAACTTTTAAATAAATAAGATGAGAATGTGACACAAATGAAGTGGTGGTGTGGTGGCAAAGTGGCACCACATAGGGTGCTTGAAGGTGACGCCATAAGGGAAGGAGGGAGGTCTAGGGTTTGAGCATGGACAAAGGTATGTTTTTAGGTATTTATTTTGCAAATCTGGATAGCCAGTGGTGGACATGGAGTTGAACTCTGAAAGGAGGAGTTTGAAGTGGTCAAAGGAGAGATTTATGGAGTGATAAGGGGAGGAAATTTTAGAGAAAACTAAGGGATTAGGTTGTTGGAAGAGTTGGAGCCGAATGGGATCTTAGGGGTGCATGGAAATTGGTTTAGGGGAGGTGCTTGGCTCATTTTCGGCAGTTGGGGTGTGGTTTGTGAGGTATAGCCAAATTTTTGCTAAAAGAAGTCATTGTGTTTTGTTGTTAATGTTTCCTGAAGTGCAGACAGTGCTAAATTGTTTTTAGTTATCTTCTGTTCTCTATACGCTTTCGGGTTCTCTCTTCAATTGAGTTTTGGTGTTGAAATTGTTTTACTTTTCTTTTCCTTTTCTAAGCCATGCCCAACTTCTTCTTTTCCTCAGAAAGCTGAATACTTTTTCACCTCTCTTCCTGGTGCCGAATACTGCCTTTCTTTTCTTTTCTTTTTCATGATTCTTCTTTCTTTTTGCTTTGGCCGAATACATACCCACCCCTTTGCTTCTACAATTTGATCAAATCAACCTTTTTCCTCAGTTACTTATTTGAACATTTTCTCTTCATCTTAGCCTGATTCATACTCTTTGGGGATCTAGTTTCTCATTAGTAAGCGATCTCGTGATCGATAAGTGACCTAAAGTTTTTTTTGGTTTTTGTCAAACTCTTTTAAGTCCCTTTTCTTATACACTCCTAAAAGCTGATTTTCCCTATTCTTTCCAACACCGTTACTTTCGTTTTAAGGGAGTATAAACCGAATACTAACTTGTGTTTTTCTCCATCTATTTCTTCAAGTTTTGGTGGTGCCGAGTCTGCGTTAACCTTAAAGATAGAGGGATTTTAATCTACCATTTTGGCTGGTTATTGAGGTAAGGGGTTTGTGTGTTTTGGGTAGGGCTGAATACCCTTATGAGATGTTAAGGGTGACTTAAGATGGATATAAGTCACAAGTTTATTTGATCTTTGATGTTTAAGATTTCTGTAATGCAGATCTTGGAGGCAATCGCTACTAGCAGTTAGTGAAAGCTTAATAAAGTTTAATCACTCGAGGTAAGGGGAAATAAGGTGATTACGGGTTTTGGAGGGGAAGATAATTATATTGAACGTGGGATTAACTATTAGTTTGGTTGGTTGTAGGTTCGTGGTTAAGGGATCGAAAGGCGCTTTCATATTCAGGTGTGTACATACACCGCACACACGACAAATTGGCAAAAGTCGAATCTCAAAAAGCCAAAATCCTGAAAAGTCGAAATGTAGAAAAGCCAAAAAGCTGAATGGTTGGCGTCGGTAACCACACGAGTAGGAACGCTCGTGTGAAAAGTCCGATATAACGACAGAGGCCTCATGAGCAATCTCATGGTCTCAGGCCACTGTTTGGCTAATTTGGGCCAAATGGGCCCGAAGGGCCCGTGTGCCCATTGTGAGTAGAATGGATGGATTAGTAAGTTTTGACGAGCCGGATAGGCTAACTACATGACTTAGGGTAAATTTGGGCCTAATGGGCCATATGAATATGTGGGCCCTGCTTGGGCTACGTATTGGGCTTTTGAGCCCTAGTGTATCTGTAACTCTTATGATATGGACGTAAAACGCATTGAATAATTGTGAAATCATTAATGGGCCAAAATGTGTACCTAGGCCCACGATAAGATATGACTGAATGCCCTAAAGGCAAAATAACTAAAATGCCACTGTGTGTTATTGTATGATTTTGTATGCTATATGTACAATTGTGATGCATTCATATGATACCATGTTGCATGTGGGATGGGATTGTATTGGAGGAAGTCTTATGTAAGGGTCGCATGGTCGCTTAACGACTGTGGATCCAGTGAAGGCTTTTAAGCCATATTATGATTAGTAGCTCTGCTGCAACACTGAGTAGTACCGCAATCGGTGCTACAATGGATATTATGATTAGCAGCTCTGCTGTAATGATGAGAAGTGCTGCAACAGGTGCTACAACGGGTGTGTAGGGATGGTTGGGTCGATATTTATATCCTCACAGGAGTGTAGGGTTGGAAGGGGGTGTGCAGGGTTAGATGGGAAAAATGTGCATTGCATATACATATTGGTATTATTGTGATATGGGCTCAGGCCCAACCGAGGCCACTATGGGCTAAGGCCAAAGGCCACCGTATGTTGAGATGTGGGCTAAGGCTCAACTGAGGCCATTATGGGCTAAGGCCCAGAGGCTACCATTGTTGCAATTGGCTTAGGCCCAATTTGATTGTTGCATGCTATTTGTTTGACGAAGGTTGTAGACACCAAGTTTTCGAAAACTCACTCCCTCTTTAAATTTTTCAAGTAGCCCTCAAAAGGCGACTCGACAGTTGGGAAGGACTTGGAGGTGGCCACATAACAAGCTATTTTAAAACTTTAATATTTATTTTACATTATTTTTACTTGCTTTCTCTTAGGTTTAAATTTGTGTAATAAGGCATTTTCTCCGGATTTGTTTTTTTATTTGGGATTGTTTATTCTCTTTTGAATTTGTTAGCTCTAGGGTGTGGTTTTATAAAAGATATCTATTTTCCAAAAGTATCATGATAACGCAATAAATGGGTTTAAAAACAAAAGCTTCCGCTATAACTAAAACATGAGATCTTATTAATATAAAAATTTAAGGTTTCCAAATAACAAACTTAAGGTTTATTCAAACTACAAATTTACAAGTTTTCACTATTTTTAACTGCAAGCGATCAAATGACCCCAAGGTTTTTCAACTACACCGTATTTTTCGTTTTACCCTCCAATATGACACACCAAACTCGGGTCATCTTCTAGGCCAGGTTTGGGGTGTTACATTACTTCAATGTGACACGCCAGATTCAGCCCTAACATCTAGGCTGGGTTTGGGGTGTTATAGAAATGATGAAGTTATATTATATAGAAATCCTGATTAAACTTTAAAAATATGAAGGGTACCATTGTCATGACATGAGATTAAGGAGGTCCCATATAAGACCATATCTAGGATTTGTCATTGGCACCAAGTTGAGATCTCATGTAAGACCATATCTGGGATATGACATCGGTATCGAAATGTGATCCCGTATAAGACCATGTCAGGGACATGGCACTGACATCGTTATACGATCTCGTATAAGACCATATCTGGGATATGGCATCGACATCGAGATAAGATCTCATATAAGACCAGATTTGGGATATGGCATCGGTATCAATACGTGATCCCACGTAAGACCATATCTAGGTTATGGCATTGGCACTCTATTTCGTGAATGACATTTCTAAGTATCCCTTGGTATTCCTAATGATTCAACAGGAAAAGAATTGAAGTTGATGTTAAAGATGAGAAAGACTAAAATTATGTGATGAGTGATACAGGTACACATGAGAAACTCACAAGAAATGAGCCAATATAATATGATTTGTCGGTAAGAAAGAGCATGAGTAAGCTATGGCAACGATCAATGATAATTATGTGATAATTCATGATGTGCTTTGTGGATGTTAATTCAAGTCTATATTGTTATTTATTGCATGCAACTTACTAAACTTTAAGCTTACTCCCTCTCTTTTCCCTTTCCTTGTAGTATCGCGAAGCTAGTTCAGGGATCAAAGCACGTCGAGCTCGATTCGCACTATCAAGCATTTCTTTTGGTATAATAAAGTTTAATCATTTTGAGTATGGCATGTATAGGAACTTGGCCTTTTAGTATGTGTCATGTTGGTTAGCTAAATATGTTAGCTACAAATGTTACTTGATTCATTTTGTAAATGGCCATTGGAATTGGCAAATATTGACTAAGTTAAATCAAGCAATGTTGATGTAGTTCATGAAAGTGCAAGCTTGCATGTCTAAGTTAAGAAATGAATGATGAGAGTGCATGGTGAATGTCGTATATTTGGGGAGATAAATGCCTTAATTGTGGACATTTAGAAGCGTATTCATGCCATGTTATGTGATGTTGAAATTGGTATGTGATTGGGTGTGTTTCAGGGTGGCAAATGGCTTGGTAAATAGCCCTATATTTGTCCACACGGATAGACACACACGGCCTGCACTATGGGCGTGTAGTTTGGTCGTGCGTCTCCGGCACCTTAATTATGCAAAACAGAATGCCCATTAATAAGAAAATGGGTAGATGCACATTCGTGTGTCTCAGTCGTGTGAAGGACACGGCCTTAGGATATGGGTGTGTGCCTAGGCCATGTGAAGTCTGTACATTAATTACAAGAATTAAATTCACAACACGGCCTAGCACACGGGCGTGTGACTTGGCCGTTACCCTAAATGACTGCTGACTTCATAAATAGAGAGTTATATGGGTAGAAGATACGGGCGTGTGTTACCACACAGCTTGCCCACACAGGCGTGTCCCTATTCTGCATGGGCGTGTGCCCTGCTTTTATGGAGATTTTTCCAAAAATTTTCTAAAGTTTCCGGTTAAGTCCTGAACCACTTCCAAAGTGTGTTTTGGGCCTCGTAGGCCTTTAATAGGGACATTATGAATATGAATCAAAAGTTTTAAGTTGAAATGAAAATTTATGGCTGGACTTTATAAGATTAAGTATGTTTAAGTCAGGTAACACCTCGTACCCTGTTCCGGCTTCGAATGCGGGTAAGGGGGTTATAATGCATCCTCCCCTGATGTGATCACTGGTACATTTTCTCTTTATGATACTAAGGTAGTTGCATTAATTGATCCTGGATCGACTCATTCCTATATTTACATGAATTTCATGTCTAGTAAGAGTTTGCCTGTTGAGTCTACTGAGTTTGTGATTAAGTTGTCAAACCCCTTAGGCAAATATGTTTTAGTTCATAAAAGTTTGAAATAGTTGTCCTTTGATGATTCGAGGTCACTGTTTTCTGGCTAACTTAATGTTGTTGCCATTTGACGAAGTCGATGTTATTGTGGGTATGGACTGGTTGACACTGCATGATGCCATAGTAAATTGTAGACAAAAAACTATTAAATTGAAATGTGAAAAAGGTGAAGTTCTTTGGGTTGCAACCAATGAATCAAGTGAATTGTGTATTATGATTTCGTCCATATCTACTCAGAGGTACATAAGAAAGGGTTGATAAACTGTAAATTGTACATATTTTCTATCCCACATTTAGCACATTTATGGATGAATTATAATTGAATTTGTGGAATTTGATGCTCCTAATCCTTTAATTTCATGTTTTATACTCAGGAAAGCATAGGGGAGTGAAAAGAACAAGAAATGGGCCAAAAACTGAGAAAATGGGCCAAGGTGTGAAAATAACACGGCCTTGAGGTTCACCACACGGGTGTGTCACACAGCTGTGCCACATTAATAGGCTCGAGCACGGTCCAAAGTCAACCCACACAGGCGTGTCCCTATCGTGAGGAAGTTCAATTTCACTCGAGAAAGGCTACTCAGGGGCTAAGAAAGACATTCTAAACTCTATATAAAGATCCTAGGAGGCAACTACAAGGGTGTACAATAGAGGAGAGTGCTGAGCACATTATTTTCGCCAAGACGAGAAGTTAAAGGCAGGGAATCACTTAAAGAAAAGCTGATTGATCCATCTCAGAAGCCAGGATCTACATCAAGACAGAGGATCTCCCTTCTATCCTTTCAGGAGTTTTGGGTTTTCTTATGTTTTGCTATTTTCTTTATTCTAAGATGTTTTTTTATAAACATGAACTAAACCCCAAATATCTAAGGGGGACGAAACCTAAGATGAATCTTGTTATTGTTATCTGAACTATATGATAAATATTTGATTTGTTCTTAATTGTGTTTTTAACTCTTGAATTGATATTTTTGGGATTTTGATTTAAGTCAAACGTGCTTATACAGATGAGCAAAAGTCCCTTTATAGGAGTAGATCCAACACAATTAAGCGGAGTTGATTGCAATCCTAGACATAGGACGACAAAAATCTGCCAGATCAGAGTCAAAACTAATATGGGGAGCCATAAATCGAGTTAATGTAAGACTAGGGGTTTTAATTAGAAAGAGATTTCAATTAATCAACCTAGGATTAGTTGTTCTTATCCTCGACGGAGCTATTAACATAATTTAGGGATCTTTACAGATCAAGTCAAATGAAGAAATAGTCTAGTTCAGAGTTAGGTTACAAGTGAAGTCTAGGTGGATTTTTCCTTAGGTATTGCCCTCATCAATTAATTTTTCCCAAAAGTAATCTCCCAATTTACTTTTTGTCGTTTCTTTAGTTTAGTTTAAAATAGTTTACAACCAAACCCCTTTTATTTCTTAGGCTAGATAATAGGAAAGAAGTCATTACTAGTACTTTTAGTTCCTTGTATTTGATATTCCGGTCTTGCCACTAACTATACTACTATTTGAATGGTGTGGTTGCCTTTTTATCATGATAATAGTTAGTTTCCAGGTACGATCAATTTTATTACTTCATCTCATCACGATCAAGTTTTTGGCGCCGTTACTGGGGAACTGAAATATTAGGAACACTCGATTCCTATTACTTTAGCCATTTTTATTGCAATTTATTTCTTATTTTTATTTTAGGTTTTATTCACTAAATTTTCTTTTTCTTTTTCCCTTCTAGGTGTCTCTATTGTATGACTAGACGAAACCCAGGAGGACCATTATTGTTTGACGATGATTTAGAAGCTACAGTCCGTCGAACTCGCAGAGAGATGAGAAGAAGCTTGCAATATCCAAAATAAAGTCAAGAAGAAGAACCTAAACCTGCTGAAGAGATGGAGGCAAATCACGATAATCAACTACCTCCTGTAGTAGCCGCAAATCCTGTTGAGTAAAATCTTGCTTCGCGTACTATGTATGATTATGCTAAACCTAATTTGGCTGGTACTAAATCTAGTATTGTTAGGCCAACTATTGCTGCAAATAATTTTGAACTGAAACCTAACACTATTAAGATGATAAAACAGTTTGTTCAGTTGGATGGTTTGCAGGATGATGATCCTAACGCTCATTTAGCCAATTTCTTGGAATTCTGTAACACATTTAAAATAAATGGCGTTTCTGATGATGCCATTCATCTTCGGTTATTCCCATTCTCCCTGAGAAATAAAGCTAAACAGTGGTTAAATTCTTTACCATGAGGGTCTATCACTACATGGGAACAAATGATAGAAAAATTTTTGCTCAAATATTTTCCACCGGCTAAAATGGCTAAATTAAGGAATGATATCTCTTCTTTTGTGCAGATGGATTTAGAAACACTTTACGATGCTTGGGAGAGATACAAGGACTTATTGAGAAGGTGCTCTCATCATGGGTTACCGCTATGGTTACAAGTTCAAACCTTTCACAGCGGTTTGAATCCTTCGACAAGACAAATGATCGATGGAGCCGCCAGTGGTACAATCAACAATAAAACACCAGAAGCAGTTTACGATTTTATAGAAGAGATGTCACTGAATAACTATCAGTGGCAAGTCATGAGAACAAAGCCACAGAAAGCTACCGGAGTTTTTAATATTGATGCAGTCACCATACTTTCTAATCAAGTAGAACTACTTAATAAAAAGATTGATAATTTTGTTGGTTCTACGCAGACACACCCATCGATGTAATGTAACTCAATCCAAGGAAACATGAGCAATTCTGATTACTCCTCTTATGGACATGGCATGGAAACTGAGCAAGCCAAGTATATAGGTAATAATTCTAGATCCCAAAATAACCCTTATAGTTACACTTACAATGCAGGTTGGAGGAACCACCCAAATTTCTCATGGGGAGACAAGGAAATCAATGGCAACCACCCCCTCCGGGATTTCAACAACCGCCTTATCCGTAAGAGAAAAAGCTGAACCTTGAAAAGATGCTCACAAAATTTATCGCCGTATCAGAAACCCATTTCCAGAACACTGAAATGGCACTGAAGAACCAGCAAGCATCCATTTCAGGACTAGAAACTCAAATAGGCCAGCTCGCTAAGCTAATTTCTGAAAGACCACAAGGTGGGTTACCAAGCAACACCGAGACTAACCCTAAGGAGCAACCTAATGCCGTGGATACAATAGATGAGAAAGGGTTAACCGAAACCAATCCAGAGCCATGTAAGGAGACTGTGGTAAGTTAAGGTAAGGATAAGGTAAGTTCCAAAGAAGCAATTGTCATAGAGTATAAGCCTCGTATCCCATACCCAAATGTGCTAAGAAAAGATCATATAGATGAACAATTTGGTAAATTCCTTAAAATCTTAAAGAAATTACATATTAACATACCGTTTATTAAGCTCTTTCGTAGATGCCAAACGCCATTAAGTTCTTAAGAGAGCTATTGATGAATAAACGAAAGCTAGATGAGACATCTCATATGGAACTGAATGCAGTGTGCTCAGCTATTTTACAGAATAAGCTCCCCAACAAACTAAAAGATCTAGGGAGTTTTACAATTCCTTGTTTACTTGGTAGTTTAGATGTCAAAAATGCTTTAGCTGATTTAGGGGCTAGTATTAATGTAATGCCTTATAAATTGTTTAAACAACTAGGTCTCGGGAAACCTAAACAAAGTAAGATGAGCATCCAATTGGCTGATAAAACCATTAGATTCCCTAAGGGCATAATTGAAGATGTACTTGTCAAAATTGATAAATTTATAGTCCTAGTCGACTTTGTTGTTTTAGACATTGATGAGGATAGCAATGTACCATTAATTCTAGGGCGTCCCTTTTTAGCAACTCCTAGAACCATAATTGATGTAGGCACAGGCGAGCTTACACTTCGTGTAGGTGATGACAAAGTTACTTTACAAGCCAGAAACTCGAATAAGATTTTTGATGATAAAAATATTGTTCTGAGTCCTTGTAATAAGAATGATCTTACCATCCAACCATTTTTGTAGGATACCCTTCACATAACGGCGACCCAATTACAGACGAGTCCATCCAAGGGAAAAGTACATGAAAAACGAATGCTCCAGATTGAGGAACTAGATGAGTGGCTGAACTATCACTAAGAAAAGCCCAAAATATGCCACACCAACCCAGAGCATCACCAAAAAGACCCTAAGGTAAAAACGAATCAATTTAAGGTAGGGGATAAGGTATTCTTAGAGGAGGAAGATTATCGAATTTCGAATGAAAAACTTCATACAAGTGACATACCTCCCTTCACAGTAATGAAAATCTTTCCTTATGGTATAGTCGAGATAACGCACAAGACACTTGGCACTTTCAAGGTAAATCATACTCGACTCAAACCTTATGTTGATAATAAAATTGAAAGCAGGATAGAAGAGTTTCAACTCTTCAAACCACTGTGACCGAATAAGCTTGAGAAAAGTCGAGCTTAGACTATAAACAAGCGCTTCTCGGGAGGCAACCTAAGCACTGACATAGTAAAGTTCTTTTATTTAAGCTCTCTAATCCATCAACTAACCCTTCGAATGCAGATTTTTCAAACCACACGGCCATGCCCATGGGCTTGCCTAAGGTCATGTGGACACCATAAGTAAAGACACAGCCGTGCGATATGGCCGGGTATAAGTAGGGCAAGATTTCCCCAATACACGGGCTACGACAGCTAGCCACGGCCGTGCGAGGTGGTCGTGGCCAATCCTGACAAATCAACACGGGCGTGTGATACACCCGTGTCCCAAAGCCGTGGTAAAACCTACCATTTCAGACACGACCGTGTGACCCCCTACACGACCGTTGGAGAAGCAACATCAAAGGACACGACCGTGTGACATGACCATGTGCCCCAACACGCTTTAGGAACATGAGCGTGCGTTACAAACTAGGCGCGCCAAAATCCTCAAATTTCAAACCACACGGGCTAACCCTAAGTCACACGGGCATGTGATACGCCCGTGTGCCCCAAATCATATATAAAACCCCCACTATTCATCTTCTTCTCCACTAAAACCATAAAAATCCCTCCACCCAAAACCCATACCAGCCCTCTCTAGCGCTGCCGCTGACCTCAGCCATGCCACCACGCCCGTGTAAGCACCACCATGACCTTGTTCAGCTCCTAACCTCACGTTTTTTGTTAATCTTTTTCACTTTTCTCATAATTTTTAATACTTTTAACTATTTATCTATTCATGATTTCATTCTTTTAGGTTGTTTACATTATTCTTGATATTATTCTCACACATTGAGCATGATTAATCTAGAATACTCATTATGCGATTTTGCATCATTCTTTGGCTGCCATCTTTATCTATCTTAAGTAATTGATTTTTGCTATATAGCTCACATTGTCTTGTTTATAGTTAGGACAAATCAAACATCAAATTTTAGGTTAGTGAAATTACACTTTGCATGAGATACTTAGAAATTTTTGCCATTTAGTCTAGAAACTTATGAGTATTCATACTATATTTCTAATTTTTTCATTTGACTATTTTTTATTTTAGGTAAAATATCATCTTCACGAGGAAAGAAAGCTATCATCCCCGCTTTTAAAAAGCGAAAGTGACCCGGTGGTTCCTCTTCTAGACCCACCGCTAAAATTCAACATCCCTCCTTTCAATTTCCATAAAGTTCCCAATAGGAACTGTTTCAAATTCTACGGGCGAGACCACTCAAAATGGGAAGATGCATTGATTGGGCCACTTTAGAGCAGGTCCAACTAGCACACGAGGTTCGGGCATTGTTGACGACGGACCCATGGGACTAGTTCTTCGAAATCATTGAGCCTACTTACCTCAAGCTCACCCTAAAGTTCTGTTCAACGCTCCACCTCCAAACAATCATGACCAGACACGATGATCCAAGAATGATTCAATTTCGTCTAGGGGGCCTTGTCTGACAACTCAGTGTACCAGAGTTTAATACAGCACTAGGCCTATACACTGAACAATTTTTAGAAGAAGAGGATATGTCTGAGCTCCACCGCCACATTCATTTTTCTCCAGTCAAATGTTGGTAGGCTTTAGTCCCAGTCTCGGCCATATACGACCCTAGTTGCTCTAAGACGACAGCTCTCGCTCCTTCACAGAGGTACATTCACGCCTTACTCGCGCATACATTGACAGGTAGGTGAGAGAGCACCAGCGTCGTCAACACTCATGATACCTACTTTTTGTGGAGCATGGCGCACGCACATGTGATCGACCTCGCCTATTTCATCGCTCATGCCATCCAGCACCAGACAAAGTGACACCGTAAGGGCATAATCTCGATGGGCCCGTACATCACACGATTAGCCCGCTACTTCGGCCTACTCAATACCGCGGCCCAAACATCCTCCTATACTCTAGTTGGCCAGATGTCCCCATAAGGCATCCAGAGCATGCTTCACATGAGGATGATTCAGCGTTGACACGGGACCGATCCTCTACAATACAGCCTATTCCAGGGAGCCGAGCATAAGGACCCAGTGGACAGATGATGTCCCACCACAGGAGGAGGCACCGACTGAGCCACCACCTACTAGCCGCCCAATTGATGCGGCAGCTTCAGGTTACGTCACTTCTGAGTAGGTCGCCCAATTCTAGCAACAATGTTTTTAGCGATTCGATCACATTGATGCTACTTTAGCTCAAATTTGTCAAACTCTTCACCTCGCACCACCCTCCCCACCTCACGAGCCATTTGAAGATTAGGACTCACGAGTCCTCTTATATTCTCCTTCATTTTTATTTTTATATTTCCTTTTTCTTTTATCTTATCTTTTTCATTATTTAAATTTTAGTATTTTTAGAACTTAGTTTATTTTATTTCAATTATTTCATATTGGCTATTTCCCAACGAGTACAATGTGCTAATCCAAATTCCCTACAATTGATAAATGCTATCGCAGTTTCAAAGGAGCTTTACAGCTCAAATCCATCTCTAATGGGAAAATCTTGCCACGACTGCCATGTCCTACTTGACCATAACCCTAGCCATCGTGACCATAGCCACCACGACCCCAATCATCTTATCCTTTTGGCATGGAAAGTGGGGATAAACACCCTTCTCTATAAATCTTCACACTCAACTCAAGGAACTCATCCAATATTCAGGGAGTTTCACTTCTCTCCCTATCTTATGATTTTATGCCTCTATTGCTACTAATGTATCTTTGTACATTGAGGGCAATGTACATCTTAAGTGTGGGAGGGGAAACTCACTTTCATTCTTTGTATTATCTATGAAACCCCTCACAATTTTTACCATTAACTTGTTGCATTGTTCTTAAATTTTGAATTCTCACTTTCACTCTCTGTATTATTCTCAATCCCCTATTAAGATGAATTCTGATTGATTTATGACTTTTATTGATATGTTAAGAATTAAGACATAGGTACTTATGCTTTGATTATTCAAACTTTAAGACATTAGGGAATCAAGCATGATAAGTTGAAATTTTTGAGAATTTATAATTTTTCTAGGTTGTTTTCCTCAATTTTAAGTATTATCTTAAAATTTGAAATTCGTAGGATTGACATCAAAAACCATAATTCTGGCGAGACTTTTGAGCCTTTTGAGCATACATCCTTTCGTGCTCACTTTTATTGTTGCTTTGAGTGAGTCAATATAGATTCGTTATTCTATAACTTGCTTTGATTATACATGTCGAGACCACATCATTGATTTGATATACCAAAATGATAAAGGCAACTAGGTTTAACCCACTTACTCCATAAAAGCCTACCTTCATAATTAACCCCTAGTGAACCCCTTTGAGCCTAATAAACCATTCATTTTACTTACCCTCAATATCAACCAATAATCCATTATTGTTGAAATCCCTCTAATTACTTTGATCCATATTTTTGTTGAGATTTGAATTGGATAATTATCTAGCTTTGTTCTCCCTTCCAGTTAACTAAAAGTTTGTAAAGTATGTTATTTGATTCGTTCTAAAAAAAGTGTATATACAGTTAATTTAGTTGTAATTCATATCTTAGTTGTAATTTAATATTTTTGCATATTTCTATTATAAGCTTTCGAATCTAGAATGATGTCATCAAAAAGGCTTTATTTCGAGGAATATGTTTCACTAATGGAGATTTTTTTAGTTAGATGATTTTTCAATTCAATCTCGATTCTAACCATCTTTTTCAGCTTGTGACCATACCCCTAACCAAAGCCCCATTACAACCATTCAAAGACCTTTTGATCGATGTGTCATATCAATACATAGTGGTGGAGATTTGATTTTCCTGCAAGCTTATTGTAATAGCTTTTCAGATTGACTAATGAGTGCTTAAATTTTTTAACCCTAAACACTTTGAGTGGATGGAGTGAGTCTTTAGTGAGGATGTCAACTCTTGTTGATTTTGAATTAAAAGGTAACTACTAAGGAGAAGGGAGAAACCCAATGTTTTTGTGATAAAATTCTCAACTTAGAGTGTTTGAGACTTTAATTTTCTTCTAGTTGAACTTTCATTGTATGATTACTTGTGGATTAGTTTGAAACATAATTGATAAGGATTATAAGTTGAGAAGAATAATTTTTAATTGTAAGTTGAGATTTTACTTGAGGACAAGCAAAGGCTTAAGTGTGGGGGTATTTGATAAACTGTAAATTATACATATTTTCTATCCCACAATTAGCACATTTATGGATGAATTATCATTGAATTTGTGGAATTTGATGCTCCTAATCCTTTAATTTCATGTTTTATACTTAGGAGAGCATAGGAGAGTCAAAAGAATAAGAAATGGGCCGAAAATGGAGAAAATGGGCCAAGGTGTGAAAACAACACGGCCTGGAGGTTCACCACACGGGCGTGTCACACTACCGTGCCACATTAACAGGCTCGAGCACGGCCCAAAGTCGACCCACACGGGCATGGCACATGGGCGAGTCCCTGTCGTGAGGAAGTTCAATTTCACTTGGGAAAGGCTACTTAGGGGCTAAGAAAGACATTCTAAACTCTATATAAAGACCATAGGAGGCAACTACAAGGGTGTACAGTAGAAGAAAGTGCTGAGCACATTATTCCCGCCAAGACGGGAAGTTAAAGGTAGGGAATCACTCAAAGGAAAGCTGATTGATCCATTTCAGAAGCCATGATCTAAATCAAGATAGAGGATCTCCCTTCTATCCTTTCAGGGGTTTTGGGTTTTCTTATGTTTTGTTATTTTCTTTATTCTGAGATCTTTCTTTTTATAAACATGAACTAAACCCCAAATATCTAAGGGGGATGAAACCTAAGATGAATCTTGTTATTTTTATCTGAACTATATGATAAATATTTGATTTGTTCTTAATTGTGTTTTTAACTCTTGAATTGATATTTTTGGGATATTAATTTAAGTCGAATGTGCTTATACAAAGGAGCAAAAGTCCCTGTATAGGAGTAGATCCAACACAATTAAGCGGAGTTGATCGCAATCCTAAACATAAGACGACGAAAATCTGCTGGATTAGAGTCAAATCTAATATGGGGAGCTATAGATTGAGTTAGTGCAAGACTAGGGGTTTTAATTAGAAAGAGATTTCAATTAATCAACCTAGGATTAGTTGTTCTTATCCTCGACGGAGGTATTAACATAATTTAGGGATCTTTACGGATCAAGTCAAATGAAGAAATCGTCTAGTTCAAAGTTAGGTAACAAGTGAAGTCTAGGTGGATTCTTCCTAAGGTATTGCCCTCATCAATCAGTTTTTCCCAAAAGCAATCTCCCAATTTCCTCTTTGTTATTTCTTTAGTTTAGTTTAAAATAGTTTACAACCAAACCCCTTTTATTTCTTAGGCTAGATAATAGGAAGGAAGTCATTACTAGTACTTTTAGTTCCTTGGATTCGATATTCTGGTCTCGCGACTAACTATACTACTATTCGATAGGTGCGCTTGCCGTTTTATCGTGATAATAGTTAGTTTCTAGGTGCGATCGATTTTGTTACTTCATCTCATCACAATCAAGGGTTGTGAAGCATTTATTGCATATGTACTGAATACGAAGGGGTCTGAATCGAAGATCAAATTAGTATCAATAGTTTGTGAATATCAAAATGTGTTCCCAAAAGAGTTGTCAGGATTACCACCGGTCAGAGAGGTGGAGTTTGCTATTGATTTGGTACCGAGGACTGCACCAATATCGATAGCTCTGTATAAAATGGCTCCAACCGAGTCAAAATAATTGAACTCTAAGTTACAATAGTTGATAGACAAGGGTTTTGCGAGACCAAATTTTTCACCATGGGGTGTACCGGTGTTATTCGTCAAGAAGAAAGGTTAATCCATGAGACATTGTATCGATTACTGACAACTCAACAAGGTGACTATAAAGAACAAGTATCCTTTGCCAAGGATTGATGACTTGTTTGATCAGTTAAAAGGAGAATGGTATTTTTGAAGATTGATTTGAGATCTAGCTACTATCAGTTGAGAGTTAAAGAGTCAAATGTGCCAAAAATGGCTTTCAGGACAAGGTATGGGCATTATGAATTTCTTGTTATGCCTTTCGGACTAACTAATGCTCCTGTCATTTTTATGGACTTGATGAATCAGATCTTCCAACCATATTTAGATAAATTTTTGCTTGTGTTTATTGATGACATTTTGATTTATTCTCAGAATAAGACTAAACATGTCGAGCATTTAAGAATTGTATTGCAGACTTTGAGAGATAAGAAATTATTTGCTAAGTTCAGTAAAAGTGAGTTTTGGCTCTGAGAAGTAAGGTTTTTTGGGCATATTGTCTTCGCGGAAGGTATAGGGTTCATCCGAGTAAGATTTCAGCAATTGTTGATTGGAAACTGCCGAGGAATATATCTGAGGTTAGAAGCTTTTTGGGCTTGGGCGGGTATTACCGATGTTTTGTCAAGGGATTTTCAATGATCGCTACACCTATGACAAGATTGGTACAGAAAGATGTTAAGTTTGAATGGTCCTAGAAATGTCAAAAGAGCTTTGAACAGTTGAAAGCGTTTGAGGCACCGGTATTACTGCAACTTGAGTCGAGAAAAGAGTTTGTGATCTTCAGCAACGCATCTTTGAACGGTCTTGCATATGTGTTGATGCAAGAGGGAAAAGTGATAGTTTATGCCTCGAGACAGTTAAAGTCACATGGGAAGAACTACCTGATGAACGATTTGGAGTTGGCTGCTATTATATTTGCTTTAAAATTTTGGCGACACCATTTATTCGGTGAAAGGTTCAACATTTTTATCGATCACAAGAGTTTAGTGTATTTGATAACTTAGAAAGATCTGAACTTGTGACAACGGAGATGGCTCGTGTTACTAAAAGATTATAAACTAGTGATATCATCCGGGAAAGGCGAATGTAGTCACAGATGCCTTAAGAAGAAAGTCCTTGTTTGCTTTGAGAGCTATGAATATGAAACTAACTTTGTCTAATAATGGTTTAATTTTGGCCGAGATGAGAGCCAGACCAATATTTCTTCAACAAATTGTGAAGTTCAGAAAAATTATAGTGAATTGCAAGCCAAAAGAGCTCAGTGTAAATTGGGTAGTCATTTCAGAATATTGGATCGGTTCAGATGATTGTTTGATGTTTTGAGATAGAATGTGTGTACCAAAAAATGATGAACTTATTCAGAAAATGTTACATAAAGCACATAGTGGTTGTTTATCAGTTCATTCGGGAAGTACAAAAATGTATAATGATTTGAAGAAATTGTATTAGTGGTTAGCTATGAAATAAGATATCTCTGAATTTGTATCGAAATGTTTAATTTGTCAACAAGTAAAGGCTGAACATCAAGTACCTTCGGGTTTACTTCAGCCTGTGATGATTTTCAAGTGGAAATGGGATAGAATTATAATGAATTTCGTAACTAGACTACCTCTAACTCCAAAGAAGAAAAATGTTGTTTGGGTCATTGTTGATAGATTGACGAAATCAACTCATTTTATTCCGGTACGTACCGACTATTCACTTGATAATCTAGCCAAATTGTACATTGCTAAAATTGTTAGATTGCACGGAGTGCCTATCTCTATTATTTCGGATAGAGATCTAAGGTTTACGTCACGATTTTGAAAGAACGATTCAAGTTCTCGAAGATATGCTTCGCTACTATGTTTTAGAGTTCGAAGGTAGTTGGGAAAAATATCTACCTTTAGTCGAATTTGCTTATAACAACAGTTTTCAGTCAAGTATAAGGATGGCACCGTATAAGGCATTGTATGGCCATAAATGTCGAACTCCATTATACTGGACCGAGCTCAGTGAGAGACAGATTCATCGAATTGATTTGGTTAGAGAAACAGCAGAAAAAGTAAAAGTAATTCATGATTGTTTGAAAGCAACATCGGATAGACAGAAATTGTACACAGATTTGAAGCGAAAGGAAATTGAGTTTCAAGTTGGTGATAAGGTATTCTTGAAAGTGTCTCTCTGGAAGAAAATCCTTAGATTCAGCCGTAAGGGCAAGTTGAGTCTGTGCTTTATTGGTTCGTATGAGGTTATTGAAAGAATAGGGCCAGTGGCATATAAATTAGCTTTACTGATAGAGTTAGAAAGGATCCATAATGTTTTTCATGTGCTTATGTTGCACCGTTATCAATCAGATCCTTTGCACATAATATCACCGATAGATGTGGAGATTCGACCTGATATGACTTATGGTTAGGAACCAATAAAGATTTTGGCTCAAAAAGTTAAATAGTTGAGAAATAAAAGTATAGCCCTAGCGAAAGTTTTGTGGAAAAGTCATGGGGTTGAAGAGGCTACGTGGGAACCTGAGGAAGCCATGAGAAAGTAGTACCCAAACCACTTTTCTGATATGACTTTCGGGGACGAAAATCCATAAATTGGGGAGAGTTGTAACAGCCCATTTTTGGGTCAAATCAGAATAGTGGTTTTGGGACCACAGATCCGAAGAAGAAATAATTATTTTATTATCTCTTTAAGGGCTACAGTATGATTCAATGATTGTGTGAAATTTTCGTTAAGAAATTTTATCGATAGGATGTCCAATTTGCCTAATAGGACTAAATTGCAATAGGTACAAAATGTGTGTTCTAGAAGTTGGAGGTGTCTAATTGCTATAAATTTTTAAATTGAAGTCCTTATTTGGTAATTAGATCATTATGCTTTAAGATGGACAAAAATAGACATGGTCAGGTGAAATTTCAAGGTTATACATTAAGGTCATTTTGGTCATTTGGTTAATAAATGGACTAATAAGTAAAGAAAGACAAATTTTTGTCCATCTTCTTTCCCCCATAGCCAAAATTCACAAGGAAGACATAGCTAGGGTTTGGCCAAGCTTTCAAGCTCGATTGTAAGTCCGTCCTTGGCCTGTTTTTAATGATTTTTACATTTTTGTGAATGTTGTAACTTGATTTAGCTATTTCAAGGACTAATTTGAAAGAAAATCAAAGTCTAAAATTCTACCCATATTAGTTATTTGTGTATTTTGATGTTTAATGGTAGAAAATGTATGATGGGTGTTAGATAAACAACATTTACTAAGTGATTTTTGATGAAAATGTCAAATAGGGACCTATTTGTAAAATTTGTAAATTGTGTAAAAAAATGTGAATAAATGAAAAATGTGTGCTGTTATGAGTATGAAATAGGTTCAGCTAGGCTTGGGTAATGAAGAAATCGAATGAAAATTATTTTACGAGCCTAGGGACTAAAGTGGAAAAGTTAGAGGCAAATATATAGTTTTGCAATAATATTATTTTTTGGCTAAATCGAATAATGTGAGAATTAAATGAGTTAAATTTCTTATTATAGATAAGAAAAACAAGGTATGGACCTAAATCAGGGGAAAAATAAAGTGTTTGACGATTAGGTTTAATATAATTGTATTTAAATGTTTTAATATTGCATGAACAGTATGATTGATTGTGTGGACGAGTTCGAAAAGGATTCGATAAGCAAGAAATCTTGTTTGAACCTTAGGAATAGGGTAGGATACAAGTGACATGTCACTAGGGTCATTATGTGTTATGTGATCATGTGATCCGAGTGCTGGTCCTGTACGTCCTACTAATGGTGAGTATACCACCATATGTTGTGATTACTTGATAGCTTGTGTGTGTAGCACTGTGTAGCTACGTCTTGACTATCAGCTTGTGTGACCAGGCCCGTTGATTGCTCGAGAGTGAGCAACTATGTGATATGAGTTTGAGGTAGCATTGGCTACATATGTGGCACTTAGTGTGCAAAAATCCCGAGTATCTGACATTATTATTTCGAGTGGTTCACGGGTATGTCAAAGATGAGAAAATGTGTAAAATTCATTTCGAAATGATTCAGGTATGTACATAAAGCTCATGTTTATTACATGCTTGAAATGATGAATATGAGGTAAGTTTTGTGATGAAATGAGTTATGATCATGAGACTATTATAAATTTACATTTAATTATGTCATATTATTTGAACGTTATATGTATGGTAAGGTTGCTTATTTCCTGCATAGGAGCTTACTAAGCTATATAGCTTACTCCCCTTTCTTTCCCTTGTTTTATAGTGTCACCAAGCTAACTCGGATCGGAGATCATCGGAGATTCGCCTTACACTATCTAAGATATTATTTTGGGTATTGATGATATTAATATTTTGAATGTATGGCATGTATAGGGGCTTGGTCATTATGGCATGTATAGGGACTTGGTCATTTTGTTATATGTATCATTATGATTTTAGCCAATGGATTTGCTTGTAATTGTCAAATGCTTGTTTTGATTTTTAGCCTTGTAAATTGACTTATTTGGCTAACATGGTTGTAAGCCTAAGTATATTCATATAATGATGACTTTCATGAATGATGTGTTGATGTCTTGGTTGTGGATGTTTGGTTGTATGTATATGCTATGATTGGTGCTATGTTAGGCTGTGTAGGTGTGTGCATTAAAGGGTGGAAAAATGTCTTGGTAAATAGCCTTTATTTTGTCCACACGAGTAAACACACGGGTGTTTGTCTAGGCCTTGTGTGACACACGGCTGGTCCCATGGGCATGTCTTTAGGTTGTGTGTCCCCTACACCTTAGTTTTGAGAAATAGAATGCTCAAAATTAAGCTCACGGACAAGACACGGGCATGTGTCTCAGCCATGTGGATAGCATGGTCCCGAACGCGGGCGTGTGCCCTAGCCGTGTGAAGTTTGCACTTAATTTATGCATATTAATTTTCCTCACGGCCTAGACACGAGCGTGTGACTTGGCTGTGTGATCTCAATTTGGTCATGGGTTCAGGTCAAAGAGTTACATGGGGTCGGGACACCAGCGTGTGTGACCATATGGCCTGCCCACACAGTTGTGTCCCATATCCACACGGGCGTGTGACCACTATTTAGTGGAAATTTTTCTAAGTTTCATAAAATTTTCTAAAGTTCTCAACTTAGTCCCGAACCACTTACAATGCACGTTTTGGGCCTCGTAGGCTCTTATCAAGGAATTTATGATTAAATGCAAATGGTTTTAATTTGGACGAAATTTTATTACCTGAAATTGTTTGTTTGTTCGTGTGATAAGTCCGGTAATGCCTCGTACCCTATTTCGACGTTGAATATGAGTAAGGGGTGTTACACATGGCACCCTCTAAAAGGAATTCGAGGATGGTGATTACCTAATGGGTTTCTCTGCATGTCCCATGACGATGATGGGCAAACCTCACATACCATGAGTTTAGGAAAATTCATATTGTAAACACGAAAGGAAAGATAACATTTTTTACGAATAATGAAAGAATAGCCTCGATGGCAAATTATGAAAGAATAGCTTTTGTGGCGATCTCTGAAAAGATAGACCTTTTGGAAATAAACTGAAAGAAACACCTCTATGGTGCACTCTGAAGGAATGGCTTTTGTGGCGTACCCTCAAGAAATGTTCCTTGTAATGGATTCTATATAAAGTTGATTAGCATAATTACTATGGTTCTTAAGTGTAATCAATAAGACCAAAAATATATAATGCCTTTATGGTTTACACGGTAAAGTATTATATAATATGGTGACTCGATTGAAAATAATGAATTGAAGAGGTATAGAGAAGTAAATTTGTATTGAAAGTGTGACCCAAATAAGGATTTAAGTTTGATTGCTCGAAGGAGGTACATGTCATCTATGTATGTATTCATTGTCGAATTATGAAGATATGATGGATCAGAGATTGAAGGATGTAGTGATGTACTAAAGACATTGACGAAAAAAGAAAAGATTGTAGTGTAAGGTAGGGTGTTTGATTTATATAAAAATAGAGTTACAGGAAGTGCTCGCAAGAGACAAAGTTAAAGGTTAAGAGCGATAAGATCGTCATTATTATTCGCCAGTTACAATATGCAAGTATTACTCAAGTAAATGATGTGTGCCTCACTAAGTTCTTATGAGCTTACCTTGTGTGTATTGTGTTTTTGGTGAGACAGCGTAAGTTAGCGCCAAAAGGGATGATGCTAGAGTTATGCCAAATGAAATGACATATTGGTTATTATGCATACAGAGCAAGTTTTGTAGCATGTTCAAAGTCGAAAATATTAATTAAAAATTCAAATTTTGGGATAATTATAATATATGAGTATTTCAATTTAGATTTCTTGCAATTAAATTACCATGTACTGCAGTTCTATTTACCTATTGTGTATGTATATGTAAATTAGTTTGAGTCGATGTGTAGTTAAGTTGTAATTAATTGTAGATTGTATAAGTAGATTAATTTTTGTTTGTATTCATGTGGTAATACCCAAGACCCAGATTCGACAAATCGGATCGACTTTAGGGTGTTACACCTATCACCCTTAGAATGTTGATTATGAGCAAAACATAAGCAACCAAACATACGAAGATCATCAAAGAAATGAGATCTACCAAACAACATTTCATAGGGTGTTTTACCATGAAGAATAGGTGAATGAGCTCGATTGATAAGATGAGAAGCAGCCAAAACACACTCCCCAAAAAAGATATAGGCAAATTTCCTTAGAAACGCAGAGCACAAGCCACATTTAAAATATCCTATTTTTCCTCTCGACTCTCCCATTCTGTTGAGGAATACCAATACAAGATATTTTAAAAATAACGTCATTTGTAAGAAAATAATCCTAGAGACAATTCAATTTCGTCCTATTAACACTTTTTTACAACCTTTATCTGTTAAGAAAATTAACGATCAATCATAGCAATAAATGAAATGAAAATCTCTTTCTTATTAGCTAATAGATATACCCTAACAACATGGGAGAAATCATCAACCAATGTCAAAAAACAATAAGATCTACAAGATGAAGGAGTGTCATAAAAACCCCATAAGTCACAATGAACTAACACAAAAATAGGAATGGATTTATGTTCATTAATTGGAAAGGTATTTCTAGTTTGCTTAGCATAATGACAAATTTTGTAACAACCCGATTTAGACCCTATTCAGAACAGTGGTTTTGAGACCACAAATCCGAGTCAAAAAATTTTTAAATATTATTTTCTGTGTTTATGATGTGTTAATTTATGTGTGTGAAATTTCCGTGTTTTAATTTTATCGTTTGAGTACCCGATTAATTAAAAGGACTTAATCGCATCAAATGAAAACTAAGCATGCTATTTATTAAAATGTCTAATTGCTATGTTCTTCTAATGTAGAGGCTTTATGTTATAATTTTACCTATATAAATATGCATGGACGGTTTTAGTTATATGTTATAATAGTTTTATATTTAATTAACAAAGGTTAGTTTAGTAAATATAAAAATTATTATGTTATTATAATAAAACATAAAGTTAAAAACCATGGCTTTGTTCATCTTTTATGATCGAATACACTAAAGAAAAAAGAAAGAAAAAAGACTTCTTAGGTTTCGGCTTGGATTTTCTTCTATTAAGATCAAGAACCAAAGAAATCAGACTTGGATTGGGAGAAAGAAAAAATAATTGAATAGTCATTTTATTCCGTTCGTCGATATCCGAGGTAAGTTTATAAGCAAATAGATGTTAAATCTCAATATAGGTAAATTATAAATGCTGAATTGAATTACTATAAATGTTTGAATAAAGTGCTCGATTGATCGACTAGTATCGTCGTTTCTACGTTCGAAGTAAGTTCTTATGTAATACTTATTGTTTGGTCATGTTTATTTGTGAATAGATGAATGAAAATGCAATGGGGAAGCATGAATAGATGTGAATGTGGTTTGTTGATATTTAGCACTGAGTGTGCAAGTATAAAATAGCTACTGCTATAAGAATGGCACTAAGTGTACGAAACTAAAACGATGGTAATTGAATAACGGGCACTAAGTGTGTGATACCGAGACCAATTTGGTTTAATGCGAGGGCACTAAGCGTGCGATTTCATTACAGCTTTGGCTAACTATTTAGCACTAAGTGTGCAAATCCTTTGAGTGATTAAAGGTGATCGAACGAGTTAATACATCGAGTTCTAATGTGGTAAATGTGATATATAAGTACGTGATAGTACAGGTATGTACAGAATCTATGTAGTTGATGATATTGAGTTTAAACCTATGTGATTAATATTAATAAATATGAAATAGATGAAAGAGTATGAGAATGAAGAATGAAATGAGTTGATTTGAAAAGATGATATGAATTATACATGTTGTGAGGTTAAATATATGTATACACGAATATGTCTTATATGTCGTGTATATGTATATTAGTTGCATAGATATAATTGTAAAATGGATGTGAAATGATGGTTTAGATAATGGTTGTTTCTAGTACATAGTAAACAGATAATGAAAAACATGATTTATGCTTAAAATTGATTAGTGTTTTGGTTATGTGTTTATATTTTTAAATATGATAAATTAGGCGTATGAAATGGTGCATTATTTTTGTGACTTAAATAAATGTGTATAGCATGTTCGGTCATGATGTTATATTGATAATGCAGTATATGGATTTGGCTTAGTAACTGCACATATTATATGACTGAAAAGTTTAAATTTGATTTTGGTTTTATACATATTTAGTTTTGATGTTTAATGATACACATTTCATTTATTATTTTTATAAGTTGTTAAAATGTCATGTTTGTTATTGGTCTTAAGTCATATAACATGTTTTGTTTATTTGGCTTTGAGATATGATCCGTAATGTTGTGAGTTTTAATATTTTATTTTTATTTATTTATTTATTTATTTATTTATTTAATATTTTAAATGACATTATGTTTATATATTCAAATGTGACCTGGGTGGTTATGTGAATGTATGAAAAATATGTCTTGTTTGGTAATATCTCGTGACCCTAGTCCGACGACGGATACGAGTTAGGGGTATTACAAATTTCACATAATTTATTTAAATGATCTCTAGAGTTACTAACATAGGAAAGTAACTTCACTACTTTCTCAGAAGGGTGACCCAATCTTCTATGCCAAAGTTCCAAAGAGGATGAAGCTTCAATCAAAACTGCTTTGATTGTCGATACGTACCGGATTAAAGTTCATCCCATCTCTCACCCACTCCAATCAGCTCCTTCAAATGAAGGTCCTAAATTGCACATATGTTAGCAGAAAATTGGAAAAAACAATTTGTATCATCATTCAACTGTGAAACTGAAATTAAATTACAGTTTATTTTAGGAATGAAAAGAACATGTTTTAAGTGAATTTTATCCATTAATTTAACCATTCCTTCTTGGGCAGCCACTACTCTTTGGCCATTAGGAAGCCCTACAGAACATGCTACCACTTCTTCAACATTCGTCAATCACATAAAATCACTCGTAACATGATTTGAACACCCATGTCGATAATCCAATTATTCTTAGACTTACCATTCAACCGATTGGTAGTAGATTGTGTATTACTGAACACCACCAGAAGAGACTGACATTGCTCAATGGTAAAACTAAGAAGTGGTGGTGGAGAAGTAGAATCACCGCTAACCATTGAGAAAAAAGTAATTTGTGTTAAACATCTAGTTTAAATGCCATGACAAAAATACAATAATCCCTTTCAATCTTATTCATAGAACTCAAGAGTATACATGACGTCACATCCCAAAAACCAGGTTAGAAAAAATCGAGTTAATGAAACCAAGAGTGGTTACGTCCGTCTTTTGAGTTAAGGTTGTGAAAATTTTGTAAAGTGAATTGATTTTGTTTAATGGTTAAGGGATTGTGCTTGTGTAAGGGAGGTTCTGGGTTCAAATCATTTCCTTTGTATTTTTATCAATTTTGTCTAAACCCCTAGCTTTGGGTATTTAATTTAAGAAATATTTATCTGCATATGTTGATAAGAACGAGTCTATGAGTTTAGTGGTAAGGTGTCAGCTTACCTTTTTTTCTTGTATTCGAATCCTTGTATTTGCAAAGTTGAAATTATTTTTGTTTTGAACTCTGGGAAAATCTGATAAGAATAACTAATTAGATTTAGTTGGAGTTAGTGGGGATATGGGTGGTTTAATTGAAAATCTTTTTTAAAAATTATTCCCCAAAACTCTCCCACTTCCTTTTCACGTTCTCACATTATTCTCTCCCTCTTTCTCTAACGTTCCACTTTTCTTCTTTCTGTCAATTTCTTCTTTCTTTTCTTTTTCCTCTATTTTCCCCTTTTTTCCTTTTATTATATTATGTTTGTTATTGTTTCCATTATTATATTGTTTTTCTTGGAGCAATCGAAAGCGGGATATCTAAAAGAAATTATTCAAATTTAAATCATGGCGTAAGTATTGGGGTTTTTTAGATGTTAAGGTTTGGCTAGTTCTTTGCACTCATATGATGTTTTATCATGTTATGAACTTCGTTAGTTATCGGATTGGATTTTTAGGTAAAGTTTGCGAAACGTCTAACCCTCCTGCGATTTAAAATCTATTGGCAGGCTAATGTTCGATTGGGTAAGTTATTAATGCTTTCGATAAGGGATTGATTTGGTTTGTTGAAGCTAATTATTAACGGTTGTGGCCTAATTTTTTGTTTCAATTTAGTGTTTTGGTAGTAAACTGGGTCATTTAAATCACTGATTGTAGATTCTCGAATTGTTGCAGTGTGTCATCATCGAGAAATAGTTGGGTATGTAACAAAAAACTCAAAAAACTAGCAAACGGCGCGATGCCGAAAAATCTACCGTCAGCGTTACATAATTGTGTGGTAGGCTGTGTGGGTCACACAACCGTGTAGGTTACACAACCATGTGTTAGGCCGTGTGGACCACACGGGCTAGGCTATTGGGCCATGTGGGCCACACGAATAGGTGTAGGTTGTGTGTTTGGCCGTGTGGGCCACACAGGCTGGGCCAATTGGGCCGCGTGGGCTCATTTTCTAGAAGATTATACTGAGGGTCGTTTTGATCTATGGTTCATAATTAGACTTTCGATAAGGTCCATACTACTTAATAACACTTGAAAAGAAGGTATCTACTAATATGCTTCTATATGTAATGTAGTTATGGTATGTGAATTATATATGTATGATCTGTGTTCTGTCAATTCTAATGGTATGTTTTTGTTTTGTTATGTTGGGTATGAAGATACGACGTCTGAATATGTTAAATTTGGGTATCTTTGGATTTTGCTATATAACCATGCATGTGACATTATGGTGAAAGTTATTTGTTTATGTTGAATTTGTGATTCGTTTGTTCTACTAAAGCATAGACTGCCATGCCTTCTGATTTCTGATATTGTACGATTGAAAAACCAGCAAGAGCATTTGTCAATCTAAATGGCATTACCAAAAACTCAAAGTGACCGTAACAAGTTCTGAAAACAGCTTTTGACATGTCACAATACTTAACTCGCAATCGATAATACTCGGATCTGAGATCTATCTTCAATAACACTGTGGCACCTTTTAAGTAGTCAAACAAATCATTGATATAGGACAAGGGATACTTATTCTTTATTGCGACTTTATTCAACTTTTTGTAGTCAATACACAATCTTAATGAGCCGTCTTTATTTTTCACAAACAACATAGGTGCACCCCAAAGAGATACGCTCTGTCGAATAAACCCTCTATCTAACAATTCTGCAACTGTGCTTTCAACTCTTTTAACTCAGCTGGTGCCATACGATACAGAATATCGATATCAATGCAATTCCAGAAACCAGATCAATCACAAAGTCAACTTCACGACCAAGAGGCAAACCCTGTAACTCTTCAGGAAACACTTCAATAAACTCACTACCAATTGGTAGTTGATCTAGCTTCAATTCTGAATCTCTGGTATCAAGGATGTATGCTAGAAATGCCTCATTTCCTTTACGTATCAATCTCTGTGCAAACATAGTTGAAATGATTCTAACAATACTATTCAGTATGTCAAACTCAACTGAAATCATTTCTCCCTACTGGTATTTCAAAATAATTCATTTCTGTCTACAATTCACTACGGCATCATGTAAAGATAACCAATCCATACCTAGAATAACATCAAATTTTAGGAAAGGGGACTAACATCAAATCAACAGAGATTTCACAGCCTCTAATTTTCAGTGGACATTTGCAACAAACTAAGTTAACTATCACACTTTAACCTAATGGATTAATAACTTGAATATCATATTCAGTTGATTCAATAGGTAGTTTCTTTTCTGTTACTAATGTAGTGCAAATATAAGAGTGAGTTGACCCAGGGTCAACCAGTGCAAACACAATAACATCAATGAGATAGAATGTACCAGTAATCACATCAAGTGTAGTAGCTTCTTCTCTAGCTCGGATGGCATATGTTCGAGAAGTTGCTATAGTCTCTGACTGTACAACTGTATCTTTTGCTCTTGTACAAGGAGTCCTAATAGTATTGTTCTAGCCCAGACGTCTACCTTTCTGAGATGTAGACATTTGTTTTTCATTCTATTCTTCGTTTTCCTTTAACTATTTTGGACAATGTTTGAGAAAATGATCAGTGATCTACATCTATAACATGCCCCCAATTTAGCTCTACACTTACTAAAGTGTAATTTTCCACAATGTTTACAACTAGGCTTCGGAGCGTTCTGTACACTTCCCACACTGTCAACTGGTTTTGTAAGAGATTTAAAATAATGCTAAATTGATTTATTTTTGTTTGAGTGCTCAGACACTGAAGTAGCTCGACTAAAGTCTTCTTTATTCTACCTCGTTAGTGGTAAAGAAAATGTCTTAGAGAAGCCTCTCTTCTTAAATCCTTGAATCCACCTATCTCTCTGAAGCTTGCGGCTGTACACTTCTTCCATTTTTTGTGCACGATCAGATAAAATAACAAATTCTTGGATTTCATCACCCCCGATCATCATTCTAATTTCATCGTTCAAATCGTCTTCAAATCGAATACACATTTTTTCTTCAGTAGGCACAATTTCTCTAGCATATTTACTAAGATACAAAAACTTTCTCTCGTACTCAGCCACTGACTTGTTTCCTTTCCATAATTTAAGAAATTCCCTCTTTTTCTTGTCCGAATATCTTTTTCCAACACACTTCTTTTTAAACTCAGTTTGAAAGAAATCCCAAGAAATTTTCTCTCTTGGTACCACAGCTACCAATATAGTCCACCAACTGTATGCTTCTTCTTTTAACAGTGAAACGACACATCTAAGAAAATCATCAGGAAGCCAAGCCAGTTCTTTGAAAAATGCAAGATATTCTGAAGCTAATACTTAGCTTTAACCAGATCATCTTCCGATGTACCTCAGAATCCTTCAGCACAACACTTCCTAAGCTTTTCAATCGGTATACGTTGACTAGATCACAGGAGGAGGTGGAAGTGCAACAGGAGGTGTAACATGAGGTGTAAGGGGGGCGGAGCTCATTGAGCCGTAGTATTCATTTGCATAACTCATTAAACCACTAGTTCATAAACGCAAAAAATATGATTTTAAGTTCATGTTCAAGTATTTATGGAATCAAAATATTACTACTTGTCCCTTGTTCTAAGGTCAGTATATTACTACTAACCTCGTCATTGTTAGCACGATCAGATCTGTCTGAAATCTTTACAATCTATAAGAAAAATGAAGGTTAGATCAAATCAAACACGTCACACTACCACAGGTTTATATGACATGTAATTTTAGACATTCACACGCTATGTTCAATCTGAGAACTAACTAAATCGTAACTCTAATACAACTAAATGTAACAACCTTAACCCGTCTCCATCGTCGGATTAAGGGTACAGAGCATTACTGATCAATCAAAATTCATTTAACATCATATCATTAAATATATTCACATTATTAAAAACCAATCAATCATATGCATTTTTTTCCTTAAATTGAGCCTTTAAGGCCCTAAAAATAACTTATAAGCGATTTGAGACTAAATCGAAACAAATAAGAGGTTTTAAGAAAAAGCTAAAAAATTTCCAAAACATGGAACACACAGCTGTGTAGAATGCCCCAAGTCATGTAACTTTCGAAATAGGGCACAGGGTTGTGTCTCAGCCATGTCCTTACCCGTGTAACTTACCAAGTTGGGCCACATAGGCGTGTCATAGGTTGTGTGCCAGACTGTGTAACTCTCTAACTTGTGACACACGATTATGTGCTAGGCTGTGTAACACACTGATTTGAAACACACGACTGTGCCTCAGGCCGTGTGCCAAGTGACACAGGTATGTCTCAGGCCGTGTGTACCTAAATGAATCTTAACTGACACGTTTACCATTTCAAGCTTACTTGGACCCTAAGTAATCCATTTACGAGCCATAAGACATATTCAAAATGACATTAAATCAACTATCCTAAGTGCCTAACCAATGTACCTTCATTGGTATTAAAGGTCTACACAATTATACAATAATATGAACTATCACCCAAAGCATGTCAGTTGACACAATTTAACATTCAACCAATATGCCTATCATAGGCACCTCAATCACAACATTCCAATAACACATACCATAAACTTGCACTAAAAACATCTTCCTTAGTTTACCTATTTCATAATAAGTTAACTACTTGCATTTAAGATCATACTTTAAAGTTATACATATAAAAACAATACCAATGACAAAAAAGCCTATTACACACCATAGGATCCAAAATAACATTCCAAAAACTATCAAAAATAGATGAATAGTGTGACTTGAGTGCTGATCCGACCGTCCAACCTTCAAAACTTGAGTGCTAATCCAACTGTCCAACCGTCAAAAGTATCTACAAGAGTAGAAAATAACGCAAGTAAGCTTATTGAAGCTTAGTAAGTTTGATATATAGAAATAACAAATCTTACCGAAGTAAAAACAACATTTCAACCAATAATAACTCAACTACAATGTTTACTGTCATCCAAAATCTCAACCCAATGAATTGCATAATTCAAATCAAAGTTCAACCAAAGTTCTTTGAGAATAATATACATATCTACAATATAATCAATTCCAGGTATCAATTACATGTCATGTCATTCAAAGTCATTATTTAAGTATAATACAATAATTTGCAATCTAATGAATGACTTACAGATAAGAGCATAGTAATCCATCTGAAAACATGCCAAATGCTCATAAGAGCTAACCCAATAAAAAACACGCCAATTGTTTCAAAGAGCTGGTCCAACCAAAAACATGCCAAAACAGGGAGTATAATACGAGAGTTCACAACAAATGCTAAACCTCAGCCTACTTGTAACATCCGAAAATAGGGCCTAAATGGAACAGTGGTTACGAAACCACGAATTCGAGATAGAAAAATTTATTCTGGTTAATTTTTATAATTTACTGAGTAATTAGAGGCCTGTGTTAGAGTATCGATAGAAAATTTTATGAATTACATGTTTAATTTGCCAACTAGGGCTTGTTTGAAAAAGTTGATAAATATGAGTTCTAGATAGGAAAGGATTAAATTGAAGAGCATAATTGAAGTATAGGTCCTTAAATAGTAATTAGACCATTAGGTTTTCATGGAAAAAATGGACATACATAGATAAAAATAACTAAAGTTTTAATGAAGGGCATTTTAGTCATTTGGTAATTAAAAGATTAAAAAGGGAAAAAGATGGAAAAATGTTGTCCATCTACTCCATAAGGCCGAAACTTCAAGGGTTTTCCATAGCTAGGGTTTCTTCAACTTCTCAAGCTCATAGTAAGTGCATCCAAGCCCCGTTTTTAATGTTCTTTACTTTTTTGGAGTCTCGGTAACTTGATTTAGCTTATTCTAGCAATAATTTAACCTAGGGTTCATATTTGGAAAAATACCGATAGGTGAAATGTATTTATTTTGATGTTTTATGGTAGAATATGAAGCTTTAAATTATGTTAAACGACTTGAGCTAAGCGATTTTAAGTGAAAACGAGTAAAACGACATAATCGGTAAAAATACCTAATGTTCATAAGTACATGTTAGAGTGAGAATTTGATGTTGCCGTAGGTAAATAAATGATCACCATGTCATGAAACATAAGAATTAGGGATAAAGTTTAATTTCAAGCTTTGGGGCAAAAGTGTAGATATGCAAAAATTTAAGGGCAAAATCATAATTTTGCCAAAGTTAGGGTCAAGGACTATTTTGATCAATGTGAGTATTAAATAAGCTAAATTTTGCTATTATAGATCCAGAAGAACGAAATCCGGGGGTAGACCGGAGAAAGAAAAAGATGAGGACTAAATCAAAATATTTGATCGTATTTTGTATCGAGGTAAGTTTGTGTTAAATAAATGCAATATTTTGTTATTTATATTTAATATTGTTATTTTTCAGCATCAATATGTTTATTTTGCTAATTTACTCATTGATGACTCAAGCAAGAATTGACGAAGAAATGATACTTAAAAGTCCCAGTTGAACTTTAGGAATGTGTAGGATACAAATGTCATGACATTAGGGTTTAAGGATACCAAGTAAGACCATGTAAGACCAAGTAAGACCATGTCAAGAAATGGCATTGATAAGTTACTATAAGGCAAAGATCCCATGTAAGACCCTGTCAAGGCATGGCAATGGTGAGTTCATAAGGCAAGGATACTACGTAAGACCATGTCAAGACATGGCAATGGTAAGTTTAAGAAGGAAAGGTACCAGTGTATCCTTAGTATTTCCAAGTGGTTCAACGGGAAATTCAAAGAGCATACCAAAGGAAAGGTAAGATAAGTTCATGTCTGAAAGGTTCAGGTAAAGATTCAGGACTTATGCATTTTGAGTTTAAAGGTTATAGTGGTTTTGATAAGATAAGAATGAGATAATTCATTTAGAATGTTGTCATTTATTTACATGCAAACTTACTAAGTTTTATGCTTACTCCCTCTCTTTTCTATCTTTTTATAGTATCGCCAAGCCAACTCGGGGATCGTAAGGACGTCAGAGATCGATTCACACTATCAAAGGGCTATCTTGGTATTTTATGATTTGAAACGTTTTAAGTTATGGCATGTATAGGGACTTGGCTTTTTTGTGTGTATGTCCTTATGATATGACTAAAGAATGGCATGTGAATACTTGATAATGATTAGCTATTAAAATGGCTAATTAAGAACATGTTTTGATGTTATGTATGCCTAAATGAGGTTTAATGCAAAGAAATTATGAAAGAGTAAAAGTTGGTTATAAAACAGTTTAGGGACAGTAGCAATGATGTGATTTTGAAAAATCACTAAAAATTGTAGGAATAGAATTAAATGGTGAATGTGATATAGAATTAAATCTTATTGAGTCTACTTTCATAGAAAAGAAACAGAGCAAGTAAAGAAAGTCTGTATTCTGAGATATTTAAATTTTTGTAAGACTGGTTTAGGGTAACTTCATGATCCCCTGTTCCAATTTTATAATTTCACTAAAAATTATACAAAAATAATTATGAGTCATAATTTATATTTCTAGATTCCTTAGTGAGTCTATTTTCATTAGAAATAAATGGAAACATTATCCGAGTTCTGTATAATAAGATAATTGATTTTTAGTGAAGAGAGGTAGGTTTGCTAGACTACGAAACAAGGGAGACTTTAACTAATAAACTATACTAATTGGCTCATTAAAAATTCTAGAAAAATTATGGTAAGAATATTTACGAGTCTAGTTTTAGGAAAAATTTACGGATTTAAATTTTGAGTTTCGTAACTCGAGTTATAATTCATTTAATGACTATTATGCAATTTGACAATTTTATTATGAATAGTGAAATAAATTGTTTTGATTTGTGTAAGTAATTGGAAAATTTTTAATGTTCCTGGTTTGGTCCCGAACCGTTTCAATTGCATGTTTTAAGGCCTCGAGGGCCCTTTTTAGGGATATATTGGATGAATGTGAGCAAATTAATTTTAAAAATAATTTTTTATACCCTAAGCTAGTAAGATAAGTCTAGTAAAATCTCGTGCTCGACTCCGGCGATGGTCTTGGGTAAGGGGTGTTACACTACTCGAGTAAAATGTATATATCACACCACATCAACCTCTACTACCATCCCCACATAACACACCATCATTCAATTGTATTATATCTCGCATTCATCCGATCCAAGTATTGAAGTTTGATCATATTTTTCAACAACTTTCCATTAACAATAAAACAATTTATATCTATTATATCTTGTTATCATCAAACATTTCATATAGATATTAAATTATAACCGTGTGAACTTACCTTGACTAAGTTGTAATAGTTGTAGAAGTTCAGTGACTATTCCTTTATTTTTTATTTTTCACGTAAATCAACGGGGTCTTGATCTAAAATATAAAATTCTCAATTATTAGTTTACATTTCATATTTCAATTTACTTTACATTTTATACCCTTTTATTTTTTTAAATTTATACAATTGCCCCTAATTTTCACAACTTTTGCAATTTAGTCTCTTAACTCAAAAATCATCAAATTAACCATTTTCTAGGAATCAAATTATAGTTGAATATTCTAGGCCCTTAAACAGTCCCTATTAAACATCAAATTCACCATCAAACCTTGAAATTTTGACATTTTAATAATTTAATCCTTAAATCAAAATCTAACAAAAATAACTTACAAAACAACCAAATACCACAATCAAAGCTTCAAACACCTGTTTATCATAAAAAAATATTCAAGATTCATCAATGGCAACTTCTAAAATTTTTAAAGATTCAAAAACGAAGGTACGGGCTAGCTGGACCAAGTTGCAGCAATCTCAAAAACATAAGACTTACAAGAAACGGGTGGAGAAATCACTCACATGCAATGATTTAAACCTAGCTGATTCTCCAAGCTTAAGGAAACATAGCCATTCGGTTTTCAATAAGAAAATTAAAGAAGATGATGATAATTTCATATTTTGTTTATGTTTAATTAATGATTATTTACCTTTTTACCTTTTAAAATTAAATAAAATTTCATTAAAAACCACATTAGATCATCCAATCAAATGATATCAGGTCTAACTGCCTTATTGGCCCTCCCACGTTTAATAATTAAGCCATTAAATCATCAAAATGCAATAATTAAGAAGTTTTGCACTTTTACAATTTAGTCCTTTTCTTTAATTAACTATTTAAAAATTAAAATATCTTGACCAAATTTCAATATGACCCTAATAACTCCATAAATATCCTATAAATAATATTTCTGAGTCCACATGATTAAAATTTGTGGTCCCGAAACCACTGTTCCATCACCACTGGAAACAGGTTGTTATAGGGATAATATAGAAAAGAGGAAGTTTTGGTTGTTTAATGATCTACACTATCTGGTGGTTTATCCACATTTCTATCTGGCAGCTTGCCTGCAATTATGGTGGCTCGACCTCATATATTTGTTCTGACAACTTAGTTGTAATATAGTGGTTTGACCACATATATCCAATTTGGCAATTTTAATTGCAACTCTGGTGGCATTGACCATAATTATCTCTTGGTATGATTGGATGGACGAGTTTTGAGAAACTCTATTTGGTGTGTAGCAGAGTTGGGTAGGAAATTTTCTGAAAAAATATGCATTATGTTTTCTGAAAAGTACTATATTGGCATAAGCATGCAGTCTTAGTTTTTCTCAATTGATTGATATAAGATTCTTTGCAATTCTATGATTTGATTATTTTTTTATTTATATTCTCTGTTTGAGTTTAGTTACACACTGAGCTTTATAGCTCACCCTTCTGTTTTTGACCTTTTAGATAATCAACTAATTTAGGACCGGATGACGCGCAGAAGCACTGTAACAACCCAATTTCAGTGAAATCGAAATAGTGGTTTTGGGACCACAAATCTGGCCTAAAAATAAAATTTATTTTCTTTTATTATAGGTCATGTGTTATGTTAGAAATGTCATGTGAAAATTATGATAAGAGAATTTTACTAATTTTGTGCTTAATTACGAGAAGGACTAAATTGCATAAAAGGAAAAAGTTGAATTCTAGTAGCTATAAGGAGTAAATAGTATGGAATTCAAAACTTGAGGTCCGTATATGGTAGACCATTAATTAAAAGTTAGTAGATATTTATGGATGAATCATCCATGGAAATTGAGGAAAAGGGGAAGGACTAAATTGGAAATAGAAATATTTTAATTAAATTAAAAAGATGATAAAAGATATCATCTAATTTTTAAGTCATCTTCAACCTAAAATACATGGAAACCCTATAAGAGAGAAAAGAAACTTTCATGGCTTAATTGGGTTGTAGGAGCCCAATTTAGCCCAGGCCATACACAACCCAAAAATAAAAAATAAAATAAGCAAATATTAAACCAAAATAATAAAGTCCTTTTACAGTCCATTTACAACCCAACTACAAACACTAAACACTTTTAACTCAAAATTCAAACCCAAGCACTATCATGGCCCAAAACCATTAAAACGGCCCAAAACACTAAACTACCCAAAACCCATTACACCCAACTAAACCCTCCAGCCCAGTTTTAGACCCAACCCGTAGCCCAATAGCAGCGCCAGCCCAACACCTAAACTGAATCAGCAAGCCTAGCATTTCTGAAACCCTAGGCACCGCAAGCACCCAACACAAGCCACTCGTAGAGTTGCAATCGGCGCGCGGATCGCGCCCCATTGCCAGATTTCTCGTCGTTCGCCTGCAAAAAGGGAAAAAACACACGGACAGTAGAGAAGATGGCAAGGAATAAAAAAAAACCAAATATTGTATCTTTACAGTGGCTATAAAGCCCAAATACCATCGTTGTAAAAGGACAATTTACAGAATAATACGAAAACCAAAAAAGGTGATTTTCAATAGTTTCGATTTGCCTAGCTTTTTATTGTTCTTTTTTTATACATACAAATATACAAAAACAATTACCCTATCATTTTGTGCTAAAAAAAATGAAGAAATTTACCTCCGGCCACCGTGTGTCGCGGCGCGTGTGACGACGCGTGCGATGGTCCATCACCGGAGCCCGTACCGGATTCTAGTCTCAAACTGAAGGGGAGAGAGCCTTTCGGGGCCTCTGTTTTGTTTTTTTAAAGGTGTTTAAACTGATTTTTTTGGGCTAATTTTTTAGTTTATATAGGCCATCCATACGACGCAGTTTTGGGGTTGCTATTAAAGGCCAAAACGACGGCGTTTTAAGGATAGGATCCGCGCATTGACCTGACCCAGGGGAGGATCTGCGCGTTTTTGAAAAAGGGAAATTTACCCTTTTGATCCTTCCGTAATTTTCCTTTTTTAAAATTTAGTCTGATTTAAATTCTTTCACTTATTTTTAAAATCAACCCTAAAATTTATCTTTTGTTTCGATTTAATCCTTGGGCTATTTAAGGCAGATACTAAACGGTGTCGTTTAGAGGACAAGGCATAATTGCCCAATAGGTCCCTAGAGTGTGGCGCACGTTTCAATCTAGTCCTTTTACATTTTATTTCAAATTTTATTTTCATTTAGCCCCGGTTTACTTGAATTTTATTCTATTTTAGTTTTTTTTATTTTATTTTCAATTATTAAAATATCATACATTAAATTATTTTTTATTTTCATTTATTATTCACATTATGTTATTTTATTAAATTCTTCATTTATTATATTACATATTTTAATATATATATATATATATATATATATTGTATACTATTTTAACTGTTTTATCATTAATAATAAAATTTTCCACATATTATTTATTTTAAATATGTATATTATCTATATATATATATATATATATATATATAGATATATGTAAAGTTGTATATTATATACTTATTATAAGTTAGCCCTTATACACATTTTTTTATATTCAAAGTTTTTATATATTATTTATTTAAAATATATATATGTTTGGTTTATTATGTATATATTAACTATTTTAGATTTTTTCATATCGTTTTTTTTAATTTCTTTTTATTTTTATAATATCTTTTTTTTTTTGTTTTGCATATATCATTTATCTTATTGTTATTTTACTTTTATATTTGACCTCGCATGCAAATTTCATTTTCATTTCTTAATTTTTATTTTTCGTATAGATCTTTTGAATTATTATTGTTTGCTTTATATCTTTATTTGTTATTCATGTTCTTCTTATGTTTGCCTTAGCATAGTCATTTTATTACTTTCACTATTTTACGTTATTCTTTCTCTTAATTGTCTATATTAGTATTAGATGTTATTATATCATGTAATTTTAATATATTGCTTTGGTATTTATGTTTTGTAATGTACTAATGCTACATTTTACTCAAATCATTATTTTAAAAAATGCATCATATTTAATTGCCGCTTTTATCCCAAAAGTTTTTTCCTTAAATAAGGCAATGTTTTGTGTTCAGAAATTCGGGAAATAGTGCCCTAATGTGCTGGGTTTCGATTTTCCGTTTGACTAAATAACTAAATATCCTTTTAATGAATTTCATAAATCATGAGATGATTTTGGTTACGAGGGTTTAAAACATCATGTCCTAACGTGCTGGATGTAATGTTTGTATTCTTTCGGAGCAAAGGAACCTCAAGTTCCAACTCAAATTGTTCAAGTTTTTAAAGAGATCATGTTTTAAAATATTTTCGAATCTTCGACATTAGGACAATAACTAATCAATTTGATACCAATTTTGGGCGTTACGGGGTTGCTAATCCTTCCTCGTAGGTAACTGACTCCCGAACCCATTTTCTTGAATTTCGTAGGCCAAAATCAATGTTTTGAAATAAAATGTTTTATAAGGTGATCCGATCACACCTAAAAAGATTGGTGGCAACTCCATTTTTCCATTTTAAAAGTCGACCCCGTTTTTTAAAATAAAAGATGGTTTCAATAGCTTGGCGACTCTACTGGGGACCAATAAGAGAGTCAAGCCGTAAAATTGATTATTTTCTGTCCTTTTGTCGAAAGTTGAAAATCCGATTTGAAAAATCATGATTATTTTGCATTTGTTTATGTTATGATTGTTGTGGTTGGTCTTTGCTTTTGCATTACATTGCATGACCGTTGTGGCTACACCCTTAAGTGGGAGTGAGAAACTATGCCTTCGTGAGGTTATAATGGGTGAGGATTGAGGAATCTACTGGTTCAGGTACCTTTTCTTTAGAACAAAAACACATATAGTGAACCCTAAGAGCTCGCCTTAGGTAGAACTACGTTAACCCATAGTAGTTACCTATATAGGTGCTTGTTTATTGTCTGCTTTCTTTGAATTATATCTTTTATTCATGACACTAACTAGTTTTATTTTGTTATCATTGCTTGTCATTCAATATTTAAAAAGGTGTCGATTCACGTTCGATTTCTAAATTATAGAGTTTTGTTATGGAGAATGAATTTCTTGATAAAGTGGAGGACAACGCTACCGTCTGTACATGGTCAGAGAAAACCCAATTAGAAAAAGGAGATAGTGTCATTGAGGGATATACATCGGAGTTGTAGGACTTTACTCGCATCAGTGCAGCACAGAATGAGCTTCAGGAATTGAAAGATATATGGGCCCATTGGGATGACGAGACTAAGCAGCTATTTTACCATAATTATGGTGATCTACCCTACTTGCTTGACATCAAGGTGGACAAGCATTTGTTTCGGGCTATGGCTCAGTTTTGGAACCCTTCCTATAAATTTTTTACTTTTGAGAATGTGGATTTGGTACCTACTATGGAGGAGTATACGACCTTGCTTCGTTGTCCAAGGATTTGAGGTAACAAGGCTTATTTTAGGGCTGCTAGTATCCCAAATTTTGTGAAGAAATTAATGAATATTAGTGGGATGAGTGAACAGTGGGTCGCAGCTCGAATCCAGCAAAAGGGTGATAGAAAATGCATTCCTTGGGCCAGTTTGAGAGATCTGATATTAGTGCACCCAGATGTGAAGAGGAAAGTGGATGTCTTGGCCTTAAGTGCATGTCCTTGCAATTCTAACCGAGATGTTCAGGTCCTTGAGTGCATGTCGGAGGGCTGGTGAAGGTAGATTCATTGGATGCGCACAATTATTGTTGGTTTGGTTCCAGAGTCATTTTTGGAGGGTTGACAAGGTTCCTTGCTGAGTGTTCTCCGAAAATTATTCCCCTTTAAAGGAAGCAGCAGCTACGCCAAGGAGGCACGATATATCAGAAGAAAGGTGGATGGCAATTCTTCGAAACTTCCAAGAGGAAAATATGGAGTGGAGAGCCCATTGGATGGTTCCCGACGAGGTCCTCTATCGGTGTGGAAATTTTGATTGGGTACCTCTGCTTGGAATCTAGGGAGCTGTAGGATATGCACCGTTGCTCGTACTAAGGCAATACAAAGCAAGGCAGTTCATACCGGTGACACATGGGTTAGCTCAATGTGAATTCTCATATAAAAGGGATAATTATAAGAAAAATATTCGAGAGGTTTCTGAGGCTTGGAAGCAGACTTGCTGTATGAAAATTTTGACTGTAGGTCCGATGACAACCCTTGAATACAAGGGGTGGTTGAGCAAAAGGATCAATGATAACATCCCTAGGCCAAGTTTGGAGGATGCTCGATAGATAGAGGAGTACTTACGAATTGTCCCATCGGAGTTAGAGATTGTAAAGCAGGATTTCAAAAGGAAGAGTTTGGAGCTCGGAAAGAGGATAGAGAAGTTGGAAGAGGAAAAAATGTACTTGAGATTAGACGTGGATGTTCAGAAACTGGAGACCGAAAAATTAAGAAAAGAGAAGAGGAAGATTGAGATAGTTTGAAGACAGAATATAAGAAGATTCATTTGTCGATGAAAAATGCCGGATTGGGGAAGACTTCGGAACAGTGGCAACAAGAGATTCGAGAGGAAAAGGCAAAGCTGACTGATAGGAGAAGAAGTTCTAAGAAATTCAAGCGTGGAATGAGGCCTTAGAGAAGAGTCTGGCAGAAAGTCAGAATGAAAAGAGTGAATTAAAGGCTAGAATAGCTGAGCTTGGAAGATCTCTTCGTCAGTATCGAAGTCGTAATTCGGTGATTGAACTAACGGAAAACCTAAACAAAATTGAAGAAATGAAGAAGAAGATCAAAAAATTAGAATTGGCATTACAAAACTGCAAACTTCGGATCGAGCTTCTTGAAACAAGATAAGGGCATTGGAAGGAAGAGCTTCACCATTCTCAAGATCAAGTTAGAAATAGAGATTACCTCATGGGTGAAACCATAGTCCAAATTCAGGAAGTAGCTGATCATTTATTAGCTTTGGCAACGCAGGCTGATATGCTAAGCGTAAAGTACGAGCTAGAATTAGATAGGGGTCGAGAGTTAGCCTCGTTGTTTGGAAAGGTTAAAACTTTGGGCATTAGGGCGAAAGCGTATTTGTAATCCATTTTGTGTAAAGAATTTTATTTTCTAAATAAAGTTTTCTAAATGAAACTGAATCTGAATTGATATCTTTTTACATTTTTGCATTTGCATTACATCTATCATATGCATTTAAATCCATGGAAGGACCCTAATTAGTTGAAGTTATTACACAAAGAGAGAGAGAGAGAAAGAGAGAAAGAAGGAAAGTTAATCTGGAAACTAAACAATGTTACGGTACACGCGCCAAGACAAAATACATGGATCAAAAACTCGAACAGGTCCAAAAAGACATGCAAGACCAGTTACAAGAGCAGTTGGCAAAGATCCAACAAGACATGAGGTAGCAAATGATTGAAGCCCAAAGAAATATGGTAGCTCAAATGACTCAGCTACTAAATGGGGCAATGGACAAGGGAAAAGGCCCCATGACTAGTACTGGAGAAGATAATGAGGATTATCCTCCGGGTTTTACCCCACCACATGCACAAACACAACCCGAGGTGTATCCCTGAAAGCCATCTGTCACGATTAGGCCTCAACAAGGACAAGCTAATACTGTAGTACCCATGAACTTCCAAGTTGGCACAGGATCTAACCTAGGAGATAACCCTACTAATCCTGTTATGCTTGATTTTGATATGGCGAAAAGGGAAGGGACAAGAATTGAATCCTCAAGGCATTTAAAGGATCGTTGTAGATGGTTGGAAGAAAAGTTCAAGGCCTTGGAAAATGCTGATAATCACCATGGAATTGATGCTAAAGACTTGAGCCTGGTTCCAGATTTGGTACTTCCTCACAAGTTCAAAATGCCAAAATTTGAGAAATACAATGGGACTAGCTGTCCCGAAGCCCATATTACCATGTTTTGTAGACGGATGACTGGCTATGTTAATAATGATCAACTGTTGATCCATTGTTTCTAAGATAGTTTGGTGGGGGCAACGTCTAGGTGGTACAATCAACTAAGTCATGTTAGGATTAGTACCTAGAGAGACCTAGCACAAGCTTTTATGAAGCAATACAATCATGTCACAGACATGACGCCTGACAGAATCACCTTGCAGAATATGGAGAAGAAGTCAAATGAAAATTTTAGGCAGTATGCGCAAAGATGGAGTGAAGTTGCTATGCAAGTTCAACCACCGCTCCTAGAAAATGAAACTACAATGCTTTTTATCAATACCTTGAAAGCCCCATTCATTACTCACATGATAGAAAGTACCACCAAGAGCTTTGCAGATATAGTAATGGCGGGATAAATGATTGAAAATGCCATAAGGGGTGGCAAGATTGAAGCAGGGGAAACCACCAGTCAGCTCCAAGGAAAAAGGAGAATGAGGTGAATAATATGAGTACATATAACAAAAGGTACTTGAAGGCAATTACTGTTAGCCAGCCAAAAGTAATTACCGCTGGACAACAAGGTTCGATAAGGTAGGAATCGGGCACAAGGCAAAATTGTAAAAAGCTCCAATTTACGCCAATCCCAATGACATATAAGGAGCTATATCAAAGTTTATCTGACGTACACGTGGTGTCCCCATTTTATCTAAAACCGTTACAGCCCCATATCCCAAATGGTATGATCCAAACGCTCAATGTAACTACCATATGGGAATACTGAGGCATACAATAGAAAACTGCACTGCCTTCAAAAAGGTAGTTGAGAGACTCATCAAGATGGGGATTGTGAAGTTTGATGATACGCCTAGTGCGGAGAACCTATTACCTAACCATGGAGATAAGGGGGTAAATGCGATTGGTGAAAATATCGTGAGAAGGATCAAGGAGGATATTGCAGAAGTAAAAACCCTATTGAGAATGGTCTAGAGAGAAATGGTAGAAAGAGGATTGATAGTATCAGATTTTGTGGAAGGATGTGAAGGAATAAGGGACTACTATGAGTTCCACCAAGCAGAAGGGCATGAGATCTAGGAATGCGTTGAGTTCAGGGTCTTGGTGCAAAGCCTTATGGACAATAAAGAATTGGAGTTTTATGAAGAAGGCTCAGGGGAAGGAAACATATGCGTGACGGAAGGAGAGTCGACAAAACAAAAAGTCAATTACCCAAGGATCATTATCTCCCGACAAAGAAACACGAAGGGCAGAGACAAATGGCACCAAAGGTTGTAATCCAGAAACCTGTTTCCTTTCCTTACAAGGATAACAAAATGGTACCTTGGAATTACGACTGTAATATGACAATACCGAGAAGGAAAAACTTAGCTATCACTTCCAATTAGGTCCAAAGTGAAGGATCTTACACACGTAGTAGAAAGCAATATGACTCGGTAAACGTTAGAACTAAGCCTTTAAAAGCAAAGACCTTGGTAGTTGAGCGAGAGAAAGGGACTGAAGCACTTGTCAATGAACCTATAAAAGAGGAAGAGGCTAAAGAATTTTTGAAATTCTTGAAGCACGGTGAATAAAGCGTGGTTGAGCAGCTGCGCAAATAACCGGCTCGCATCCTAGTGCTAGCATTGCTTCTAAGTTTAGAAGTGCATCGTAAGGCATTGATGAAAGTACTTAATGAAACTTACGTTATAAGGATATATCCATCAACAAACTGGACCGTCTGGTTAGTAATATAAGTGCCGACAACTTCATTTATTTCAGTGATGATGAAATTCCACCTTAGGGTATGGGATCGACCAAAGCTCTGCACATCACTACTCATTACAAAGGATACACTCTGCCAAGTGTGTTAATAGATAATGGATCGGCCTTGAATGTCTTACCATTGTCTACATTGAATAGATTGCCTATAGATAGTTCTCACATGAAAACATGCCAGAATATAGTGAGACTATTTGATGGCACTGAGAGAAGAGTAATGGAAAGAATCGACATACCTTTGTTGATTGGACCAAACACGTATGAAGTGGATTTTCTGGTGATGGGTATCAAGCCCTCCTACAATTGCTTATTGGGGAGGCCCTGGATACATTCAGTGGGAGTAGTGCCTTCATCACTGCATCAAAAATTAAAGCTAGTAACAGAAGGCCGGTTGGTTACTATAAATGTGAAGGAGGACATCATAGCGACTGTAACCAATGACACACCATATTTAAATACAAATGAAGAGGTTATTGAATGCTCCTTTTGATCTTTAGTGTTCGTAAACGCGACATTCATTTTGGAAGGGAATGAGGTTCCAGTGCCTAAGATATCCAAAACCACGAGAATGGGCTTGCAAATGATGGTGGGAAAAGGAGCCTTACCGGAAAAAGGATTGGGTAGATATCTCCAAGGAGGGATTCAAGCTCTGATGCTAAAAGAGAAAAAAGATTGTTTTGGCTTGGGTTTCAGGCCAGATGCTAGACAAATGAAGAAGGAAATAGAGAAGAAGCAAGAGAGAAGAAGGGCACGGCTGAGTAGGGAAGAAGTCAAGTGGGAATTGATGACATTCTCTCACATATCCCAAGCTTCTGTATCAGGAGGGATAATTCACCCTGAGAGAGGGTTGCTGAGAAATAAAAACCTTCACATCAATGCCATACACGAGGAAGGAACTGAACAAAGAAACTTGTTGGGCATTCGGCGTTATGAACCTAGAAGCATTTTAAACAATTGGACTGCAGAGGAACTTCTTATAGTTTTTAGAGATTACACAGAGTAATGTTCAGAACACACTTGTCATTTTAAAGCTTAGAAGCAATAAGATTTCATTTGTGGGATAGGCTCATGTTTAGACATCTTTGTTTCAATAAAATACATCTTTGATGATCAATTCGAGCAAATACTCTTTCATTTTTTAAATATTCTTTTAATCTTCTAATTTCCTTCCAATTTTTTTTACATTCTCATTCATACCATGTAAATAGTTGTTTTTGAATTCATTTTCTCTTTGTACATTCTTTTGTGCCTACCACAGGTTCCTAGATATCAATGACATGAGCAACAATACTACAGATTCAGAGTTCCTTTTTGAGCAAGATATGTGTTTAGAGGAGTCTCAGGATTTTGAAGGTGACAGAGATTGTGACTTGTCACCGAATTTGTTAAGAATGGTAAAGCAAGAAGAGAAAAAAATTTTACCCCATGAGGAGGTGGTAGAGAATGTAACCTTAGAGGAAGGGAAGGTAGTTAAAATTGGAATGCAAATAGCAGAAGAGACAAGACAATACCTCATTGAGTTACTGTGAGAATTCAAAGACGTCTTTGCATGGTCATACCAAGATATGCCCAGGCTAAGTACTGATATTATAGTGCATCGCCTTCCCATAAGAGAAGAATACAAGCCAGTTCAACAAAAGCTACGAAGGATGAGGCCTGATGTGGTGTTAAAAATAAAAGAGGAAGTTAAGAAACAGTTTAATGTTTGTTTTCTATAGGTGGTAAAATACTCAGAATCGGTAGCCAACATTATACCTGTTCTTAAGAAAGATGAAAAGGTTCGATTTTCTTTCATGGAAAGCCAGCCCAAAGGACAACTTCCGTTTTCCTCATATTAACACGTTAGTGGATAATACGGCGGGATACTCACTGTTTTCTTTCATGGATGATTTCTCTGGATACAATCAGATAAAGATGCATCCTGAGGATATGGCTAAAACTACTTTCATAACATTGTGGGGTACCTTTTGCTATAAAGTGATGTCGTTCAGGCTAAAGAATGCAGGGGCAACATATCAAAGGGCTATGGTAACCTTATTCCATGACATGATGCACAAAGAAGTTGAAGTATATGTTGATGACATGATCACCGAATCTCGAAGAGAAAAAGAACACATCAAAGTCCTGAAGAAGTTGTTCTTGAGATTGAGGAAATTTCAATTAAAGTTCAACCCAACGAAGTGTATCTTTGGAGCTAGGTTAGGGAAGCTACTAGGTTTCGTAGTCAGCGAAAGAGGAATTGAGGTTGACTCAGACAAGGTCAGAGCTATACAAGAATTGCCTCTGCTGTGCACTCAAAAAGAATTTCGAGGTTTTCTTGGAAGGTTAAATTACATTGCTCGGTTTATTTCACAATTAGCTGAGAAATGTGATCCTATATTTCGCCTCCTTAAGAAGCACAACCAAGGCACATGGGATGATGAATGCCAGAGTACTTTTGACAAAGTCAAACAATATTTTTCAAATGCTCCAGTACTGTCTCCACCGAATCCAAATAGGCCATTAATACTGTATTTAACAGTGTTCAATAATTCTTTGGGATGTGTACTTGGTCAACATGATGAGTCGGGAAGAAGAGAAAGGGCGATATATTACCTCAGTAAGAAATTCACTAAGTGTGAGATGAGATATTCATCGATTGAGAAGTTATGTTGTACTCTGATTTAGAAAACTCAGAGATTGAGGCAATATATGCTATATCATACGGCCTGGCTAATTTCGAAACTTGACCCATTAAAGTATATGATGGAGTCAACTGCTCTGAATGAAAGGATATCAAGGTGGCAGATTTTGCTTTCTGAATTTGATATAGTCTATGTAAACCAAAAGGCTATAAAAGGAAGCGCAATAGCAGAATTTCTAGCTAGCAGGGCTTTGGAAGATTATGAACCTTTGAGCTTTGATTTCTCCAATAAAGAGCTAATGTATGTGGCAACTACTGAAGAGTATCCGTGGAAGCTAAACTTTGATGGACCGTCAAATGCTGTAGCAAATGGAATTGGGGCAGTCTTTGTATCCCCTAGTGGAGATCATTATCCATTCACATGCGAATTGGATTTTGATTGCACAAACAACATGGCAGAGTATTAAGCATGCATTATGGGAATTCGAGTATCTGTAGAGCGTAAAATCAGAGTGCTAGAAGTATATGGAGATTCTGCATTAGTAATTTACCAGCTTAAAGGTGAATGGGAGACAAGAGACCCCAAACTTATTGATTATCAAAAAATAGTTTTGGGGTTGATTGAAGAGTTTGATGACATCACTTTTAATTATCCCCCACGAGATGAAAACCAGATGGCAGATGCTTTGGCAACTCTACCTTCCATGATTAAAGTAAACAAACAAGAGGATGTGAGACCTATTCAGATGAGTATTATTGAGGTTCCAGCTCATTGTTGCAACATGGAAGAAGAGGAAAAGGATGACTACCCTTGGTATCAAGATATATTGCGATATGTAAGAAATCGTGAGTACCCTGATCATGTAACTGAGAATGACAAAAGGACGTTAAGAAGATTAGCTTGTGATTATGTTTTAGATGGGGATATGTTGTACAAAAGAAGGAAAGATCAGGTACTATTGAGATGTGTTGACGTTGTTGAAGCTAGGAAAATTTTGGAAGAAGTTCATGAAGGCGTTTGTACCTATGCTAATGGTTTTACAATGGCTAGGAAAATTATGTGATTTGGATATTATTGGTCTACTGTGGAAGGAGATTGTATCAACTATGCCAAGAGATGTCATAAATGCCAGATTTATGGAAATAAAATTCATGTACCGCCTTTACCTTTGCATGTTATAACTTCCCCATGGCCTTTTTCCATGTGGGGCATAGATGCCATTGGGCCAATCTCACCGAAAGCTTCGAACGAGTATCGATTCATCTTTGTGGTTATTGACTACTTCACGAGGCTGCTTCATACGCTTGCATTACTAAGTCAGCAATTAGTCGGTTCTTGAAGAAGGAGATTATATGTCGATATGGAATGCCCAAAAGAATCATATCAGACAATGCGCTAAACTTGAACAACAACACGATAACGGAAGTTTGTAGTCAATTCAAGATCAAACACCACAACTCGTCTCAGTATCGTCCAAAAATGAATGGGGCAGTGGAAGCGGCCAATAAAAATATTAAGAAAATAATAGGGAAAATGACAGAGACCTACAAGGATTGGCATGAGAAATTATCATTTGCACTCTATGCCTATCGAACGTCCGTCAGAACCTCTACTGAGGCAACTCCTTTCTCATTGGTCTACGGGATGGAGACAGTTCTACCTATTGAAGTAAAGATACTTTCCTTTCGAGTTTTGTCAAAAATAAAACTGGATGAAGTAGAATGGATTCAGTCTTGATATGATCAGTTGAACTTGATTGAAGAAAAGAGGCTAAAGGCTATTCGTCATAGTCAGATGTATTAGAAGCGAATGATACGAGCTTACAACAAAAGAGTTCGTTCAAGAGAATTTCATGAGGGGGACCTTGTACTGAAAAAGATCCTTTCCATACAAAAGGATTTCAGAGGAAAATGGATGCCGAGTTAGGAAGGACCATATGTGGTAAAGAAGGCTTTCTCTGGAGGAGCATTGATTTTGACCGAAATGGATGGGAAAAGCTTACCCAATCCTGTGAATTCAGATTCCGTCAAAAAATATTTTGCTTAAAAAGGAGAAGAGGCCAAGGTGAAAACCCGCAAAGGGCGCTTTGAGACTTCAACAAAAAAAAGAAAAAGAAAAAAGAAAAAAAAAAGGGAGAGGCCAAGGCAAAAATCCGCAAAGGGCGCCTTGAGACCAAAGAGGTTTTAAGTTGAAAACCCGAAAGGGTGGCTCAAATTTTGAAGGGCATACAGTGATCTTGCTATACCTGAATCAACAAGAAACAAAGTATGTTACATATCGGGGCATCAACAAAGTACTTTGGATCTTCTAAACGCATGTTAAGCTCAAAGCAGTCTTCATGGAGTTTGTATATGGAAGCCCAAGTTGCGATATCTAGGGCACCTGGTCTTTGTCCTATTCATATTAAATTTACTATCTCTGGATTCTTTTTCTTCTCAAAGATATACTCCCAGTTAATTTCCTTTGTATTTTTTATAATTTATTCAACTTTAACTATCTTCGAGATCAGTTTATTTGTTACCTATTATTCATAAGCATGTTGCATTGAAATAATGGTTGATGAACTAATAATATTTTCACAAAAGAAGTTCTACATATTACTAAGGAAATTTTTAGATAATACAGGAAACTGAAACAGGACAATTGTTTAAGAATCTTTATGTGTAAGGATTGGAAGTACCTGAGAAAAAGACTAGATTAAGACTATTTCTTTGAGTTTTTTGTCCAAATGGTGATTGGACAAAATAGTGAATTGTTGCAAAAAGGAGCAATATTAATCTCAAAAGAGGATTATTTTACAAGCATTCTCATTGGGTCATAACATTTAGGGAATGGTATGACAGACCAAATTGATGGGAAAGATTCAAAAATCCTAAATTACGATGGAATGGATTTGAAACAGATCCTATATTACAATAGGAATGGATTAAATCCTATAATCTTGGTGGGATGGTTTGAAGGAAGTATAAGCCTTGTGTCCCTAAGGTTCAAGTGGAGTGGGCCCTAAAATTTTCATGGGCAAATTATTTAAGCAGAATATGATACTTCAAGAGGAATGAAGATGAAACCTTGATGAATAAATTAGTGATGACACCTGAAATAGGAATCATTCTCATAATATTTTTGCATTCATATATCATAGCATGTCTAAATTGGAGTGTTTGACTCACTTCAATCAGGGCATCCTAATTATTAGGCATAAGCATATACCCATTCTACAAGTTATGTCCTCTAGAGGACAATGTAGTAAGGTAGATTGAAGATATTAGTCTGGTCTCCCTGAGTTTACAATGGAGCAGACTAAAAATAGCAGATTTGGCATTCCTAAAGTTGCAGTGAAGCAGATCGAAGACATCAGCCTGGCATCCTTGAGTTTATAGCGGAACAGGCTGAAGATAGTAGATCTTGTCTTCCTGAGTTTGCAACGAAGTAGATCGAAGTTACTAGTCTGGCATCCTTGAGTTTGCAGCGGAGCAGGCTAAAGATGGCAGATCTTGTCTTCCTAAGTTTGCAGTGAAGCGAATTGAAAGTACCAGTTTGGCATCCCTGAGTTTGTAGTGGAGCAGACTAAAAATAGCAGATCTGGCGTTCCTAAAGTTACAGTGAAGCAGATCGAAGACATCAGTCTTGTCTCCCTGAGTTTGCAATGGAGTAGACTAAAAATAGTAGATCTGGCGTTCCTGAAGTTATAGTGAAGCAGATCGAAGATACCAAGTCTTGTCTCCCTGAGTTTGCAGTGGAGTGGACTAAAGATAGCAGATCTGGCCTCCCTAAAGTTGCGGTGAAGCAGATCGAACACATAAATCTTGCCTCCCTGAGTTTGCAGTGGAGTAGACTAAAGATGGTAGATATTGCCTTCCTGAGGTTGTAGTGAAGTAGACTAAAGCCATCTGATTTATAGTCCAATGCCTTTGAAGTTACAGATGGAATGGAAGTTATTTGAAGAAGACGAAGACCAAGAATTCAAGACTTAACAAGATCAGGCAAAATTGGTCCTTTTATAGTCTTTGCTCTATTCTCGTTTCACGACAATAAGCAAAGAAGGGCAGCTGTAGAAGCCCAATTTAGCCCAGGCCCATACATAACCCAAAAATAAAAAATATTAAAGCAAAATAATAAAGTCCTTTTACAGTCCATTTACAACCCAACTACAAACACTAAACACTTTTAGCCAAAATTCAAACCCAAGCACTACCGTAGCCCAAAACCATTAAAACGACCCAAACCACTAAACTACCCAAAACCCATTGCACCCAACTAAACCCTCCAGCCCAGTTTCAGACCCAACCTGTAGCCCAATAGCAGCTCCAGCCCAACACCTAAACTGAATCAGCAACCCAAGGTTTTTAAAACCCTAAGCGCCGCAAGCACCCAACACAGGCCCCTCGTCAAGCCGCAATCAGCGCGCAGATTGTGCCCCATAGCCTGATTTCTCGCTGTTCGCCTATAAAAAGGGAAAAAAAACACATGGACAGTAGAGAAGATGGCAAGGAATCAAAAAAATACCAAATATTGTATCTTTACAGTGGCTATAAATCCCAAATACCATCGTTGTAAAAGGACGATTTACAGAATAATACGAAAACCGAAAAAGGTGATTTTCAACAGTTTCGATTTGCCTAGCTTTTTATTTTTCATTTTTGATACATACAAATATACAAAAACAATTAACTTATTGTTTTGTGCTAAAAAACATGAAGAAATTTACCTCTGGCCACCGTGTGCGGCGGTGCGTGTGACGGCGCATGCGGTGGTCCGTCACCGGACCAGATTCTGGTCTCAGGCTAAGGGGGAGAGAGCCTTTCGGTGCCTCTGTTTTGTTTTTTTTTAAAGGTATTTAAACTGATTTTTTGGGCTAATTTTTTAGTTTATATAGGCTATCCATACGACGCCATTTTGGGGTTGCTATTAAAGGCCAAAATGACGTTGTTTTAAGGTCAGGATCCATGCGTTTTTGAAAAAGGGAAATTTACCCTTTTGATCCTTCCACAATTTTTCCTTTTTAAAATTTAGTCTGATTTAAATTCTTTCTCTTATTTTTAAAATCAACCTTGAAATTTATCTTTTCGTTTGATTTAATCCTTGGGCTATTTAAAGGCAGATACTAAACGGCACCGTTTAGAGGACAAGGCATAACTGCCCAATAGGTCCCTGGAATGTGGCGCACGTTTCAATCTAGTTCTTTTACATTTTATTTCAAATTTTATTTTCATTTAGCCCCGGTTTACTTGAATTTTATTCTATTTTAGTTTTTTATTTTATTTTCAATTATTAAAACATCATACATTAAATTATTTTTTTATTTTCATTTATTATTCACATTATGTTATTTTATTAAATTCTTCATTTATTATATTACATATTTTAAAATATATATTGTATGCTATTTTAATTGTTTTAGTATTAATAATAAAATTTTCCACATATTATTTATTTTAAATATGTATATTATCTATTATATTTATATATATAAATTTGTCTATTATATACTTATTATAAGTTAGCTCTTATACACATTTTTTTATATTCAAAGTTTTTATATATTATTTATTTAAAATATATATATGTTTGGTTTATTATGTATATATTAACTATTTTAGATTTTATCATATTGTTTTTATTTTTTTAATTTCTTTTTATTTTTATAATATCTTTTTTTGTTCTGCATATATCATTTATCTTATTGTTATTTTACTTTTATATTTGACCTCGCATGCAAAATTTTATTTTCATTTCTTAGTTTTTATTTTTCGTATAGATCTTTTGAATTATTATTGTTTGCTTTATATCTTTTATTTGTTATTCATGTTCTTCTTATGTTTGCCTTAGCATAGTCATTTTATTACTTTCACTATTTTACGTTATTCTTTCTCTTAACTATCTATATTAGTATTAGATGTTATTATATCATGTAATTTTAATATATTGCTTTGGTATTTATGTTTTGTAATGTACTAATGCTACATTTTACTCAAATCATTATTTTAAAAAATATATCCTATTTAATTGCCGCTTTTATCCCAAAAGTTTTTTTCCTTAAATAAGGCAATGTTTTGTGCTTAGAAATTCAGGAAATAGTGCCCTAATGTGCTGTGTTTCGATTTTCCGTTTGACTGAATAACTAAATATCCTTTTAATGAATTTCGTAAATCATGAGATGATTTTGGTTACGAGGGTTTAAAACATCATGTCCTAACGTGCTGGATGTGATGTTTGTATTCTTTCGGAACAAAGGAACCTCAAGTTCCAACTCAAATTGTTCAAGTTTTTAAAGAGATCATGTTTTAAAATATTTTCGAATCTTTGACATTAGGACAATAACTAATCAATTCGATACCAATTTTAGGCGTTACGAGGGTGCTAATCCTTCCTCGTACGTAACCGACTCTCGAACCCATTTTCTTGAATTTCGTACGCCAAAATCAGTATTTTGAAATAAAACATTTTATAAGGTGACCCGATCACATCTAAAAAGATTGGTGGCGACTTTATTTTTCCATTTTAAAAGTCGACCCCATTTTTTTAAAATAAAAGATGGTTTCAAAATGGGTAAGTTTCATTGGCCCGTTTTTAGTAATTTTGATATTTTTGAAATTGGGATCAGTCTAAACTATCTATTTGGGGGATCAATTTGAAAAGTTATCAAAGTATGGAAAATGGGTCATGGATGTATATACTGGAAATTAGAATTTTATGGTAGAAAATGACAGGTTGTTGATGGGTAAGCAACTTTTATAAAGTAATTTTTGATGAAAACATGATTTAAGGACTAAAATGCAAAGTTGTGAAAATTGGTGAAAATTCTGAAAAGTATAGAAATATGTGCTATAAATGTAACTACCCAAATTTCACAAGCATAGAAAAGACGAGTCTTAGGGCCTCCGTCTTAGGAAAAACGAGTCTGTAAATATTTATTAAAAATATTTATGAAGTTAGTTATGAGTTGAATTAGATTTTGATTAAGTGAATTTAGTTTAATTAGAAATAATTAGCAGAAAGGACTAAATTAAATAAAGCATAAATGTGTAATTATAGAATGAAGAAAGGCTAAAGGATTAGATTAGTAATTAAACCAAATTAGTGACATGTGTATGTTAGAAAATAAATACATGTGTATTTATATTATTAGTACAAATGTATGTTATATATATATAGTTACTTATTAATTAAGTAAAAGACATTTTATTATTATTATTATAAATTATGTAATATTATGTTTTATTAATTAATTGTAATGGTGACAAATGTATGGTGATGGATAATACATGTGTACATGTGTGTATGAATACACATGTAGTATTTTTATTTGTATTAATTAGATATTTTATTATTAATTATTAATTAAGTAAATAAAGGAAATAAAAAAAAGAAAAAGAAACATCCCAGAGAACAAACAAAAATTTGGGAAAGAAAGAAGAAAAGAAAAGAAAAAGGAGAAATTAGGGTTTGGAAGCTTGAAAGTTAAATTGGTAAGTCAATTAAGTCCCTTTCTTTGTGATTTTAATGTTTTTGGAGCTCTAGAATAAAGTACTCTTGAATTTGTGTGGAAATATTGAAAGTTGATAGATATTTGAGTGAGGTTCATGTTGAACAAATGATGAAATTAAGGATTAAATTGATAAAATCATTGATTAGAATTGATTAGGGGACTAATTTGTAAACTAGGTTATAAGTTTTGAGTTTTACGGGCTAAATTGAAAGAAATTCAAAATTATGGAAAAATGATGAAAATTTGATAGTTATATTGAAGTTTGATGGAAATTGAACAAGGAAATGAAAAGAATTGTACAAAGGAAGAAGATGGGATTGGTTAGGACAAATTTGGTATTTAGGCAAAAGTTGCATGGAAAGTTATTATTTTGTATAAAATATTTGTTATTAATTAATTTTAATAATGTTAATTTTCATAGCAAACAAGGAAATCGAGACGTCTAATACGAAAGGGAAGGAAAAGTGATCGAGAAGTAGCTCGAGAAATATCAGTTTGTATTACCTTAATTCAAGTAATTATTTGTTATGTGTTTAAATTCAATATATGTGTATAAAGAATGAAATTAAGGTAAGTAGTGATATTTGAATTAAAAATGAGTTGGAATTGATTGGTAAATGTGTGATTATATGAATTGAGAACAAATTATGGTTGATATGGAAAATTATATGAGAAAATGTGATCATTGTGTATATTTATGTGAATTTGAAGCAAATTGAGATTGAATTGCTATTATGATTTAATTGAATTTGAATGATTATGATCAACTGAAAGTGAAAGTGAAATGAATAAGTGATTCTAATACCCTATTAACTAGTCAGGCTTAGTGGATATAGTTGGCATGCCATAGGATTGAAAAAGTTCAGGAATTCTTCAACCTTGAGTCGATGAGACACTTAGTGTGTCATATTGCTTCGGATAGTTTCGATGAGGCGTTGGTCACCACTTTACTTCAGCTCAGCCGATGAGACATTGGTCGTCACTTAATTGCTTCGAACTATCCAATAAGGCGTTGGTCGCCACTTTACTTCGGCTAAGCCGATGAGGCATTGGTCGCCATTCTGATATGTTTAATTTGATCCGTGTATCCGCCAAAGTCTGAGTCGTGTTAATAGGGTAAATAAGTGAAACGTTATTTTTGAATGAATGTGATTGAGCTATTGAAAAAAATTGAGAAAGTGAATTTGTGAAATAAGGTATGATATGAGATTTGTGATATGAGATTGAATGCATGAACCAAAGTTCATGAATTGTTAATATTTGAAATGTGACTTGGAATGTTTACATGAGATTGAGAATTGAATAATTGAAATTCTTATTGATGAAATAGTGATTTAGATATTGAAATTGATACAATGGAAATATGATAGCTTGGTATACAATTATATGTATAATTTGTGTACGATATGATATATTGTTGTTATAATTTGAATTATGGTAATACCACTGAGTATTTCCAATACTCAGCGTACAGTTGTTTTCCGTGTGCAGGTTAGGTAAAAATTAAAGCCCGGCTCAGCATCCGGATCAATCCTGACTTCAGCTCAATTTTTAGTGATGTATCTATCTTTTAAAAATGTGGCATGTACTAGGTTTGGTTTTAGCCACTTGTAATTGCTTATGTTTTGAATGTAAATATGGTTTATAAACCTTAAGAAGTTTTTGGTATGAATGAAAGAATATTTGCTAAGTTTGAAAATGAAATGAATGGTATTTGATTAAGATTTATAAGTCAATGATTTGGGCATGAATTAGGTATGTTTAGTGGGTGAAAGTAGCTTAAAAATGATGCAAAATGTTGTTTTCACACGGCCAAGACACATGAGCGTGTGCCCAGGTCATGTGGCAAAGTCATGCTTGCCCATGGGCTAGTACGAAGGGGGTGTGTAGCAAGTCAGATCTTCTTGCGGCCTAGCCCCACGGCCATGGGAGCCCCACGGGCAGGCTATACGGGCATGTCCTAGGCCACACGGGTGTGTGCCCCTATTTTCAAAAAAAAAGTTTGTAAAGTTCTCAGTTTAATTCCAAATCACTTCTTAAGCTTTTGTTGGGCCCCGTAAGCCTATATTAAGAACTTTTTAATGAAATTTGGAAAGTTTTAGATTAAAACTCAAATTTATGACTCGTTTTTGTTTGTTTATTAGTGTATAAGTTCAGTAACGCCTTGTAACCCTGTTCCGGCGATGGTTTGAGGTTAGAGGGTGTTACATTTATTAGTATTAGAGCTATCACATTTAGCTGATTCTCGGACTAAATCGAGCTCGTAAGTGAGTTTAGAAGTACATACCACAGTTAAGTCAAAACTGAGTCAGGATTTTTGGATGCTGACCTATTTAATTGTTTTTGTTTTATAGATTAAAGATGTTTGATGAACACCTTGATGATATAAATGAAGAAATGAATGAAGAATCATATGATTTAGACGAAAGCGAATCTGCTACACCCAGTGTAAATCTGATTAGAAATCAGCCTATCAATGTAGAAAGAGAAAACATTAGAGAGAAAGATGAAAAAGGTAGAAATGATTCTAAATTATTAAAGGTTTTAACTGATGCCCTTCAGCGAGTAGCGGAGTCTATATCTGCTACCACATCTGTACCTGTTCCTAGACGAGCCCCTATGAAAGAGTTAAGAAAATACGGTGCCATGAAATTTTTGGGTCTGAAAGGAGTGGATCCGTCCATAGCTGAAAATTGGATGGAAGCAACAAAAAGAAATTTACAGCAGTTAGAGTGTACTCCACAAGAAAGTCTGTTATGTGTTGTATCATTGTTACAGGATGAAGCATATCTATGATGGGAATCCGTGATCCGACATTTAACGACTGATCAGGTAACATGGGATTTGTTCCAGAAAGAATTTCAAAAGAAATATATCGAGGAAATATACATTGAAGACAAGAAGCAAGAGTTCTTGACGTTGAAACAAAGTAATATGTCGGTAATAGACTATGAGTGAGAGTTTTCAAAACTTAGCCGATATGCCTCAGAATATATTCCGACTGAAAATGATAGTTGTAAAAGATTTTTACGGGTTCTAAGAGATGAAATAAAAGTGCTATTAGTTTCTCAGCGAATCACTGAATTTGTTGATTTGATAGAATAGGCCAAGATGGTAGAGCAGGTCCTAGGACTTGATAAAAAGTCTGAACCTTTCTAAATCCGTTGGGAAATGTGTGGGAACTACAAGCTCGAATCCTTTACCAAAAAGATCTAGAGATTCTCGAATTGGATGGAGATCTAGTTTCAGATCAGACAGAAAAGAAAAGAGTTTGGGGAAACAAACTACAGTATCCACTGGTAGTGTAAGAAGTCTGCCTCGAGATGTTAATATTCCAGAATGTGAACATTGTGGGAAAAAGCATAGAGGTGAATGTTGGTGATTAACTAGAGGGTGTTTCAGATGTAGATCCACAGATCATTTTATTAAAGATTGCCTGAAACCTGATAGTACTGCACCTGCGACATCACAAAGAACAGCATCTACTACTAAGGGTAGAGGATCGGGCAGAAGTGGATCAGTATCTCGAGGAGGTGGTGCTAAAAGAAGTAGATACGTTGTTACACAATAGTCAGAGGCTAGAGTTCTAACTAAAGCATATGTAGTCAGAACTCGGGAAGAAGGCGAGGCACATGATGTTGTAACAGGTATATTCTTATTATACTCTGAACCTGTTTATGCTTTGATTGAACCTGGATCTTCACATTCGTATATAAATTTGAAGTTGGTTGAGTTGGGAAAATTAGAATTTGAAATGTCTAGTGTAGCAATAGAAGTGTCAAGTCCGTTAGGACAAACAGTGATAGTAAATCAAGTATGTCCGAGATGTCCGTTGAAAATTCAGAAGAAAACTTTTCAGGTTGATTTATTGATTATGCCGTTTGGAGATTTTGATGTAATATTGGGTATGGATTGGTTGTCTGAACATGGTGTGATTTTGGATTGTTACAAAAAGAAGTTTAGTATTCAAGTTGAGAATGGAAGCACTATTGAGGTAAAAGGTATTCGAAGCAGTGGGCCAACACGTGTTATTTCAGCAATGAAGGCTAATAAGTTGTTATAGCAGGGTTGCATAGCACATTTGGCTTATGTTATTAATTCAGATTCGGTTGGAAGTCAATGCAGTAAAATCTGAACAGTTTGTGAGTTTTCTAATGTATTTCCTGAAGAATTACCGAGTTTGCCGCCAGACAGAGAAGTTGAATTTGCTATTGAAGTGTACCCAGGTATGGCTCCAATTTCTATACCTCCGTATCGCATGTCGCCTATAGAACTGAAGGAGTTAAAGGTACAGTTGCAAGATTTCTTAGATCATGGTTTTATTAGGCCGAGTATTTCACCATGGGGAGCTCCAGTGTCATTTGTTAAAAAGAAAGATGGTTCGATGCGACTCTGTATTGACTATAGACAGTTGAACAAGGTGACAATCAAGAACAAATATCTTTTTCCTCACATTGATGATTTATTTGACTAGCTAAAAGGAGCTTCGATATTTTCAAAGATTGACTTAAGATCCGGGTATTATCAACTGAAGGTGAAAGAGAATGATGTGCTGAAGATAGCTTTCCATACAAGGTATGGTCATTATGAATTTTTAGTAATGCTATTCGAGTTGACTAATGCCCCAGCTACTTTCATAGATTTGATGAATCGAATATTTCAGCCATATTTAGATCAATTTGTTGTGGTTTTCATTGATGACATATTGGTCTATTCGAAGACAGAGGCAGAACATGATCAAATCTCAAAACAGTGCTACAGATTTTGTGGGAAAAACAATTGTATGGGAAATTGAGTAAATGTGAATCCTAGTTGTCAGAGGTTGTATTTCTGGGGCATGTGGTATCGGCAGATGGAATCAAAGTTGATCCAAAAGAAGCTATAATTCAGTGGAAAGCTCTAAAGAATGTATCTGAGGTACGCAGTTTCCTTGGTTTGGCTGGGTATTATAGAAGATTCATAAATGGATTTTCAAAAATAGCCTTGCCTATGACTAAGCTGCTATAGAAGAATGTTTCTTTTATTTGGGATGATCAATGTCAGAAAAGCTTTGAGATGTTGAAGCAAATGCTAACAGAGGCACTGGTTTTGACATTACCAGAGTCGGGAAAAATTTTATTGTATACAGTGATGCTTCATTGAATGGTTTAGGTTGTGTATTGAAGCAAGATGGAGAGGCCATTGCCTATGCATCTCACCAATTGAAACCACATGAGTGTAATTATCCAACTCATGATTTGGAGCTTGCAGCTGTGATTTTTGCTCTGAAGATTTGGAGACATTATCTTTATGGTGAAAAATGCTACATTTTCACTGATCATAAAAGCTTGAAGTATCTTCTTTCTCAAAAAGAATTGAATTTAAGACAGAGATGGTGGATTGAGCTTCTAAAAGACTACAATTGTGTCATAGATTATCACCCGGGAAAGGCAAATGGGGTAGCTGATGCATTAAGTAGAAAAGCTGCAATTGAATTGAGAGTAATGTTTGCACAACTCAGTATTAGTGATGATGGAAGTCTGTTGGCCGAGTTGAGAGTAAAGCTATTAATGTTTGATCAGATAAAAACAGCTCAGATGAAAGATGATAAGCTACTAAAGAAAAGAGAGATGATACAGATTGGTCCAGTAGAAAATTTTAGCATTGATGCACATTGATGCTTAAGTTACAGAGATCGAGTTTGTGTTCCAATTAAATCTGAATTGAAAGAGTTAATTCTTTGAGAGGCACACGATGGTTCATTTGCTCTACACCCGGGAGGTACAAAAACGTATCGTAATTTACGAGATTTGTATTGGTGGCCCAGAATGAAAAGAGACATAGTTGAGTATGTTGGTAAATGTCTTACATGTCAACAGGTAAAAGCGGAACATCAGGTACCAACGGGTTTACTTCAGCCTATTAATATTCCTGAATGGAAATGGGATCGCATCACGATGGATTTTGTTTCAGGATTACCATTGTCGGTAATTAAAAAGAATGCTATCTGGGTGATAGTTGATAGACTTACTAAGTCAGCTCACTTTATAGTAGTTAGAATAGATTGGTCATTGCAAAACCTTGCTGAGGTATACATCCGAGAAATTGTTAGATTACATGGTGTTCCAGCATCAATAATTTCAGATCGAGATCCTCGTTCACGTCTAGATTCTGGAAGCAATTACATGAGTCGTTAGGTACACAACTTAGTTTTAGTACTGCTTTTCATCTACAAACAGACGGACAGTCCAAACGAGTAATTCAGATATTGGAAGATATGCTTCAGGCCTGTATCATTGAGTTTGAATCAGGTTGGAAACATTATTTGCCTTTAGCTGAATTTGTTTACAATAATAGTTTTCAATTTAGTATTCAAATGGCTCCTTATGAAACATTGTATGGTCGAAGATGTCGATCACCTGTGTGTTGGACAGAGTTGAATGAAAGAAAAATAATCGGACCGGAATTGATTCAAAAAACAGAAGAAACAGTTAAGAAAATACAAGGGAGATTAAAAATAGCTTTTGACAGACAGAAATCTTATGCTGATTTGAAACGACGGGATATTGAGTATTCAGTTGGGGATAAGGTATTTCTTAAAGTTTCTCCTTGGAAGAAAGTGTTAAGATTTGGTCGGAAAGGTAAATTAAGTCCTCGTTACATTGGGCTGTATGAAATAGTGGAGAGAATTGGATCGGTAGCTTATCGGTTGGCTTTACCTCCGGAGTTACAGAAGATTCATGACATTTTTCATGTTTCGATGCTTCGAAGATATAGATCAGATCCTTCTCATGTTATTCCTATTGAAGATATTGAAATTCGATCTGATTTGACTTATGAAGAAGAACCAATTGAGATTCTAGCACGAGAGGTAAAAAAATTAAGAAATAAACAAGTTTTTTTAGTAAAGGTACTTTGGAGAAGTCATAAAGTGGAAGAAGCAACATGGGAACCAGAAGAAACTATGAGAACTCAATACCCCCATCTATTCTCAGGTAAATTTCGAGGACGAAATTTTTTAAGGGGGAAGAAATGTAATGACCCAAATTTCACAGGCACCGAAAAGACGAGTCTTAGTGCCTCCGTCTTAGAAAAACGAGTCCGTAAATATTTATTAAAAATATTTATGAAGTTAGTTATGAGTTGAATTAGATTTTGATTAAGTAAATTTAGTTTAATTAGAAATAATTAGTAGAAAAGACTAAATTGAATAAAGCATAAATGTCTAATTATAGAATGAAGAAAGGCTAAAGGATTAGATTAGTAATTAAACCAAATTAGTGACATGTGTATGTTAGAGAATAAATACATGTGTATTTATATTATTAGTACAAACGTATGTTATATATATATAGTTACTTATTAATTAAGTAAAAGATATTTTATTTTTATTATTATTATTATAAATTGTGTAATATTGTGTTTTATTAATTAATTGTAATGGTGACAAATGTATGGTGATGGATAATACATGTGTACATATGTGTATGAATTCACATGTAGTATTTTTATTTGTATTAATTAGATATTTTATTATTAATTATTAATTAAGTAAATAAAGGAAATAAAAAAAAAAGAAAAAGAAATATACCAGAGAACAAATGAAAATTTAGGAAAGAAAGAAGAAAGAAAAGAAAAAGGAAAAATTAGGGTTTGGAAGCTTGGAAGTTAAATTGGTAAGTCAATTAAGTCCCTTTCTTTGTGATTTTAATGTTTTTGGAGCTCTAGAGTAAAGTACTCTTGAATTTGTGTGGAAATATTGAAAGTTGATAGATATTTGAGTGAGGTTCATGTTGAACAAACGATGTAATTAAGGATTAAATTGATAAAATCATTGATTAGAATTGATTAGAGGGCTAATTTGTAAACTAGGTTATAAGTTTTGAGTTTTAGGGGCTAAATTGAAAAAAATTTGAAATTATGGAAAAATGATGAAAATTTGATAGTTATATTGAAGTTTGATGGAATTGAATAAGGAAATGAAAGGAATTGTAAAAAGGAAAAAGATGGGATTGGTTCGGACAAATTTGGTATTATGGAAAGTTATTATTTTGTATAAAATATGTGTGTTATTAATTAATTGTAATAATGTTAATTTTCGTAGCAAACAAGGAAACCGAGACGTCTAATATGAAAGGGAAGGAAAAAGTGATCGAGGAGTAGCTCGAGAAATATTGGTTTGTATTACCTTAATTCAAGTTATTATTCGTTATGTGTTTAAATTCAATAAATGCGTATAGAGAACGAAATTAAGGTAAGTAGTGATATTTGAATTAAAAATGATTTGGAATTGATTGGTAAATGTGTGATTATGTGAATTGGAAATAGATTATGGTTGATTTGGAAAATTATATAAGAAAATGTGATCATTGTGTATATTTATGTGAATTTGAGGCAAATTGAGATTGAATTGCTATTATGATTGAATTAAATTTGAATGATTATGATCAATTGAAAGTGGAAGTGAAATGAATAAGTGATTCCGATACCCTATTAACTAGTCAGGCTTAGTGGATATAGTTGGCATGCCATAGGATTGAAAAAGTTCAGGAATTCTTTGACCTTGAGTCGATGAGACACTTAGTGTGTCATATTGCTTCGGATAGTTTCGATGAGGCATTGCTCACCACTTTACTTCGGCTCAGCTGATGAGACGTTGGTCGTCACTTAATTGCTTCAAACTATCCGATGAGGCGTTGGTCGCTACTTTACTTCGGCTAAGCTGATGAGGCGTTGGTTGCCATTCTGATATGTTTAATTTGATCCGTGTATCCGCCAAATTTCGAGTCGAGTTAATAGGGTAAATAAGTGAAATGTTATTTTTGAATGAATGTGATTGAGCTATTGAAAAAATTGAGAAAGTGAATTTGTGAAATAAGGTATGATATGAGATTTGTGATATGAGATTGAATGCATGAACCAAAGTTCATGAATTGTTAATATTTGAAATGTGACTTGGAATGTTTACATGAGATTGAGAATTGAATAATTGAAATTCTTATTGATGAAATAGTGATATAGATATTGAAATTGATACAATGGAAATATGATAGCTTGGTATACAATTATATGTATAATTTGTGTATGATATGATATATTATTGTTGTTATAATTTGAATTATGGTAATACCACTGAGTATTTCCAATACTCAGCGTACAGTTGTTTTCCGTGCACAGGTTAGGTAAAAATTAAAGCCCGACTCAGCATCCAAATCAATCCCGACTTCAGCTCAATTTTTGGTGATGTATCTATCTTTTGAAAATGTGGCATGTACTAGGTTTGGTTTTAGCCACTTGTAATTGCTTATGTTTTGAATGTAAATATGGTTTATAAACCTTAAGAAGTTTTTGGTATGAATGAAAGAATATTTGCTAAGTTTGAAAATGAAATGAATGGTATTTGATTAAGATTTATAAGTCAATGATTTGGGCATGAATTAGGTATGTTTAGTGGGTGAAAGTAGCTTAAAAATGATGAATAATGTTGTTTTCACATGGCCAAGACACATGGGCGTGTGCCCAGGCCATGTGGCAAAGTCAGGCTTACCTACAGGCTAGTTCCACGGGCGTGTGTAAGTCAGATCTGCCCACGGCCATGGGAGCCCCATGGGCAGGCCACACGGGCATGTCCTAGGCCACACGGGCGTGTGCCTCTATTTTCAAAGAAAAGTTTCTAAAGTTCCCGGTTTAATTCCAAACCACTTCCTAAGCTTATTTTGGGCCCTGTAGGCCCATATTAAGGACTTTTTAATGAAATTTGGAAAGTTTTAGATTAAAACTCAAATTTATGACTCGTTTTTGTTTGTTTATTAGTGTATAAGTTCGGTAATGCCTTGTAACCTGTTCCGGCGATGGTTTAGGGTGAGGGGTGTTATAATAAATTCTATTTTGAAATTCCCGTTAGGCTTGGAATAGGGAGTAAATTGCACAAGTTTCATTTTCTGAGCCTAGGGATGAAATAGGAATTTATGGAAAAGTTAAGGGCAAAATAGTAATTTTTCCTAGGAGTTATATTGAGTCCAAACGAATATGAAATGTGTGAAATTAATGATTAAAGTTATTTATATAGATCCGGACAATACGAATTCAAGGTTAGATCAAGGAAAAGAAAAGGTTTCAGATTAGTAGATTACTCATGCGAACAAGTGTCGAGGTAAGTTCGTGTAACTTAATTGAGCATGTAAATATGTTTAATTGAATGTTGTGTTTGTATGGAATGTGAAATAAATTGATGAATATTATTTGAATGTTATATGAAAAATTTTAATACATGCTTGAAATGGTGAAAAAGGGGTTAAGTCCCAATTGAATATTGAATTCCGATAAATATATGTGCTTTTTCAAAATGGATGAGATCCTACATTTGTTGCTGACGGATTTAGCTCGGACGAGAAATCCTATTGACCTCATTATAAAAAGGATTTAGCCCGGACAGGTAATCTTGATATAATACCTCTCGAGTATATGTTATGATTAGGGTTTAGCCTGGACTGGTAACCCTAGTTGAGCTTTTCTGAGCATACGATATATGTATATATAAAGGATTTAGCCTGGACTGGTAATCCTATTATATGACATGTGGCTCGAAAGTTTTTTCCTTGAATAAGTGCCCTAATAGGTACTCTTGAAAAAGACTTGACGGGTTATTGAATCGTATACCTTGAGTGTACCACTTAAGTATCCATCGGAACTTCAATGACTCAACGAACACAACTCTTAACATGTTATCAGAAATATGAGATGAAATGTTAATGGCAAGAAAGAATATCATGATGAGCTCACCTATCCTTACTTGATGTATATGTAAAGTTTGTGACTAACAAGTTTGATTGAATGTATGTATTAGGCAGTTTTGCCTAATGGATGGAAAACATGATATTGTATGCTTAGATTTAATAAATGGGATTGGTAAGTTTAGTTTCCGTTATGCGAACTTACTAAGCATGTAATGCTCGGAAGCTCACGAAGGTTAGAGATCATTGGATCTACTAGCTATTTTTGGGTACATATAGTAAAATCATTTTGGTATAATGGCATGTGTAGGGTAACTTGGCCTATAGTGACATGAAAATGATGATTGTAATCTAGCCATTGGAATGACTAGTGGTGGTTGTTTTGATATACATGTAATGCATGCAATGATATGTCATGTTGAATGATGGAAGTTGTTTAATTTGAATGCTTGAAATGGCTAGAATGTGTTTGGTATGTTTTAGTGCAAGGAAATGGTAAATTTGGATGACAAATAAGGCTAGGAAATGGCTTTATTTTGTCTAGACGACCAGATACACGGGCGTGTGTCTAGACCGTATGTGACACACGGTCGGCTACATGGGTGTGTAGTTAGGCCGTGTGTCCCCTGCACCCTAAATTTTGAGAAACAGAATGCTCAGAATTGAGCACACGAGCAGAGACACGGGTGTGTGTCTCAGTCGTGTGAGGCACACGGCTTAGGACACAGGTGTGTCTCTTGGCCGTGTGAATCCTGCACCTAGTTTTCAAAAAATTCAAATTAACCACACGGCCTAGCACACGGGCGTGTGACTTGGTCGTGTGACATCAATTTGTTTATGAGTTGCAAGTTAGAGAGTTACACGAGTTAGGGACATGAGCGTGTGATTCCACACGGCCTGACCCCACGGGCGTGTCCCACACCACACGGGCGTGTGGCTCTTAGTAATGAGAAAAATGATGGGATTTTGCAAATAATTCTCCGAGATCCAGATTTGGTCCCAAATCAATTCCAACGCATGTTTTTGGCTTCGTGGGCCTATTAAGGGATGTTATGACTAATCTTGCGAAATGAATAGTGTTCAACTCAATTTATTTGAAAGTGCCCTATAAACTTCGGTAATGCCTTAAAATCCTATTCTGGCGACAGATACAGGTTAGGGTTGTTACAAGCTCAAATTGGGTTTTCACATAAAATGACTTATTTTGGTTAATAAATTAATATTTTTGGACTTTTGATTTTTGGATTAAGTTTTTAGATTTGATTTTATTTTTGGGTTTTGTTTTATTTGTCGGTTTTTGGTGTTCTTAACGTAAAACTACAAAATCATTCGAATTTGACAAATTGGAATTTGGTTTTCTAAACTTAAAAACTCTAAAAATATATGTTACAAAGTTAAGTATCAAACTAAATGCTTTTTCGTAAAATGAATAAGTTCTGTGCACGAGTTTTTCTAAATAACAATGTAAGAGTTTTGCCAAAATTTGATATTTTCAAATTACGTGATTTCCAAAGTTAAATTTCTATTTCTGGAAGTTTCTGCTGCTTTTCTAATTAAATGGTTAAGTGATTATGCTATAAAATAAGTTGTCATAGGCCAATTTTGGCCATTACAATTTAAACCCAAAATTCCCTATCCGTGACCCAAAACAGACCCATTTCCATAATCCAAATCCCAAAACCCAAATTTTAACCCACTACCCAAACCCGAGCAGCCCAATAACCCTTAGCCCACTACCCAAACCCAACAGAAACCCTAGCCCCTATTTGCCCTCAATCACACCGCCTCAGTCCCATCACCACCGCCCTGCGTTCTTCTCAGCACCGCCCAAAACCTGCAGGTCATTAAAACAAGTGAACAGCAAACAATGATGAAGGAAAAAGTTGTAAGAAAATAGGCTATAAAAGCCACTCGATAAACAGATTGTAAAGGAGGATTTTCTTTACATCAATAAAGATAGAAAACATTTTAAAAGCAGAATACCAAGGCAGCAAGCTCAATATCAAAGCACGAATAGTACCATATCAGACTCAAAAACACGAAATCAGAAGGTGTTTAGTTCTTTCTTTTTTTCTTTCTTCCCGTGCAAATGAGTTGAAAACAAAAAAAAATTATCTTTTATACTCACCGACCCAGGTCGGGTCGATCCGACCCGACCCAACTAGGATCCACGTGTTTTCAACCACGGAAGGGCTACTTACACGCGCAGCCCTTCCGCTTTCTCTCCATTTTGCAATCAAGTTTTCGTGTGTCTTAAATTAGCCCCAGCATTTGTTACGTTTATCAATTTAGCCCCTACTGGTGCGCTGCGTTTTAAAACTCAGGAAAATTACCATTTCGGTCCCTTATATTCTAACCCGTGTTCAAATAGGCCCTTGTTCTTCTATTTTTATTCCAGATTCGCCCCGAAACTTTTATCTTTAATACAATTTCGTCCTTTTATTTCCTTTTTCGAGCTATTTTCTTTAAAATTCTAATATTATTATCATTATATTATTATTACTTATTATCTTTTATTATGTATGCATGTATTATTGCTATTATATTGTTTGCTACTATTGTATTCATCCTACTACTATTATATATACTTAGTATTAATATATGTTTCATTATATACGTACATATCTTTGGTATATATACTTATTATTAATATTTTCTTAACATCATTATTAATTATAATATGTATATAAATATATATATATTATTTATATCTTTAATATTATAATAATTATATACTTTCCCATCCTATTGCTCATACATTACATACTACCTCATGCATGTTCTCAAATACTAATATGTATATATGTATTATAAGAAATTATTGTATATATTATATACTCTCTTCGCACTATATTATTCATACATCTTTATTATTTTATATATTTTTGTTACAATTATATCATATTTTTTATTATTATTTTAATGTATTTGTATATACTTATGGTTGTTTTTTATTATTATATTATTGTACACATTAGTACATATGTTTTATTATTAATATTATTATTTTGTTAGCTATTTTTATAATTATATATATAATGACTATTCATTATCATTTCATTATTAATACTATGATTATCATTATTATGGTTATTTTTATAATGTTATTATTCAGATATTTATATACGAACTTTATATACACATTATTTCAATACTTATTTATTTTTGTTTTATGTATATATTCTTGATATATTACGTATATATATCTTTTGACATTAATACATTATATGTAAGTACCTGTATATTAATTGTTATTTCGATATTTTAATATACATTATGTATTTATATTTTAATGCCATATTCATATATATATTATGTATAGATCCTAATAATATGTCACATTTGTGGTTTTCACTATTAGTATTTATTACTATTTTATTATTACTTACCCAAATATTTATATATATATACATATATATTTTTATCCAAAACATGCATTTTATATATTATACTTATACATTGTGTGTATACTCATAACATCACATTATTCGTATATTGTCGTTATCTCATATTTTTATAAATTCCGTTATTCCTAATATATTACGTGCATGTGCCTAAATACTATTATATATGTTTCATATATGTTTTATACATGTTTATCGCATCTTTTTATTTGCATTATTACTGTTACTATCATGTATGCATTGTTATATATATTATATTATTTATCTCGTTTATTTTCACCTTATTCGTTATGTGTTTTAATCTAGCATATTAATTCACATTTTGATTTCTTCATCGATATTACTCATTTAAAATCTTTTCATGTTTTAATAAACGAGGCAATGTACCGATTTTGACATTAAGCCGGTGATTTCATCGCTATGTTGGGTGAATCACAATTGGCTCGTGTCGAAACTGGGATATCCTGCTTAAAAATAAAAAAAACCTTAAAATGCTCGTATCTTGATCGGATCACAACTAAATTTTAAGTTGAACTTGTATTTTTGAAAAATTAAGACAACGTATATTTGAAAGATACCAATTTTGGGCGTCGCGGGGGTGCTAATACCTTCCCCGCGCGTAACCGACTCCCGAACCCTACTTTTCTCTGAATTTCAACGTAGACCTAAACTGAGCCTTCCTTTTACACAAAAACGAATTTTTTCTGCCAGAAAGAGGTTTTATTAGGTGTCCGATCACACCTCGAAAAAAGGATTGGTGGCGACTCCTTTGTTTTAATAAAATCAAAACTTTCAAGATTTTCACAAAATCGCCACAATTAGCGACCAAGCTAAAAGCTAAAATTTTCCGTCGCTACAGCTGGCGACTCCGCTGGGGACCAGCTTTCGAGAGTCGAATCGAATCAAATGCGTTGTCAAAATTTTCGAAATGCCTTTTTCAAATTAATATTTAGTTGTGATCCTCAAAATTTTGCAAAAATCATGTACTCGCATCTCATTGTAAATGTTTTCTAACTTCTTGTTTACTTGTTTTGAAGCTCTAAATTTCTAAGCTTCGGTTCTCTAAGTCTAGTTTTTAAAATAAAACGAAAGGTTTGTGAGTTTCTCCCCACACACCGTTCACGTGCATTGTTGCATAACATGAGCTCTATACCCGGGCTCCGTCCCTTTTAAGTGAAAGTAAACGCTACGCCTTCGTGAGTTAACTCGTCCCTCCGCACAGGTTAGTGAATACTTTCGGGTTACATATGACTTATGCTTTCGTGAGATAACTCGTCCCTCCGCACAGGCATAAGTAAATGTAATCCCTCCAATTGATCTCGTAAGCCTGTGATGGGCTATGACCGAGGTTCTGTACTAATCTTAGTAGATGACAGTACAGACAATTCGGGTACCTTTCTAGAACCTAAAACTACATATAATGAACTGTACGAGCTACCCAACTAGAGCCATGCCGAACCTCTGTCCGTTTAGTAGATACCAAAATAGGCACACAGGAGAAACGCCTCTCACCTTTTGTACTTTCGCTTTGTATATAAGGGGATGGGATCTATTTGGTAAATTGGATCGGGTAGCTTAAAATTACTTTAATTTATTTTCGTTTATATCTGATCACTAACCGAGTTTGATTGTCTTTGTTTTATTCCTCATCATGCATCATAGGCATCATAATAGGACGGTGTTGACTAAAGATTAGTTGCCAAAAACGGGTTTAAAATGGAAGAGTCAATTGTACAAACGACCGAGACAAACACCGTGGTTCGGGACTGGTCTTTGAGGACTCAAAGAGAAAAGGGAAACAGCCTGGTGGAAGATTGCATGGTCAATCTACCCGAGCGGGTGACTGTGAATGTCCGTCAAAACAACCTTGAAGACTTGGTTTGGATCTGGAATCAATGGGATTCAGATACTAGAGGCATTTTCACCGAAAGGTACGGGGACATAGCCCATCTGATTGCTATCAAAGTAGACGAAAGATTGATTCAAGCTATGATCAGATTTTGGGATCCGGGTTATCAGTGTTTCACATTTAACCAAGAAGATATGACCCCTACGATATAGGAATATGCTGCTTTGCTGCGTGTCGAAAGCATGCAAACCTACAAAATATATGTCAAAGAGCCCAAGCCAATGACATTCAAGAAAAAGTTAGTGAGGCTGACGAATATGACCGATGCATGGGCCGAGAAGAAAATAAAGAAGAAGAATGAAATCAGCTGTGTCCCATGGTTTTCCCTACGAGACCTGGTTTTAAATCATCCTGACATGTTGAAACGGATAAATTTGTTTGCTTTGGCTATCTATGGTTTGGTTGTCTTTCCGAAGATTCTCAGACATATAGAAGTAGCGGTAGTGGATTTCTTCGAAAAGTTAAAGCAAGGTATCAATCCCGCCCCAACCATCCTAGCAGAGACCTTCAGATCTTTGAGCAGTTACAGAAAAAGAGGGGAAGGACGATTCATCGGATGCGCGCAGCTACTCAACGTTTGGATTTTGAGTCACTTTTGGAAGGTAGAGCGCACACCGTTCCACATGTTTTCGAAGACATTTGCCCCGTTGGAAGCTCACCTTAAGAAAGAATGGCCGAAGGAGGTTACTGAACAGCATTGGGTCTCAGTGTTTCAGAACCTGCGTGCCGAGGACATAATTTGGAGAGCGCCGTGGATACGCCCTTCGCTTTTGTTATACAAGGTCGGAAACCAAGATTGGGTACCACTACTTGGATTGTGGGGAGGAGTTGGTTATGCCCCTCTTTTGGTTCAAAGACAGTTCTCTTCACGACAGTTTATACCCGCCACCAGTGGTCTAGCACAGTCAGAGTTTGCTTTTGCGGGTGAAGGTTACATGAAGAAAGTCCGAGACACTGCAAAGGCTTGGAAAAGAATTTATCTGATGGAGTTGGCTTTATACGTCGATACTATCACCTAGGATTATGATGCATGGAGGAAGCAACGGATGAGTAGTTTGCGAGTCTCATCGGCAGATCATGCCTTTCAAAATCCTTTCTCGAAAAAAATCCCATCCGCACTAGAGACGGCGAGACAAGAATTCGAACGCGAAAAGACCAAGATGTTACGGGATCTTAGTGCCCTTCAGGAAGAAAACTATCAGCTGAAGATCGATGTTCAAATTGAAAGATCCAGGGCCGAGAAGGTGCAAAAAGAAGCCGAGGTCGTAAGAAACGACTTAAGAGATCTTCATTTGGAAAATAAAAAGTTAAGAGGTACTATAAAGAACAGCGGGCTGGGCAAGTCGTCAGCAGATTGGAAAGAGGAATTGAGTAATGTCAAAGGTGGGATGGAATTTTGGAAAGGAAAAGCAAAGAAAGAAGAAGGAAAGGCTGCACGGGCTGTAATAGAGTTAAGAAAGAAGTCTGCTGAGTATGAAGCTACATCTGTTGAACTGATGACTAGTCGAGCTAAGCGTCAAGAATTGAAAGGAATGATACGGGATTTAGAAGACACACTACAAGCTCGACAACAACAACTAGATACTCTCTTGGAAGCTTTGGAAGAAAAGAAGGGTCAGTATGATAGAGATACCCACGCTTACGAAAGAGCCCTCTGCGAAAAGGATGAGAATCTCAAATACTTGATCAACGAGATTCGCGCGGCAGCCATACGCATAGTACAAATAGCGGATGAAGCTGAGAGTCTTAGTTGCCAATTCCTGCCTAGACAGAGATCGAGCATATCAGAATTCTTGGAACGAGTGAAAAATTATGGCAATGTAGCGAGGAAGTTTGTATGAAAGCTGAATCAAATTATGAAAAAAACGTTTTGTAAATAGACTCTTTTGATTAATGAAATGCCTAAATAGGGGCTGTCTGGAATCAACACCGATTTTGCATATGCATTCATGACTAACATTCATTCATTCATTCATTCATTGCATATCTCATGATCATTCGCTAAAGAGTAGAATCATATAATGCGCAGTTGCGACGTTGTAAACCTGGAATCACACCATACGTATAGAACACGTCGACAAGCTAGAGCAATGGAGGCTGAGTTTAACGAAAGAATTGAAAGGATGGAGAGAATTCAGAAAGAATTACAGGAACAGTTAGCCAGGTCGCAACAGGAGACGAGAGAGTTGATGATAAGGTCTCGGGAAGAATCCACTGAACAGAAGGACCAATTGGCTAAAATGATGGAAATGATGTCGGCCCTAGTCAAAGGAAAGGGACCTATACAAAACCTTGAGGTTGTGAATCTTGATCAGGATCCGCCCTACCCTCCTGGGTTTACTCCGCCTCACGCGATACATAGAGGATACACGCAAGGGGGACCCGCGGGCCTGGAATAACGGCCTGTAACACCTCCTCCCGTAGGACAGGGGGTATTCGTGGCAAACCCAGGAACTGCTCCGATGGATCCACCTGTCCCAGACCTAGACGATCCGGCAGAAATCGCTAGACTAAGGATAGAGGATCATGAAGTCCAAGAAAAATATAGAAGTCTGGAGGAAAGACTTAGAGCGATAGAAGGCATTGAAGTCTTCTCAGCGCTAAACGCTAAAGAACTTAGTCTGGTATCTGATTTGGTCCTCCCTCCAAAATTCAAAGCACCGGATTTTGAAAAATATGATGGCTCGAGATGCCCGAACGCACATCTCGTTATGTTCTGCCAGAAAATGACCGGCTATGTTAATGAAGACAAGCTGCTTATACATTGTTTTCAGGACAGTTTGACCGGATCAGCTTTCCGCTGGTACAACCAACTCAGTAGAGAGAAGATCCAGACCTGGAAAGATCTAGTAGCGGCTTTTTGCGAACAGTACAAACACGTCTCCGATATGGTACCCGATCGCATGACATTACAAATGATGGAGAAAAAGCCATCGGAAACCTTCAGACAATACGCACAGAGATGGAGGGACATCTCAGCCCAGGTAGACCCCCCACTAACCAAGACCGAGATAGTAGTCCTTTTTATCAATACCCTGAAGGCGCCGTTTTATGAGAAATTAGTAGGAAGCGCCACAACGGACTTCTCGGATATTGTTATATCCGGCGAACTTATAGAAAATGCGGTTAAAAGTGGAAGAATGGAAGTAGAAGGTTCGAAGAAGGCAGTGCCTATGAGAAAAAAGGAGCCGGAAGCCCACATGGTGGAAACGGGAAACCGTTATACTCCTGGTCTATATTCTAATCAATTTCGACCCCGAAATTACCCGCCACCAAATTTTTATCACCCACAGACTCCTTACTACCAAACACCACATCCTGACCCTTCCTATCCCGTATACGCCATAAGTCATCAAAGACCAGTCGCCATGTTTCCCCAAAATACTGGTTCCAGCCAAGGCCAACCCCAATATAGGCCAAGGCCTGCAAGATCTAATCTTGAGAAACCACAATTTACCCCCATCCCTGTGTCGTACGGGGAACTATACCCAAAACTTCTCGAGAAACAGTTGATATCTCCACACTATGTGGCACCCTTGAAACCCCCGTACCCGAAGTGGTACGACCCAAACGCTAACTGTGCATACCATACTGGGAATCAAGGACATTCTACGGAAAACTGCCTCGCCTTCAAAAAGCAAGTCCAAGGACTCATTGATACGGGCATTCTGCGATTTGATAATGCTAGCAATGCGACCAAGAATCCATTCCTTGACCATGCTAAAGGGAGTGTGAACGCAGTGACGAAGGAATGAAATTTACCAAGCGTTTGCCCTTACATGCTTGGGAATATTTTGAACAATGGGACTGTGGAAGAGACTTATATTTTAGAACTTATTTAGAGTAATGCTCAGAACATGCTTATTGTCTCAGGCCTAGGGGCAATAAAGGCCCTTTTGTGAAACAGGCATCTGTCCAGAATCTTTATTTCCATGAAATGCATCTTTTTGAACAAATATTCTTTTTATTCTGTTTATGTGTAGGTTCCTTTACTCTTGGACTTTCATTCATATATCCTTTCATATTGACTATCATACCATGTAAATAATCTTCTCAGAATCACTTTTTCTTCAAAACTCATCTTTGTACCTGCAATAGGTGCCCAGATATCAATGTCACGAGCAACACTGTTACTAACTCCCTTTTTAGTAAGATATGTGTTCAGAGGGATCTCAAGACTTTGAAGATGACAGAGATGATACTTAGCTTCCGATTTGTTAAGGATAGTAGGACGAGATGAAAAGACACATCCTAGCTTACAAGGGGTTAGTCGACATTGCGAGTTTGCGAAAGAGATCAGAACCTAGTTCGCCGCAGAAATAAGGCAAGACATATATGCCTCATTTGTTTCTTACAGACTCTCTATACGAGGCATGATTATTATAGGGGCAACATCGTCGACATCAGATCGTTACTAATGGGGTAAGGTCACTTCATATACCAAAGTTACAAGGTAAACAGTCATCAAATTCAAATTCAAATCCAGATCCTGATCCAGATCCAAATTCAAATTCGAAACCAGATCCAAATCCAATTCCCAAATCCAAGTTCAAATCCAAATCCAAAATTTAAAATTCAAAGTTCCAATTCAAATCAGAATCCAAAATGGCAATTTACGGTCTATTCAAAGTCAGACACAATATCAGTGCAACAAAGGCAACCAAAGACATCCAAAAGGATCTTGAAAGATGACTGAGACTTGTAATGATTGGTATGAAGAAGTTCCCATTTACTTGCCAAACGTTGGCTAGAACTGTCGCTGGGGCAACACATTTCTCATTGGTCTTATTGAAGCTGAGATGCTTTCTTCTGAATTTTATCAGAGGAAGCTTGATGAAGCGGAATCCATTCAAATCCGATATGATCAATCAAATTGAAGAAGAAAAGTTAAGAGCAATCTGTCGCGATCAGATAATGCAAGTTTATGATGAAAAGGTTCGCCTAAGAGATTTTCATTATGGGAGCTGATATTGAAAATGATCCTGCAAAAGGAGCTTTAAAGGAAAAAGGGCACCTTGAAATCAGAAATAAAAAAAAAAAGAGAAAGAGAAAAGAAATAAAGAAAAGAAAGAAGAGAAGAAAAAAATCAATCAAAAAAGAAAAAAGAAAAAGGAGAGGCCGAGGCGAAAACCCGCAAAGGGCGCTTTGAGTCCAAAGGGGATTTGAGTTGAAAACCCGAAAAAGGCAGCTCAAATTTTGATTGAGAGTGGGGCATACAGTAGTTTTGCTGTGCTTGAATTAATAATGGAGAAGTATGCTATATCTTGGGGCATCAACGAAGTAATCCAGATCCCCTAAACACATATTGAGCTCAAAATGGTCCTCAAGAAGTTCGAACAGAAAAGCTCAGGCTGCGATATCTGGGGCACCTAGTTTCCATCCTATCCATTTTGAATTTGTTTCCTTTGATTATCTTGTTTATTTCAAAAAGTGTCATTCTTGATCCCTGTTTGTTTCGAGTTGTGCTTCCAATTAATCTCTTTGTTGTCCATTAGACATGATTCTTCCTTCAAGCATATCATATTGAAATAACGATTAGTGGACTAATAATACTTTCATAAAAGGAGTTTTGCGTATTACTCTGAAAAGCTTTCGAATAGTACGGGAACCTGAAATAGGACTGTTGTTTAAAAGCTCACAAGTATAAAGATTGGGAAATTTGAGCTTAAAATGAGTTTGTTTCGTCGATTTTCTGTCAAAGATGTTAGTTGAACAGAAACAAGATATCGAGTTGGTGATAATCTCGATGAAAACGAGCAATGTCAACCTAAGCATAAAAGAAAATCATTCTCGGGAAAATAATACTCTGCACCCATAAACATCTGATCGGGTCACCCGAAGAGGGGGCAATTGATCGAACAAGCTACAGATCCTATACCTTCGAGATACACCGGAAGGGACCCTGAAGTCGCAGTGGGGCAAGCTGGTTGAGTAAAACACAATTGTTTCCTCGAATTTTGGGTCGAAATTCCAGCCAAGTAATAGGGCGTCCCAAGATGAAAAATGAGAAGAAAATCAAGATGAAAACCTGAAAGGGGCATCTTGTTAAGCAAGTTAGGATAAAAACCCGAAAGGGCGTCCTAATGAAACAGATCTGGGCCCAAGGAGTAAGACGATTTGAGCAGTGAATCAAACAGCAAGACTACAGTATTTGAAGTATTTTCAGCGGTTTGAAACCTTCAAAGCAAGAAGCCACGCTTGAAAAGATTCTTGATTGAGAAATAGAGAAGAGTTCATGCGTTAAAGATTTAAAGCATTTTGAGATAACATACTCCAAACAAAGAAATGTTGAACATTACCTGGATAAGAATTTGACGAGTACAAGAGCCTCAAAGCAAGGACAAAAGTTTAACCGGGGGCAAAAGAGTGTTATCCAAGAAACAAAGATTACTCGTGAAATTGGGAAACGAATACGGAGTTTAAAGGGAAAGGTCAAAAAAAATGATGAGAGTAGATCACTACAAGAGTCGTGATGAAAAAAGATCACGACAAACAAATGCAAGGCACATAACATGTTCATATAGGCATGAATGCATTTAAGACAAGCATGTGCATATCATGATTGCATCATGCATGACATATACAGATATTTTAGCAGAACAAAGGGTTTCGATGATAACTATACCGAATCAAGGAAAGGATACTTGAGTTCTACCAGATGATATGTTTTGGTACTCTGAGGTACCTTTAATTCATGTTTCTAAAGAAATCTACTCATATTGCGAGAAGTGAGTTGAGCCTCAAGACACGTTGAGGTATTTTTAATTTCTGTTATTGACTCATATTGCGAGAGGTGAGTCAAATCTCAAGTCACGACGAGATGTTTTCAACATCTGTCTTTAATATGTTTTAAAAATCAGCTCATATTGCAAGAAGTGAGTTGAGCCTCAAGACACGTTGAGGTATTTTTAATTTCTGTTATTGACTTATATTGCGAGAGGTGAGTCAAATCTCAAGTCACGACGAGATGTTTTCAACATCTGTCTTTAATATGTTTTAAAAATCAGCTCATATTGCGAGAGGTGAGTTGAGCCTCAAGACACGTTGAGGTACTTTTAATTTCTGTAATTGACTCATATTGCGAGAGGTGAGTCAAATCTCAAGTCACGGCAAGATGTTTTCAACATCTGTCTTTAATTTATGTTTTCAAAAATCAGCTCATATTGCGAGAGGTGAGCTGAGCCTCGAGACACGTTGAGGTACTTTTAATTTCTGTAATTGACTCATATTGCGAGAGGTGAGTCAAATCTCAAGTCACGGCAAGATGTTTTCAACATCTGTCTTTAATTTATGTTTTCAAAAATCAGCTCATATTGCGAGAGGTGAGCTAAGCCTCGAGACACATTGAGGTACTTTTAATTTCGGTTTTAGATCAACTCATAATGCGAGAAGTGAGTTGATTTCTTTTAATTTTAGTTTTTAACTTATGTTTTCAATCAACTCATATTGCGAGAAGTGAGTTGAGCTCTTTCAATATTTAGTCTTTGATTCATGTTTCAGAATCAACTCATATTGCGAGAGATGAGTTGAGCTTTTAATTTAGTTTTTATTTTCTGCTTTTCAAGAGCCAACTCATATTACAGAGGTGAGTTGAGCTTTCTCAATTTCTATTTTTAATTTATGTTTCTCAGAGCCAGCTCATATTACAGAGGTGAGTTGAGCTTTTTCAATTTCCGTTTTCAATTTCTTTTCTACTTTTCAAAAATCAACTCATATTGCGAGAGGTGAGTTGATCGTTTTCAATTTCTGCTTTTAAATTTCTGTTTATTCAATTCATATTGCGAGAGGTGAGTTGATCTCTTTCAATTTCTGCTTTTCAATTTCTGTTCATTCAACTCATATTGCGAGAGGTGAGTTGATCTTTTTTTCAAATTCTATTTTTAATATTTGCTTTTCAAAATCAACTCATATTACGAGAAGTGAGTTGAGCTCGTTCAATTTCAGTTTTTAATTTACGTTTCAAAAAAAGCCAACTCATATTACAGAAGTGAGTTGAGCTTTTTCAATTTCAGTTTTTTTTCAATTTCTGTTCATTCAACTCATATTGCGAGAAGTGAGTTGATCTTTTTCAATTTCTGCTTTTTAATTTATAAATAATCAACTCATATTGCGAGAGGTGAGTTGATCATTTTCAATTTTTGCTTTTTAATTTCTGTTCAATCAACTCATATTGCGAGAGGTGAGTTGATCTCTTTCAATTTCTGCTTTTTAATTTCTGTTTAATCAACTCATATTGCGAGAGGTGAGTTGATCATTTTCAATTTCTGCTTTTTAATTTCTGTTCAATCAACTCATATTGCGAGAGGTGAGTTGATCTCTTTCAATTTCTGCCTTTTAATTTCTGTTCATTCGACTCATATTGCGAGAGGTGAGTTGATCTTTTTCAAATTCTATTTTTATTATCTACTTTTCAAAAGTCAATTCATGTTACAGAGATGAGTTGAGCTTTTCAATTTCTATCTTAATTTCTGTCTCTCAAAGGTTAACTCATATCGCGAGAGGTGAGTTAAGCTTCTTTAATTTCTATTTTCAAACTCTATTCTTTAAAAAGTCAACTCATATCGCGAGAAGTGAGTTGAGCCTCAGTTTGCACACTGAGGTACTTGCAATTTATGTTTCCAAAAATTAACCCCTGTTGCGAGAATGCGCAGGTCGAGCAATTTTTGACTTCGTCTCAACAAAGGATGAAGATTGGAGCTGATTGAAGACATCAGATTTTGCCTCTTTAAAGCTGCAATGGAGCCAGTTGAAGATACAAATCGTGCCTCTTTGAAGTTACAAGGGATCTAATAAAAAATGTAGACCTTGCATCCCTAGTAAAGTCGCAGAGGCGCAGTTTGAAGTCACAAGTTTCATCCTTCTGAAGTTGTAGTAGAACAATATGAAGATACCAGATCTCATCTCTGAAATTGCAGAAGATCAGATCACGACGAATTCCATGAAGAGGAGATAGATCAAGATATCAAGACCTCGTTTCTGAAGTTGCAGAGGATTGAACCAAAGTTACAAGATGCGGCAGACTGGAAAGAGACTACCTGAACCAGCTGTCAGAGCAAGTCAAGATTTGGCGAGACCAGGCAAAATTGGCCTCTCTCTATGTCTTTGCTCTATTGCCGTTACACGACAATGAGCAAAGAGGGGCAGCTGTCATAGGCCAATTTTGGCCATTACAATTTAAACCCAAAATTCCCTATCCGTGACCCAAAATAGACCCATTTCCATAATCCAAATCCCAAAACCCAAATTTTAACCCACTACCCAAACCCGAGCAGCCCAATAACCCTTAGCCCACTACCCAAACCCAACAGAAACCCTAGCCCCTATTTGCCCTCAATCACACCGCCTCAGTCCCATCACCACCGCCCTGCGTTCTTCTCAGCACCGCCCAAAACCTGCAGGTCATTAAAACAAGTGAACAGCAAACAATGATGAAGGAAAAAGTTGTAAGAAAATAGGCTATAAAAGCCACTCGATAAACAGATTGTAAAGGAGGATTTTCTTTACATCAATAAAGATAGAAAACATTTTAAAAGCAGAGTACCAAGGCAGCAAGCTCAATATCAAAGCACGAATAGTACCATATCAGACACAAAAACACGAAATCAGAAGGTGTTTAGTTCTTTCTTTTTTCTTTCTTCGGATCTATTTTTCGTTTTCTGTTTTTCATTCTTTTATTTTTTTACTTTTTACATACTTATATATATACATAACACAACAAAGTATAAGAAATATAAAAAAAAGAAATAAAAATTTAGAAAAATTACCCTTTTTCCTGCCACCGGAACGGTGGCCGGAACGGCGGCTAATGGCGGTCCGATCACTGGCCGGTGACCGAACGGTGACCGGTCCGGTGACCGGAGCCCCCCCGGATCCTTCTCTTTCTCCCCTTTCCCTCTTCTCTCTTCTTTCCTCTCCTTTTTTTTTTCTTTCTTCCCGTGCAAATGAGTTGAAAACAAAAAAAAATTATCTTTTATACTCACCGACCCGGGTCGGGTCGATCCGACCCGACCCAACTAGGATCCGCGTGTTTTCAACCACGGAAGGGCTAATTACACGCGCAGCCCTTCCGCTTTCTCTCCATTTTGCAATCAAGTTTTCGTGTGTCTTAAATTAGCCCCAGCATTTGTTACGTTTATCAATTTAGCCCCTACTGGTGCGCTGCGTTTTAAAACTCAAGAAAATTACCATTTCGGTCCCTTATATTCTAACCCGTGTTCAAATAGGCCCTTGTTCTTCTATTTTTATTCCAGATTCGCCCCGAAACTTTTATCTTTAATACAATTTTGTCCTTTTATTTCCTTTTTCGAGCTATTTTCTTTAAAATTCTAATATTATTATCATTATATTATTATTACTTATTATCTTTTATTATGTATGCATGTATTATTGCTATTATATTGTTTGCTACTATTGTATTCATCCTACTACTATTATATATACTTAGTATTAATATATGTTTCATTATATACGTACATATCTTTGGTATATATACTTATTATTAATATTTTCTTAACATCATTATTAATTATAATATGTATATAAATATATATATATTATTTATATCTTTAATATTATAATAATTATATACTTTCACATCCTATTGCTCATACATTACATACTACCTCATGCATGTTCTCAAATACTAATATGTATATATGTATTATAAGAAATTATTGTATATATTATATACTCTCTTCGCACTATATTATTCATACATCTTTATTATTTTATATATTTTTGTTACAATTATATCATATTTTTTATTATTATTTTAATGTATTTGTATATACTTATGGTTGTTTTTTATTATTATATTATTGTACACATTAGTACATATGTTTTATTATTAATATTATTATTTTGTTAGCTATTTTTATAATTATATATATAATGACTATTCATTATCATTTCATTATTAATACTATGATTATCATTATTATGGTTATTTTTATAATGTTGTTATTCAGATATTTATATACGAACTTTATATACACATTATTTCAATACTTATTTATTTTTGTTTTATGTATATATTCTTGATATATTACGTATATATATCTTTTGACATTAATACATTATATGTAAGTACCTGTATATTAATTGTTATTTCGATATTTTAATATACACTATGTATTTATATTTTAATGCCATATTCATATATATATTATGTATAGATCCTAATAATATGTCACATTTGTGGTTTTCACTATTAGTATTTATTACTATTTTATTATTACTTACCCAAATATTTATATATATATACATATATATTTTTATCCAAAACATGCATTTTATATATTATACTTATACATTGTGTGTATACTCATAACATCACATTATTCGTATATTGTCGTTATCTCATATTTTTATAAATTCCGTTATTCCTAATATATTACGTGCATGTGCCTAAATACTATTATATATGTTTCATATATGTTTTATACATGTTTACCGCATCTTTTTATTTGCATTATTACTGTTACTATCATGTATGCATTGTTATATATATTATATTATTTATCTCGTTTATTTTCACCTTATTCGTTATGTGTTTTAATCTAGCATATTAATTCACATTTTGATTTCTTCATCGATATTACTCATTTAAAATCTTTTCATGTTTTAATAAACGAGGCAATGTACCGATTTTGACATTAAGCCGGTGATTTCATCGCTATGTTGGGTGAATCACAATTGGCTCGTGTCGAAACCGGGATATCCTTCTTAAAAATAAAAAACCTTAAAATGCTCGTATCTTGATCGGATCACAACTAAATTTTAAGTTGAACTTGTATTTTTGAAAAATTAAGACAACGTATATTTGAAAGATACCAATTTTGGGCGTCGCGGGGGTGCTAATACCTTCCCCGCACGTAACCGACTCCCGAACCCTACTTTTCTCTGAATTTCAACGTAGACCTAAACTGAGCCTTCCTTTTACACAAAAACGAATTTTTTCTGCCAGAAAGAGGTTTTATTAGGTGTCCGATCACACCTCGAAAAAAGTGTAATATCCCGAATTAGGGCCTAACCGGAATAGTGGTTTCGTGACCACAAATCCGAGGTAGAAATAATTATATTATAATTATTTTGATGTTTATGATATGATTTTATGATGGTGTGAAAATTTCGTGAAGAAATTCTAAGCGTAAAGTGCTTAATTTGAAGTTAGGGATTAAATCGAATAAGTTGCAAAACTTGCATTCTGGAAGTTTTCAGTATGAAATTGCTTTGAAATATTAATTAGGAGGTCTTAAACGGTAATTAGACCCATTTTATGTTCATGGACAAACTAGGACATGGAAGGAATTTTTGAAAGTTTAGTATGGAGGGGCATTTTGGTCATTTGGACATTTAATGAAATAAAAAGGGAAAAATAACACAAAATTGGTCATCTTCTTCATTACCACGAAATTTCAAGGGTTCTCCATAGCTAGGGTTTGTTTCAAGCTTCCAAGCTTCATAGTAAGTGATTCTAAGCCCCGTTTTTAATGATTTTTACGTTTTTGAAATCCCGGTAGCTCGATAAAGCTTATGTTAGCAATAATTTAAGTTAGGGTTCATATTTGGAAAAATACCCATAGGTGAAATTTGTGTATTTTGATGTTTTATGATAGAATATGAGGTTTTAAATTATGTTAGAAAACTTGTGCTACTCGGTTTTAAGTAAAAACGAGTAAAACGGCTTAATCGGTAAAAGTACATATTATTCATAAGTAAGTGTTTTAGTATGAATTTGAGCTTGCTAATGGTAAATAAATGATCAGCATGTCCTAAAACATAAGAATTTGTGATAAAATTTAATTCCCGAGCTTTGGGGCAAAAGTGTAAATATGCAAAAGTTTAGGGGCAAAATTGTAATTTTTCCAAAATTTGAATTTAGGACTATTTTGATAATGTGAGTATTAAATAAGCTAAATGTGTTATTTTAGATCAAGAAAGACGTGGAATCAACCTTGATCGAGGAAAAGAAAAGATTACGGACTAAATTGCAAAAATCTTTGTATTTTGGTACTAAGGTAAGTTCATGTGCAAATAATGTAACATAACTGTTATTTTTAAGTTAATTGATGTTATTTATATGATATGCTGATTTTTTATCATGAAATATATGCTTTGTGGTTATTTTTGAACAATATGCAAATTATATGTGTTACTTGTTAAATATAAAATGCTACCAAGCATTGGTTCCGGTATTATGTGGAAGACGGCAAGGAGATGTGATTGAAGGAGAATCCCGTTTGAACCTTGGGAATAGATTAGGATACAAGTGACATGTCACTAGGATGGTTGGGCACCCGAACTCGTTGAGTTGAGTCCGAGTTCACTTATGGGTGCGAAGGTCCGAACTCGTTGAGTTGAGTCCGAGTTCGTGAGATGTAACTAGGTATCCGAGCTCGTTGAGTTGAGTCCGAGTTCACTTATGGATGCGAACGCTCGAGCTCGTTGAGTTGAGTCCGAGTTCGTTTATGGGCGGGTTACATGATTGATTGATTACATATTCAGCACTTATGGGCAAATGATCCGTGTATCCGAGTTGTATTCCAATGTGTTCAACGGGTAAAATTCAAGTGAAATGGAAAGGCACTCAAGACGTAAGTGACAATTCGGTACTGTTGAGAAATGGCCGTATTGGACAGGTATGTACTTAACCCTTGGGTTGAAACCCGAGACAACAACAAAAATGTGGTAAGATGAAGTATGATGACTAGAATTGCAACATATGTTTTGGTGATGCTATGTTAATGTTGTTTGGCATAATGACTTTGTTATGTTACTTGTTATTTGCATGTAAACTTACTAAGCATTTATGCTTACTCCCTCCTTTTCATTCATTGTAGTTTTGGACAAGCCGGCTCGAGAATCGGGATAGGTCGAAGACTCGTTCACACTATCCAAAGGACTTTTTGGTAAATGGCTTGTAAGATTTAGTATGGCATGTATAGTAATATACCTACTTTGTGTAAATAATCTTGTGATACAGTGGTGGTTTGGTTGAGGAAATGCTTGATAATGTTGAGTCATTGAAGTGGCTAATATAGATTATGTTTGATGTCATGGAAGAATAATAGGTTATCTAGTATATAAAAGCTTTTATGAAAATGAAATTAGCCATAAAACAGAACATTGCAGCCACACTGATGTGAGTTTGAAAATTCACTAAAAATCATATAAATCGAATTTGATGATGGATTAGTTATGAAATTGAAGCTTATCATGTCTACTTTCATATGGAAGAAGAAAAATAGGTAAAGGAGTTATACGTTATGAGATATTTGAGTTTTAGTGAAACAGGGCCAGAGCCATTTCTGGATCCCCTGTTCCAACTTTGAAAATTCACCATAAATTGTACAAAAATAATTAGGAGGATTACTTTATATGCCTAGATTCCTTATTGAATCTAGTTTTAATATAAATAAACATTATAGTTATATGAAATTTTTACAGGGAGAAAAGTGATTCGTAATGAGTAGAGGTCAGTGCAGTCGAGTTCTGAAACAGGGGAAACTTTAACTAATAAACTGTACTAATCCGCTCAGTCAAAAATTCTAGAAAAAAATTAGTGAATATATATATGTGTCTAGATTCAGGGAAAATTTACGGATCTTGATTTTGAGTCTTGTAACTCGAGATATGATTTTTTGAGCGACCATGACGCAGAAAACAATTTATTCCGAAAATGAAAATAGATTTTGTAAAGTTGTTTAAAATGGTAAATTGTGTTTAGTAACACCTCAAGCTCGACTCCGGTGACGGTTTCGGGCGTGGGGACGTTACATTTGGTGGTATCAAAGCAGGTTTAGTCGGTTCTCGGACTAACATGTTTTATGTACGGATTTTGCTATACATGCCATATGTGTATATTGTGATAGTGTGACGACTTCTGACCGTTTAAATGATTTTTTTATAGTAAATGGATCCCGATCCAGCTGTGGCTGATGAAGTAGAGAGTAATGCGCCAGCTCCGGCTGAAGGGGCAGCGCCGACTGAAAATCCACCACCTACTGTTGGCCAGGGAGGAGAAAGGGATCGGGAAGCCTTTCTCCAAATGATGAGTGCATGGTACACTGAGTTCGTTCGTACGAACCCGAATGTACGACCTCCCCCACCTCCCCCAATTCCTCAACCTGTACCTCCGATGCCTCAAGATGTGGGTATGATAAAATTTCAAAGAACTCCAGTTGATAAAATCCGTAAGCTCGGGGCCGAAGAATTCAGAGCTAATATAGATGATGACGCGGAAAAAGCAGAGTTCTGGCTTGAGAATTCCATCCGGGTATTTGATGAATTGTCCTGCACACCTGAGGAATGCTTAAAATGTGCTATATCTTTGTTGAGAGATTCAGCATATAATTGGTGGAAGACACTGATTTCCGTGGTACCGAAAGAGAGGGTAACTTGGGAATTCTTTCAAGAAGAGTTTCGGAAGAAATACATCAGTGAAAGATTTATTGATCAGAAGCGCAAGGAATTTCTCGAGTTGAAACAAGGTAACATGACCGTTACAGAATATGAAAGAGAGTTTGTTCGACTGAGTAAGTATGCCAGAGAATATGTTCCTACCGAGGCCAAAATGTGTAGGCGATTTGAAGATGGGCTCAATGAAGAAATTAAAGTATTTGTTGGGATTCTTGAATTAAAGGAAATGGTGGTACTTGTCGACCGAGCTTGCAAGGCTGAAGAACTACTTAAAGAGAAGAAAAAGGCAGAATCTGAGACACGAAACTGGAAGAAAAGACAAATGACTAATGCACCCTCACAGCAATCCGGAAGATCAAGAAATATGAATCCTCGTTCCCAAGTTTCAGCTGGACAATCCTATGGGAATTTTAAGAAGCAAAATGTGGGTCCAAAGTCCCAAACTACTTCAGCAGCCAGTGTAGGGAACACGAGATTTGTTAAACCCGAGTGTCAGCGGTGTGGTAGAAATCATTTTGGTCCGTGCAGAGCAAACGAATGTTTCCGATGTGGTTCTCCGGATCATTTTATTAGAGACTGCCCTGAGAGAATTGAAAAAGAAAAATTTCAGAATACAAAAGCTAGTGGTACAGATTCGCGAGGAAGGTATCCAAGAAAAGCTGGGAGCGAAGCAAGTAGCAAGAATGTAGCCAGAGATGCAGCAGTTAGATCTGAAGGAAGGGCTCCGGCTAGAACTTATGCTATTAAAGCTCGTGAAGATGCTTCCTCTCCTGATGTGATTACCGGTATATTTTCTCTTTGTGATGTTAATGTTACTGCTCTAATTGATCCTGGTTCTACTCATTCATATGTATGCATGAAATTGGTGTCTAGCATGAATATACCTGTTGAGAATACAGAATTTATGATTAAAGTGTCAAACCCGTTAGGCAAATGTGTTATAGTTGATAAAGTATGCAAGAAATGTCCTTTAATGATTCGGGGTTATTACTTTCCGGCCGACTTGATGTTGTTGCCGTTTGATGAGTTTGATGTTATTTTGGGTATGGACTGGTTGACATCGCATGATGCCATAGTAAATTGTAAACAGAAAGTTATTGAACTAAAGTGTGAAAATGGTGAAACTCTGCGGGTTGAATCAGATAAATCAGAGGCATTGTCTAGTGTAATCTCTTCAATGTCGGCTCAGAGATATTTGAGAAAGGGTTATGAAGCTTATCTGGCATATGTATTAAATACAAAAGAAATAGAAAAGAAAGTGGAATCAGTGCCGATTGTATGTGAATTTCCGGATGTATTTCCTGAAGAATTGCCGGGTTTGCCTCCAGTCAGGGAAGTAGAATTTGGTATAGAGTTGATGCCGGGAACAGCTCCAATCTCGATTGCTCCGTATAGAATGGCACCAACAGAGTTGAAAGAATTAAAGTCACAGTTGCAAGAGTTGACAGACAAAGGCTTTGTGAGACCGAGTTTTTCACCTTGGGGTGCTCCGGTATTGTTTGTGAAAAAGAAGGATGGTTCAATGAGATTGTGTGTAGACTATCGGCAATTAAATAAAGTGACAATTAAGAACAAGTATCCGTTGCCAAGAATTGATGATTTGTTTGATCAGCTGAAAGGAGCGACATGGTTTTCAAAGATTGATTTGAGATCTGGATACTATCAGTTGCGGGTAAAAGAGTCAGATGTGCCTAAAACTGCTTTTAGAACAAGGTATGGTCATTATGAATTTTTAGTTATGCCGTTCGGATTAACAAATGCTCCTGCTGTGTTTATGGACTTGATGAATCGAATATTTCGGCCATACTTGGATAAATTTGTTGTGATATTTATAGATGATATCTTGATTTATTCGAAAGATGAGACAGAACATGCTGAGCACTTGAGGATAGTTTTGCAAACTTTACGAGACAAGCAGTTATATGCCAAGTTTAGTAAAAGTGAATTTTGGCTTCGGGAAGTTGGATTTTTGGGTCATATTGTTTCGGGTGATGGTATACGGGTTGATCCTAGTAAAATTTCAGCTATTGTTGATTGGAAGCCACCGAAGAATGTAACCGAGGTTAGAAGTTTCTTGGGGCTAGCCGGATATTATCGACGGTTTGTGAACGGATTTTCTATAATCGCTGCTCCTATGACTAGATTACTTCGCAAGGATGTTAAATTTGAGTGGACGGAAGAATGTCAACAAAGTTTCGAAGAATTGAAAAAGTTATTGACAGAGGCACCAGTGTTAGTACAGCCCGAGTCAGGTAAAGAATTTGTGGTATATAGTGATGCTTCTCTAAATGGTTTGGGATGTGTACTGATGCAAGAAGGAAAGGTTGTGGCTTATGCTTCGAGGCAGTTAAAACCTCACGAAAGGAATTATCCGACCCATGATTTGGAGTTGGCTGCGGTGGTGTTTGCTTTGAAGATTTGGCGACATTATCTGTATGATGAGAAATGTCGGGTATACACCGACCATAAAAGTCTTAAATATTTGATGTCACAAAAGGACTTGAATTTGAGACAACGAAGATGGTTGGAGTTATTAAAAGATTACGAGCTTGTGATTGACTACCATCCAGGAAAAGCAAATGTAGCTGCTGATGCTTTGAGTAGAAAACTGTTGGCTGCTTTGAGAGTTATGAACACTCAGTTGGAAATGTCAGATGATGGTTCCATTCTGGCCGAACTAAAAGTAAGACCGATGTTTTTACAAGAGATTTGTGAAGTTCAGAAAAGCGATGAAGACTTACAAGCCAAAAGAAAGCAATGTGAGGTGGATACAGAGTCAGATTTCAGAATCGGTCCTGATGGTTGCTTGATGTTTAAAGATCGGATTTGTGTACCAAAAATGAGGAGTTAATTCAAAAGATTTTGCAGGAAGCACATGGTGGTTATTTGTCGATTCATCCAGGCAGTACGAAAATGTATAATGATTTGAAGAAAATGTACTGGTGGAAAGGAATGAAAAGGGATATATCAGAATTTGTGTCCAAATGCTTAATTTGTCAACAGGTGAAAGCAGAACACCAAGTGCCTTCAGGATTACTTCAGCCTATTATGGTTCCTGAATGGAAATGGGATCGGATTACTATGGATTTTGTTTCAGGGTTGCCGTTAACTCCAGGAAAGAAAGATGCCATTTGGGTAATAGTTGACAGATTGACTAAATCGGCTCATTTCATTCCAGTACGAATGGATTATTCTCTTAACAAGTTAGCTGAATTGTATGTTAGAGAAATTATTAGACTACATGGAATACCATTGTCAATCATTTCAGACAGAGATTCGAGATTTACTTCGCGGTTCTGGCAAAAGTTGCAAGAAGCGTTAGGTACAAGGTTAAATTTCAGTACTGCTTTTCATCCACAGACGGATGGGCAATCAGAAAGAGTAATTTAGATTCTTGAAGATATGATTCGATGTTGTGTATTAGAGTTTCAAGGAAGCTGGGAAAGATATTTACCGTTGGTGGAATTTGCTTATAATAACAGTTACCAGACAAGTTTGAAAATGGCACCTTATGAAGCATTGTATGGTCGTAAGTGTCGGACGCCTTTGTATTGGACCGAACTCAAGGAAAATCAGATTTATGGGGTCGATCTAATTAAAGAAACTGAAGAAAAAGTGAAGGTAATTCGAGATTGTTTGAAAGCCGCTTCGGATAGACAGAAATCTTATGCAGATTTTAAACGAAAAGAAATCGAGTTTCAAGTTGGTGATAAGGTATTTTTAAAGGTGTCTCCGTGGAAGAAAGTCCTCAGATTTGGACAGAAGGGTAAGTTAAGTCCGCGTTTTATTGGGCCGTATGAAATAACTGAAAGAGTTGGACCAGTAGCTTATCGGTTAGCATTACCATCTGAGTTAGAGAAAATTCATGACGTGTTCCATGTATCTATGTTACGTCGGTATCGCTCGAATCCTTCGCATGTAGTTTCACCGACAGAAATTGAATTACGACCAGATATGACCTATGAAGAAGAACCGATAAAAGTTTTAGCTCGAGAGGTCAAACAACTAAGAAACAAAAGTATTGCTCTTGTGAAAGTGTTGTGGCAAAAGCATGGGATAGAAGAGGCTACATGGGAACCTGAGGAAACTATGAGAAAACAATACCCACATCTGTTTACCGGTAAGATTTTCGAGGACGAAAATCCTTAAAAGGGGGGGAGAGTTGTAATATCCCGAATTAGGGCCTAACCGGAATAGTGGTTTCGTGACCACAAATCCGAGGTAGAAATAATTATATTATAATTATTTTGATGTTTATGATATGATTTTATGATGGTGTGAAAATTTCGTGAAGAAATTCTAAGCGTAAAGTGCTTAATTTGAAGTTAGGGATTAAATCGAATAAGTTGCAAAACTTGCATTCTGGAAGTTTTCAGTATGAAATTGCTTTGAAATATTAATTAGGAGGTCTTAAACGGTAATTAGACCCATTTTATGTTCATGGACAAACTAGGACATGGAAGGAATTTTTGAAAGTTTAGTATGGAGGGGCATTTTGGTCATTTGGACATTTAATGAAATAAAAAGGGAAAAATAACACAAAATTGGTCATCTTCTTCATTACCACGAAATTTCAAGGGTTCTCCATAGCTAGGGTTTGTTTCAAGCTTCCAAGCTTCATAGTAAGTGATTCTAAGCCCCGTTTTTAATGATTTTTACGTTTTTGAAATCCCGGTAGCTCGATAAAGCTTATGTTAGCAATAATTTAAGTTAGGGTTCATATTTGGAAAAATACCCATAGGTGAAATTTGTGTATTTTGATGTTTTATGATAGAATATGAGGTTTTAAATTATGTTAGAAAACTTGTGCTACTCGGTTTTAAGTAAAAACGAGTAAAACGGCTTAATCGGTAAAAGTACATATTATTCATAAGTAAGTGTTTTAGTATGAATTTGAGCTTGCTAATGGTAAATAAATGATCAGCATGTCCTAAAACATAAGAATTTGTGATAAAATTTAATTCCCGAGCTTTGGGGCAAAAGTGTAAATATGCAAAAGTTTAGGGGCAAAATTGTAATTTTTCCAAAATTTGAATTTAGGACTATTTTGATAATGTGAGTATTAAATAAGCTAAATGTGTTATTTTAGATCAAGAAAGACGTGGAATCAACCTTGATCGAGGAAAAGAAAAGATTACGGACTAAATTGCAAAAATCTTTGTATTTTGGTACTAAGGTAAGTTCATGTGCAAATAATGTAACATAACTGTTATTTTTAAGTTAATTGATGTTATTTATATGATATGCTGATTTTTATCATGAAATATATGCTTTGTGGTTATTTTTGAACAATATGCAAATTATATGTGTTACTTGTTAAATATAAAATGCTACCAAGCATTGGTTCCGGTATTATGTGGAAGACGGCAAGGAGATGTGATTGAAGGAGAATCCCGTTTGAACCTTGGGAATAGATTAGGATACAAGTGACATGTCACTAGGATGGTTGGGCACCCGAACTCGTTGAGTTGAGTCCGAGTTCACTTATGGGTGCGAAGGTCCGAACTCGTTGAGTTGAGTCCGAGTTCGTGAGATGTAACTAGGCATCCGAGCTCGTTGAGTTGAGTCCGAGTTCACTTATGGATGCGAACGCCCGAGCTCGTTGAGTTGAGTCCGAGTTCGTTTATGGGCGGGTTACATGATTGATTGATTACATATTCAGCACTTATGGGCAAATGATCCGTGTATCCGAGTTGTATTCCAATGTGTTCAACGGGTAAAATTCAAGTGAAATGGAAAGGCACTCAAGACGTCAGTGACAATTCGGTAATGTTGAGAAATGGCCGTATTGGACAGGTATGTACTTAACCCTTGGGTTGAAACCCGAGACAACAACAAAAATGTGGTAAGATGAAGTATGATGACTAGAATTGCGACATATGTTTTGGTGATGCTATGTTAATGTTGTTTGGCATAATGACTTTGTTGTGTTACTTGTTATTTGCATGTAAACTTACTAAGCATTTATGCTTACTCCCTCCTTTTCATTCATTGTAGTTTTGGACAAGCCGGCTCGAGAATCGGGATAGGTCGAAGACTCGTTCACACTATCCAAAGGACTTTTTGGTAAATGGCTTGTAAGATTTAGTATGGCATGTATAGTAATATACCTAATTTGTGTAAATAATCTTGTGATACAGTGGTGGTTTGGTTGAGGAAATGCTTGATAATGTTGAGTCATTGAAGTGGCTAATATAGATTATGTTTGATGTCATGGAAGAATAATAGGTTATCTAGTATATAAAAGCTTTTATGAAAATGAAATTAGCCATAAAACAGAACATTGCAGCCACACTGACGTGAGTTTGAAAATTCACTAAAAATCATATAAATCGAATTTGATGATAGATTAGTTATGAAATTGAATCTTATCATGTCTACTTTCATATGGAAGAAGAAAAATAGGTAAAGGAGTTATACGTTATGAGATATTTGAGTTTTAGTGAAACAGGGCCAGAGCGATTTCTGGATCCCCTGTTCCAACTTTGAAAATTCACCATAAATTGTACAAAAATAATTAGGAGGATTACTTTATATGCCTAGATTCCTTATTGAATCTAGTTTTAATATAAATAAACGATATAGTTATATGAAATTTTTACAGGGAGAAAAGTGATTCGTAATGAGTAGAGGTCAGTGCAGTCGAGTTCTGAAACAGGGGAAACTTTAACTAATAAACTGTACTAATCCGCTCAGTCAAAAATTCTAGAAAAAAATTAGTAAATAGATATATGTGTCTAGATTCAGGGAAAATTTACGGATCTTGATTTCGAGTCTTGTAACTCGAGATATGATTTTTTGAGCGACCATGATGCAGAAAACAATTTATTCCGAAAATGAAAATAGATTTTGTAAAGTTGTTTAAAATGGTAAATTGTGTTTAGTAACACCTCAAGCTCGACTCCGGTGACGGCTTCGGGCGTGGGGACGTTACAAAAAGGATTGGTGGCGACTCCTTTGTTTTAATAAAATCAAAACTTTCAAGATTTTCACAAAATCGCCACAATTAGCGACCAAGCTAAAAGTTAAAATTTTCAGTCGCTACATAAGTGATACAACTTCTCTAACATTCGTCGGCTAAAATTTAAGATTTTTATTACATGATTTCTAAGCTAGATTTAACTCCTCCAGATTTGACCATAATGTCTAGGCTGGATTTGAGGTGTTACACATAATATTTATAAGGAAGATATATAATATACTTCTAAATATATGCTTAAAAAATATACAACATATTTAGATATTCTTAAAAGATAATATCTCATAATAGTATATTTCTAGAAGATATCCCATAATAATATATCCTAATAGAGCTCGTCAAGACCAGCGTTGAACACGGTTCGGTGGCCGATTGTTCCATGACCAAAGAGCCAACCACCATTACAACACCTAAACCTTAAGACTTAAAAGATCCACACAGCCGCTCGGTATCTCCTACTCAGAGGTCGAGAGACGACTAGGAGTGGTACACAAAGAAAGCTGCTACTGATGGTTTGAAACAAGATGGAGTAGATTAAGAGCTGTTGGAGTAAAGCGAGAGCTTTTCCATCAGCTGAAGATGACAAAAAGAACTAGACGAAACAAGGAAGCTAGAGGGCCAGCCTACTAGAGAAACTTGAAGAGGTAAGAAAGAGTTGTTGGTCGGCTACAGTCACTATCGTTGTCGACGTCTACAGTGAGAGAAAAAAGTTGCATATAAATGATGAACAGTGTATTGCAAAGTAATGGACTCAATTTCAACCCTTGTTCATCGTTTTAGTAGTTTTGTCATTTTAAAATTCATTTTAATCCTAATTTTGATAAAATTTATATAAATTTTTTTTAATTTATATTTTTTACCTTAAAACGGTAAATAAAAAATATATAATAATTTAATTTTAAATATTAATTCATTTTTAGTTATTTACGTAATAAATAACTCTTTAGCCAATATATAAAATTCTAGAAATAAATTATTTTTATAATATAAATATTTTTTTTATTATCGTAAGTAGTAGTAAAATTCATCTTAATTTTTATAATAAATATTGATGAAATTTATCATTGAAAGTTTCAATACCATAACAACATTCAGGTTATTAAGTAATTAAATCTAATGCCGAATTGCCATTATACATATTATATAAACAACCTTTCATTTTAATTTTTTAATCTCATCAGCTAATTGATTTTAGATTATTTATGAACTAAATTCGTTAACTATTTAAAAAATAGAAAAAAATAAATAGCGAGGAATATTATTATGATATTTAAATAATTAAAATAGTTGTTATTTTGGATTATAAAAATAGAGGTGTTTATGGGTTGGATCAAGTCGAGTTTGGGTCGAGCCTAAACATGATATTAACATATTTTATATTTGTCCAAGCCCGGCTCAACCCAAAATATGAGCCTAAAATTTTATCCTAACCCGCCCATTTTTGCAAAAAAAAAAAAAAAAAAAACTAATACAAGCTCATTTTAGGTCTACCTATAATATTTTTTAAAAAATATTTATTTTATTTTAATATTTAATAATTATACATTTTTTATTTATTAAAAATTTTTATATAGTTGTCTAAACATTATTTTAATATTTACATTAGAAAATTATTATATATTTAGTATAGATTTATTTTTTAATATGTTTTAAATTACATAATATATAAAAATAATATGAAGATAAAGTATTATAAACTTAAAAACGGGTTGGGCCAGACCTAAGCCTTAAATGTTCAAGCCCAAACTCAACCTATATTTTGAACAAATTTACTTTTTTAATTCAAACTCATTTTTCAAATTTAATATTTCTATCTAAACTCTTTTAAATTTCAAGTAATCTTTGGCATCTAGACAGATAATTTAATTATGAACAGATTCATATAGAAATAAAGTGGGGGAAATAGAGAGTTAAATGTATTTGTAGATTTGTGTCACGTAATTAATGTGGTTGATTTATGGATCAAAAGTAGGAACAGAACGGCATGTGGCTAAGACTTTACTATGTTCAATGTTTCTATATTTGATCACGTGGCCAGTTTGAAAGGGCCAAAATTTTCACGTGCTAAATCTTTGTCGTTTGCGTAAAAAGTACTAAAATTCACATTTAAATTTTCGTTCATGAACCCATTTCTTCAATTCAATGCTAATTAGGAAGAATAAAATTTCAACGTATAATTTGTTTTTTTTCTAAAACAACTTATATTATGTCCCGTTTTCCATGTGTGGAAAAGCTTTGCCCCCCACAAAATAAACATGCTCGTCTCTAAGTCTAGGCTGGTACTAAACCCACAAATTTTGTTTTAAAGGATACAAATTAAATTATAAAATTTTGAAGATTAAAATTAAAATTTTTGTGTTAAATTATTTGCTCACTCAATTTTTAGGGTATTTTTATTTTAATTTTTAAAAAAGAAATTTTTGCAATTTCATCACTCAATTTTTAGGATGTATTTATTTTGGTCACTCAAACACGCCATATCATATTTATACTTTTATTTTGGTTACCTAACTACTAAGTTGCTTTTATTTTGAAATATCTTTTTTTTCTTAAGTATTGATTAGATAAAAAATTAAGGATTAAATTAAGAAAAAGGTAGAAATTAAAATAATGCATTAAAAATTTGTCATATTATATTTGTCTACCCCTTGTCAAAAGTTCTAAATTTCTTTTTTTTTTAATATTGAAATTTAAAATATATCAAAATAAATTAAATAAAGTGTTGAAAATTTTTTTTAGTTAAGAGTGTCAATCTATTTGTTACTATAATATAAAGATAATTAATTTAATCTCCTTCTAAAATTAAAATTTTATTTTATGCTTGCAATTAAAATTAAATCAAGTAACTCATCTTTAATAGTTGTTTACGAAACCCGAATTTGTTTTGATTATATGATCTTAAATCTTTTATGCTAAGCTAAAAGTAAAAAAAAAATCATTGTAAATTAACTTGATATTCCATGCCGGACAAAACTCATAATTATTTTCATCACTTCTTTACCCAAATGAAGAAAAAATAATTAATTTATTTAATTGTAAGGATGTTTTTCCTTTACTTTTAGCTTAGTATGGAATATTTGAGATTATATAATCGAAAGAAATTTAAGTTTCATAGACAATTATTAAATATGAGTTATTTGAGTTAATTTCATTAAGGATAATTTTGAAATATAAAATAAAAAATTAAATTTAGAAGAGGATTAAATTAATAAGTTTCAATATTATGTTAACAAATGGATTGACACTGTCAAGAGAGAAAAAAATTTTAATAATTTATTTAATTAATTTTGATGTTTTGAAATTTAAAATGTCAATACTAGAAAAAAAAAAAAGGAAAAGAAATTTAGAACTTTTGGCAAGGGGTAGACAAGTACAATATGACGAAAATTTAATACATTATTTTATTTTTACATCTTTTTCACTTTAACTCTATTTTTTTTTACTTGGATCAGGACTTAAAAAAAAGAATATTTTTTTTTGTGACCAAAATGAAAGAAACTTAGAAGTTGGGTGACTAAATGAAAGTGTAAACATGATTTGACGTGTACAATCAACTGCAGTTAAGGATTTAGGATGTGCTTGGTTAGATGAAAAAGTGAAAGGATGAGATGATGGAGTGGAAAAGTGGAAGGAAAACAAAGTTTGAGGGTTCTTAGTTGAGAAGAAAAGTGAGAGGAAAGAAAATAAAAGGGATGGTCATTTATATCCTAATGCATAAAAATCAATCTTTTCTAATTGGAATGTTGATAGAAGAGAAAATAAGAGTGATGTGTATATTAGTTTAGACTTATACATTTTTTAAATGTTTTGTTTTATTTCCTTCTATTTTTCAACTCAACGGAAGAAAAAATAATTTTCTTTTCATTTTTCTATCTTTCCTACCAAGCAAACTTATAAAAAGAAAAATTATACTTTCATCCTTCTAGCTTTCCGCCCATTCAATTTTCTATCATTCCAATTTTCTTTCCACTCTATCAAGTAAAACTTTAATGTTTTGGGTGACTAAAATAAAAACTCCCTATAAGTTAGTTGACTAAATTGTAAGAAATTTTTTTGTGTGATAAAAATGAAAACCCCCTAACAATTGGTGACCAGCTAGATAGTTCACAATAAAATTTAAATAGTAATTTTCCAGAAAAGGTTAAAAATACTTGAATTAAATATTTTAATTTATGAAAGATATTAGAATGCAATTTTTGAAGGCTTCCGTGTTCGGATTATTAACTTTCTCTTCTTATTTATTGTTTTTTTCTTTTTTTTTGGGTTGTTTGTTCTCTTTTTCAATTATCAAATTATTGATAGTCTTTGACTGCGTTTTTCACGCAGGATGAGGGGGATGTTTAGTATAATAATCGTATTGTGGAAAATTTATTCAAATAGCAATCATAGTATATATAAGGATAGAAGTAAGAATGTTGAAATTATGTTTGAGTAATTCAATTTGTTGAGTTAGTTATTTAATTTCATGTTTATAATAACTTATTTTGATGATAATTATTAATATAGTTATAAATTATAACTAAAATAATAATATATCTTTAATTTTATGATTTTTAACGTTTGTTAATATGGTAGTGACTTGAATAAAATGATAGTTAAAATTTGTCTCACATCTAGTTGACACAGATCCAAATTCTATCACTCCTAATATTGTATCAAAAAAACTTTCATTAACATGATTACTTTTATGATTTATAATTAATTATAACAATATATTTGTTCAATTCACCGCACAATGAAGCAACAAAGAAAATACTATATAATTTTTTGATACAATGCTTATTTCTATCTATAACCCCTTTAAACCTCTTAAAATGAGGGAAATACGTATTTAAGCACGCTCAAACTCATATTTTCTTAATAGTTGTAGTTGCAATGATGCCGACTGAGTTAAAGCTCAATTAATAAAATACTATACAATTAATTTCGTCAATAATTTAAGTCATAATGATAAATTTATCCCTTGATGTTTTCTTCTAATCTCACTTTAGCTCTATTTTTATCACTTTATCCTTCAACCTTCAAATTTTGGTCAAATTATTTTTTTGACAAAAAAATTTACTGAAATGTTAAAATTTTAATGGTAGTGATGTAATAGCCTACTTAGCAATTCTCGTGTGCTTCATAAAAATTCCAAAACAATACATAAAATTTTTCCAAAAATTTCCAAAAGTTCAAAAAAATTTAAAAATAATTATTTATGTTATTAATGAAATACACTTGAATTGTCAGGGAGATTACCACTTTATTGCTATTAAAATTTTAATGGTTTAGCCAATATTTTCATGCAAAGAAAAACAAATTGACTAAATTTTGACGATTGAAGGCTAAAGTGTTAAAAAAAAAAAGGAATTAAAGTCTAAGTGACAAAAAAAAAAAACATTAATAACTAAATTTAATATTACGCTTAGGTAGAATTCGGTGCTTTCTCATGTTATGATTCCAACGGAATGTGATTGCTAAGAATTTGATTGTTGGAAATGTTACTTTACAACGTTTGGTATACATCGGAAGATATTGATTAAAATCTCATCAAAGTTATATTATCATGTTTGGTTCATTAAGTACTTTCCTAAGAATGTAATGATAATTTATGAATTTACCCTTATTGAATAAAAGATAGTATTTATGCATTTAATTTTTATTATAAAATTTATTCTTAACAAATATGTGTATTAAATATTTGATAATAAAATTTAATTGATAGCTTTTAAATTATTTTTTTAATTTATAATTTCAATTGAAAATAAAATTGTTTCAAATTTGTTTTAGAGCTAAGCCTGCACTTTAATTGTTTTATTACTTGTAAATATTCATAAATACTATACTAAAATTGAATTTTCAATTAATATCATGAAATAAAAAGAGAAAAAAATAGAAAATAAATATAATATGTAAATGGTATACTATATAGATGATTAAATATACATATAAAAATAAAAGTAGGGAAAAAAAAACATGGAAAAGTATGTTGAAGTAATAGAGAAAACTAAGTAGGAGCAAGGAGGCAATAACATTTTGTGTGTGTTTATTAATACCCTAATTTAATATAAAATAAGAGTTAATTTTGTTTTAATATTTTATTAATTTTTTAATTTATATGGAAAAATAATTTTTCCTAGGAAAAAATTCAAAAAGAAAGAATTAGATTCCAAAAAAAATCAAATTCAAACTTATTATTAGTTATTCTTTAAAATTGGGAATTTGGTTCCACGTTTTCTGAAAGAAAAATAAAATTGTCAGTTTTGGTCGAAAAACCAATCATTACTTTGAATTATAATGTAATTTTAGAATAAAATAAAACAAGAAGCTTCTTGTTTAGTACTGTTAAAGTCATCACATAATGATCAGTACAACGTTAAATTGACATCAACAATTGAGTGAAGACAATAACGTACAATTAATTAAAAATTGTTAAAATGAATGGCAGTAAGTTCATGGTACCCATCCATATGAATACTATACTAAGCAGGTAAGCTACACTTAAAAAGTTATTAAATTTACATTAATTTTACAAAATTATAAAATAGTTATTAAATTATTTTAAAAAATTATTTAAGCTATTATATTATTTAAAAATTTTATTTAAGTTATTAAATTATTAAGTATTATTTTTTGTTAAAGTTTGGATAGTAAATCCTCAAACCATAATTTGATTATTAATATGGTGGATTAGTATCCATAAATAAGTAGAAAAATATACCTTAAATCAGAGTTAAACTGATTATTAGTGTCGGAGATTAGAGCAGAAAGTTATTTGAATTTCGGTTGTAAATTCATAATGTTCAAATCTATTTCATGAAAAAAATTGAATTATAAAAGAGAAGGAAAAAAAAAAAGCTTTCGATTTGTGCAGATAATGTGAACAAAGATAAACCATACAACAACGATTTTAACAATCTAATGACTTAGATAAAAACTTTCGAATAATTTAATAATCATTATATAACTTTTTAAAATTAAATGATAAAAATATAAATTTACTAATAGTTTAATAATTGTAATTTATCTTTAAAATAGCAAAAGGAAAAAATAAAAGATTAAATAAGGGTTAACGTAGGTCGGCAATGGTGGGTGCTTCTAGGCCATCGTCAACTATTCTAGAAACATGTAAAAATTTAAAACATTCTTTTCCCATAAAGCATAACTATTGGTTTAAATCCACTTAACCAACGCATTTAGTTAAGTTAATTTTTGTTAATTCGATTTTTTCAATTAAATCAATTAAAGATTCAGTTAGTTTGATTTTATAGATCAATTATTGATTATTAAAATTTGTAATCAAATTGATTGATTTAATTGATTTAATATATAATTATTAAAATATATTTGCAATATATAATAAATATTAATCTAATATATTTAGTTTTAATTATTTTAATATTTAAATCGTTAATCAATTTAATCAACTAGACCAAGCAATATTAAAAATGTTAGGTCAATTAAAACTATGAAGATGAATCAGTTGGTTATAGTAAGTGATGACATATGTATACATCAGTACAACCAACCTACTTAATCGTTTGCTAACTCTTAAATTTTCTATATTATTTTTTAAATTTATTTTATTTAATGCAATTTTATTTACAACTTGCATATTCAATCAATTAATTTAATACTTACTAGATTATGCGATATTCATGTTGTGAGGTACAGAAAATTTTATTTAAGTATAAAATCAACTATAAGAATTAAACTCATGATAAATTACATTAAATATTGTAATAATAAAATTAAAATTAGCACTAAGATATGTGTATAAATTCAATTGCAGTAAATAGCGGTAAGGTGAAAGTATATAATAACATTTAAGTATATTAAATTAAGATATATGTATACTTATTATAAAAATTCAAAATAACTCAAATTATATCAATATTAAACAATATATTATAAATTAAAATAATATTTATATTAAATAGTAATTATGAATTATTAAAATTATATTTATATTAAAAATAAATTATTAAAATTTTATTTTATAGATTAATTAAATATAATTTTTTGAGGAAACTAATAAATATATTAATATTAAATTATAATTTATTTTTATATTAAAAATAAGCATTCATTATATCTGACATTCTCAAATTATGACATTCATTTTAAATTATCCTTAAATTTAGAACATTCTAATCACATCCTAAAACTATTAAGGTCATGTTAATTGTAGTGGCCAATTTTGGCCCGGGTTAAAACCCGTTTTACATAAGCCTACTAACCTAGCCCAAACAATGCCCAGACCCGTTACAAGCATTAACCCACCTAACCCACTTAACCCAAACGGCCCAAAACCTTTGAAAAATCAGAAAACCCTAAAGCCTAGCAGCTGCCAACCCACACCGCCTCTGTCCCATCGACTCACCACTTGCGCCTGCAGCACCGCCCACGCCAGGTCACGTTCACCTCCCATAGAGCCTGCAAGGGGTCAGAAGGAAAAGACAGTAAAAGATAAAAAATAATATGTAAAAGGGTTATAAAACCCGAATCAGATTTTGTAAAAGGGGGATTCGTTTTTTTTCTTCAAAAAATTTCAATACAAACAATAACTTCAAGAAACAACTAGCAATCTCAGAAATAGTGCAACGAAGGGAACACCCCCGAAATATCGAAATCACGAAAACACAAAAATCTAACACCGAAGGTAATTTCAGATTTCTTTTCTGTTTCCCGCATTTTCTACTCATACAATATATCTAAAACTATATTTATGTTTTAATAACCATAAAAAGGGAAATAATAAAAACAGGAAGAAAAAATAACATTTTTACCTTTTCCGGCCACCGTGCACGGTGGCCGGAGCCGTCGCCGGTGACCGGACCCTCACCGGGCACTCCCTTTCTCCCCTCTCCCTCCTCTCTCTTTCCCTCTTTCTCTTCTCTTTTTTTTTTCTTTTTTTCTTTGCCCCCATGCAAATGATCTAAAAACCAAAAAAATTTAACTTTTATACTTAAAGCCGACCCGACCCGATCCGACCCGGACCCACTTCAGGGTCCGCGTGTTTTTAATCGGAGGGGCTATTTGCGCAGTGAGCCCTTCCGCTTTTCCAAGCCTATACAATCCGGTGTTTTTCAATTTTTCAATTTAGCCCAATAGTTTACTTTGGTTTCCAATTTAGTCCCCCGTGTTTCTGGGTGTTTTGGAAAAAGGGTTTATTACCCGTTTTAGTCCCCCCACGTCTCACCCGTGTTCGTATAAGTCCTTTCCTTCTTTTTTATTTCGAAATTTGCCCCAAAACTTTGATTTTAATCTAATTTTAGTCCTTTTAGTTTATTTTCACTTTCTTATTTTTTAATTAATTAATTTTAATATTATCTATTATTATATTTACCATTATCTATATTATTACTAGTATTATTATTACTAATACCAATATATGTTTTATTATGTACGTATATATATTTTTTATATATAGTATTTTTTATATATTACTATATTTATTATTCTATTTATTTTTTAGTTACTTTATTTTCCTTATATCATCATTACATCATATTTTCTTTTTATATATTATTATTATTATTATTATTATTATTATTATTATTATTATTATTATTTTGTATTATGTCATGTACATATTATTATTTTTATGATTATTATTATTGTATTTGTTTTCACTACTATTATATTTATTATTAGTGTTAGTATTATTATTATTATCACTATTATTATTACTATTACTTTATATTATTATATTATACTTAGTGTTTTATATATTATTATATTTATCATTTTCACAATCATTATTTAGTACTGATTTTCTTATTATATTTTCTATTATTTTTACCATTATTATTATTTGTACTTGTATATTCTATATGTAGGTATATATTTTTTAATACTATTATTTATACCTATATGTATATAATATGTAACAACGATTATTTTATATTGTTATTCCTAACATGTATATATATATCATGTACATATATATTTTAAATGTCATAGTTCTATATTATTTTATACTATCTTATGTATATATATATATATATATATATATATATTTATTTATACTATTATGTACGAATATTTTTGTATATTACATATATATATATTTTTTCAATATTATATCTTTATATATTATATATGTATTATATTTTTATATACATTATACATGTATTTTTCATTTTATTGTCCACATACTTTTTATCATATAAATATTCTAATATTATATTATGTGAACATTTTTATACTATGCATGCATATCTTTAATATCATATTATTCACACTTTTTATTATATCATGTATATATTTTATTCTAACTATACTATATATGTATTTTTTTTACGTTCTATTATATATATATATATATATATATATATATATATTACTAGGTATATGCTCTTTTAAATACACTCTTTTTTATATTACCTTTTACTGTAAATATTATCGCTATTATCATTTTAATATGCCAATATTATGTTTTAATATTTTATCAATTGCATCATTGTTTTTTAAAAGAATATACATTTCACATAATCAAAAATGTTTTAAAAAAATGAGGCAATATTTTTGTGTTTAGAGATCCGGGAAATAGTGCCCTAACGTGCTGGGTTGCGATTTCTCATTCGTCTAAATACCTAAAATACCCTCCTAAATTTTGCAACTCGCGAGATAACTCTAGTTTCGAGGAATTTAAGAACTTCGTGTCCAATCTTGCTGGATGTGATGTTCGTATTCTTCCGAAACGAAGGAATCTTGATTTTTTAACCCAAATCATCCCAAATTATATTCAAAATGTTCCAAAAATGAGGCAATATTTTTGTGTTTAGAGATGCGGGAAATAGTACCCTAACGTGCTGGGTTGCGATTTCTCATTCACCTAGACATCTAAAATACCCTTTTAAACAAAATTTTGCAATTCGCGAGATATCTCTAGTTTCGAAGAATTCACGAATCTCGTGTCCAATCGTGCTGGATGTGATGTTCGTATTCTACCGAAGCGAGGGAATCCCGATCTTTGCAACTTAAACCATTCCAGTTTCAAAAAAGAATCCTATTTTTTTTTAAATCTTTCTAAATCTCGGCTTAAGACAGAAAATTGCTCAATTTGGTGCCAATTTTGGGCGTCGCGGGGGTGCTAATCCTTCCCCGCGCGTAACCGACTCCCGAACCTATTTTCTCTATTCATCGTAGACCAAAACGTTTTATAAGGTGATCCAATCGCACCTAAAAAGGTTGGTGGCAACTCCCATTTTCATTTTTAAGTCGACATCCGTTTTTTCAAAAAAATGGTTACGACATTAATAAGATCCTTCCATTACTAAAATATTGAATTTAACCATTAAATTAGACAGCACATCTCATGTGGCGTAATTCAAAATGAAAATTTAAAAAAAATAAATATTGTGAAAATGGATGTAAAAATCTTGGTTTTGAAATTTTTGAAGCTTTCACAAAAAGGTTTATCACTAACTCTCTTCATTTACTTTTCTTTAATATTTTCATTTTAAATTATGGGACATAAGATTTGGTGTATTATTTAATGGTTAAATTAAGAATTTTAATAATGGAAAGATTTGATTAATGTAATACCAATAGTTTAAAGATAAAATTAAAATATTTTAAAATTTAATAAATAAATCATGTTTGGTGCAATTAATTTTAAAATTAATAATTATTTTATTTTATTAAAAAAGAAGTATAGGGTAAAAAGGAGATTACCCTGGTTACCCGGTGCTCTCCTTGAGCTCCCGCATAAAGTTTGAAGCCAAGTGATTTTATGATTTAAAGGGAATTTAAATCTTCAACTTAATAAATTAATTATTTAGAGTACTCGTCAAAAACTATGTAAAGTTTGTCACGATATTGAAGTCGGAAAATGACATTAAATAACATTGATTAAGGGTCAGCTTTCCATGACCAATTATTTTCGCCTTTGAATGCATGCGGTACTCATAACTACAATAAATTTATACGACTCTGTTGTACTCATCACTATTGTCTGTACGGATCGATATCCTCCGTCATCAATTGATATGAAAAATTCAGAAGTTGTAAGATTACATAATGGCTGTGTTTTTTTTGGTGAGAAAGAAAAACAACCATTAATTAAAAGGACTAGTCTAGAGGTACAAAAATTCTCTCTTTATCAGACTTGAGATCTAGAATGTCTTTTGGGGGGCTCAAGTAGGCGTAAATCCTCTTTTCTTTCAAAGACTAATTTAGAAAGGTAGTCTGTGCATCTGTGATCTTTCTTGGAAATGTGTCATAAAATTCATTGATTTTCGTGGGACAGAATCCGGTGTATTCTCCTGATCAGAGTAGAGGTTGAACTCTCATTATCATGAATAGCTTTGACTGCCTCCAAGCTATCTGAATGGATGATCACGTTGTTATGACCTCTACATTGGATGAGCTTTAAGCCATCCAAAATGCCCCAAAGTTTTGAGTCAAAAATCGAACAATTCCCTAAGAATCAGTTATAACCCATCACCCAGTTACCAGCATTATCACGTATTACTCCTCCAGTAGCTGCTCGTCCTGATGTTCTTGAAACAACACCATCAGCATTAAGATAAATTAAAATAACCATCAGCATTTTAATTTAATTCAAATCCAATCCGAATTTGTTCTCCCTTTTTTTTTCCTTTCTTGTCCTTTAAGAAAACAAAAAAAAAAGTTTATAGCCATAAAATTAAATTAAAAAAATTCACCATTCAAGGGTTCAACTCTAGCTACAACGTTTCTTGCGCATGCTGCAACTCTCATGACATTCTTGTTCTAATAAATCTGTACTTAATCTGATGCCCCTACACCTTTTGGTGAGAAAGGAGATGCTCTTGGAGCATTTGAGGAAAAATTTCAAATTACCACAATGTCGCCTGCAATTTCCACTATCGTAGGCATTATCAATATAAAGCTAAGGAGAGCTTGCTCTATTGTTGCTAAAGAGATTGAAGGACACTCCTCTACCAAGAAGGTGGTAATACTTCTCACTCGCCCCCTTCACTAGATTAGGGTTAACGAATGTTACAACACATAATAGAATAGAATCATGCTATTTCAATTGAGATTTCTCTAAACAATCATTAATCATCAATCATACATCATAGAGTCAAAAACATGTTATTCATGTAATATTGAGGGATAAATCAAGATTATGTAAACTCTAAAAATTATTTAGAACAAAATAATGACTAATTTGAATCATTTCAAAAGACTGTGGCAAAAATGCTAAGCAAGGGTCACACAACCGTGTAGTCATGTTGAGGCCGTGTGGAATTAAACCACACAGCTGTGTCATCAAACTGTGTGAAAGATTGATGCCATGTAGGGTAGAGTCACACAGCTGTGTCGCCAGGCCATGTGGACTTAATTGAAAAACTTTACAAACATTCACACGGCCATATGGCTGGGTCGTGTGGCAAACTATGTGACATTAAAATGGTCATTTTTCAAATGACGCAATCCAAACCTATGCACATTACCAAAACACAAATTCAAGTATATTATATCTTGCATAAAACACTTCATAAGCTCAATCCAAAAGCATGGTACAATACACCTTAGTAGTGCCTGACCAATATGTCATTTGGGCACCATTACAACCAAATACTAAACATACAACTTAACCACTTAAACAAGCATATATATAAGCACCATTGTACATTTTACCATAAATACCTTCAAAACCTTACCTTTCTATCAACTTAAAGCATGCCTTAATACAAATAAATATTGATCATATAGGTCTCAAGCAAACAATTAATCTTATAGCATGTAAATTTTATCTAAACCTCAGTTATCATTCATCCATTCATGATTCAAGGCATATCGTATAACTAATAAGCAACCATTCACAAAAATAATGCCATTTCATGATTTTCATGACTTAAGGTTAAGCACACATCCAAGTTATACTTAAACTGCCATTCCATCAAATATGCCAAATAACCTTTAGAGCATATTGCAATCAGAACATTTGTGTAACACCCCATACCCGGCCTAGACGTTATGGCCAAATCTAGCAGTGTCACATGATAGAACGTTTGAAAACTAAGTCTTGCGAGAAAATATTTTAGTTCATTTACTCTTATTTATCTCTTATTAATTTCAAAAACGCTTATTCTTTTATTCTTTTTGATTAAAACACATTTTAATCGCGAAAGCTTTAGAAAACATTTTATTTAAGGAAAACTATTTGCGTTTAGGAAAACATTTGTTTTTAATAAAACTGATTTTCGTCAAGTTTTGCGATTCCAAAACTTTTTTAGCAGTTAAATTCCAAAAATAAGGAAACAGTCCAAAAGTCCCAAAATTACATAAAAAATATCCAAAACTAAATTGAACCGTAAAACAGAAATAAAAACAGTTTAAATCAAGTGGTCTCTGTTGAGTCATCCACTGTAACAATCTGTTTAACTCTAGGATTACCTATACAGATTAAACAAAAGGGGTGAGTTTACGTAAACTCATTGTGTAATCCCTATAGAAAGAAGCAAATACACAATTAGAGTATCACTATCAATCAGTTATAGTCTTGGGCCTGAGCCCATTACAGAATCAGATGCAGATCTGGGCCTTAGCCCATTACAGTTTCAGTTACAAATGCAAAGTCGGGCCTTAGCCTATGTCAGAATTAGATACAGATTTGGGCTTAAGCCCATTACAGTAACAGATGCAGTCAAACAGTCAAAAAAGTAATAGATCCTACCCCAAGCCTTTACTTACCATCTCCGACCATCTCTACACACCATGTAGGGTTTAAAACACCTACCCATCCCTACAAACCATGATGTACCGAAATACGGCACATATCAGTAATATTGTAGCTGAGCTGTAACGCCCCAAAATTGGGCCTAGAAGAATGGGCCGTGTGGGCCCAATGGGCTCGTGGGCCTACATGGGTCGTTATCTTTGGACTTACGAGAATTAGTAGACGGGTTGTGTCGTACATGTGGCTGTAGGCAAATTTGGCTTGGCGGGCCATGCGAGCACATGGCCCCACTTGGGTTGCATAGTGGGCTCCGGGCCCATATTCATTGAATGGCGTATTGATGTGTTGACTAAGGGGTTTGAGGAGTGTTGGGGAAGTCCTGGGTTCAAACCTGGGCCTTAGCAAAAATTTATGTTTTTTTCTTATGGGAGCCTTAACGTTAGTGGGTAGGCTTTAAGAATATTTTTGGTGAAAGCATGACATAAAAAGGAGTGTGGTGTAGTGGCAAAGTGGCACCACTTAGGGGACAAGGAAGTGACGCCATAAAGGAAGCAAGGGGTCCAAGGTTCAAGTCTTGGCTCTTGCAATTTATTTTGGTTTTTCTTTTAAATAAATCTGGAAGTGAGTAGGTGAGCTTTAAAGTTAAATGTGTTGGACTTATGACACAAAGGAGCTTGTCTCCTAGTGGTGGTGGCGCGACATGGTTATTGAGAGGACTATGGTTCGAATCCCTTTGCACGCAAAGGTTGTTTATTTTGTTAATGAGTTTATTTTGGAGGATTGATGGAGGGATCCCACATCGGGAAGCTAGCATGAGAGTAGGCGAGAAGCTAGCTTTAAAAAGGGAGAACCATGAAGAGAGTAAATGTACCTTTCTTGGCTGATCCCTTTCGCTTTATGGTGGGCTCTTTTGGGTTGGGCATCGGCTAAAAGTGCTCGGAGCGCGGATGAACTCCAGTCTCCTAGTGGGTGTGTATTTCTCACTACTCTAGCTGTAGGACGGCTACTTCGGGTCGCGATGGGCTAAAAGGGGCCATGTGGGCCCAATTGGATAAGTTGTTTGATTGTGTAGTAAATATTAGACTAGATTAAGTGAATCTCATATCTATGGCTAGATTTGGGCTAAAAGGGCCACAAGAGCGTGTGGGCCTATTTGGGCCGAGAATGGACCCTAGGCCCATTCGCATTGTTATCTTTGTTTAGAATGCTTTAGTTTACCAAATTACTGAAATATCCTTGACTTGTAAAATTACCAAAGTACCCCCGATTTACAGAATTATCATTTTACCCTCGATTTACAAAATTACTGAAATACCTTTTATTTACAAAATCACTGAAATACCCTTGATTTACAAAATTACTAAAATACCCTAGATTTACGAAATTATTGAAATACCCTTGATTTACAAAATTACTGAAATACCCTTGATTTACAAAATTACTGAAATACCCTTGGTTTATAAAATTACTAAAATACCCTTATAGTGTAGAACTACTGTAATACCCTTGATTTGTAAAATTATCGTTTTACCCCTGATTTGTAAAATTACCATAATACCCCTGATTTGTAAAATTAACGTTTTACCCTGATTTGTAAAATTACCATTTTACCCCTGATTTGTAAAATTACCTTTTTACCCTTGATTTGCAAAATTACCGTTTTACCCTTAAATTTAAAATTATCGCTTTACCCTTGATTTGCGAAATTATCGAAACACCCCTTTAGGGTAGAATTACTGAAATACCCCTGTAGGGTAGAATTATCGAAATACCCCTGTAGGGTAGAATTACTGAAATACCCCTGTAGGGTAGAATTACTAAAATACCCCTATAGGGTAGAATTACCGAGATACCCCTATGGGGTAAAATTACCATTTTGCCCCTCGGGTGTTAAATAACTGCTTTGCCCTTGTGGGCAAGTGACTGACTTGGACTGTGTGTTTGACGGATTTGATTGTGAATATATGTTGGTGATATGAATGACTTAACTGTGATTGTTTGATTCAAATATGGGCATGACATTCTACATGCATGACATGTTGCATGGGTTGGGATTTTGTATGGAGGAAGATCTGATCTGTTAGGATCGCATGGTTGCTTGACGACTGTGGATCCACTGAAGGCTTAAGAGCCGTATATTCGTACTGATTTGATAAGATCGCACGGCCTGGGAGACCGATCGATGGCTGAGTGCCAGTCATGTTACCGAAGGCTGTGTGTCGTTATTGTAGGCTTCGTATGGATATTGTGGGCTTCGTGCCGTTATTATAAGCTTGTGCCATTACCGAAGGCTATGTGCCGTTATTGTGGGCTTCATATCGATATTATGGGCTTCGTGCCGTTATTGTGGGCTTTTTGCCATTACAGAAGGTTTTGTGCCAATATCACAGGCTTTGTGCCAATTATAGACCCATTATCGTTGGCTTCGTGCCACGTATTCTGTTAAGTGGCTTTGCCACGTTATCTGATTCTGGTGGCTCTGCCACAATATTCTGTTATTAGCAGCTTTGCTACATATTGGTGTATGGGCTGGGTGGGTTGAGTTATTTCCCACTTGGTGTGATGGGTTGGTACGGGTGGTGTGATGGCTGGATTGGGTTGGGATTGCATTTACATTCTAATTCTGATTCTAATTCTATTAATTGATACTAATTCTGATTCTAATTCTGTTAACTGTACTGATACTAATTCTGATTTTGATTCTGTTACCTGATTCTAATTCTGATTTTGATTTTGATTCTAATTTTGATAATGTTTCTGATTCTGTAATGGGCTAAGGCCCATATGGTACTGTCTGCTATAGTGGGCTAAGGCCCAATTGATACTGGAACTGTAGTAGGGCTTAGGCCCACCTGATTCTGTTAAAGGACTCCAGCCCAGATTGATTCTATTTCTATTTTTGTTTACTGATTATTACTCTAATAAGGGGATTACAAACTGAATTTTCGTAAACTCACCCCGTTTATTAACCTTTCAGGTAATTTCTAGCCTTAGACGGATCGAAGCTACGAGGGACTTGGAGGTGGCCACACTACTGCTCCTGTTTTCTTTTATTTGGCTTTTATTTACCATTTAATTTCATTCTCGGATTTTATTTTTGTAATAAGGCCTTTTATAATTTCTAAATTTTAAGTTTCGTTTTTTTTATCTACTCTAAGTAGAACTCGATTTCCCAAAAACGTTAACTTTTTTCAAATCAACACGTCCCTACAAACTACTAATTTTTTTTAGCTTTCGCAAACTTACTTGGTACTCACTTATGACAGTAATTAAGGTTTTAAAAGTAAACAAAAGTAGCCAACGCAAACTGAGATTTAACTTTTTAAATAATAAGAAGGGTTTCAATAAAATAAGGTTTTCGAAAAACACTTCAATGTGACACACCAGATTCGGGCCTAACTTCTAGGCCAGGTTTGAGGTGTTACATTTAGTGGTATCAGAGCCAAGTTGCAACCATTTGGCTGTGGATTGGGTTTTCAAAGTTTGAATTTCAGAAAATTATTTTCAAACATATGGTATTTTGAGGTATTTCTCTTAAAAAGTCTGGCACACTGAGTCTCTGGCGCCGAATCCGTAAGTCTTCTGAATACTTTTATCTGTTTAGAAATTGAAATACTGTGGATTCTTTAGATATTAGACTGTATTGAGATTTGGTGTTTATTCTGCGTGTTTGGAATTATTTGGATGTGATGTTTTGAACATAGAAATTGTATGCATGTGATATATATTCACTTCGCTGAATAGATATTTTTGGATGTGTGTTAGTATTATTAGGATTAGAGTGCGCAGCAAGAGCATAGTGGTGTAGTCTACACTATGTGACTGTTTGATAGTTAGAAATTTCGGGGACGAAATTTCTTTAAGGAGGGGTGAATTATAATGCCTCGAAATTGGGCCTGGAAGAATGGACTGTGTGGGCTCAATGGGCTTGTGGGCCCACACGGGTCATTATCTTTAGACTTACGAGAATTAGTGGACGGGCTGTGTCGTACATGTGGCTATAGGCAAATCTGGCTTGGGGGGCCATGCGAGCACGTGGGCCCTACTTAGGTTGCATAGTGGGCCCCGGGCCCATATTCATTGAATAGCGTATTAATGTGATGACTAACGGGTTTGGGGAGTGTTGGAGAAGTCTTGGGTTCAAACCTGGGCCTTAGCAAAAATTTATGTTTTTCTCTTATGAGAGCCTTGACGTTAGTGGGTAGGCTTTAAGAATATTTTTGGTGAAAGCATGACACAAAAAGGAGTGTGGTGTAGTAGCAAAGTGGCACCATTTAGGAGACAAGGAAGTGACGCCGTAAAGGAAGCAAGGGGTCCAAGGTTCAAGTCTTGGCTCTTGCAATTTATTTTGGTTTTTCTTTTAAATAAATCTGGAAGCGAGTAGGTACGCTTTAAAGTTAAATGTGTTGGACTTATGACACAAAGGAGCTTGTGTCCTAGTGGTGGTGGCGTGGCATGGTTATTGAGATGACTATGGTTCGAATCCCTTTGCATGCAAAGGTTGGTTATTTTGTTAATGAGTTTATTTTAGAGGATTGATGGAGGGATCCCATATCGGGAAGCTAGCATGGGAGTAGGCGAGAAGCTAGCTTTAAAAAGGGAGAACCATGAGGAGAGTAAAGGCACCTTTCTTGGCTGATCCCTTTCGCTTTATGGCGGGCTCATTTGGGTTGGGCGTCGGCTAAAACTGCTCGGAGCGCGGATGAACTCCAATCTCCTAGCAGGTGTGTATTTCTTACTACTCTAGTTGTAGGACGGCTACTTCGGGCCGCGATGGGCCAAAAGGGGCCATGTGGGCCCAATGGGCCTACGGGCCCAATTGGATAAGTTGTTTGATTGTGTAGTAAATATTGGACTAGACCAGGTGAATCTCATATCCGTGGCTAGATTTGGACTAAAAGGGCTACACGAGTGTGTGGGCGTATTTGGGCCGAGAATGGACCCTAGGCCCATTTGCATTGTTATCTTTGTTTAGAATGCTTTAGTTTACCAAATTACTGAAATACCCTTGACTTGTAAAATTACCAAAGTACCCTCGATTTACAGAATTACCGTTTTACCCTCGATTTACAAAATCACTGAAATACCCTTGATTTACAAAATTACTGAAATACCCTTAGTTTACAAAATTACTGAAATACCCTTGGTTTATAAAATTACTGAAATACCCTTGATTTACAAAATTACTGAAATACCCTTGATTTACGAAATTACTGAAATACCCTTGATTTACAAAATTACTGAAATACCCTTGGTTTACAAAATTACTAAAATACCTTTATAGGGTAGAACTACTGTAATACCCCTGATTTGTAAAATTACTGTTTTACCCCTGATTTGTAAAATTACCATAATACCCCTGATTTTTAAAATTACCGTTTTACCCTTGATTCGTAAAATTACCATTTTACCCCTGATTTGTAAAATTACCATTTTACCCCTAATTTGTAAAATTACCGTTTTACCCTTGATTTGCAACATTCCCATTTTACCCCTAATTTTAAAATTATCGTTTTACCCTTGATTTGTGAAATTATCGAAACACCCCTTTAGGGTAGAATTACTGAAATACCCATGTAGGGTAGAATTATCGAAATACCCCTATAGGGTAGAATTACTGAAATACCCCTGTAGGGTAGAATTACCGAGATACCCCTGTGGGGTAAAATTACCATTTTTCCCCTAGGGTGTTAAATGACTGTTTTGCCCTTGTGGGCAAGTGACTGACTTGGACTGTGTGTTTGACAGATTTGATTGTGAATATATGTTGGTGATACGAATGACTTGACTGTGATTGTTTGATTCAAATATGGGCATGACATTCTACATACATGACATGTTGCATGGGTTGGGATTTTGTATGGAGGAAGTCTGATCTGTTAGGATCGCATGGTTACTTGACGACTGTGGATCCACTGTGTAACAGCCCACTTTAGACCCTAGTCGGAACGGGTGATTTCGGGACCACTTAACCTAGTCGAATTATTATTTTTATTGCTTTAATATATTTTACAGCATGATAGAATTACCGTGTGAAAGTTTTGTTTAGAAATTTTATTGTTTGACTAGTTAATTTGATAAAAAGGATTAAATCACGTAAAGCGATAAATTAGAGTTCTATTTTATAAATGGCTTATTTGAGCATGGCTTTATAAAAGGAGGTACTTGCATGGCAATTATGCTATTTTTATTCGGAGTGGTTGGTGATGGACCATTATGTCCATATTTTATAAGGTTTTATAATAATTTTACAAAGGGTAAAATGGTCAAATGGCTTTATAATATGTTTTAATTAAATAAAACAAGAAAAATGGCTTCATATTTCTTCTCTTCCACCGATTCTTCAAACAAAAATAAAGGGTTTAAAGGTTTTCTTCATTCGGCTACTATTTTGCTAAATTGAGGTATGTTTTGACTTCAGTTTTTAGTGATTTTTACGTTTTTGTAATCGTTGCTTCGTATATTAACTGACCCGTACCTCAATTTCTGATTTTGATTATGTTTTTGAAAAATGCCATTAATGAATCCTTGATATATTAATAGATTTTGATGAATTATTGTATATTATGTGGAAATATACAAGAATTTTAAAGTGATTTTTGAAGAAAATGGGTTTTAAGGATTTGATTGTAAAAAGGTAGAATTTTTGAGGTTAAATTTGTGATTAATTGAAAGATATATGCTTGTATAAGTCCCTTGAATATTCGGCTATAGTGAATTGGGGGATTGATTGTGTAATTTGTCATTTTTGTGATGAGAGGACTAAATTGCAAAGTATTGAAAATATAGTGGCTAAATTGCAAATATGTCAAATTATATGTTTTTGGATTGAATTGAATATGTGAGTTAGTAAATAGCTGAATTTTGCATGAATATAGATAAAGACGATTGAATCCCGGAACTTGATCGGGGAAAACGGAAAATAGACGAGTAGATACGGGATTACTAGGTAAGTTCATATAACGAATTTAATGTATTTATATATGTTCATACATATTGTTATTTGAAAATATGAAATGCTAGATGATTAAATAGCCTAATGGAACGAGTATATATGAGATTGAAATAGAAATGTTAAATTGTTACAAGTGATAAATTGAATACCGAGCCCCGTTTGAACCGTAGAAGTCGATAGGATACGAGTGACATGTCACTAGGGCTACAGGATGGTTCGAGCTCCTGCATTTGTTGCGGACTCACCACATGCTCATGAGCTACAGGATTATCCTTCGGGATTACATGTTCAGCCTACGGGCTTATCGATTATCCTTCGGGATTATATGTTCAGCCTCCGGGCTTACCGTACAGGCTCGAAAGAGCATATATGACGCATTGACGGATTACAGGTTATATGTATATACACTGTGTGTGTATCACCCGAGTATCTTTCGATGTTCTTATAGGTTCAACGGGCAATACCGATACATGTTACAGGAAAGGTTAATTGATATTTGAATATATGAGAGAGATGTTATGTGAATACATGAATGGTATAAGGTACATGTTATAAGAGTTATGTGCTATACATGAGATAATGAAGTATATGAAATACATGACTTATGAATTGTATGAATGGAATGATACTAGTTACATGATCAACATGTTATATGAGAAAGTGCAAAATGAAGGCATATTATGCTATATTATTTACAAGATTTGTATATGTTACTTGAAATGAAGTATTTGATAAGCTTTTATATATGATATGTTATGAAACTATATGAACTAATGAGTGTGAGTTTGTGCAATAGGCTATAAGATCATATGTTTGTAATGGCCTTACTTATGGATACCTCATTGAAATGGTAAGTTTCATTTCATGATATATGGACTTACAAAGCTTTAGAAGCTTATTCTGTTTATTTCTTTCACTGTCTTCTAAATTCGGAAGCTAGCTCAAATATCGGACGAGTCGGGGATCGCTATCACACTATCGATAAAGCTTCGGTACTTTTGAGTATTTTGCAAACGTTTGGTCATGGCATGTATAGGCTAGTACTTTTGTGAACATGATATATTTTGGTAAATGATCAAGCTATAAGATGTGGCTTGGGTCATATGTGTTCATAATCAAGCACTTGAGTTGTCCTTTAGCTATATGTGATTTTGATGAGGTTATAAGCTTGCATAATTGATATGTATATATGTGTGGATGAGTGCATGGCAATGGTCATTTAGGCCTTTGAGTTGGTGTGCTTGATTTGTGAATGAATTGAGATGATTTTGGGTCCATTTTGTGCTTGAATTGGTATGTTTTAGGTTGGTAGAATGGCATGAAATATTGTTGGTTAATGGCTAGTAGAAATGACCCATATTGGGTGGCAAATTGGCTTAAACCAAGCCTATATTTGTGCCACACGGCCAGGGAACACGGGGGTGCGCTTCGACCGTGTGTCCCCTGCACCTTGATGTTTTAGTCAGTTTTGGTACACGGCCTAGACACACAGGCGTGTCTGGTAATTTGTAGCCGTGTGAAATTTGGCAGTATAGTCACACGGTCTGCTCTGTTTTGTACACGGGCGTGTCTGGCAGTCGTGTGATATTTGACAGTTTCGACCACGGGGTAAGGGCACGGGCATGCCTAGGCCGTGGGCGACACACGGCCTAACCCCATGGGCGTGTTGGACAACCGTGTGGGATAAGTCAGATTCGACCACGGGCTGAAAGGTTTGGGCGTGTCTGGAGGGACACGACCGTGTGAGCATAACACGGGCAAGGGGCACGGCCGTGTGTCCCTAACTTTGAAATTTTGCAAATGTTCTCCTATCTTTTAGCATGTTTCCAATTAGATTTCCAATAATTATATACATCATTTTATGATCAATTGAAGCATGCTCTAATGACAGATGGTACGTGATGGTTCTCGATTAAAAAGTTTGAAATTTTACTATTCCGATATATGTTACAAGTCCGGTAATGCCCCTTACCTATTCCGGCGACAGTTACGGGATAGGGGTGTTACACACTGAAGGCTTAAAAGCCGTATATTCGTACTGATTTGAGAAGGTCGCACGGATCACCCGAGACGACTGTGGACCGATTGATGGCTGAGTGTTGATCATGTTACCGAAGGCTGCGTGCCGTTATTGTGGGCTTCGTATCGATATTGTGGGCTTCGTACCGTTATTATAAACTTGTGCCATTACCGAAGGTTGTGTGCCATTATTGTGGGCTTCGTATCGATATTGTGGGCTTCGTGTCGCTATTGTGGGCTTTGTGCCATTACTGAAGGCTTTGTGCCAATATCACAAGCTTTGTGCCGATTATAGACCCGTTATCGATGGCTTCGTGCCACGTATTCTGTTAAGTGGCTTTGCCACGTTATCTGATTCTGGTGGCTCTGCCACAATATTCTGTTATTAGCAGCTTTGCTGCATATTGGTGTGTGGGCTGGGTGGGTTGAGTTATTCCCCACATGGTGTGATGGGCTGGTACGGGTGGTGTGATGGCTGGATTGGGTTGGGATTGCATTCACATTCTGATTCTGATTCTAATTATATTAATTGATACTAATTTTGATTCTGATTCTGTTAATTGTACTGATACTGATTCTGATTTTGTTACTTGATTCTAATTTTGATTTTGATTTTGATTCTAATTCGGATAATGTTTCGGATTCTGCAATGGGCTAAGGCCCATCTGGTACTGTCTGCTATAGTGGGCTAAGGCCCAATTGATACTGGAACTGTAGTAGGGCTTAGGCCGACCTGATTTTTTTAAAGGGCTCCAGCCCAGATTGATTCTATTTCTGTTTCTGTTTACTGACTGTTACTCTAACAAAGGGATTACACACTGAGTTTTCGTAAACTCACCCCGTTTATTAACCTTTCAAGTAATTTCTAGCCTTAGACGGATCGAAGCTGCGAGGGACTCGGAGGTGGCCACACTGTTGCTCCTGTTTTCTTTTATTTGGCTTTTATTTACCATTTAATTTCATTATCGGATTTTATTTTTGTAATAAGGCCTTTTATAATTTCTGAATTTTAAGTTTGGTTTTTTTTTATCTACTCTAAGTAGAACTCGATTTCCCAAAAACGTTAACTGTTTTCAAATCAATATGTCCCTACAAACTACTAATTTTTTTTAGCTTTCGCAAACTTACTTGGTACTCACTTATGACAGTAATTAAGGTTTTAAAAGTAAATTATTTTTCAAAAGTAGCGAACGCAAACTGATATTGTAACACCCTACGCCCCTGTCTGTCGCCGGATTAGGGTTTAAGGTATTACAAAATCAAAATACAACTACCGAGGTTCATAGGTACAAAGCTAGACGTGAATTCACTGAGTCCAATAGTTGAATATAACACTTAGGTCGGTTCGGTTAGGACATCGCATCTCATTAAAATCGTTCAATAAGCATACTAACAAATCTTTACCTTGTGACTACTAACAATTTGGCTAAATCGAACAATTTCAATAACCAAACATCATATTAGAAAAGTCATTGCATATTAGGTACTAACTAAATTTCATGCCACAACATTAAATAGTATGAGAATCACTCCAACCCATATAAGCAAACTCGAAGACTAAACAAGCCATTTTCGCATGGCTAGAATAATTACAGCTCAAAATGTAGTTTGAATCGACAAAAGGAGATTAGCCTATACATGCCATTGACCCAAAAATAACCATCAAAATGTACCAAAATAACAGCGATAGTGTAGGTGATTAAGGCTTCAATCCCCGAGTCCGTAGCTTCCAAAATGAGATCTATAAAACAGAGGAAACAAGGGAAACGGAATAAGCATTTCAATGCTTAGTAAGTTTTAAGCAATGACATTAAATAGATTATCAAATTATAGTATAATTAATCATATATTTGTTTCCCTCTCCTTTTCGGGTATGTTGCCCTTTTTCTAGACATAGACATTCACATCACATACGAGAATGGATAGCTTCCACTCATAGTAAGTTCACATAACATATACATGTCACAAAAGTCACATAACATTTCACATAGGCCAATTGCACTTTGATCATATTATTAATCTCATTTCAAGTACACGTATGAAATCACATAATGACTTTAGTATTCGGTCCAAAATCCATCTTGTATATAAGCCAAGGGTACATACCTGTATAGTTTAACACTTTCAGCGCAATTCATTAGCGTTCGTTACCTTGAAGACCAGTAGTCTTAGGCTTTTCTCGCATCATCATCGAGATCTCTATCTCGGGTAATTTCTATACATAGCCATCGGGTCTTTTCCCCGGATATAATCTCTGCATATAGCCTTCGGGTCTTAACCCAGACATCATCTCTGCATATAGCCTTCGGGTCTTAACCCGGACATAGTCTTCACATATAGTCAGCGGGAATTAACCCCGGATTCACATTACAAATTCTCATACACATATATATTCACATGTAGCCAAGTTTCACATAGCAAGATTTCATTTGCAATTCAATCAATTCATGTGCATACCAACATATAACATGCTTCTCGACTTTATATCATAATTATACACATAATTCAAACTTATACACATATATTCTTCTTTTCTAAACTATCGGCCCAATGATCAAACATACATAGGCAAAAGCATTTCAAAGCTCAATTTCGGTCCTTTTCTCTATGAGCCATTCGGCCATATAACAAATAAGAATAAGGCTTCTTTCTCAATGGAACATCGTTCAAATATCAGCATGTATATCATGGCATTTTAACTTAAATACCAAATTCGATTACTCAAAACTTACCTTTAACTTTCACGAGAAATTTCGAGTCGGCTATTCGACCACTTTAGCCTTCCCTTTATCCGAACTCGTCCCTCTATGCTCTTGAGCTAAATAAAACATTTAATTCTATTAATCCTTATTCAAGCACCTCTAGGAATCATTTTCACTCATAGTCAAATCATACATGCACATTCTTCTCGTTGCACACACACATGCACATTGGGGCATTTCACATACATATCATAAGTCACAACAAGCTGATTTTCTGAGCAGCATTCAATTATTTACTCATAACTGGAGCTACGAAACTCCAATTGGAGTGCCGTTAATTTTGTATGAAAATAGACTCATTTATCTTCCATCCATAAAAATTTCATAATTTTTAGTTTGGCCAATCAATACCAGAATTTTCTCAAAGTTTCCCTATTTCACTGTTTGAGTAAACTGACCACTCTATACTACGAACCAAATTTCTCCTTGTACAGAATTCCAAATATGGCCTCACCTATTCCATTCGAAACTAGACTCATTAAGGAGTCTAAGCATATAAATTTTATCTCATAACAATTTTTATACAATTTATAGTGATTTTCCAAAAACAGAGCAGGGGACTTCGAAGTCAATCCGACACTGTCTCACTCCATTCCAAAAATATTTTTATCGGGAGTTCTTTTGCTTGCAAGGTTTCTTTTATAAGAAACTAGACTCATTAAGCTTCAATTAAACAATTTATTCAGCCTCTAATTCAACTCACACAATTTATGGTGATTTTTCCAAAACACGTTACTGCCGCTGTACCTAGCAGATTTTTATACAAAATCCACTCTTTAATGTTCTTATGCACATACTTAAAACATAGCATTTTCTAAGGCACCATTTAGAGTAATCCTTAACCTTAACATACTTATATATATAAAATTCATATTCATTCCATCCACAATCAGATTTCTCCTTATAACACAAATCAAACCACATATCAATTCGACACCCAACACATCCAAGAGTAACATCAAAGGCACATTAGGCCATTGCACAAACATACACATGCATTAAATTAATCTATGCATAACTTAAGCATACTCTAAACATATTACATATATATTATACATCTTACTCGCCTCAACATTTAGTTTCACATTCGGCAATGGCACATACCAATACTAAATTTAACATCTAAATTTTACACCTAATCTCCTAAGGCCGAATTTCATAACAATGCACATTAAAAATTCAAGAGTTTAGCATATATATATATACCAAGGCCGAATTTCCTCTTCAACAATTTAACCACACAATGCAACAATTATGTATTTCACAATTTATAATTACAACCCTAAGCTCAATTTTGGCCAACATACATAATCAACTTGACAAATTCCAAGCAATTATCAAAACCTTATGACCACATTCGGCACCACACCCTCACCTAAATATTTTAGTCGATTTTCTTATAACAACTCAACCACAATATGCTCATTAACTAGCTCATAATTTCAAAACAAGTCCCTTAACCGAAACTTGGTATGGCCGAACACCTATCTTGCTTATCATGCAAAGATTTCATGTTCTCAAGCTCAAATCTCTTAACAAAACCTTCAAAACATCACCAAAGAGAGCATGCATCCATGGCCAAATGCTTATCACACAAAGATTCAAGAAATTCAAACATGGACAAAGAAGAGAGCTTCAAAACCAACTAGATTTCATGAAGTGCAAAGAAAATCATCTAGAAATTGTACCTTAATCAAGATTTCCCCCAACCAAATTGCTTGAACCCTATTTCTCTTCTCCCTTAGTCATTTTCGGCAATGAAGGAAAAAGATGAACAAAAATGTTGTCTTTACCCTCTTTTTCTTATTTTATTAACTATCTTATTTCTATTTTATGACAACTTATTTATCACCACTTCTATTAATTAATTTTATTTTATCTATTTTATGCTACCAAATTACTAATTTCTTTTATTTCTATTATTATTATTATGACTAAATTACAAGTCACAAGATGCCAAAACTTCATCATTGCCATCCACTATCACAAAGTGGGCAATTTGACATGCAAGTCCCTTATTTTGCATGCATGCTTTTATTAGTCATCACACATCTAGCTAGTTTACTTTCAATGTTCACAACTAAGTCCTTTTAAGTGAAATTCAAGTTTATAACTCTAAATTGACACACCAAACATGTCACACATGAATTAACACATATAATAGGCATCAAAATGAACATTAAATACATTTTATGCCTCGGTTTTGTGGTCCCGAAACCACATTCCGACTAGGGTCATTTTAAGGCCGTCACAGATATTTAAGTTTTTAAATAATAAGAAGGGTTTCAATAAAATAAGGTTTTCGAAAAACACTTTAATGTGACACACCAGATTCGGGCCTAACTTCTAGGCCAAGTTTGGGGTGTTACATGAGCTGCCAAATAATAGGCATAAATACCTTTCAGTACACTTCCTCCAATAATCAATCATCCCACCCCAAATGCAGTAACAGTAATAGAAACAGATAACATGCCAATCAGATATACAGTTTAATATGCTCACATGCTTACTTATGGCATACATTTATACATAACAGGTAACAACACAAACATTCATACATCAGTGTCCTAATCAGTTCAGAATATCTCATAGTCAAAACAGATAGTTAAGGGTATAATTGGCCCTTACTAACCCTATAGTAGGCCCACAATCGATTAGGACGACCCTTGCAACCCTAGGGAACATTTCAAATAAATAGGCCCAAACGTCTAGATGGCTTGCCCGTGTGGGTCCACATGCCCAAATTGGCCTTGGCCCGTGTTGATCACATGGCCTGGCCCAGAAATCCACACACTTACGTGGACTACCCGTGTGGACCCATATACTTGTGTGGCCCACACGACCTAATTAGGTCTAGCTCGTGCGTTGCACACAGCCTCACCCAGCCACCACACAGCCGTGTCTAGCACACGGCCTGGCCTTCGTCAGACACATGGCCGTGCCATTTGCACACATCCTACCACATAAGTAATCACACGCCCGTGTGACGTTGATAGTTTGTAATTTCAGTTTTCCTTGAATCCTAGTTTTTGCATTTTCGGGTACACACCTGGTAACGTTTGAAGCTAAAACGACCCCCGAGCACTCCAAAACCTACAATTGACCAACAAGCACCGAATCGATTGCTTAAAAATCAAACTTAAAACCAAACCCAAATCGAGATACTCATCCATTGAACTACTAAATCTTACCTTCGATCAAACAATCAGGGATTTCACACACTTAAATCGTTGACAAACGAATTTTAGTCCCTCGATTAACTCTTAAAACACCAACAAAACCCCTTCTTTGACCAGTATTCAGAATTTTGTTAGAATTTAACAAATACCAAAACTTACCAAGCTGACAAAAATCAAGAGTTGCATGTAAGAGACGAATTGGAAAAGAAAATAAAAAGAGGGGTGAGGGAGAAGCAGAATTTCGGCAAAGAGAGGGAGACACATTAGAGAAAAAGAATTTTGCGAGGAAGGGAGGAAACCGAAAATTTGCAGATAAAAATAAAAAATGCCATATTCTGATAACTTCCCCCTACTATCTCCTCAATTTTCTCTCCACAACCCGACTCATCTCCACCACTTTAGACTTTTAGCTTCACTCAAACTCTCTCTCACGCAACCAAGCAAAAATAATTCCCTTGCTTATGTAGTGATTCGAACACAGGACCTTCAACAAATTAACACTCCACTTAACCACTAGAACAATAGGTGCGTTCTGATATCAATAAGCAAAGAAATAAATATAAGCCTACTTACAAAGGGTCAAGCTTAATTCAAAAAAATTCCAAAATTTGCTAAAGACAAGGCTTGAACTTAGGACCTCACACACACACCCAGAACACTTAACCACTGAAGCAGACATATATTTTTGTCACATTTTAACAGAATCAAAAATAATAAATTTTAGGCGTTACAACTCTACCCCCTAAAATAAAATTTCAGCCTCGAAATTTACTTGATCGAAATAGGTGAGAATATTGCTGATACATCAAATCCTCAGGTTCCCACGTGGCCTCCTCAGTGCTATGATTCTACCACAAAACCTTTACTAGTGGAATAGACTTCTTCCGAAAAACCTTTACATCACGATCCAAAATCTATACCGGCACCTCCTCAAAAGTCAAGTCTGACCTAACCTCTATCTCCTTAATAGGAAAAAGTTAAGAACGATTAATGTAACACCCCGAATTTTGGGCCTAGAAGTATTGGGCCTTGGTTAAGTTTTGGATCCTAGCTTAGTATTTTTAGAAGTTTAATTTTGGCCTTCTAGAAGGTTGGAAGTGGCATGAAGATGGACTCTAATAAGAGTGTTCAGGAGAGATTTTTAAGGTGGAGATAATGGAGGGAAAATAAGAGATTGAGAGAGAGAGGGAGTTGGTGCCGAATGGAACTACAAGAGAGGCTTGAATTAGCTTGTGCCTATTTAAAGGAATGCCGAATGTGCATGAGGGTTTTGGTTTATTTTTTTGAATTCATTCTATTGCCAACCTCTCTTCTCCCTTTTCATTCTTTTACCAAATTCCATTAAGTTTCTTTGTTTCTCAAAAAGCCGAATATCATCGTTGATTTCTTGAAAGCCAAATACTCATATCTCCCTTGCCAATTTCTTTTCCTTTATCACTATTCGTCTTTGATTACCATCCTTAAGTTAGTGTTGAAAAGCCGATTGCTTAAACAGCAGATATCTAGGCCGTTAGTTTGAAGGCGAGTTTCGGTAAGTGTCTCATTCTCAATTTTAGTTTCTTAAGGGGGTGGCTGAATATATGTGTAGCCATAAGGGTGACTCGTGTGGAAGACGAGTCACCTGATGTTGATAAAATATGCGTGTTGATGCAGATCTAAGAATATTTGAGACTATTTGCTAAGGAAGGCTAGAAAAGCCGAAGGTACACGGTAAGGTTACGGTAAGGCTTCGGGATTTGATAAAGTTGTAGTTTAAGGTATAGAATTGATTCGAAAGTGGTTTGATTGTAGGTCGAGGCTAAGGATAGTGTAGTACAGGTCATCAATCAGGTGTGTACATACACTGCACACACAAAAATCAGCAAAAGCCGAAATCTCGAAATCTCGAATGGGCCTGACGAACTTGTGGGCCCAAAGTGGCAAAATTGTGATATGAAATTGTATGATGAATTAACATGCATGATTGTATGATTGGATTGTGATCGGGCCTAATGGGCTACATAAGCATGTTTGGGACTTAGTGGATTTAATAAGTATGATTGGGCCAAGCTAGTGGGTCTTATGGGATTGTAGAAATGCGTGCTAGGGTTTTAATGGACTATAGGCCTAGTTCTGATCTCTCAAATTTTACACAAGTCGCTAGACTAAGGTGTGACAATGGATGTGTGCATGTCTAGGATTGGATCATGGAAGAGCCTGGTATTTAAGTGGTCCGAGTGACCCACCCCCTCTTCTCTTGAATCCTACCTGGTACATAGTGTCCGTTCATCTTAGTCACGAGGACTTATTGATGGGCCAAAATTCATAACTAAATTCTGTATCATTAGGAAATTACGAAAATACCCTTCTAGGATAAAATTACGAAAATACCCTTCTAAGGTAGAATTATGAAAATACCCTGTAAGGTAGAGCTATTAAAACACCATTGTAGGGTGGAAATACCGAAATACCCATGTAGGGTAGGTTTACGAAAATACCCCAGGGTAGTGAAATGACCAAAATACCCCTAAGTGCTTAATATGTGAAAATGTGTGAAAATGTGTATGTTGCATTCATGAATTGTATGTTGCACTTGGGTGGGTTTTGATGATATGGAGAAAGTGTTTTGAGGATCGCATAGTCGCTTGACGACCGTGGATCCACCGTAGGGTTTTAAGCCACCGAGTAGCTTTGCTACACCACACATATATAGCAGCCTTGCTGCAACGTGAGTAGTGCCACAACCGGTGCTACCTTTGGAGTGTAGAGGATGGGTGGGTTGATGTAGACATCCCCACAGGAGTGTAGGGTTGGTACGGGTGGAGTGCAGGGTTGGATTGGGATGAGAACATATGCATTCATGAAATTCTGATATGATATGAGGTTATTGTAGGCTAAGGCCCAGACCATCGATATTGTTAGGGCTTAGGCCCAATGTGATATATGTATATTCAATTGATTTGATTGACAAGGGTCGTACACACTGAGTTTCGAAATTCACACCCTTATTATTAATATTTCAAGTGATCCATAATAGAGGGCTCGACGTGGGAGAAGACTCGGAGATAGCCACGCTATAAGTCACTTAGGAATTTTAAATATAATTTTATTAAGTGTTTATGATAGCTACTTTTAAGTTTTCACTATGATGTAATAAGGCTATGTATCTCAGAAATTACTATTTACTTGGGATTTATTATTATAATTAATAAACGTGCTTATTTTTTATTAAATTTTTTTGGGTTTTTAACTAAGTAAATTCTGACCAAGCTTACTTCGTTTTGAACTAAGTTTTTTTTAATTAAATCATTTTTGAAAGCAACCCTTCAATGTGACATCGCCAGATTCAGGCCTAACTTCTAGGCCGGGTTTGGGGTGTTACAATCAGAGTGGTAGCGCCTCAACATCGAGACTTGGAATACATCATGTAACACCCCAAACCCGGCCTAGACGTTATAGCTGAATCTGAAGTGTCATATTGAAGTGTTTTTCGAAAACCATGTTTTCATTGAAAACTCTTCTACTATTTAAAAACTTCTAGCCATTCAAAACGGGTGTAAAACCTATGATAGTTTATTTTCAACACATAGTTCATTGAAAAGTTATTCTCCTATTGAAACGTTGTTATTTTTATCTCTAAAACATTGTTTGTTGCAGAAGCTTAACTTAAAATAGTCAATTTACGAAAATGTGATGTTAAAAAGAATTAAGTCATGAAAGTATTTCGAAAAACGTTGCGGAAATGTGTTGTTTTAAAAATAGATTTTTTTTGGAAAATCGTGTTCTACCTCTAACAGATATAGGTCAAAATAAACCAAAAATCCCAAATCAAAATCTAGAAATTAAAAGAGGCCTTATTACAAACCAAACCATAATTAAAGTGCTTAGAAGTAAATAAACATAATAGAAAACTAAAGCAGTTGTGTGGCCATCTCCGAGTCCCTCGCAGCACCGATCCTCCTAACATTGGGGATTACCTGAAAAGTTAATAAACGGGGTAAGTTTACGAAAACTTAGTGTGTAATTCCTTGCTATGAAAAGAACAATCATTCATACAAAAATGCAATAATAATCTGGGCCTAAGCCCATTATAGTAGATAGTAACAGATGGGCCTTAGCCCATTACAGATTCAAAAATAGAACACATGAGGGCCTAAGCCCAATACATTATCATTTGGGTCACATCCCATAGCAGAATCAATTAGGCGTAGCCCATATCAGAACAGAATCATAATGAATGATGTATGATGCATGTTATGTGTTAACCCCATCCAACCCTGCACTTGCCTCCGTCCAACACTACACAGTCTGTGGGGATAAAATCAACCCTCCCATCCCTGCATTCCAAATGTTAGCACCGACTGCAGCACTAACTAAAAATTGTAGCAATGTTGCCTGAAATCAGAACGGCTAGAAGCCATAAACAAAATGGTTATAAACCATAAACAGGATGGCACAGAGCCATAATAATATGCGTGACACAAAGGCATCGATAGAGTGGATAGCACGAAGCCATCGATAATGTACATTGCACAAAGCTATCCGTAAATTAGACAGCACTAAGCCATCAACAATGTTCGTGGCACAAAGCCATCGATAGAATGGACAACACTCAGCCATTGGAACAAATGATCGGCACTAAACCTTCGATCAGTCCATAGTCGTCTCGGGTGACTCCTGCAACTTTATCAGATCAATACGAATGTATAGCTTTTAAGCTTTTGGTGGGTCCACAATCGTCTCGGGTGACCTGTACGACCCTAATAGATCAAATCTTCCTCCGTACAATATTCTAACCTTGATGCAATATGTCACGTATGCAAAATGTCATGTTCTTAATCGGTCATACAATCACAGTTAAGTTAGTCCAATTATAGCCATACAATCACCGTCAAACTGGTCCAATTATAGCACAAGTCGATCATTTACCCTCGGGGGGCAAAACAGTCATTTTACCCTTTAAGGGTATTTTGGTCATTATGGGGCCCACGAGCCTATTGGGCCCATTGGGCCCATACGGCTCATTTCGGCCCAACAAGGCCCAGAACAACCTATTCCATGTATGCGACAAGCCCCACTATATTCTACCTAACAGTTGATTTGACATAAACAGGCCCACAGGCCCATCGGGCCTATTTGGCCCATTTCGACACAAGTGGCCCATAACGGCCTAAACCCATGAGAACGTTCATAGAGGCCTCTACAGTCTAACGCCCATACTTGTAGGCTTGATTCACCACATGTGCGATCGCACGCTCGTGTGGCATCAAATGCTGAAGTTTTGGCTTTTTGGCTTTTGCCGATTTACAGTCTATACGGTGTTTTTACACGTACACCTTCAATAACGATATAAAGTTACACACCTGTTTATGCGAATAACGTAAATCTCCATGTACAATCGCCTAGATTATGCAAGTATGGTTTAATTCTTCCTTAACCAAATGGTCACCAAATCCTTAGCACAACCACTATGCAGACCTAAGAACAGTTGATAGATAAAATCGGTCTACCACACCAGAGCCAAGGGTACACAGGATACAGATACCAACCAAAACGATTGTACCGTTTCACCAGAGGACTCTTACTAGCCGAAAACAAAATAAAGAGAAGTTGGGGAAAAGAAGTCGACAGGAGAAGAAGGATGGAAAAAAAACTAACTATTTGACCAAAGGAACAGAGAACACCAAAGCCAAACCCTCCATTTCCTAGAGAAAAACTAAAAGCAGGAGAGGGAAAAGAAGAAGGTATTCAGTTTTACAATGAAGGAAAGGATACTCGATAAAAGCCAAAGAATAAAGAAAGGTATTCGGCTATCACACACCAAGATGGAGAGAGAGGGAAAAAAATAGCTAAACAGTAAGGTGAAAGAAATGGGAAAGAGTGAGAGAAGATGCTAGCAAAAATTGGCAAATGTTTAAGCAAGGAAAAAAAAGACAGAGATGAGTGGATTAACAAAGTGAACGAAATTCTATGAACAGGAACCTGAACCAGTAGTATAACGGCAGAAAAATAGAGGCTTAAGGAGAAAACAAAGAGAAAAAGAAAAGAGGCAAACAGGTTAACAATCACTGAAATGAGAAGCACTTCCTAGTCTCCAAAATCGAACTCTGAGTGTTGAGAGTCCACAAACGGTACCAATATCCAACCAAATTCGATTTCCCCTATTTCCTCTTAAAAACCCTCCTGTTCATAAACCTCAACAGCCAAAAATCCCCATTTTCACTCCCAAAATTCGGCTAATCAACAACCCCATTCAAATCTATTCAAACTCTTGGTGTTTTGGTCAAACACAACTTCTTCTCATGGCCATCAGTAAAAATAAACTCCATTTGCACAAGCAGGGAATCGAACCTCAGACCACTAGCACACACCACACACCTCTTACCATTAAACCACTAGGCTTCTTGTATCGTAACTTATCCTCCATATTCTTAAAGCTTACCCATTAACATCAAGGGTTTTATTCACTTAAAGCCAAAATTTTTGCTAAAGCCTAGGTTTGAACCCAGGACTTCTCCAACACTCCCAACTCCTCCTAATTCATCTAGCCAACACGCCAAACATGCAATTTGAGATATTTTTATGTACAAAAAAATATTTATAAGTCACCTTCTAACCGATCCCACGCTCAAGGCCTAATACTTCTAGGCCCAAATTCAGGGCATTACACATCATGTATACGATTCAACTATGGGGGTAGCTCCAACTGATAAGTAATTGGTCTCACTCATTTTAGAATCCGGTAGGGCTCAATAAACCTAGGGCTTAGCTTGCCCTTACGACCGAACCTCTGAACCTTTTTCCATGGTGAGACCTTGAGGAATACAAAGTTCCCATAAAGTACTCAGTCTAACGTCTGTTCAGATCTTCATATGATTTCTGCCTATCTGAAGCTGCCTTCAGATGATCCTGAATCAATCTAGCCTTATCCTCGGTCTCAAAAACCAACTCAGGACCCAACACCCGTTGTTCACCCAACTTAGTCCAACATAAGGGAGTGCAACACTTACGACCATACAGAGCCTCGTAATGTGCCATCTGAATGCTAGACTAGAAACTGTTATTATAGGCGAACTCCGCTAGTGGTAGATAATCCTTCCAACTGCCTCGAAAATTGATAACACAACTCTGTAACATATCCTCTAGTATCTGAATCATTCTCTAAGATTGACCATCAGTTTGAGGATAGAATGCAGTTCTAAAGTCCAATCTCAAACCTAGAGCCTCGTGTAATTTCTTCCAAAACTGAGACGTGAAATGAGGATCCCTATCAGAAATAATTGAGATAGGTACCCTATGTAGTCTTACTATCTCAGATATGTAGAGTTTTGCCAACTTCTGAAAAAAAAGGTCCATCCAAACAAGGAGGAAGTGTACAGACTTGGTCAATCGATCCACGATGACCCAAACAGAATCCTTCTTAGTGGGTGTCAAAGGCAACCCAGTAACGAAGTCTATCGTCACTCGTTCCCATTTCCATAAGGGAACCTTAACTGGCTGCAGCAAACCCGAAGGTAACTGATGCTGAGTCTTAACTTCCTGACATGTCAGATAACGGGCAACGAAGTCAGTAACCTCATGCTTCAACCTTGGCCACCAGTACAACTTACAGAGATCTCGGTACATCTTATTCCTTCCGGGATGCATAGTATAAGAGCTACTGTGTGCCTCCCTCAAAATAGATTGCCTCAGATTAGTATCGTTTGGTACACAAATTCAACCACGGAAATAGAGTATCCTATCATTATTCAGCCCAAAATTCATAGTGCTATCGCTCTCAACCTGATGGAACCAAAGACCCAAAGATTCATTTCCTAATTGCTTATTCCGAATCTACTCAATCCAAGTTGGCTTAACAAGTAACTCAGCCAACAAACTCCCATCATCAAATAGGTTAAGGTGAGCAAACATCACTCTCAGATCAATCATTGCCTTATGGCTCAACGCATCGGCTACCACATTGGCCTTGCTAGGATGGTACTCAATAGTAAAGTCGTAATACTTAAGCAACTCAATCCATCTACGCTGCCTAAGATTCAACTCCTTCTGACTAAAGAGGTACTTGAGGCTCTTGTGATTAGTGTAGAAGATGCACATCTCACCATACAGATAGTGCCTCCAAAATTTCAGTGCGAAGACCACAGCGGCCAACTTGAGGTTATGTGCTGGATAGTTTGCGTTGTGTGTCTTAAGCTGACGGGACGCATAAGCCACAACTTTACCATCCTGTATTAGAGTACAATCCAATCTCACATGCGATGCATCACTATAAACCATAAACTCCTTTCCAAGTTCAGGCTGAATCAGAACCGGAGCCTATGTTAGAACAGTCTTGAGCTTCTCGAAGCTCGTTTGCTGCGCATTAGTCCAGACAAATAGAACACCCTTATGTAGCATCTTAGTTAAGGGCGCTGCAATCACAGAGAAACCTTCCACAAACTATCGATAATAACCCACTAGACCCAAAAAGTTGTGGATTTCAGACACATTCTTTATCTGTTTCCAATCTAGTACAGCCTTAATCTTTTGAGGATTGACTTGAATCCCCTTAGTAGAAACCATGTGTCCTAGAAAAGTCACTTCACGTACCCAAAATTCACATTTACTGAATTTGGCATAGAGCTGCTTTTCTCTCAAAGTCTGAAGAATCACTCTGAGGTGCTCGTCATGCTCATCCTCAATCTTAGAATAAACCAGTATGTCATCAATAAAGATCACGACAAATTGATCCAAATATGATTGGAACACACGATTCATCAAATCCATAAACGTTGCCGGAGCATTTGTCAGTCCAAAAGGCATAACTAGAAACTCGTAATGTCCATATCGATCCTAAATGCCATTTTATATACATTAGCCTCTTTAACCTTCAACTGATGATATTCAGATCAGAGGTCAATCTTAGAGAATACTGAAGCTCCTTGGAACTAATCAAATAAGTCATCAATCCTCGAAAGTAGATACTTATTCTTCACTGTTAGCTTATTCAGTTGTCGGTAGTCAATACACATCCTCATGGACCCATCATTCTTCTTAAAAAATAGTACCGGTGCTCTTCATGGAGACACACTGGGATAGATGAACTCACGATCCAACAACTCTTGAATTTGAGCCTTAAGCTTCATAAGCTCCTTCGATGCCATTCAATATGGAACGATAGACACAGAAGCCGTACCAAGAAGAAGCTCAATCCCAAATTCAGCTTCCTTATTTGGAGGTAATCCTGGTAGCTCTTCAGGAAAGTCGTCTGGAAAATCCCTCACAATTCTAATGTTCTTTACAGCAGAATCCCCGGAAACTGAAACACTAACATAGGCCAAGTACACCTCACATCCCTTACGAACCAGCTTCTCAGCCACTAGTGCGGATATCATGTTAGCCAAATAATTCTGACGCTCCTTCATCATAACTATCTCATTATCCTCCTCAGTTCTCAAGACGATCCTCTTAGTCGTACAGTCCAAACCGACACGATGCTATACCAACTAGTCCATACCCAATATCAAATCGAACTCTCTAAATAGAAGCTCCAATAAATCAGCCAAGAAAACTGTACCTTGAACCTTTAACGGAACATCTTTATACAGTTTGCTAATCCGAATAGATTGCCTTAATGGACTCAGTATAGTCACCTCACTAGAAATACTCTCAATCAACAACTCAGATTTTCAGATATAGAACAGGCTATATAGGAATGGGTGGATCTTATATCTATCAATACAGTGTATGGTACATCAAAAATAAAGAATATACCAATGGTAATGTCAGGAGCGTCTCTGTCCTCTAGGCGACGAGCAACATAGACAAGAGCAGGTTGCCTCGCCTCAGTTTGTCCAGCACCTCTGCCTGGTACTCTGTAACCATGGCTTATACTGTTACCACCTCTAGCCTGACAACGGCCCCTAGGTGGCTGCTGAACTACCTTCTGTGGCTGTGTAGTACTAGAACTCAGAGCTTGCACCTAATTAGCCCTCAATGAACACTCTCAAATGTAGTGCTCCAAGGACCCACATCTTAAACATGCCCTAGTCCTCTTCCAACACTCGCCCTGATGGCGTCTACCACAATCTCCATAATGCTGTAATCTAGTAAAAGTAATAGGAGGCCCAGCTTTAACCAACCCATTAGGTCTGGCCTTTTTCTTAGGCCTTTTTACTGAACTCGAGAGCTCTAAATCCCTCTTATTCTTACCCCTCTAACGGTCTCTGTTTTGGCACTCAACGCGCTTGACCTTCTTGGCGATCTTCACATTCTCTATCAGAACAGAGGACTCTCACTCCCTCTGCGGAGCTATCAATACCCTCATATTATCCTTCAGTTCATCCTCGAATCGAATACACCTCTCGTATTCAGATGCCATCATACCTCGTGCATATCGACTTAGTCTAAAAAATTTGACCTCATACTTGGCCATAGATCAGTCTCCCTGGGTGAGGTTTAGGAACTCATGCCTACGAGCATCGATGTAACTAGCTCCCACATATTTCCCCTGGAAGACAGACTTAAAGAATTCCCACGTTAGACTTTCAGATTGGGTGCCCTCCTTAACAGTCAACACCACTAGTAGGCCTCATTGCGAAACAAGGAGATTGCACCCTTCAATTTCTGCTTAGGGGGTATAGTCCAAGTCATCCATAATCTGCTTGGTGGCCTCCATCCAGTACTCATCCACATTAGGGGCGACTCTAGTGACACCCCTAAATAATTTAGCTCTATTGGACCAGAGTCGTTCTGTAACTGACCCTCGGCCCTCAGATCTAGTGTAAGGCCCAACGACCCTTTCCAATATTCTCAACATAGCTTGGGACAATACATCGTCCCCAGCCATGCAATCTTGAGACCCAGTCTCAGTAGCAGGTGACACCAGCGTCTCACTGGTGTCCAGATTTGGCATACTACCCAACGAAGAGGACTCAGCTCAAGCCCTCTACGGCCTCTACCTCAGCTTTGAGTATCACGACCACAGATACCTCGTGCGCTCATTGTAGATTCAGAAGTTTATCCATATTAAGAATTTTATGTATTAGTTATAGTTTTAGTATATATTAGTAGATGTTTTATGTAAACAGTCTCAGAAATTTAGAGTTTGTTTTCGTAAGTTGCAGTCTCTATCAGTTTTACTATAGTCTCAGAGTACACTAGCTAAAGTGTTTTCAGAGTAACCTTTCTATAAAATCAAATCAGTTCATCAAAATTCAGAAGTCATCCATACTATCGTCACTGTTTGGTACTTTTGATAACTTATTTTGAAGAATGGCATGTATAGGCTTAACTTTTTATTTTGACACAAGTAATATTTTGATTATGTATGTATAAGAGCCATGCAAAGATGGCTTATTCATTTTGATAAATGTAGTTCCATGGTTTCATGAAATGAAGTGTTTGATTTAATTATGTTTAGCATTACCAGTTGATGCGTGTATGTATTTCATGCATGAAATAGTTTCGAAATTAATAAGTTGTTACTTTTGCATTAAGTGAATAAATCACTTGAACATTATTACATCTATAAGTTGAGAAAAGGTTTGTTAATGATTACAAGATGAATTTTAAATTGCATAAGCTTATTTGTGTTTGGCTTTTCCTTTAGAACATGAAAAATGCACATGTTGTGTTAGACCATTAGAGGATAATTCACGAGTGCATATGGTGAATTCGAATATGATTTAAGAGTTTAAAATTTCTCTGACATGCATGATTTCTTAGTGAATAAACAAATTATGTTTGTTGACTACTATTGAATGGTTAAAGTTGTGATTGTTGAGTAACACCTTATAACCCTATTCCGGCTACGGAAGAAGGTCTTAGCGTGTTACATTTTATTGGTATCAAAGCTATGATTTAGTTAATTCTCGGACTAACGTAGCGTGTGTGAGTATAGCTATACATGCCATTTTGTGTTAACACGATAGCGTGGTAACTTCTGACAATTGAAATGTATTTTTTTCGCATAGTAAATGAATCTCGATCCCGATCGAGCCGTAGTCGATGATGTTGAGAGTGTAGCACCTGTTCCCGTTCAAGGGACAGCGCCGAATGACTCTCAGCCAAATGCAAGTAATCGAGATGAGGAGGCGAGACAAGCCTTCTATGCTATGATAAGTGATTGGTTCACTCAATTCATTCGAACTAATCCGACTGTTCCTCAACCCCTGCCCCCGAATACCCTGCTTCTGACACTTGTAGTACCTCCTGTGACTGATCCGTTGAGATCGAGTAAGCCCCCGGTGTATAAAATTAGAAAATACAGGGCCGAAGAGTTTAGAGCTATAGTTAGCGATAACGCTGAACGGGCCGAGTTTTGGCTCGATAATATGATCTGAGTGTTTGATGAATTATTGTGTTCACCCAACAAATGTTTGAAATGTGCCGTGTCTTTGCTTCAGGATGTTGCTTATCACTGGTGGAAGACCTTAGTTTCGGTTGTCCCGAGAGAACGGATTACTTGGGAATTCTTTCTAACGGAGTTTTGTAAAAAGTATATCAGTCAAAGATTCATCGACCAAAAACGTAAAGAGTTTCTTAAGCTTAAACAAGGCCGAATGACTGTTACCGAATATGAATGGGAATTTGTGAGACTCAGCAGATATGCCCGTGAGTGTATCTCTTCCAAGGCCATCATGTGTAAACGCTTCGAGGATGAGTTGAATGAAGACATCAAGCTGCTAGTGGGTATTCTCGAAATTAAAGAGTTCGTAGTGTTTGTCGAGCAAGCCTGTAAAGCTGAAGAGCTTGGAATTGAGAAAAGAAAAGTTGAAGCTAGAGCAAGAGAATTTCGTAAAAGATCTTCGGGAAAAGCACCTCAACAGTCATCTAAGAAATTTCGAGATGATTCGGGCCGATCCAAGACTACTTCGGGATTTTCTAGACGAGATCGAGATCGACCTACTGTGAGTACCCGAGCTACATCCGTTGCTAGTGTTGGCAATGACCGTCAAAATAGAGTCGAGTGCAAGTATTGTGGTAAATGGCATTTGGGGAGCTGTAGATTTCTTGATCGCTCTTGTTATAATTGTGGGTCATCGACCATTTTATCCGAGACTGCTTGAAATTAGCCGAGCGGAATACTAATCCGAGTGAAATACCAAGTAACATTGTAGCACGAGGTAGACCACCTAGACATACGGGTAACGTTAGCGGTAGTCAGAGAGGGACTAAAGACACTGCTGTCCGATCTGAGGCTCGTGCACCTGCTAGAGCTTATGTTATACGCACCCGCGAGGAGGCTTCTTCTCCAGATGTCATTATCGGTACTTTCACTCTTTTCGATACTGATATTATTACTTTGATAGATCCCGGGTCAACTCATTCCTATGTGTGTGAAACTTTGTCATCCATTAAGACTCTACCTATTGAGTCTACTGAATTTGTAATTCGAGTGTCAAACCCTTTGGGCTGGTGTGTGTTAGTTGACAAAGTGTGCAAGAGTTGCCCCTTAATGATTCAAAATTCTTGTTTCCGGGCTGATTTGATGCTATTGCCATTTGAAGAGTTCGATATTATCCTCGGTATGGATTGGTTAACCATACACGATGTTGTGGTGAATTGTAAAAGAAAATCAATTGATTAGCGATATGCGAGTGGCAAAATAATTTGAGTTGAGTCCACTGATTTGAACGGGCTACCGGCAGTGATATCTTCGATGTTGGCCCAAAAATATGTGAAAAATGGGTGTGCAGCTTATTTGGCGTATGTTTTGGATAGTAAAGTATCTGAATGAAAGCCTGAAATAGTACTTGTGTTTGTGAATATCCGGATGTATTTCCCGAGGATTACCTGGGTTGCCACCTTTTCGAGAAGTTGAATTCGGCATAGAACTAGTACCTGGAACGACTCCGATTTTGATAGCTCCGTATCGTATGGCACCGACCGAATTAAAAGAATTGAAGTTTCAGTTGCAAGAATTGACAAATAGAGGTTTCGCTCGACTGAGTTTCTCTCCATAGGGAGCAGCCGTGCTGTTTGTGAAAAAGAAAGACGGAACTATGCGAATCTGCATCGACTATCGTCAGCTTAATAAAGTCACGATAAAGAACAAATATCCGTTACTGAGAATTGATAATTTATTTGATCAGCTAAAGGGAGCTTCCGTATTTTCGAAGATAGACTTGAGATCGGGTTATTATTAGTTGCGAGTTAGAGACTCCGATGTGCCAAAAACTACATTTAGAACGAGGTACAGACACTATGAGTTTTTAGTGATACCGTTTGGGCTCACTAATGCCCCTGCGATTTTCATGGATTTAATGAATCGAATTTTTCGACAGTATTTGGATCATTTTGTAGTCATGTTTATTGATGACATTTTGATCTACTCGCGCGATGAGACCGAGCATGCCGAACATTTGAGGCTTGTGCTACAAATTTTGCGTGATAAGCAGTTGTACGCGTAATTCAGTAAATGTGAATTCTGGTTACGCGAGGTCAATTTTCTGGGACATGTGGTGTCCGCATCTGGTATCCGGGTTGATTCGAGCAAAATATCAGCTATACTTGATTGGAAGCCTCCGAGGAATGTTTCAGAAATTCGGAGCTTTTTGGGACTTGCTAGGTATTATAGAAGGTTCGTGAAAGGCTTCTCGATGATAGCAACACCATTGACAAAGTTGCTTCAGAAAGATGTCAAATTCGAATGGTCAGAAAAGTGTCAGAAAAGTTTTGATTAGTTGAAAGCCCTTTTGACCGAAGCTCTAGTGTTAATACAGCCAGAATCTGGTAAAGAATTTGTAATCTACAGTGATGCCTCTTTGAATGGTTTGGGATGTGTTTTGATGCAAGAGGGCAGAGTTGTTGCATATGCTTCGAGACAATTAAAGCCTCATGAGAAAAACTATCCGACTCATGATCTCGAGTTAGCTACTATTGTGTTCGCTCTAAAAATTTGGCGTCATTACCTATTTGGAGAGAAATGTCATGTTTATTTCGATCATAAAAGCCTCAAATACTTAATGACTCAGAAAGATTTGAATTTAAGACAATGACGATGGTTAGAATTATTGAAAGACTACGAGCTTGTCATTGATTATCATCCTGGAAAAGCTAACGTGGTTGCGGATGCTCTAAGTAGGAAATCGCTATTTACCCTTCGAGCAATGAATGTTCACCTGTCTATGTCCACTGATGATGTGCTGATAGCAGAATTAAAAGAAAAACCAGTGTTAATACGGCAAATTAGTGAACCTCAGAAAATCGATGATGATTTGGTTACTAAACGGGTTCAGTGTAATTCGAATGTGGATTTAGAGTTTTGGATTGACGACAATGATTGTTTGAGGTTTAAAGATCAATTATGTGTTCCGAAAAATTCAGAGCTTGTCTTGATGATTTTGAACGAAGCTCATAATAGTCGAAGGTCATGTCATCTGGGTAGCACGAAAATGTACAACGATCTGAAATGTTAGTATTGGTGGCACGGTATGAAACAAGACATTTCTGACTTTGTTTCTAGATGTTTAATATGTCAACAAGTGAAATCGGAGCATCAAGTGCCTTCGGGATTGCTTCAGCCGATTATGATACTTGAGTGGAAATGGGATCGCATCACGATGGATTTCATATCTAGTTTACCGTTGACACCAAGCAAGAAAGATGCAATCTGGGTTGTCGTTGATAGATTGACAAAGTCGGCTCATTTTATCCCTGTTTGTACCAGTTACTCGCTCGATAAGTTAGCTGAATTGTACATTTCTCAGATCGTGAGATTGCACAGGGTGCCTACTTCTATTGTGTCAGGTAGAGACTCGAGATTCACATCGCGATTTTGGAAGAAATTGCAAGAAGCTTTAGGTACCAAGTTGCATTTTAGCACAGCTTTTCATCCACAAACTGATGGTCAATCCGAGCGAATTATTCAGACACTCGAGGATATGTTGAGATGTTGCATCTTTGAGTTTAGTAGTTCGTGGGAACGATACCTACCTTTGATTGAATTCGCATACAATAATAGTTTGCAATCAAGTATTAAAATGGCACCTTACGAGGCTTTATACGGTCGCAAGTGTAGTACACCGTTGTTTGGATCGAGCTCAGTGAGAATAAAATTTATGGTGTTGATTTGATTAAAGAGGCTGAACAGAAAGTAAAAGTGATTCGTGAAAGTTTAAAAGCAGTATCAGACAGTCAAAAATCATATGCGGATTTGAAACGAAAAGATATAGAGTATCAAGTTGGCGATAAAGTATTTCTTAAAGTTTCACCGTGGAAAAAGGTGCTCAGATTCAGCCGTAAAGGGAAATTGAGTCCGAGATTTATCGGACCATATGAGATTTCAGAAAGAATTGGGCCGGTTGCTTATAGATTAAATTTGCCACCTGAACTTGAAAAGATCCATAATGTTTTTCATGTTTCGATGCTCCGTCAGTATAGATCCAATCCCTCGCATGTGATAAATTCGTTAGAAATTGAAATTCAGTCTGATATGAGTTACGAGGAAGAACCGGTTCGGATTTTGGCTTACGAAGTAGAAGAATTGTGGAATAAGAAAATTTCGTTGGTAAAAGTGTTATGGCTCAAACATGGGGTTGAAGAAGCAACATGGGAACTCGAGGACTCGATGAGAGAACAATACCCTAACCTATTCATTGGTAAGATTTTCGGGGACGAATATCCCTAAAGGGGGAGAGTTGTGACAGCCCTAAATGGACCCTAATTAGAAAAGTGGTTTCGGAACCACTAAACCGAGTCAAAAATTTTCAAAAATATTATTTTCTATGTTTTATTACGTGAATTGCTATGTGTGAAAATTTGGTACTTTAATCTAGTTATTTAGATGTCAAATTATTAAATAAGGACTCAATTGATAAACTATAAAAATATAATAGGTTAATTTGTAGTGGCCGAATATTATATGGTTTAAAATATGGGGGACTTGCATGTCAAATACCCCTTTCTTAAGATAGTGGACGGCAATGATGATTGATAATTAACATTATATGTATTTTATATTAGTGAGGTAATAATTCAATGGTTTTATATTAAGAAAATATGAAATCAATAAAATAAAATGGTGATAAAAACAAAGTGTGTGTGCATGTGAGAGTAACTAGCCAAAAATTCAAAGAAAAGAAAAGAAAAGAAAAAGAACTTGGTATTCAGCCCTCTTATTCAAGCTAATTAAGCTCAAGAGCATAGAGAGTCGAATTCGGATCGTGGAAAAGGGAAATTGGTCGAATAGTCAGGAGTTACATTCGATAGTTATCAAGGTAAGTTTTAAGTAATTTGGCTTGTCTTGTATTATGAGCAATTGATGCTACTTATATGATTAATCCTATTTGAATGTGAGAATTGAGATGAAAGGTACATAAATGGAAATGTTTTATGGGTATTTAGTACGTATGAGATTAAGGTTAAAGACTTATGTGTGCCTTATGTATCAAAGCCGAATGGCTAGATTGTGTATTAAGGATGAGTTATGATTTGTGATAAAAACCAAACGGTAAGTATGAAATGCACTTGTTAATTTGCTATAGACAAGGTTCGAATGATACAATAAAGGTATAATATGTTTATATTATGTGTGAATTAGGAGTATATACCCTAAGGTGTGTAAAGAATTTAATCTATAAACTATTTAGCTTTGACATTCGAAATTATAGCCAACAAGCTTTAAGCTAGTGTTTATATTATCGGGCCTCGTGCCTAGCAGGTGTAAAGTCGGTGAAATATTATCAGGCCTCGTGCCTAGCAAGCGTAAAGCTGGTGAAATATTATCGGGCCTCGTGCCTAGCAGGCGTAAAGCCTGTGAAATATTATCGGGCCTCGTGCCTAGCAGGCGTAAAGCTGGTGAGATGATATCGGCCTCGTGCCTAGTAGGCGTAATGCCGGTGAAGAAATTTCAGACTTAAAAAGTCCAGCAGGCTTTAAGCCGGTGATGAAATTCAGATTTTATACCCTGCAGACCAAATGCCGGTGAATTTAATAAAAGTCTATGATTACGAGATTCTATGTTAAGATGACAAAATGAATTCATATATCGTATTAAATGGCCCATGTATGTGATACTTATTTACTTATGTGAGAATGAATCTAATTGAGTTATGGATTTATTCCTTTATGAATATTCAGCACATGTGATTTTATTCATGGTCGTAAATAGTATGTATGTGGTTATGAATAAGGAAAGAATGTTTAAATGTGAAAGTGATTATGTGTAAATGTATATTCTGCCTTGTGAAATTGTATACATGGAAGATATGTTTTGTCCAAATATGATTATGCAATTGTAATGAAATGTTAAGTGTTGAAATATGTGCAATGTGGCTATGAACATTCGGCCAAAGGATGGTTACTATGAAGTGCTGTATTTGTGATTGAATTATTCAATTAAATTAAGTTGTTTAGTTTACTTGAAACTTACTAAGCTAATTAGCTTACTTTGAGTGTCTCTGTTATTCTGTTTTATAGATCTCGTTTTGAAGTTACGAGTTCGGGGATTCAAGTTCAAGTCATCCATACTATCATCACTGTTTGGTACTTTTGATAACTTATTTTGAAGAATGGCATGTATAGGCTTAACTCTTTATTTTGACACAAGTAATATTTTGATTATGTATGTATAAGAGCCATGCAAAGATGGCTTATTCATTTTGATAAATGTAGTTCCATGGTTTTGTGAAATGAAGTGTTTGATTTAATTATGTTTAGCATTATCGGTTGATGTATGTATGCATTTCATGCATGAAATAGTTTCGAAATTAATAAGTTGTTACTTTTGCATTAAGTGAATAAATCACTCGAACATTATTACATCTATAAGTTGAGAAAAGGTTTGTTAATGATTACAAGAGGAATTTTAAATTGCCTAAGCTTATTTGTGTTCGACTTTTCCTTTAGAACGTGAAAAATGCACATGTTGTGTTAGACCATTAGAGGATAATTCACGAGTGCATGTGGTGAATTCGAATATGATTTAAGAGTTTAAAATTTCTTTGATATGCATGATTTCTTAGTGAATAAACAAATTATGTTGGTTGACTACTATTGAATGGTTAAAGTTGTGATTGTTGAGTAACACCTTATAACCCTATTCCGGCCACGGAAGAAGGTCTTAAGGTGTTACAGTTGATGATAAAAATTATTGTTACGAGTCCTTGTAATAAGAATGATTTCACCATCCAACCTTCTTTGTAGGATACACTCCATATAAAGGCAAACACACAACAAACGAGACCATCCAAGGGAAACATACATGAAAAACAAATGCTCCAGATTGAGGAACTGATGAGTGGCTGAATTACCGCCAAGAGAAACCCAAAATATGCCACACCGAAATAGAGCATCACAATGATGATCCTAAGGTAAAAACGAATCAATCTAAGGTAGGGGATAAGGTATATTTAGAAGAGGGAGATCCTCGAATTTCAAATTCAAAAGATCCGACAGGTGACACCCCTTCCTTCATGGTAATGAAAATTTTCCCCTACTGTACTATTGAAATAACACATAAAGCACTCGACACTTTGAAGGTAAATCATACTCGACTCAAACCTTATGTTGATAATAAAATTTACAGCAGGATAGAAGAGCTTCAACTCTTCAAACCACTGTGACTGAACAAGCTTGAGAAAAGTCGATCTTAGACTATAAACAAGCGCTTCTCGGGAGGCAACCCAAGCACTGACATAGTAAAGTTCTTTTATTTAAACTCTTTGATACATCAACTAACCCTTTGAATGTAGGTTTTACATGCCACACGGCCATACCCACGGGTGTGCCTAAGGCCGTGTGGACTCCATGGGCAAAGACATGGCCGTGTGATACAGCCGTGCACAAACAGGACAAAAATTTTCCCAACACGGGCTTCGACAACTCGCTACGACCGTACGAGGTGGCTGTGACCAATCCTGTTAAATCAACATTGGTGTGTGCACGTCCATGCCCCAAGGCCATGGTCGATCCTGGGAAATCAACACGGGCATGCGACACGCCCATGTCCCAACCCTGTAGTCGAGCCTGCTAAATTAACACGGGCGTGTAACCCCCTGCATGGGCATGGGAGAAGCGAACAACGAAGGACACGGCCGTACGACACAGCAATGTTCCCCAACACGCCCTAGGAACACGGGCGTGTGTCAGTACTCAGGCGCGCCAAAACCCTTGAAATTCAAACCACACGGGCTAAAAATGATTCACACGGACGTGTCACACGCCCGTAATACGCCCGTGTGCCCCAAATCCTATATAAAAGCCCTGCTACTCTCCGCCTATAACCCATACCAGCCATCCTAAGCGCCACCGCCGACCTACGCTACACCACCACGGCCGTGAAAGCCTTGCCACAACTGTGTTCCACTCTTAATCTCACTCATTTGGTTCCCCTTTCTATCTTCCCTTTTTATTATTAACTCTTATTTTTTTCTAGTTTATTTAGTTTCTATTTATTTTCATAGTTTTATTCATCCATCCATGTTTTATTTATTCTCAATGCTTATTTGATATCCATGCAATACTTATGATCTATTGATTTAGAATAATGCCACTTTGAATCATTCTCTTACTACCATTTTTAACTATATCATGCCATTGATTCTAACGCACATTGATGATATAAACTCACTATAGGAACCATTTTCTTATCATTATGTTAAGTTCCATGCTTAAGAATAAATTTATCGTTGAATTCATCTTTTGCATGAAATATTTAGTACGTTTTGGTTAGTCTAGTTTGTCAATTACTTTAGGAACTTATGAATACTTATGACTTATTCTTTTTATTCAATTTGTTCATTCCATTCTATTTCAGGCAAAATGTCGTCTTCATGAGGAAAGAAAGCGGCCGTCCTCGCTTCCAAAAAGCGAAAGGGACCCAGTGTTTCCTCTTCTAGACCCACCGCTGAAATTCGACATCCCTTCCTTTAATTTCCACAAAGTTCCCAAGAGGAACTCTTTCAAATTCTAAGAGCCAAACCACTCAGAGTAGGGAGATGCATTGACTGAGCCGCATTAGAATAGGTCCAACTAGCAAATGCAGTATGAGCTTTATTGACGATAGACCCGTGGGATAAATTCTTCCAGATTGTTGAGCCCACCTACCTCAAGCTCACCCTGGAGCTCTGCTCCACGTTCCATCTCCAAACAGTCATGGCCCAACACGACGACCCAGGGACGATCCAATTCTGCCTCGGAGGCATCGTTCGACAACTTAGTGTACCAAAATTTGGTATCGCACTAGGTCTGTACACTGAGCTGTTTTTGGAGGAGGGAACCTTTCAGAGCGTCACCCCACATCCACTTCTCACCGTCTAAATGTTGGCAGGCCCTGGTCCCTGTTTTGGCCACTTACAATCCCAACCGCTCTAAGGTGATAGCTCTCGTCCCTTCATTGAGTTACTTACATGCTCTACTCATACACACATTGATGGGTAGACGCGAGAGCACCGGCGTCATCAACACTCACGACACCTACTTTTTGTGGAGCATGGCGCACGCACACGTGCTGGACCTCGCCTACTTCATCACCCATGCCATCCAAGACCAGACAGAGCGACACGAGGGGGTGTAATCTCGATGGGCCCATACGTGACCCGCTTGGCCCGCTAGTTCGGCCTCCTCAACATGGAGGCCCAAACATCCTCCTACACTCTCGTTGGCTAGATGTCCCCATAGGGCATCTAGAGTATGCATCACATGAGGATGATTCAGCACTGCATTGGACCGATACTCCACAACCTATTCCAGGGTGCCAAGCAGGAGGACCCAATGGACATTCCTGATGATGTCCCACCACAGGAGGAGGCACCGACTGAGCCACCACCTACTCGTTGCCCAGTTCATGCGGTAGCTTTAGGCTACGTCACTTCTGAGTAGTTCGCCCAATTCCAGCAATAATGTTTTCAGTGCTTTGATCACATTGATGCTACTTTAGCTCAGATTTGTTAGCACTTTTACTGTGCACCACCCTCCCCACCTCACGAGCCGTCTGAAGATTAGGACTCACGAGTCCTCTTATCTTCTTCTTTATTTTCCTGTTTATTTTTCCTTTTATTTCATTTAAACTTTATCTCTTTCATTATTTGAATTTTAGTACTCTAAGAACTTATATTATATTTTAAATATTTCATATCGACTATTTCCTAACAAGTAAATTGTGCTTAACTTCAATCCCTAAAGTTTTATTTATGCTATCGCAGTTTCAAAGAGCCTAAAAGCTCAAATATATATCTAATGGGAAAACCCTACTGCTGGGTCCTACTCGATCACGACCATAGCCACCACGACCCCGATCATCATATCTTTGGCACGAAAATTATGGATAAACACCCTTCCCTACAAATCTTCACACTCAGCTCAAGGAATTTATCCAATATTCAGGGAGTTTTACTTCTCTCCCTATCTTATGATTCTATACTTCTATTACTACTAATGTTATCTTTGTACATTGAGGGCAATGTACATTTTAAGTGTGGGAGGGAATTCACTTTTAGTTGTTGCATATTCTTTGAACCCTGAAAATTATTACCACTAACTTTTTGCATTGTTCTCAAATCCCGAATTCTCACTTTCACTCTCTGCATTATTCTCAATCCCCTATTAAGATAAATTCTGATTGATTTATGATTTTTTTATATGTTGAAATTTAAGACATAGGTACTTATGCTTTGATTATTCAAACTTTAAGATATTAGAGAATTAAGCATGATAAGTTGAAATTTTTGGGAATTTAAATTTTTCTAGGTTGTTTTCCCCAATTTTAAGTATTATCTTGAAATTTGAAATTCGCAGGATTGACTTTAAAAGCCATAATTCTGGTGAGATTTTTGAGCCTTTTGAGCATACATCCTTTCGTACTCACTTTTATTGTTAGTTTGAATGAATCAATATTGATCTGCTATTCTAGAACTTGCTTCGATTATACATGTCGAGACCACATCATTGATTTGATATACCGAAATGATAAAGGCACCTAGGTTTTAACCCACTTACTCCATAAAAGCCTACCTCTATAAATTAACCCCTAGTGAACCCCATTGAGCCTAACAAACTATTCATTGACTTACCTTCAATATTAACCTGTAACCCAAATTTTTGTTGAATTCCCTTCAATTATTTTGATCCCTGTTTTTGTTGAGATTTGAGTTGAATAATTATCTAGCTTTGTTCTCCATTTCAAATTGTAAATATTTGATTTGTTCTTAAAAAAATGGTGTTTATACAGTTAATTCAGTTGTAATTCATATTTCAGTTGTAATTCAATATTTTTGCATATTTCTGTTATAAGCTTCTGACTCCAAAACAATGTTATCTGAAAGAAGATGCTTCCCTTTAGGGATATGTTTTAGTGATAGAAAATTTTCTAGTTAGATGATTTTTCAGTTAAAATCTCAATTCTAACCCTCTTTTTCAGCTTGTGACAACACCCCTAACCAAAGCCCCATTACAACCATTGAAAGACCTTTTGATTAATGTGTCATATCAATCTATAGTGGTGGAGATATGATTTTCATGCAAGCTTATGGTAATAACTTTTCATGTTGACTAATGAATGCTTAAATTCTGAACCTTAACAGCCTAGAAGTTCGTCACACAGGTGTGCCACACGGCCATCCCATATTAACAGGCCCAAGCATGGTCTCCACATTGACTCACACGGGCGTGGCACACGGGCGTGTCCTTGTCGTGATGAAGTTCAATTTCACTCAAAAAAGGCAACTTAGGGGCTAAGAAAGACATTCCAAACTCTATATAAAGACCCTAGGAGGCAACTACAAGGGGGTACAGTAGAGGGGGTGGTACAAGATAGTACCAACTCAGTCCTCCTGCCAAGATGGAGAGTTAGAGGTAGGGAATCACTTGAAAGAAAGCCGATTGATCCATCTCAGAAGCTAGGATTTATATCAAGACAGAGGATCTCCCTTCTATCCTTTCAGGAGTTTTGGGGTTTCTTATGTTTTGTTATTTTATTTATTCTGAGATGTTTTTTTTTTTTATAATTATGAACTAAAACCCCAAATATCTAAGGGGGATGAAACCTAAGACGAATCTTGTTATTATTATTTGAACTATATGATAAATATTTGATTTGTTCTTAATTGTGTTTTTAACTCTTGAATTGATATTTTCAAGATATTAATTTAAGTTGAATGTGCTTATTTAGAGGAGCAAAAGTCCCTGTATAGGAGTAGATCCAACACAATTAAGCGGAGTTGATCGCAATCCTAGACATAGGACGACAAAAATCTACCGATTAGAGTCAAATCTAATATGGGGAGCTATAGATCGAGTTAATGCAAGACTAGGGGTTTTAATTAGAAAGAGATTTCAATTAATCAACCTAGGATTAGTTGTTTTTAGCCTCGATGGAGGTATTAACATAATTTAGGGATCTCTACGGATCAAGTCAAATGAAGAAATCGTCTAGTTCAGAGTTAGATAAGAAGTGAAGTCTAGGTGGATTCTTCCTTAGGTATTGCCCTCATCAATAAGTTTTCCCAAAATCAATTTCCCAATTTACTCTTTGTCAAATCCTTAGTTTAGTTTAGTGTTAATTAGTTTACACAAACCACCTCTTTTTTTTTTTAGGCTAGATAATAGGAAGAAAGTCATTACTAGTATTTTTAGTTCCTTGGATTTGATATTCTAGTCTTGCCACTAACTATACTACTATTCGATAGGTGCACTTGCCTTTATCGTGATATTAGTTAGTTTATAGGTGCTATCAATTTTTATTACTTCATCATCACGAGATCAGAAGGATTCTCAGAATCACGATAGGGGGAGTTACTGTGCAATTAAATGTTTCTTTGCCCTGTTATTTCTTGACTAATCACTTTCTTCCTATATATGTTATTAACTTTCTTCCTATATTTGTTGTTAAATATGTTTGATTTCCTTTCTAACTAAAACAGTCTTATGTTTTTAGGATATTCAAAAGATTGTAGTCTTTGAATGTGTATTTGAAAAAAAAAATAGTACCATAAAGGAGGAAGGAGGTTTTGATGGGGGTGTAGTTGTTTACTGGACCTTATTTAACTTGTTCTGGCTTGTTTGTTACTAGAGCAATTATTTTATTCTCCTTTTTTTTGTAAATTCTTTTTACAATGTCTGTGGCTTCTTTAGCTAAGTCATGTGTTAGTGTATTTTAATTGTTGGATCGATTTTTATAGTAAATATTCAACCATTATTTTAATTTTATATTTTTTAGTTGTATTTGAAGTACCATTTCTATCATTATTCACTGTAAATGTTTATAAAAATACATTAATATTGAAATCATAAAAAATAGAAAAAAATTACCTTAGATGTGTCTATCCCAACCATTTTTTATAAGGTTACCTTAGACAGGTCTATCCCAACCTTTTTCAAAGGTTGCCTTAGACAAGGTCTATACCAACCTTTTTAAGGTTGCCTTAGACGGGTCTATACCAACCTTTTTAAGGTTGCCGTAGACAACGTCTATCCTAACTTTTTTAAGATTTCCTTGGACAGGTCTATCCCAAACTTTTTAAGGTTGCCTTAGATGGGTGCAACACTCCAAAACCCGACCTAGACATTATGTTGTTGCTTTAAAATCATTTTCATTTAATTCCTCTTCCTTATCTCTTATTAGTTCCAAAACTCATTTTATGCATTTAATCAATTGTTTAAAACGTAACTCGTTGCGAAAGCTTTAGAAAAGTAGTTTATGTATTCAAGTGTTTAGAGAAATCTTTTTTCTTTTTAAAAACAGAATTTTCCTACTTCTAGCAGTGATAAATCTATAACGTAAATCAAGTAAAAATCGAAACAAAATAAAAGTCCTTAAGTCCATAGTACATCAAAAATTTAACCCATAAAGAGATAAAACCATAAATCATAAATTAATCAATTAAAACTATGAAGTCCAAAAACTGTGGTCACCGTCGGGTCCTCCGCCGCACCAATCCATCTAAGTCTGGGGATTACCTGTGCACATTAAACAGAGAGGGGTGAATTTACGTAAACTCAGTGTGTAATCCCCACAGAAAACATATAAGCAGTAAATAGTCATGCACAGTCTAGGCCTAAGCCCTTTTCAGTATCGGTGGCAGTTTGGGCCTTAGCCCATTTCAATACAGTATCAATATGCATTAGGGCCTAAGCCCATCACAGTATTAGTATTAGTCATACAATATTTAGTAACGAAGTCCTACCCAACCAGCCTCTACACACCATCTCCGTCCAACCTTACACTCCATGTGGGGATTAAATCACCCACCCATCCCTACACTCCAAGTAGTACCGAATGCGACATATCACAATAATTTGCAGTTGAGCTATCAGATATTAGGCTTTAGAGCCTTTCAGTACACTTCCTCCAAATAATATCAACCCAACCAAATGCAATGCAACATACAATACATGACGTGCTATATCATGGTTAACAGTACATATAATTAGTTCAGTATACATGCATACTAACATCATGCTCAATACATATATCATTAATTAGTCAGTTTACATAATTAGGGGTTTAAGTAGTGATTACTGACCCAACGGTAGGTTTACAATTGACTTGGGCGACCCGTGCAACCATAGAAATCATTTTAGTAAAATGGGCCCGCATGCCCATATGGCCTGCCTGTGTGGGCCCACACGCCCATGTGGGGCACACGGCCCAAATTGGCATTGGTTGTGTGGATCACATGGCCTGGCCCAAAATCCCACATGCCCATATGGACTACCCGTATGGGCACACATGCCCGTGTAGCCTACACGGCCCAAAACAGTCTAGTTCGTGTCTTACACACAGCCTGTCTGGCCATTACACGGCCGTGTTAGGGCACATGACCTACCACACCAGCTACCACACGCCCGTGTGGCGTCGATAGTGAGGTTTTTGGCTTTCATCGAACCCTTATTTTTTGTATAATCACCTGTAGAATTTTTTATGTCTAAATACTCCTAAGCACTCCAGCACCTAAAATAGACATTTCAAAATCCCAATTTTAGTAACATAACTGAGAATTAAACGAGATTGTAAAGAAACATTCATCCATTAACAATCAAAACCCTTACCTTTGATCGAAATGAGAAATCCACACACTCAACTCGTCGATTGGGAACAATTTAAAGTCCCTTGATTAACTTCTAAACACAAAAAAGGAACCCCTCTTAGAAAGCAACCAAAAATGTTTAGATTAGTAAGAACCGAAACTTACCAATAACGCACGAACACTATAGAAATGACGATAGTAAATAGTTGATTATCAAAAAGGAAGCAAAAGGAGAAAAATCAAGAAGACCAAAGAAATAGCAAAAGAAAATCGGCAAAGAGGAACTAGGCAAGGCGTCCGAAAATTGATGGAATAGGGAGGGAGAGAATGCCAAAATTTTCAAAGGAATCCCAACTAAACCGTTAACTCCCACACCACTTGAATTTCTCCCACTTACCTCTCCATCACAACCACTTCAGTATTTCGACTAAACTGAAACTCTTTCTGTCCACCGAGCAAAAATCAACACCCCTGCCCATGCAGAGATTCAAACACAAGACCTCTCGCATCCCACCACTCAACTCAACCACCAGACCAGTAGGCCCATTCTGTTAAATACTTACAAACAAATAATTAAAAGCCAACTGACCAAAGATGATGCTTAATTCAGAAAAATCCCAAAATTTTCCCAAGACAAGGCTTGAACTTGGGACCTCCTACACACACCTAGAACACTTAACCACTAAAGTAGATAGATATTTATGTCACATTTTAACAGAGCAAAAATAAAAATTTTGGAGAGTTACAACGGGTCTATCCCAACCTTTTTAAAGGTTGCCTGAAACAAGGTCTATCCCAACCTTTTTAAGATTGACATAGACGGGTCTATCCCAACCTTTTTAAGGTTTCCTTAGACGGGTTTATCCCAACTTTTGTAAATGTCACCATTGAATAGGTTTTTGTCAACCCTTCAATAAAGGTAGGCTTATGTTAAATTATACCAACGCTTTTTCAAAAGAATCGCAGAACCTATGCAAATTGCACTATAGACGACGTTTTTAAAAGCGTAAGGAGAAGCGTCGGGATGACCTATGCCAACCTTTTTTGCGTCGCTTAAAATAAAAAAAAGTGTCACGATAGGTCTATTTTGTTATAGTGTACTATGAACGTCACAAGTGAATAAATCTGTAAAGGAATTCAAGATTTATTATTATTAGGTCTAGTCTAATATACTATCAGTCCAGTCAATCACATCTATGTCTCTATCTTCTGGGAGTCATATGCTCCGATGCCCAAGACAAAACATCTCCCAATTGGACTTGATAAATGATATATCAGTCTTTCAATCAGTTTGCTCATTTCTGATTAGGCAAAGGACATGTTTAGGTTCGTTTACCAATACAAGTTGTCTTTTCGTATTACGATCTGACCACATAATATCGCTTAGTATTAATTTAAACATTAGACAACCAATGAGCCAATATTTGCTTCTATTTTGCTTTGCATGCGAAAACTACATGAGAAAAATTGTACAAAGCATGTTAATGTAATCCATGAATTTGTTTTATCAACCAATCTATTCAAAAAAATCAAAAGTTTAAAAGCGAGTAGACTACATTTAGGGCACCAGATACAACATTCATAGCCAACAAAGGCTAAATGATATCCTTTCATCGAGATTACATGATAGATGAAAAGTAACGTTGTAACAACTATTTTTCAATATTGTTAGAAACGGTGGTTTCAAGACCATAAATCTGATGAGTAAGTTCGTAAATGTTATTATTTAATATTTACGAGTCAAATATGGTATTAAAATAAATTTTGAATTGGCAATTAAAGTTATTTGAATAAATAATTAGGTTTAAGTGGTATGAAAATTGGTATCAGGACCTCGTTTCTATAAACCAAGCCATAAATATTTTATTAAATATTTATAGAGTGTTATTAAGGTTGTATTAAAGTTTGCTTCGAAAATTTTAACATTTGCATACTTAAGAAAGGTAAAAGGACTAAATTGTAAAAGTTGCAAAATTTACTTCCTATTGGTTTTAATTAATTAATTGGTTTATTTAGTTAATGTGATAGGACTTATATGGTAATTAAACCATTAGGATTAAGTTTGGACAGTAAGTGGAAGAATTGGATTAAAATTTAAGTGTTTTTAAATAATACTATTATATTAATTAAATGATAAAATAGTAAAAAGCATAAAAGAAAGCATCATCTCTTTCATTTTAATTTTTCTTCCATCCAATCTCCATGGAAACAATGAAGTTTGAAGTTTGGCCTTGCTTTTGTTCATGCATGGTAAGCCTTCGTTAATTCATTTTCTGCAAATTTTATATTTTTGAGATCGTTGCAACTAGGTCTAACTAACCCGAGGATCAATTTTTTAAATTTTTAAATGTTTAGAATTTTACCATGGATGAAATTGTGACGTTCTTGAAATTTTATGGTAGATTATAAAGCTTGGTTGTTAAATATAATTATTTTGTTAAGTAATTTTTGATGATTTTCAAGTTTAGGGACTGATTTATGAAAAAGGAAAAATTGAAGGAAAATAGTGCCAAATGATGATAAATATAGGCTGTTAAAAAACTAGGTAAAAATCGATTATCATGAATTTTAATTAAAAATGGTTAAATTGCATGTTTTGGGCTTAGGGACTAAATTGTATAAAAGTAAAATATTGGGGGTAATTTTGTAAAAATATCAAAAAGACTTAATTGCATAAAATGAATTGATTTTTCTGCTAGAATTAGTGAATTGAATAGAATTATTATTTTAGATCAAGAACGAGTGGAAAATCGAGGAGAAGATTAGGTGGAGAAAATTGTGGAGATTGGGTGGCAAGGTGTTGGCCGAATATTGGGTTCTTTAGGGTGTGCATTCGGCACTTTGAGAGGAGCATTTTGGGTCATTCTTTCTTTGGTTGTGCCAAATTTGTATAGGAACATTAGGGGTTTTCCTTCATTTTGTTTTGAAAGCCTTCCTCTACTGTTTTCTTTTTTTTTTTGGGTACGTTTTTGGCCATTCAGGTCCTTTTCTTTTCAACTTTATTTCTCAATTGTTTGTTCACTTTTACCGAAACTCAAATAGCAAGTGCCGAATTCTCTCTTAGAACCTTTCTCTTCCTTCTTCACATTTTCTCTCTGCCAAATTGGCATTCTTCTTCCCCTTTGATTCCTCTATTTTTTGTTCCTTTTCTAAATCGAACACTTAGACCGGCAAGCTATCTCTGGATCATCTCTGCTTTTGCCTCTCTTCCTCTCTTTGAGTAATAGCCGAATACCTTGCCTTCTCCTTGCACCTTCTACAACTCTAATAAGCCGATCATAGCTTAAACCTTCTCATACTTTCATTTTGTCACTTCCTCTCTGTTACAAATCAATCATTACCCTTTCTCTTTGTTGCCAAGCCGAATATTAGTGGTAAGTAATTGGGTTGTTTTCTTGTTACTCTGTGGGTTTCCCTTATATGTTTATCGTTGCTATTATCTTTCTTCATCGATGATCCCTATTCAATTTACTCATTTAGATCTAACGTAATACTCCACTCACGTATCCTGCCCTTTAGGTCAGCATTCGGTTCTGAGGAATTCGGTAAGTTGTTCTCTGTCTTGCTCAAGTTATTGTTGATGGGTGTAAACTGCATCCTTAGTCAACCCTCTAACGAGATCTATTGTTATGTAGTGAGTGGTCGATCAACATTTAAGAGCTGATGCTATTTTTGGATTGATTCTAGGTTGGTGCTTTTGGAATTTCTCAAGTGGTCGCTAAAAGGTGTGTAATCGTACACCTGATACTATTACTGTCAAATCACTCGATAAAGGTGTGTAATTGTACCCCTAGATTATTGTGATTCGGCAAAAGCCAAAAGGCCAAGATGTTGAAATGCCGAAACCTTGATATTTGTGTTCTCGTGAGTATATGAATACTCACAGGGTAAACCAAGCCCACCAACCATGGGCGACAAACTATAGAGGCCTGCACGAGCGTTTTCGTGGGCTTGGGCCGAAATGGGCCTATGGCCCAATGGGCTCGTGGGCTCCATTCAGGTAAAATTCTTGGTAAGTGGTAAGTAATGGATTAGACTGTGAGGCTTGTGTTACCATGTCAAAATTTGGGCTAAATAGGCCACACGAGCATGTGGGCCCACTTGGGCCCAATAGTGGGTTTTGGGCCCTTACATACTATTCTAGCCATGTAGGTTATTTAAGTCACTCGAGGCAACGATAGACTCTCTAAGAGGTCGTGACATGTATCGAGACACCAAAATTACTTAAAGGACCAAAATACCCCTAAGAGGTAAAATTACCATTTTACCCCTAACTATCGAAATGACCATTATACCCCTCGGGGTAGGATGACCGATGAATATTTGGTATACATGTGACTGTGTCTGAGCAGGATCTTTTGTACGCATGATATATATGCATGACATGACATTCTGCATGGGGTTGGGGTCTGATATGGAGGTAGTTATGTGCTAGTGGCTTTGCCACATATTTCTGTATTGAGTGGCTTCGCCACGTATTCTGATTCTGGTGGCTCTGCCACATATTTTGTAAATAGCAGCCCTACTACATTATTGGTGTGTTGGCTGGATGGGTCGGTTTAATCCCCACATGGTGTGTTAGATGGTACGAATGGTGAGTTGGATGCATTGGGCTGGGTTGCATATCTGCTATGTTCTATTTTTATTTTAGGCTTGGGCCCAGACTATTTCTGTATAGGGCTAAAAGCCTAGATTGCTCTATTACTGCATAGGGCTTCGACTCAAACTATTTTGCATATGCTAATTTCTGTGGTCTGCTAGGGGATTACACACTGAGTTTTCACAAACTCACCCCTCTTTTAACTATGTAGGTAATCCCTAGCTTTAGGCGATTTGGAGTTGTGAGGGACTAAGAGGTGGCCATGCAAACACTGTTTAGTTATTTTAGACTTAATCGTTTTAAATTTGATATTTGGGTTTGTATTTGTATTAAGGCTATTGGGACTTTAATTTGCATTTATTTGAGTTTTTAATTGTTGATTTTAAACTACTAGAGTAGATAAACCGAGTTTCCAAAATTATAAAATTTTTTAAAATTTCACTCATTTCAACTTCAAACATTCAAAGCTTCCGCGATTTTAAATAAGTGAATACAACAGAGATCAACTCTTAAGCAAACATTTTGATAAAACAATTTTAAACTTATAAAAACAAACTTGCCGAATTTGTTTATGCAATTAAGAAATTGAAAGGGTTTAAAAACTTAGAACTAAACTTTTATTGACAAGTCAGGTTTTGAACGTAGCTTCTATGTGACGCGCTAGGTTTTGCCATAATGTCTGGGCTAGGTTTGAGGTGTTACATTTAGCGGTATCAGAGCCAGGTTGTAAAAATCGACTGTGGAATGGGTTTTTGAAAATTTTCTCAAAAATGGGTTTTTTATAGTTTTTTTCTAAATTTTTGGTTTGGAGAGACGATTTTGAAAGAATTGAAATTGATTCCAAATGATGTTACTAGAAGTGTGGCACACCGAGTCTCTGGTGCCAAATCTGTAAGTTCTCTAACACTGTACTGTTCTGGATTAAATGTGTTTCTGAGAAACTACTCTAGGCAGTAGGAATACACTGTGAAACTCTAGATAGAGGAAATTGAAAACTGTAGAAGACTAAAAACTGTAGTTAGATTCTGATCTGAAAAAACTAACCTCTAACAGCTGCCTTTTTATAAAATATATGTTAATAATTACTGGAATTATGAATTGATTGATAAGAATCTTAAAATAGATAATATGCTAAACCGATATGAGCACAAGAGGAACTCGCAGAAGGGGTACATTAGGCCACGGTAGAGGCTGAGGTAGTGTTAGGGCTGGGTCTTCATGGTCGAGGCACATGCCTACTGGGGAGGCACCAGCATCACCAGTGATTGAGACGAGGTCTCATGTTTGAGTAGCTGGGGATGAGGCTTTATCCCAAGCAATGCTTTGTGCTCTTGAAAGGGTTGCTGGAGCGAGTACTGGATCCGTGGGTCAAGGATCAATTTTTGTGCACCTCTAGGCTAATGTAGCAGAAATCTTCTGGGATGTATCTGGTGTAGCCCCAAATGTGGCAGAGTATTGGTTAGAGGCAACTGAATAGATAATGTATGACCTTGACTAACCAGTGGAGCAAAAACTGAAAGGAGCAGTGTCTTTACTGTGAGATGAGGCTTACCAATGGTGGCTCACTGTGAGGAATGGTACACAGGCCGATCAATTGACATGGGACTTCTTTAAGATGGCCTTTCAAGGGAAGTACGTAGGGCCAAGTTATGTAGACATTGGAAGGAAGGAATTTCTGAGTCTAACTCAAGGGAATAAGACCGTGGCAGAGTCTGAGTAGAGTTTCTGCGGCTGAGTCGAGATACTCGTGGAATTGTTGCAACTAAGTATGAATACTGTGTGCATTTTGAGGATGGTCTTCGAGATGAGTTACGAGTACTGATAGCTCCACAGAGGGAGCAGGACTTTGCTACCCTTATTGAAAAAGCAAAGATTGTTGAGGACGTGAAGCGCTCTGCGTGCCAGAATTTCGAGAAGGATAGGGGTATATTTAAGAGGGATTCATGGCCCTCGAGTTCATTTGGAAGGCCTGTAACGAAGGCTAGATTTGAGGAGCCAGTCCGAGCAGTCCCTGTTACTACTGTAAGACCGTAGACTTGTGCGGATTGTGGAAGGTCTCACCAAGGTGAGTGTTGGAGACGAACTGGGGTCGTGGTCAGGCCAAGGGCTGAAACGGTAATGGACGTGGTCGTGGAGCACCAGAAAGAGGTGTTAGTAATATTGAAGCGAGACAGCCAGCCTTGGTCTATCCTGCTCATCGTCGAGAGGACGGTGACGCCTTTGATGTCGTAACTGGTACATTCTTCATTCATAACATGCCATACATTACTTTAATTGATATTGGATCTACGCATTCGTATGTTGCATGCACTGTGCCTGAGATGTTGGGAATCCAGTTTAAGAATACTGCTAGTGAGATGACTGTGATAAGTCCACTGGGACAGTCAGTTAGAGTAGACAAATTATTTAGAGATGTGCCCCTAGAAGTTCAAGGAAGAATCTTTCTTATAGATCTGATGGAACTACAATTTGGAGAATTCGATCTTATCTTGGGTATGGACTGGCTAGTGAAACACTGTGTGAATCTAGATTGTGCTGTTAAGCGAATGGTGTTGAATATTACTGAAGATGAGGAGGTCACCGTGATAGAGGAGTGAAAGGATTATCCGTCTAATGTTATCTCAACATTAAGGGTTGAAAAGTTGGTTTGCAGGGGCTATGAGGTGTTTCTAGCGTATGTGAGCATTTCTTATTCGGGAAGTCCTTCCGTGGGAGATGTTAGAACTGTCAATGAATTTCTAGATGTATTTCCTGATGAGCTCCTTGGGTTGTCTCTAAATTGTGAAGTGGAATTTGGGATTGAGCTACTACGTGGAACAGCTCTGGTGTCCATCGCCCCTTATAGGATGGCATCAAGGGAGCTTGTAGAGATAAATGCTCAAATCAAAGAACTGTTGGACCAAGGTTTTATTAGACCGAGTGTGTCTCCATGGGGAGCACTGGTGTTATTCGTAAAGAAGAAGGATGGGACTATGCGCATATGCATCGATTACGGTCAGTTAAACATATTGACTATCAAGAAAAAGTACCCCCTGCCAAGGATTGGTGATCTTTTTTATCAACTTAGGGGAGCTTCAATATTCTCCAAGATTGACCTTCGTTCTGGGTACCGTCAGCTAAGAATTAAGGAGGCTGATGTGTACAAAACCGCATTTAGGACTCGGTATGGGCACTACGTGTTCCTAATGATGCAGTTTGGGCTTACGAATGCACCGGTAGCTTTTATGGACCTCATGAACTATGTGTTCCAACCCTATCTAGACCGGTTTGTAGTTGTCTTTATAGATGATATTCTGGTGCATTCGAGAATCGAGGAGGATCATGATGCTCACCTTCGAATTGTTCTACAAATTCTAAGGGAGAAGCAGCTATATGCAAAATTTAGCAAGTGTGAGTTTTGGCGGCAAGAAGTGACGTTTTTGGGTAACATTGTGTCTGCCAAGGGAATTAGGGTAGATCCTCGAAAGATCGAAGCTGTATTAGATTAGAAACCACCAAAGACTGTTTCAGAAATTCAAAGTTTTTTGGGTCTGGCAGGGTAATACAGACATTTTGTTGAGGGGTTTTCTATATTACTACACCGCTAACTAAGTTGTTGCGTAAATGGGTAGCATTTAGTTGGACTGACAAGCAGCAGGAAAGTTTTGACAAATTGAAGAAGGTTTTGACTGAGGCCCCTGTATTAATAACAACTTGGTAGTTGTTGAGTAATTTAGCTAAGGTTTATAATGTCATGTATAAGGCGATTTCTTAATGGTATTATGGTGCAAATGTTAGTAGTATTTTGGTATGTATAAGCTTTGGAAAGCTATGTTGGTTTGGTACACCTTGATGCCTTACCAAGGTGTGATTTTCGTTACTTTAAAGTGCTTGTTTATATGACCCTCTTGGCATGATCATGATGGTTGAAAATGTTTATTTGTGACATGTTTTAGTTCATATTTGAACTAGGTCAGTATGTATAGAAATGGCAATATTAACATGTATAAGGTGGCTTAAAATGGTGTTTTGATGAATATGTAAATGGTAATTGGGTATGTTTGTGCCTTGATGTTGAAGTATGGTTGATGGACTTATAATGCTTGTTTAAGTAAGTTCTTTTGGTCACTTTTTGATAATGGATGTGTATGGCATATTGGTACAACTTATTGGCTTGAAAATGGTCAATTATAATGTGTTTGAGGTACATAACAGACTAAGACTCTTATGGTATGTCTTGAATGGTTGGAAACGGTTAAATGTGGTATGTTTTAGTACCTAAATGTACTAGATTCATATGCATGAAATGAGTCATATGAACTTGTTTATGTATTTATGTTGTGGTTAAGCACATAATAGGATTAGTCTTTATGCATGGAATTAGGTTATGTTAGCATGTTTCGGTAAATGGTGTTTGAATGTAATTGTGGTGCCTTTGAATGGCGTATTGGTTAGTTGAACTAGGATCTTGAAATGGCATCTTGATGTATGTTTGGAAAATGTTTAGGTTCCTTTTGAGTGTGCACAAATGAGTTGAATGTTCATGCATAGTTAGGTTATGAAATGGCTTGATTTAGGTGAAATTTGGGTTCACACGGCTTGAGACACAAGTGTGTGACTCAGCCGTGTGAAGCACACCACCTGGCGATACGACTATATGTAACATAAGAATTTCTTAAAGTTCCAAATTAGTGAATTACACGGCCTGGCACACGGGCGTGTGACATGGCGGTGTGACCCTACTTAGAGAGTTACACAGGTGAGGACACGGGTTAGGACATTGTAGCGTGTCCATAGTTCAAAGGTTACATGGCTTGAGACATGGGCATGTGTCTCAGTCGTGTGAGGCATACGACCTGGCCACACAGCCGTGTGACCCCTGTTTTGTAAATTTTGCATCTTTTTCCTAAACTTTCCAAATGGTCTCGATTTACTTTTAAGATATTTTTAGGGCCTCAAAGGCTCGATTTAGGGATAGTATGCATATGTATGAATGGTTTATAATGTGGTTGAATTATTGAATGATAAAATGTTCAAATGTTTTCAATTGTACAGTAATGCTCTATAATCCTAATCTGAAAACGAAGACAGGTTAGGGGTGTTACAAATGTTGTTACAAGCCATTCAACTTAGAGATAAATGATTTAATCACTATTTGTTAGTAATTGACTTTTCATGAAGGACTATGTAATGGTTTCCATGAGATAAAATAGTTGAGAGAACAAATTTATCCCAAAGAGATCAAAGATATCCTATGAGAGTAACACACTTACGACAAGGTCATAGGACGAGGACTTAATAAATGTAGAACGAACAATATGAAATTAATGAAAACGAAAAAGTAAGAGAAATAGATTGCATGTATCACTATCTATAGTAAATGTGTTTTCTCATTAAATATAAAGATAACTTATAATTTAATTTAATTTCTTAGAATTATTATTTAATGAATTAAGTTAAAATAATTTAAGTTCAATGTAAGAATTAAATTAATTAGTCAAGAAGGATTTGTTGAATGAGACAATTAAATATATTTCCTCATAGATTCTAATATAATAAAGTTTTCGTTACTTTAATGGAATTAGAATTGAGTTGAAAAAATAATTTAATTGAGAAATTAAATTAATTAATTAATTAATATTTTGGGAATTAAAAATAATTATTGGGTTCAATAAATTATAAGCATTGGATAAAAGTTAAGATAGCACACGTAATTGGGCTCAATACATGGAAGGCCCATATTAGACCTTGTTACATACAAGGGGTGGTAAACCCTAGTATCCCCTAAGGCATGTCGCTGCCATTAGCACTTCTACCTATAGTAGAAGTTGTGCTTTTTATTAAAATGTTATTATTTAATTAGATCTTATTCAAACAAAACTCTTGTATCACTCTATAAATAGGTACTACGTGTTGAACTTATTACAAATGTCATTGAGCATCACTATTTTGTAAAAAAATAGTGGAAATCTATTTTACAAAATAAATTCAATTTTCTAGGAAAAACTCGTAGATTTTGATTATAGAAAAATAAAATTTCCCATTCAAAGTTAATAAAGTTTTCATTCTATGTGATTGGTTCAAATTGTTTGAGTCCATACTTAAAGCAATTTGTGGTTCTAGAATAATGAAGAAGACATTCGGTAGAAAGATGAGATCGACTTAACTCCCTTGAACAAAGCACATGTATAATTTTGGTTAAGGGTTTATTTCTGTAAATATCATAAAGGCTCGGCTTCAAGAAAAAATTAAACTTTCGATGTGCCTAAAAATACTATTTTTTAAGTTGAGTTTTTGAACAAATTCGATTTTTGACGAAGATGTTCCATTGAAGGTTGCTTTTGGAGAGAAGGCACTGACCAAACACCCTAACATTCCTATGTCTGCCAAACAAAGGAATAAGAGGATTAAACAACCAAGTATGCCATAAATGCTTGTGGAGGTTACTGCTAAAGCTAGATAAGAAGAGGCTACCTTCTTGGAAAAGAAAAATCAAACTTTTCTCTTTGTTACTTGCTCTAACAAGTGTCTTCTTTTCTTTCTTTCTTTCTTTTTTTTTTTTTTGTTAAAGAAGAGTTTTATAGAAGAACAAAACATAGATGAGGCTAGTTTTACTGAACATGGAATAGAACTTTATTTGAGATCAATGGTCTCATGGGATCTGTTAGCTATGTAAGGCCATATGTTAAGAAAATTGTACTACAAATCTTGTCTAATATTTTGCATAACATCAATAATGATCAAAGCCAATTTTTTGACCGTTGCCAAACATGCAAATGCCTAGACTGGAAATACTACAACAAAATAGATAAAAGATAAAGTAATGGTGTTCACAAGTATATGATCAAATTGTTATATACTAAAGAATTTTACAACGAAATTCTCTAGGAAGTATTCCGAGGATCGTACCCAAGGGAGGTTGAATTAAATTTAAATTAAATTTCTACACTAACAGGGTCAAATACTACTAATCTAAAATTATATTACGAACAACTAAATTAAGAATAAGTAATTGAAATAACACCAATTAACTAAAATTAAAGAAAACCAAATAGATATCGAGATTAAATCTAATTTAGCAGACAAAAGATTAACTCACTTCAGTGTTCCTAATTAACTTCAGAATTTAGGTTTTATTGAGTTAGCTATTAATTAACTAGTTATTACCTTTCACCCTTTAACTAATTAACTACAGGCTTATCTCTCAACCTCACTTTCCTAACCAGTATAAATTATGATTTTCTCGGTAAACTTATCTCTCAATCTCATTTATCCTAAATTACTTCCTAGTGTCGACACTTCATAGGGTTTAATCACACATGATTTAAACCAGCTAACTCGGATTTAAACCCTAATTCATTTGTTAATTAGTTACACATCCGTTCATTAATCTCCCTGAGGAAATTAGTCACTCAGGGATCTAGATGCAATAATCCCTAAATTCATGTTCAATATACAAAGTAGTAAATTAAATAAGAAAAGGGAATAAAAAAATCCGTTTCGATTTTGATTTGTGTGCGAAAGCTTAATTTCCCTTAATTGTGATTAGAAACTGAAAAGAAATAAATAAAAACTAGTTAATTGAAAGCTTGGATCAAAATCGAAACCAAGTTGAACAAGAACAAAACTATTTAGGACTAACTTGAAACAAACATATATGCTTTTCATGGAATTGATTAACTAAAATTTAACAATTTAACAACTTATAATTCAAACAAACATATATGCTTTTCATCCACGTATTTTTCATTTGGTGCATTTAACATGCTTTTATCTATTTATAATGTAATAAAGTGAGCTAATTAGTCTAATATTAAACAACCAAAAATTGATTACTATTGAACTAAATTTACAATTTAAAGACAAAATCCTTTTTTACATACTCCTAACCAATCACTTGTATTTCTACAAGTTCGCGCACAAACAAGCGCACAAAATTAAAATTGAACTACAATATAAGAGTTTAAAAATTTTGAAAAAAAATTGAAAAATTCTGTGTTGCCCCCTCGACACACACACACACTGTATTTGGCACATTGTCCCTATTGTGCAACCCAAAAGTTAAGAGAAAAAGACTACCCGGGTTAGCGTTGACGTTCTTCGAAAGGGGTCAGGTGGTCTTCCACGTGCTAGTTTAGCTCCAAATTGTAGTGCCTCATAATTAGTGGGGTTCTTACACAGAATAAACACACGTTTTTTAATTAATTAGTAAAAACTAAATAAAGTAATTAAAAATAAAAATCATCCAAATTCAAATTATACAATCCAAATAAAAATAAACTAAACTAAATAAAAATTTTAAAATTAACTTAATTATTATCAGATGCCGACCAATCCTATGCAATGATTAGATGCTACTAAACGAATGGAATTGAAAGCATAGTTGCAAGAGTTGACAGATAGAGGCTTCGTGCGATCGAGTTTCTCTCCCTAGGGTGCGCCAGTTTTATTTGTGAAAAAGAAATATGGAACTGAGACTGTGCATTGATTATCAACAGCTCAATAAGGTGACTATAAAGAATGAATATCTGTTGCCACATATTGATGACTTGTTCGATCAGTTAAAAGGGGCTTTAGTATTTTCGAAGATAGATTTACGATCGGGTTACTATCAGTTGTGAGTTAGAAATTCTAATGTGCCTAAAACTGCCTTTCGAATGAGATACGAGCATTACGAGTTCTTGGTTATGCCATTCAGACTTACTAACGCACATGCTATTTTCATGGATTTGATGAATCGTATTTTTAGACAGTGTTTAGATCAGTTTGTGGTTGTGTTTATTGATGACATCTTGATTTACTCTCGTGATGAAATTGAGCATGCCAAGCATTTGAGATTGGTATTACAGACTTTGCGAAATAATCAGTTATATGCAAAGTTCAGTAAATGTGAGTTCTGGTTGCTCGAGGTTAACTTTTTGGGACATGTTATTTCAGCATCAGGTATTCGGGTTGATCCGAGTAAAATTTCGGCAATACTTGATTGGAAAACCTTCGAAAAACGTATCTGAAGTCCAAAGCTCTCTAAGACTTGCCGGTTACTATAGACGGTTCATGAAAGGCTTTTCCATGATAGCAACACTGATGACAAGGTTGCTACAGAAAGACGTTAAGTTTGAGTGGTCAAAAAAGTGCCAGAAAAGTTTTGACCAGTTGAAAGCTCTTTTGACTGAAGCTCTAGTGCTTGTGCAGCCATAATCGGGTAAAAAGTTCGTTATCTTTAGTGATGCATACTTGAATGGTTTGGGCTGTGTTTTGATGTAGAAGGGCAAGGTTCCAGCGTATGCCTTAAGACAGTTAAAGCCGCACGAAAAGAACTATCCGACGCATGATCTCGAATTGGCCACTATTATTTTTGCTTTAAAAATATGGCGCCACTACTTGTTCGGTGAGAAATGTCATGTCTACTCCGATCACAAAAGCCTAAAATATTTGATTACTCAGAAATATTTGAACTTGAGACAATGACGGTGGTTAGAGTTGCTGAAAGATTACGAGCTTGTGATTGATTACCTTCCAGGAAAGGCTAATATGGTTGTCGATGCCTTAAGCTAAAAATCACTATTTGCTTTGCGTGCTATGAATGCGTATATGACTATGTTTGATGATGGTGCGATTATAGCAGAGTTAAAAGCGAGACCGTTATTTGTTCAGTAGATTTGTGAGGCTCAAAAAGTGGATAAAGACTTGATAGTAAAGAGGACTCACTGTGAATCGAATGTTGATTCGAAATTTCAAGTCGATGTTGATGGATGTTTATGGTCTAGAAAATGAATATGTGTATCGAAGAATCCTGTAATGCCCCCACGCCCGAGACCATCGCCGGAGTCGAGCTTGAGGTGTTACTGAACATAATTTTCCATTTTAAGAACTTTGAAACATTTAATTCTACATTCACAGCATACTGTTTACCTGCGTTACGGTTACAAAAAAGAATCATATCTCAAGTTACAAAACTCGAAATCAAGATCCGTAAATTTTCCCTAAAACTAGATGCAAATATCTATATACTAATTTTTTTCTAGAATATTTGGTTGGGGCCAATTAGTACAGTTTATTAGTTAAAGTTACCCCTGTTTCAGGACTCGACTACACTAAACTCTTCTTACTACGAACCACTTTTCTCCCTCAACAAAATTCATATGACTATGCAGTTTGTTTCTCTTAAAAATAGACTCAATAAGGATTTTTAAAATATAAATTATACCTCCTAATTATTTTTGTACAATTTATGGTGAATTCCAAAGTTGGAACAGGGGATCCAAAAATCGCTCTAGCCCTATCTCACTAAAACCCAAATATCTCATCACATATAACTCCTTTACCTGTTTCGCTTCTCCATATGAAAGTAGACACAATAAGCTTTAATTCCATATTTAATTCATCACTTAATTTGGTTTCTACTATTTTTAGTGATTTTTCAAACTCACGTCATTGTTACAGTAATGTTCTGTTTTATGGCACATTTCATCTTTTTATGAATTTTCATGAACTACATAACATATTAGTCTCACATAGCATCCAACATTATCTAGGCTAGCCATTCCAATGACTAATCATTACCAAGCATTTTCTTAACTAAACCACAACCATATCATAAGATTATTTACACTACATGCCATACTTAAGTTATTCAAGCCATTTTACCAAAAAGTCCTTCGGATAATGTGATCGAGCCTTCGACCTATCCCGATTCCTGAGCTGGCTTGTCCAACACTATAATGAATGGAAAAGAGGGAGTAAGCATAAATGCTTAGTAAGTCCATATGCAAATAACGAGTAACATAACAAAGCAATTATACCAAACAGCAATAGCATGTTATCACCGAGACATATTCCACATTTCTAGCCATCGTGTATCAAGTTTCAACCCGAGGGTTAAGAACTTACCTGTCTAAAGTGTGCATTTCATGACACTTACCAAAATATCATTTGCATCTTAAGCATTCTTCCATTTCGCTAAAATTTTACCCCTTGAACACATCGGAATATAACTCGAATACATGGATAATTTGCACATAAGTGCCACATATGTAATCAAGCGACCATGTAACCCGCCCATAAGCGAACTCAGACTCAACTCAACGAGCTCGGGCGTTCGCATCCATATGTGAACTCAGACTCAACTCAACGAGTTCGGATGCCTAGTTATATCTCACGAACTCGGACTCAACTCAACGAGTTCGAACATTTGCATCCATAAGTGAACTCGGACTGAACTCAACGAGCTCGGATGCCCAACCATCCTAGTGACATGTCACTTGTATCCTAATATATTCCCAAGGTTCAAACGGGATTTTTCTCAATCACACATTTCCCTATCGTTCTCCTCAAAATATCGGAACCAATACGTTGCTTGCATCTCATACTTATCAATTTAATCACATACTTTTCATACCAATACATAATATTTCACAAAGCATAATATTCATAATAACAAGTATCATATCATATAAATAGTATTAAATCACTTAAAATAGCAATTATTTTACATTACTTACACATGAACTTACCTCGGTACAAAATATAGCAATTTTGCAATTTAGTCCATAATCTTTTCTTTTCCTCGATCAAGGTTGATTCCACGTCTTTCTTGATCTAAAATAACACATTTAACTTATTTAATACTCACATTTATCAAAATAGTCCTAAATTCAAATTTTGGAAAAATTATAATTTTGCCCCTAAACTTTTACATATTTACACTTTTGCCCCAAAGCTCGGAAATTAAATTTTATTTCAAATTCTAATGTTTTAGGACATGCTGATCATTTATTTGCTATTAGGAAGCTCAAATTCCCACTATAACACATACTTATGAACAATATGTACTTTTACTGATTAAGCCATTTTGTTCGTTTTTACTTAAAATCGAGTAGCACAAGTTGTCTAACATAATTTAAAACCTCATATTCTATCATAAAACATCAAAATACACAAATTTCACCTATGGGTATTTTTCCAAATATGAACCCTAACTCAAAATATTGCTATCATAAGCTATACCGAGCTACCGGGATATCAAAAACGTAAAAATCATTAAAAACGGGGCTTGGAATCACTTACTATGGAGCTTGGAAGCTTGAAACAAACCTAGCTATGGAGAACCCTTGAAATTTCGTGGTAATGAAGAAGATGATCAATTTTGTGTTATTTTTCCCTTTTTATTTCATGTTAATATCCAAATGACCAAAATGCCTCTCCTTACTAAACTTTCAAAAATTCCATCCATGTCCAAATTTTGTCAATGAACTTAAAATTGGCCAAATTACTATTTAATACCTCCTAATTAATATTTCAAAGTAATTTCATACTAGAAACTTCTAGAATGCAAGTTTTGCAGCTTATTTGATTTAGTCCCTAATTTTAAATTAAGCACTTTACGCATAGAATTTCTTCACGAAATTTTCACACAATCATGCAATCATATCATAAACCTCAAAATAATTATAAAATAATTATTTCTACCTCGAATTTGTGGTCACGAAACCACTATTCTGATTAGGCCCTAATTCGGGATATTACAACTCTCTCCCCTTTAAGGATTTCTTACCGGTAAACAGGTGTGGATATTGATTTCTCATAGTTTCCTCAGGCTCCCATGCAGCCTCTTCTACTCCATGCTTTTGCCACAACACTTTCACAAGAGCAATACTTTTATTCCTTAGTTGTTTAACTTCTCGAGCTAAAATCTTTATCGGTTCTTCTTCATAGGTCATGTCTGGTTGTAGTTCAATTTTTGTCGGTGAAACCACATGTGAAGGGTCCGAACGATACCGACGTAACATAAACACATGGAACACATCATGAATCTTCTTCAATTCAGATGACAATTCTAACCGATAAGCTACCGGTCTAACTCTTTCAATTATTTCATACGGCCCGATAAAACGCGGACTTAATTTGCCCTTCCGTCCAAATCTAAGAACTTTCTTCCACGGAGACACCTTTAAAAATACTTTATCACCAACTTGAAACTCAATTTCTTTTCGTTTCAAATCTGCATAAGATTTCTGTCTATATGAAGTAGCTTTCAAATAATCTCGAATTACCTTCACTTTTTCTTCGGTTTCTTTTATTAGATCAACTCCATAGATCCGATTTTCCTTGAGTTCAGTCCAATACAAAGGTGTTCGACACTTACGACCATACAATGCTTCATAAGGTGCCATCTTCAAGCTCGTCTGATAACTGTTATTGTAAGCAAATTTCACCAACGGTAGATATCTTTCCCAACTTCCTTGAAATTCTAATACACAACATCTGAGCATGTTTTCAAGAATCTGAATTTCTCTCTCTCTGATTACCTATCAATTTGTGGATGAAAAGCAGTACTGAAATTTAACTTTGTACCTAACGCGTCTTGCAACTTTTGCCAAAACCGCAAGGTAAACCTCGGATCTCTATCCAAAATGATCGACAATGGTATTCCATGTAGTCTAATAATTTCTCTGACATATAGTTCAGCCAACTTGTTAAGGGAATAATCTGTACATACCGGAATAAAATGAGCCGACTTAGTTAATCTGTCAACTATTACCCAGATGGCATCTTTCTTTCCTGGAGTCAATGGCAACCCTGAGACAAAATCCATAGTAATCCGATCCCATTTCCATTCAGGAACCATAATAGGCTGAAGTAATCCTGAAGGCACTTGGTGTTCAGCTTTCACCTGTTGACAAATTAAGCATTTGGACACAAACTCCGATATATCCCTTTTCATTCCATTCCACCAATACATTTTCTTCAAGTCATTATACATTTTCGTACTGCCCAGATGAATCGAGAGACAACCACTATGTGCTTCTTTCAGGAACTTTTGAATTAATTCCTCGTTCTTCGGTACACAAATCTGATCTTTAAACATCAAACACCCATCAGAACTGATTCTGAAATCTAACTCTGTATCAACCTCACATCGCTTTCTTTTGGCTTGCAAGTCTTCATCGCTTTTCTAAGCATCACAAATCTCTTGTAAAAACATCGGTCTTGCTTTCAATTCGGCTAGAATTAAACCATCATCTGACATTTCCAACTAAGTGTTCATAATTCTCAAACCAAACAACAACTTTCTGCTCAAAGCATCAGCAACGACATTTGCTTTTCCTGGATGGTAGTCAATCACAAGCTCATAATCTTTCAATAACTCCAACCATCTTCGCTGTCTCAAGTTCAAGTCTTTTTGTGACATCAAATATTTAAGAATTTTATGGTCGGTATATACTCGACACTTTTCTCCATATAGATAATGTCGCCAAATCTTCAAAGCAAACACCACCGCAGCCAATTCCAAATCATGAGTCAGATAATTCCTCTCGTGAGGTTTTAACTGCCTAGAAGCATAAGCCACAACCTTTCCTTCTTGCATAAGCACACATCCCAAACCATTTCGAGAAGCATCACTATACACCACAAATTCTTTAGCTGACTCAGGTTGTACTAACACTGGTGCCTCTGTTAATAACTTTTTCAATTCTTCGAAACTCTGTTGACATTCTTCCGTCCACTCAAATTTAACATCTTTGCGGAGTAATCTAGTCATAGGAGCAGCAATTATAGAAAATCTATTCACAAACCGTCGATAATATCAAGCTAGCCCCAAGAAACTTCTAACTTCGGTTACATTCTTCGGTGGTTTCCAATCAACAATAGCTGAAATTTTACTAGGATCAACCTGTATACCATCACCTGAAACAATATGACCCAAAAATCCAACTTCCCGAAGCCAAAATTCACTTTTACTAAACTTGGCATATAACTGCTTATCTCTTAAAGTCTGCAAAACTATTTTCAAATGCTCGGCATGCTCGGTCTCATCTTTTGAATAGATTAAAATATCATCTATAAATACCATAACAAACTTGTCCAAGTATGGTCGAAATATGCAATTCATCAAATCCATAAACACAGCAGGAGCATTTGTCAACCCAAATGGCATAACTAAAAATTCATAATAACCATACCTTGTTCTAAAAGCAGTTTTAGGCACATCTGACTCTTTTACCCGCAGCTGGTAGTACCCAGATCTCAAGTCAATCTTTGAAAACCACGTCACTCCTTTTAGCTGATCAAACAAATCATCAATTCTCGGCAACGGATACTTGTTCTTGATTGTCACTTTGTTCAGTTGCCGATAGTCGACCCATAGTCTCATTGAACCATCCTTCTTTTTCACAAACAATACAGGAGCACCCCAAGGCGAAAAACTCAGTCTCACGAAGCCATTGTCTATCAACTCTTGCAACTGCAACTTTAATTCTTTCAATTCCGTTGGTGCCATTCTATAAGGAGCAATCAAGATTGGAGCTGTTCCTGGCATCAACTCTATACCAAATTCTACTTCCCTGACTAGAGGCAAACCCGGCAATTCTTCTAGAAACACACTCTGTGAATTCACATACAATCAGCACTGATTCTACTTTCTTTTCAATTTCTTTTGTATTCAACACATATGCTAAATAAGCTTTATAACCCTTTCTCAAATATCTCTGAGCCGACATTGAAGAAATCACACTAGACAATGCCTCTGATTTATCTGATTCAACCCGTAGAGTTTTGCCATTTTCACACTTTAATTCAATAACTTTCTGTTTACAATTTACTATAGCATCATGCAATGTTAACCAATCCATGCCCAAAATAACATCAAATTCATCAAACGGCAACAACATCAAGTCGGATAGAAAGTAATAACCCCGAATCATTAAAGGACATTTCTGTCATACTTTATCAACTATAACACATTGGCCTAACGGGTTTGGCACTTTAATCATAAATTCTGTATTCTCAACAGGTATATTCATGCTAGACACCAATTTCATGCACACATAAGAATGAGTAGAACCGGGACCAATTAAAGCAATAACATTAACATTTTAGAGAGAAAATATACCGGTGATCACATCAGGTGAGGAAGCATCTTCACGCGCTTTAATAGCAGAAGTTCTAGCCGGAGCCCTTCCTTCAGATCTAACTGCTGCATCTCTGGCTACATTCTTGCTGCGTGCTTCACTCCCAGCTTTTCTTGGATACCTTCCCCTCGAATCGGCACCACCTACTTTTGTACTCTAAAATTTTTCTTTTTCACTCCTCTCTGGGCAGTCTCTAATAAAATGATCCAAAGAACCACATCGAAAACATTCATTTGCTCTGCACGGACCAAAATGATTTCTGCCACACCGCTGGCACTCAGGCTTAACAAATCTTGAGTTCCCTACACTGGCTGCCGAAGTAGTTTGGGACTTAGGACCCATATTTTGCTTCTTAAAATTCCCATATGACTGTCCAGCTGAAACTTGGGAACGAGGATTCATATTTCTTGATTTTTCGGGTTGCTGTGAGGGTGCACCGCCCATCGGTCTTTTCTTCCAATTTCGTGTCTTAGATTCTACTTTTTTCTTCTCTTTAAGTAGTTCTTCAGCCTTGCAAGCTCGATCGACAAGTACCACCATTTCTTTTAATTCAAGAATCCCAACAAATACCTTAATTTCTTCATTGAGCCCATCTTCAAATCGTCTGCACATTTTGGCCTCTGTAGGAACATATTCTCTAGCATACTTGCTCAATCTGACGAACTCTCTTTCGTATTTAGTGACTGTCATATTACCTTGCTTTAGCTCAAGAAACTCTTTACGTTTCTGGTCAATAAATCTTTCACTGATGTATTTCTTCCGAAACTCTACTTGAAAGAATTCCCAGGTTACTCTCTCTTTCGGTACCACCGAAATCAATGTCTTCCACCAATTGTAGGCTGAATCCCTCAACAAAGATATAGCACATTTCAAGCATTCTTCAGGTGTACAAGACAGTTCATCAAATACCCGGATAGAATTCTCAAGCCAGAACTCTGCTTTCTCGGCATCATCATCTACATTAGCTTTGAATTCTTCAGCCCCTAGCTTACGGATTTTATCAACTGGAGTTCTTTGGAATTTCATCATATTCACACCTTGAGGCATCAGGGGTACAGGTTGAAGAATTGGGGGAGGTGGGGGAGGTTGTACATTCGGGTTCGTACGAACAAACTTAGTATACCAAGCACTCATCATCTAGAGAAAGGATTCTCGACCCATTTCTCCTCCTCCTTGACCAATAGTGGGAGGTGGATTTTCAGTCGGCACCGCCCCTTCAGCCGGAGCTGGTGCATTACTTTCTACATCATCGGCCACAGTTGGATCGGGATCCATTTACTATATAAAAAAATCATTTAAAAGGTCAGAAGTCGTCACACTATCATAATATACACATATGACATGTATAGCAAAATCCTGACATAAAACACGTTAGTCCGAGAACCGACTAAACCTACTCTGATACCACCAAATGTAACGCCCCCATGCCCGGGACCATTGCCGGAGTCGAGCTTGAGGTGTTACTGAACATAATTTTCCATTTTAAGAGCTTTGAAACATTTAATTCTACATTCATAACATACTGTTTACATGCATTACGTTTACAAAAAAAATCATATCTCAAGTTACAAAACTCAAAATTAAGATCCGTAAATTTTCCTTAAAACTAGACTCATATATCTATATACTAATTTTTTCAAGAATTTTTGGTCGGGCCAATTAGTACAGTTTATTAGTTAAAGTTACCCCTATTTTAGGACTCAACTACACTGACCTCTGTTTACTACGAACCACTTTTCTCTCTCTACAAAATTCATATGACTATGCCGTTTGTTTCTCTTAAAACTAGACTCGATAAGGATTTTGAAAATATAAAGCATACCTCTTAATTATTTTTGTACAATTTATGGTGAATTCCCAAATTTGGAACAAGGGATCCAGAAATCGCTTTGGCCTTGTCTCACTAAAACCCAAATATCTTATCACATATGACTCCTTTACCTATTTCGCTTCTTCCATATGAAAGTAGACACAATAAGATTTAATTACCTATTTAATTCATCACCTAATTCGGTTTCTACTATTTTTAGTGATTTTTCAAACTCACATCATTGTTACAGTAATGTTCTGTTTTATGGCACATTTCATCTTTTTATGAATTTTCATTAACAACATAACATATTAGTCTCACATAGCATCCAACATTATCTAGGCTAGCCATTCCAATGACTAATAATTACCAAGCATTTTCTTAACCAAACAACAACCATATCATAAGATTATTTACACAAAATAAGAACATTGCTATACATGCCATACTTAAGTTATACAAGCCATTTTACCAAAAAGTCATTCGGATAGTGTGATCGAGCCTTCGTCCTATCCCGATTCCTGAGCCGGCTTGTCCAACACTACAATGAATGGAAAAGAGGGAGTAAGCATAAATGCTTAGTAAGTCCATATGCAAATAACGAGTAACATAACAAAGCAATTATACCGAACAGCAATAGCATGTTATCACCAAGACATATTCCACATTTCTAGCCATCGTGTATCAAGTTTCAACCCGAGTGTTAAGAACATACCTGTCCAAAGTGTGCATTTCGCGACACTTACCAAAATATCATTTGCATCTCAAGCATTCTTCCATTTTGCTAAAATTTTACCCGTTGAACATGTCGGAACATAACTCGGATACATGGATAATTTGCACATAAGTGCCACATATGTAATCAAGCGACCATTTAAGCCGCCCATAAGCGAACTCGTACTCAACTCAACGAGATCGAGCGTTCGCATCCATAAGTGAACTCAGACTCAACTCAACGAGTTCGGATGCCTAGTTACATCTCACGAACTCGGACTCAACTCAACGAGTTTGAACATTTACATCCATAAGTGAACTTGGACTCAACTCAACGAGCTCGGATGCCCAACCATCCTAGTGACATGTCACTTGTATCCTAATCTATTCCCAAGGTTCAAATGGGATTTTCCTCAATCACACATTTCCCCGTCGTTCTCCTCAAAATATCAGAACCAATACATTGCTTGCATCTCATACTTATCAATTTAATCATATTCATACCAATACATAATATTTCACAAAGCATAATATTCATAATAACAAGTATCATATCATATAAATAGCATTAAATCACTTAAAATAGCAATTATGTTACATTACTTACACATGAACTTACCTCGGTACAAAATATAGCAATTTTGCAATTTAGTCCATAATCTTTTCTTTTCCTCGATCAAGGTTGATTCCACGGCCTTCTTAATCTAAAATAACACATTTAACTTATTTAATACTCACATTTATCAAAATAGTCCTAAATTTAAATTTTGGAAAAATTACAATTTTGCCCCTAAACTTTTACATATTTACACTTTTGCCCCAAAGCTCAGAAATTAAATTTTATTTCAAATTCTTATGTTTTAGGACATGCTGATCATTTATTTGCTATTAGCAAGCTCAAATTCCCACTATAACACATACTTATGAACAATATGTACTTTTACCGATTAAGCCGTTTTGTTCGTTTTTACTTAAAATCGAGTAGCACAAGTTGTCTAACATAATTTAAAACCTCATATTCTATCATAAAACATCAAAATACACAAATTTCACCTATGGGTATTTTTCCAAATATGAACCCTAACTTAAAATATTGCTATCATAAGCTATACCGAGCTACCGGGATCTCAAAAAAGTAAAAATCATTAAAAACGGGGCTTGGAAATCACTTACTATGGAGCTTGGAAGCTTGAAACAAACCCTAGCTATGGAGAACCCTTGAAATTTCGTGGTAATGAAGAAGATGATCATTTTTGTGTTATTTTTCCCTTTTTATTTTATATTAATATCCAAATGACCAAAATGCCCCTCCTTACTAAACTTTCAAAAATTCCATCCATATCCAAATTTTGTCCATGAACTTAAAATTGGCCAAATAACTATTTAAGACCTCCTAATTAATATTTCAAAGTAATTTGATACTAGAAACTTCTAGAATGCAAGTTTTACAGCTTATTCGATTTAGTCCCTAATTTTAAATTAAGCACTTTACGCATAGAATTTCTTCACGAAATTTTCACACAATCATGCAATCACATCATAAACCTCAAAATAATTATAAAATAATTATTTCTACCTCGGATTTGTGGTCACAAAACCACTATTCCGATTAGGCCTTAATTCGGGATATTATAAATCCTAAGTTGATTCGGATGATTTGTAATGAAGCTCATAATTGTACACTGTCTATTCACACGGGTAGGACAAATGATGTATAATGATCTGAAACAGTACTATTGGTGGCACGGTATGAAAAGAGATATCTCAGACTTTGTGTAAAAATGCTTGATATGTCAGCAAGTAAAAACCGAGCATCAGGTACCATCGGGATTACTTTAGCCGATTATGATACCTAAATGGAAAGGAGCCGAGTCACAATGGACTTCGTATTTGGTTTACCATTGACACCGAGCAAGAAAGATACGATCTTGGTTATTGTTGATAGATATTCGAAGTCGGCTCACTTTATTCCAGTCCGTACAGATTACTCACTCGATAAGCTAGTTGAATTGTACATTTCTTAGATTGTGCGATTGCACGGGGTACCTCTTTCTATTGTTTCAGATAGAGATTCGATGTTTACATCATGATTTTGGAAGAAACTACAAGATGCTCTAGGTAGTAAATTGCATTTTAGCTCTGCTTTTCACCCCTAGACGGATGGTCAGTCTGAACGAATCATTCAAATACTTCAGGATATGTTGAGATGTTGTGTTCTCGAGTTCGAGGGTACATGGGAACGATACTTGCCTTTGATTGAATTTGCATACAATAATAGTTTTCAATTGAGTATTAAAATGGCACCTTACGAGGCTTTGTACGATCGTAAATGTCGTCCACCTTTGTATTGGACCGAGCTCAGTGAAAATAAGATACACAGGGTTGGTTTGGTTAAAGAAACTGAACAGAAAGTAAAAGTGATCTGTGAAAGTTTGATAGCAGTGTTAGATCGTCAGAAATCGTATACGGACTTGAAACGTAAAGATATAGAGTTTCAGATCTGTGATCGAGTGTTTTTGAAAGTATCATCGTGGAAGAAAATTCTTAGATTTGTTCGTAAAGGTATGTTGAGTCCAAGATTTATTAGGCCGTACGTGATTATTGAGCGTATTAGGCCAGTTGCGTTCAGATTGTTGTTACCACCAGAACTAGAAAAGATCCATAATGTTTTTCATGTTTCAATGCTTCGATGGTATAGATCCGATCCTTCTCATGTGATTTGTCTACAGAGATTGAGATACAGTTCGATTTAACTTATGAGGAAGAATCGATCCGTATTCTGGCTCGTGAAGTGAAAGAGTTGCGAAATAAGAAAATCTCATTGGTAAAAGTACTGTTGCATAAGCATGGGGTCAAGGAAGCAACCTAGGGACTAGAAGATTCGATGAAAGAATGTTATCCCAACTTATTCCTCGGTAAGATTTTCGGGGACGAAAATCCCTAAGGTGGGAGTTGGAACAGCCCGATTTTGACCCTACACGAAACGATAGTTTTGAAACCACAAATCTGAGTTAGAAAAATATTTTAATATTATTTTCTGTGCTTAGAATGCGTGAATTTGCTTGTGTGAAAGTTTTGTTTAAAAATTTTATCGTTTAGATGTCGATTTGATGAAAAGGGTTTCATCGCATAAAAATGAAAAGTGATTGGTAAATTATTAAAGCGACAAAATTGCTTTGTTCTTTAAACATGGGGTCTTTATGTTGCAAATTGACCATGAATAATAGTTATGGACGATTTTAATGCTTATATTATAAGGTTTTATATTTTGTTAATCAGGTTAATTTAGTAAAATGTTTAATAACATATATTAAATAAAACATAAAATAAAAATTTATCATGCATTATTTTCTTCATCAAAGCCAAAACTCGAAAAAAGAAAAGGGAAAGAAAGACCAAGCATATTCGGCCATTGTTGAGTCTGTAACACCCCAGACCCGGCCCAGACATTACGGCCAAGTCTAGTATGTCACATCAACAACAGGCTAATCATGTTTCCTAGTTACTAAGATTGGGGTGAGTTTTGTAGAATCCGTACTTGTAACTTGGGAAGAAAATCTAGGTTTAGTTTGAGTTTGTCCTATCCACTAACCGTTTAAAAATTATCTTGTTTGTTGATTTGTTATTCATTTGTTACGAGTGATTTGTTTGAAAATATTGATTGATTTTGAGAAAACTCGTGCAGCTTTGTTTAAATCAGTTAAGTCAGTTTGTAAATATAAGGTAAAAACCCAAAAATTAAAAATAATTAAGAGGCCCTATTACAACCCAAAACCAAAATGAAATAATTAAAAATAAATTAAAACCAACAGTCTAGTCCATGTGGCCGCTCTGAATCCCTCCCAGCTCCAAGTCCACCAGTGTAGGGCTCACCTGCATGGATGGAAGAAAAAAGGGAGAGTTTGGAAACTCAGTGTGTAAAGAAAGCCCATCTAGAGCCCAAATCAGCTCAAGCCCATTAGGCCTAAGCCCTATCCAGTCTCAGTATATACTGGGCCGAAGCCCTATTCAGTATTCAGTTAACTAGGCCTTAGCCCTATTCAGTAAACAGTACAACTGGCCTTAGCCCTTTTCAGATAACAATACAGCCCATAGGCCCATTACAGAAACAGAACAGTATCATGCATGTATGCAAAGCCCAAAGCCTATCCTAAGTCCATCCGCTACACTCAACCCATACCAACCATAAATACACCATGTGAGAAAACAACTCAACCCACCTAACCGCTGCATTCCACAGTCGTAGCATAGCTGCTCAGAATATGTGGCCAAGCTACTAACAGTATAACGAGGCAAAACCCCTTTTCAGTAAACAGTACGAGGCAAAGCCTCTTTCAGAAATCGTGGCAATGCCACTTGCACTTCCTCCAACAATGAACCCAGTTCCAAGCAACAGATAATCATGTCATGGCATACAGTGAACAGAAATAGTAAAACATGCAATCCAGTCAAATTTAGCCCTAGGGGTATAACGGTCATTTTGCACCTAGGGTAAAATAGTAATTTCTCACCCTTATAGGGTATTTCAGTAATTATACTAGTTTTTAGGGTTTTATGCATATTTCAGTTCCTAATAGTCCAACTTACATCCCAGTAGTTAATTTAGCCCATTTTAGCAGTTTTTAGTCATTGGGCCCTAAAACCCCTAATGGGCCCTACAGTGTCATTTAGCTACTTAAGCCCGTTTAGCCCAAATTCTAAGTCTAGTTTAGTAGATTTATCCTACAGTATACCAGAATACACTTACCACTTACTTTTACCCGTATGGGCCTGAATTTAGCCCATCGAGGCCCAAACTTACTGAAGTGCACGAAATCGCGCATTCACCAACTTTACCAATTTCGGTTATAGATCTATCGTTTCCAACTGACCCACGACTGGTCGCACACTCGCAAGCCCACGAAATGCCAAAATTTTGGCATTTCAGCTTTTCGGCTTTTGCCGATTTAGATACAGAAGGTTGTTCGTTTACACAGCTGTTTTGCAACGATCACTATCGAGATCTCCCACGATAACCTACAATCTACTACTACAGTCTTTAGATTAAAAATCAACAATAACCAATCCTCAAAACTCCTTACCACATTCGGCCACAATAGGGTGTTCTTAGCCACTTACCCTTGTCGAAACTAGGGACTAGATCCAGATCTAGTTGTTCCACTTGTCCAAACCCTCAATCGGTAGCCTTTAGATTGCACTAGCACAAAATAAATTGACTGTTAAGACCTATAGAGCCTTAAGCCCCAAATCGACACCCTTTCTATGCACCTAGGGGTTTCGACTTTTTTTAAATCCCAAAATAAAGAATAGAATTAGAAATTTCGAGCACTTACCAAAGGTTCTCTTAACCAGAACGATTCCAATCCCGTTTCTAACTCAGATTTGACGCAGATCTAGCCTCTAAATACCGGCAGAGAATGAGTCTTAGAGATCTAAGAGTTCGGCTCCCAAATCCTTATGGATATAGTAGTTTCGGCTTTTGATGTGATAAAGAAGAAAGTGATTTGAAGTTATGGATTGAAGAGGTGTTGTCGATAGAGGTTAGGGGTTTTGAGAGTGTGAGATTCAGCTAGAAGGGATGAAGAAGAGAGGAGGGGTTTGGCTAAGAAGAAATTGGCACTCAAGCTCAACTTTCGGGATTTCGGCTTTTATGACAATCGGCTAGAAAGCTTGAAAAGTGAGAAGGAAGGGAAGGAGTAGGTAGGTTCGGTCTAGAAGAGAGGTGATGGGATGAAATCAGTTTAGGGAAAAAGAAGAACAAAGTGAAGATGGATGAAAAGAAAAGAGGTTCTCTATGATCAAATCAGCACAAGAGAAGAATCTTAGCTTGTGTTTTCAGCTTTTTGAGACACTAAGAAAAGAATAGAGCAAAAGCAAAAAACCCTAAGTGGCAATACCCTTATTCGACAAGAAGGAAAAAGAGGTCAGAACTAACCCGAATGGAAATTCAAACAATCGGCACACCCTTCTTCACTTGCCGAAATTGCAACCACTAACCCAAGTACCGAATTTGCCCTCTAGAACCCCTACATTCGGCCAACACTTCCACCCATTCAAACTTCCTAAAATCTCTCTTCCTTATCTCACCTAAACTAATCTCCTGAACAACTCAAACTCTCTTCAACAAAGTTTCACTTGAGTTCCATCACATGACCAGCACATGCAGCAAAAATTAAAACACCATACTGCTTACCATGCAACTAGATCCTTGGCCCTAGCTCTCAGTCTACATGCCACTCTTTTAGGCATTTAAGTGGTGCCACATTGCCACTTTACCAAGGGCTTACTTGAGTCTTATTTTCCCTACTTTTTCTTAAAAGCCCACTTAACTAAGTCCCCCTTCACTTTAAATCCAAAATTTGATTTTTTTGCCAGTTTTATCTTAGGCTTGGGCCTCCTAAAGGCCCACTAACACACTTAAACACAAATTTAATAACCAAATCACCAAAATTTCAAGATTTCACCAAAATCACTAAAATCCTGAAAAATCTTAAAAATCAGGACATTACAGAGTCAAAATTCAAGGTATGTTTGAGCTCGATTTTTGATAATTTTTACGTTTTTGAGATCATTGCTTCAAATACTCTAAGGCCCATATTTGAATTTTTGAATTTGATGATCTATTCATGAGTTGCCATTGTTGATAGCTTGGTAGATTTTGTGTTTAATGATAGAAAATAAAAGATATATGAGATTAGAAAATTTTGTATTAGAAGTTTTGATGAAATTGAGTGTTTAGGGTTAAATTGCAAAAATATTAAATTGAGGGGCTAGATTGTGAAATTTATGAAATGTGGGGGCTTGTATAAACATGGTAAATATTCGGCTCTAACCTTGTATGAGCAAAATTTTTCATGTTTTGTGTTTTGTGCAAGTTGGATTAATTGTAAAAGTGTAAAATACTAGGGGTAAAAGGGTAATTTGTCCATATATGTGTTTAGGGATTAAATTGAATGAAATCGTATTTGAATGAGCTCAATTTGAAATGTATAGATCAAGAAACAAAAAGACCAGACTTGGACTGGGGGAAAGCAAAAATTGTCGAATAGTCGAAATATACTATCCGTCGATATCCAAGGTAAGTTATTAAGCAAATAGTTGTTGGTAATTTATACCTATACAATTTATATATGTATACATTCCGAATTGAAACATATACAATGTTGATTATGCTGAGTGTAAATAATTTTGATAAGTATGAATTGATATGTATGCGAATTATCGACATTTTCGCACTGAGTGTGCAAGTGTAAAATAGCTATGGTTATGAGGATGGCACTGTGCGTGTGAAATAAATTATCAAGCACTAAGTGTGTGAAGTAAAATATGGAGCACTAAGTGTGCAAGCTCATTATAACTTGAATTAAATGTTTAGCACTAAGTGTGCGCATCCGTTGAGTGAACGAAAGTGATCAAACGAGTTAAATATCGAATCTAAAGAAGGTAATAGAATTTTAAGCTCTTGGTGCCGCCTGTAAGTGTTGAACTTATATGGTTGATGTTATTTAGTTATGTATTGAACCTACGTGGTTGACGTTGCTTATTTTAAACCTATGTCGTTAATATTAGAAAATGTGAAATGCTTGAAAGATGAATGCGTTAAGTTGATGAGATGGTATGATATATGAATATGCATATTACAAGGTTAATCTATGATATTCAGATGCTATTTTGTATTCGGCCTTATGTGAGGAATAAAAAAATTCAGGAGTAAAAAGATGTTTTGTGGATGAGTACACATATGTTTGAGCTAGTTGTTGATTTGTGGTAATTGATTAATGATATGCTTATAAATTAGTAAGCTTGAGTTTATGTAGCTTATTGCCATGAACTTATTTAAATTAAATTGAACTGTTAATGTCTATCGAATGCCTAAATTGCTTATAACTTACTAAGCTAAATTAGCTTATTTGGGTATGTGTTTACTTGTCTTTATTTTATAGATTTTGAAGATCGTTACATGCTCAGGGATCATCAGTGAAGCTCATCACACTATCGTCTATATTTTGGTACTTTTAAAAGCTTAAGTCTGAACTTATGGCATGTATAAGCTATACCTTCTTTTGAATCCAATTTGAATGAGAAGTGTATTAAAGCCATGCGGAGATGGCTTAGTCATTATATTTTATGTTTGGTTTTAAATATTCTTGGTTAAATGCTTTGACGTGGTTGGTTTTGGATGAATATGTTATGGTATAAATCTATTTGATACATAGGTTTATAATTTACATAATCAATATATTAAATATATGTTTTAATTGGTTTGTTATGAATAACTTACGGGTACTTCATACTAGTAAATTTAAAGCTTATTATAAGCTTGTGAGATTTTATTATATATTCAGCCGTGGTCCAAAATTATTAGAAGATGTGTTTATGTTATAAATTGATTGTTGGATAAGTTGAGGTGATGGTTTGATGTTGGTTAAATTGAGATGTATGATTTGTAATAGGAGTTGGTGTGGAAAGGATGTACGATGTATACATATAGGTTCTACCATAAGATGTTAATTGATAGTACATGCATACTTATAAAAAAAATGTGCATAAGTCATTGTTGTCATATGAGTTGACCGAGTAATATCAAATTAGTATGATATTTAGAAGTACTTATATGTTAATGTAGGTTGTGAATCATCCATAAAACTTACTTGGTGAATTGATTATGCGGTTATACTCTAGTTGTGGTAATTGATTGATATGAGAATTGAATACACTAGTGGTTGTTATGTGTTTCAAAATTGGTTTATATTAATATGATCATATGAGCATGGTTTTGTGAATAGTAAATAGTTATGTTTGATTTTTAATAAACTGCCAAGTATGTTTATTTATAATGACCAAATTTTAAAGTCGTACATGATTTTGATTAGTAAGCTTTATGAAATGTTTTATTTAGTTAAATAGCACATGTTAATAATTATGAAGTCTGTTGATTAATAAATTAATATATTTATTTTGTGATCATGACTTCAGTGATTATGTGATTGTTCGATTACTATGTTTTTCTTTTCTTTTCTTTCTTCGGTGATACCTCGTAACCCCTCTGGTGACGGATACGAGTTAGGGGTGTCACATTATTAAATTTCAAATTTTGGAAACAAAAAATTATTTTATACTAATGCACAACACAGATTAAAAATTTCAGTGGTTAATCAGGTGTGGCTATTGGACTCATCTGATAGCTCGTGAAGTAAATCCACCAAATTCTTGTTCCGCTGTTGATAGTCATAGTTTGTCCAACATATGTCTTTCTCTTTAATGCCTTTCCACTTGTCACGCTGCCTCGATCCATCTTTTCCTACACAAATTGATCAAGACCATACCTTCGACCAAGGTTGTTAGGGGTAATATTAGAAATTACATAACAGTCCTCCCCTAATGTATTTCCTAACTCCTAATTTTGGTAAATGTGGCCATATTCACGCACCTCTCCTTCGCCATCGATTTTCATAATCAACTTGTTTTAAGTAAGAATCGATGGTCGAACTAGACTTGGAAAAATATGGCCTACCCAACACAATAAGCATTTCTTGGTCCTCTTCAAAGTTAAGGACGACAAAAACGACAAGGATAATAAAACCCCTCACTTTAACCAACACATCTTGAAGTACACCTTTGGATTGTTCGAGAGACCTATCGACTATTTGTAGTGTGATTGCCGTGTTTTTCTATTCCCCTAATGCATGTTTTAAATAAAATATACAGGGGCATCAAATTAATATTGGCCCCTAAATAGACCCTTGCTAAAATATTTGTCCCCTATCTTTACAAGAATTGTTAAGCTACCTAGATCTTTTAATTTTTGCGATTTTTTTCGAGCAATGTCACATTACAAGAGGTGTCGATATTAATTTACTCACTTGTCTTTAGTTTATTATGCCTACACATTATTTCTTTTAGGTATTTGGCATATTTCAGTGTCTCTTCTATTAGCTCTAGTAGTGGCAATTTAAGATTAAGGTATTTAAACAAATATAAGAATCTTACGAATTTCGCCCCTTCCCTTTGTTGTTTATCCTCTAACCTTGATGGAAATGGTATGTGTAACGCCCTGATTTTCGAGATTTTTCAGGTTTTTGCGATTTTTAGTGAAATCTTGAAATTTTGGGTATTTGGTTACTGAAATTATGTTTAAGGATGCTAGTGGGCCTTTAGGAGGCCCAAGCCTAAGTTAAAACCCGGTAGAAATATCAACTTCGGTTTATAAGTGAAAGGGACTTGGTTAAGTGGGCCTTTAAGAAAAAGTTAGTAAACTGAGACACAAAGAGGGCCTTGGTAAGGTGGCAAGGTGGCGTCACTAAGTTCCTAAGAAAGTGGCGTGTGGACTGGGTTTAAGGGCCAGAGTTCAAGTCACAAGGTAAGCAGATGATACTTTTATTTTTGGGCATGTGCCGGGCATCTGACGGGACTTAAGTAGAATTCGGCTAGGGCTTTGGGGAGGCTATGCCATTTGCTTAGGTAGTCATTAGGGTTAGTTTTTATTTATTTTTCTGTCTTGGTAAATTAGGGTTAGCCACCTAGAGTTTTCACACTTGATCTATTCTCCCTTTAATGTGCCAAAATGCCGAAAACGCAAGTAAGCTCTCCTTTGTGCCAAATTCTCCCTTCTCTTCTCCTCACTTCCATTCTTTTCTTCTTTAGCCAAAACCACCTCTCCTCCTTACTTATCTTCCCTTTTCTTCACTTTAAAAACCGAATCTGCCATTCTTTTCTTCTTAACCCATCAATACTAAAAGCCAAAATCCCGAAAGGCTGCTTCTTGTGCCGATTTCTTCTAGCCAAAATCCTCTTATCTTTTTCATCTCTTTTGGCCGATTTTCACACCCTCTAAACCCCAACCCTTATAGACAACACCATTTCAAAACCACCACACCAAATCATCTTCCTCTTCCCAGTTCCAAAAGCCGAAAAGACCATAGTTTTTAGGGACATATAGCCGAATCTTTAGATCTCTAAGATTTGAAATCTGCTAGTGTTTAGGGGCTAGATCTGCATTAGATCTGAGTAGAAGAATTGCTTTGATGAAGGAAAACCTGTGGTAAATGCTCGACATCTCAGATCTATTCTTTAATTCGGGATTTAGAAAAGCCAAAATCCTTAGAGGTTTAGAGAGGCTGTCGATTGGGGCTTAAAGATCCAAGGGGTTTAACACTTGAATTATTTTGGTGATAGAGTAATCTAGAGGCTGCAGATCGATGGTTTGGACAAGTGGAACGACTAGATCTAGACACTAATTTCGGCAAAGGTAAGATCTCAAGGGCCTTAGGTGATTATGGTCAAATATGGTAAGTGTTTATTAGGTTTGGTTATTATTGATTTGTAATATAAGAGTTGGAGTGATCGATTGTAGGATACCGTGGGAGATTTCGTTAGCAGTTGTCGCAAATCAGATGTGTATCGAACACCCTCTTGTAGTTCAAATCGACAAAAGCCGAAAAGCCAAAATGCCAAAATTCTGGTATTTCGTGGGCTTGTGAGCATGCGAATGCTCACAAGTCGATTGGAAATCACTGGATTTGTAATCGTAAGTGGCAAGATGGTTGAGTGCGTAATTTCGTGCACCTCGGTAAGTTTGGGCCTCGATAGGCATAATGTGGGCCCAACACGCTTACGGGCCCATATGGGTAAAAATAGGTAATAAATGCGTACTGGTAGACTGTAGGTCCAAACTACTAAGACTGGTAAACCGATTATTAAACTTGGACTATATGGGCTTAAGTAGCTAGTAGACACTATAGGGGGTTTTAGGGCCCAATAACCAAAAACTGCAGAAATGGGCTAAGTTAACTACTAAGATGTAAGTAGGACTATTAGGAACTGAAATATGCATAAAACCCTAAAAATTGGTATAATTACTGAAATACCCCTTATAGGTGCGAAATTACTATATTACCCCTAGGTGCAAAATGACTGTTATACCCCTAGGGCTAAATTTGATTGAAATGCATGATTTACTGTGTCTGTTTACTGTATGCCACATCATGAATATCTGTTGCATGGGATTGGGTTATTGATAGAGGAAGTTCTAAAAGTGGCTTGACCACGTACTGGAGGCTTTGCCTCATTTTTCTGTTATCTGAGCAGCTATGCTGCAACTGTGGTGTGTAGGGCTGGGTGGGTTGAGTTATTCCCCACATGGAGTGTAGGGCTGGTACAGGTGGAGTGTAGCGGTTGGGTGGGTTGAGTAGTCTCCCCACATGTGATGGGTTTGCATTCATAATTAATATCTGTTTTGCTACTGAAATGGGCTTATGGGTCGTACTGTTATTTGAAAAGGGTTAAGGCCCAGTTTACTGTATCTGGATAGGGCTTCGGCCCAGTGGGGTTGAGCTGATTTGGGCTCTGGATGGGCTTCTTTGCACACTGGGTTCCCAAACTCACCCCTTTCTCTCCATCCATGCAGGTGAGCTCTAGATTGGTGGACTTGGAGCTAGGAGGGATTCGGAGTGGCCACATGGACTACAGTTATTTAAGTTCTATTTTAATTTATTTTATTTTCGTACTAGTTTTTAATTATTTTTATTATGGTTCTGGGTTGTAATAAGGCCGCTCTAAGTATTTTTGTTTTGGGTTTTTAATTACTTATTCATACACTACTTTAATTATTTGAATATAGCTGTGCAAGTTTTTCTTAAAATTAATCAAATGTTTTCAAAATCTCATCACACGTTTCAAACGAGTAACAAAGTTAAGTTTTAATATTATCCTCTTAATAACTAGTAATGCTTAGGTCGTTCTCCAAAAACCTGGAATTTCTCTTAAACCCACAATATCGGTTTGCAAAGTTCACCCTAATTTTAGTAACTAGGTAACATGGTTAGTTGTAGGTGATGTGACACACCAGATTTGGCCGTAATGTCTGAGCCGGGTTTGGGGTGTTACATTTAGTGGTATCAGAGTCCAGTTGCAACAACTTGGCTGTGGATCGGGTCCAAAAATGTTTTCAAAAAATTCTTAAAATTTAGGCCCAAGAAGGGTATTTTTGGAAATTGGTTTTTGAAAAATTTAGAAAAAATCCTTTTCAAACTTGTTTTCATAAAATATACATGTTTTAAAGGGTTTGATTTTGAAAAGTTTAAATTTTTTGAGTTTTCTGAAATCTGATAACTGAAGAAGTGGCACACTGAACCCTGAGACCAAGTCTGTAAGTACTTCTGCTTCATATCTGGTACTGTGCTAAGACTATTCTGTAGATAGAATTGAGACCCTGTTATGATACTGTAGATAGGGTAGTACTGAACCTGTAAGACTGAGACTGTAGGGAAACTAAACCCTAGAAGACTGAGACTATAGCTAGACTACGATTTCGCGAAAATAAACTCTGAACCTCTATCTGTACATAAAACATTTATATTAAACAACTGAAATATTAAACTAATGTCATAAAACTCGTAAATCAGATAAGTCGATTTGAGTATGAGAGCTGCTCATGGACAAGGCCGTGGATGTGGCCGAGGCAATATTCAAGCTGGGTCTGCATCTTCGGAACACATGCCAGCTGGAGAGGCACGACCACCACCGGTAGCTGAAAATGGGCCATTTGATCGGGCTGCAGGGGATGATGCCTTGTCCCAGGCAATGTTAAGGGTTCTAGAAAGGGTTGCTGGAGCTAATGTTGGGCCAGTAAATAAGGGATCTATTTCTGAGCGACTCTGGGCTAACGGAGCGGAGGTCTTTAGGGGCATATCTGGAGTAGCCCCAAATGTAGCTGAGTATTGGCTAGAAGCTACAGAACAGATTATGGACGACCTGGATTGCTCGGTGGAGTAAAAGCTGAAAGGTGCGGTGTCGTTGCTGTGAGACGAGGCTTATTAATGGTGGATCACTGTGAGGGAAAGTACCCCAGCTGAGCGGGTGACTTGGGAACTATTTAAGACGTCCTTCAAGGGGAAATACATCAGAGCAAGTTATGTGGATACGCGTAGGAAAGAATTTCTGAACATGACCCAGGGCAATAAGTCCGTTACTGAGTACGAGGCAGAATTTCTGAGGTTGAGTCATTATGCCAGTGGTATAGTTGCTACTGAGTACGAGCGTAGTGTTCGTTTTGAAGATGGCCTTAGAGATGAACTTAGGGTGCTGATAGCTCCACAGAGGGAGCGCGATTTTGCTGCATTAGTGGAGAAGGCTAAGATAGCCAAAGAGGTGAAGCAAGCTGAACAGCAGAACCGTGATAGGGATCGAAATAGATTCAGGAGGGATTCTGGACCCTCCGGTGCTGCAAACAGGAATGCCAAGAGAGCTAGGGTTGAGGAACCGATTCAAGGAGTTCCAGTAAATATAATTAGACCACAAGCATGTAGGGATTGTGGAAGGGTGCATCCAGGAGAGTGTTAGAAACGTATGAGCGCATGTCTTCGATGTGGATCCAAGGAACATAGAATTAAGGATTATCCTCGAAGGCCATCTCAAACTCAACTTGCTGAACAGAGGGTTGCCCTACCAGAGTGAGCTGGACTGCCACCGCCAAGAGGTCTAGACAAGGTAGAGATGGTAATGGACGTGGACGTGGAGCACCTGGCAGGGGTGTTGGCAATGTTGAGGCTCGTCAGCCAACTTTGGTGTATGCTGCTCGTTGCGAGAGGATGGTGATGCACCTGAAGTCATAACTGGTACGTTTCTGATCTCTAGCATGCCATACACTGCTCTGATAGATGTGGGATCAACTCATTCATATGTTGCATGTGGCATTTCTAGGTCGTTGGGTGTACACTCTGTGGAAACTGTGAGTAGGGTAACTGTGATAAGTCCACTAGGTCACTCGGTTAGGGTAGATAAAATCTTTAGGGAGATGCCTTTAGAGACACAAGGTAGGATTTTCTGAGGAGACTTGATGGAGTTACCATTCGGAGAGTTCGATCTGATCTTAGGAATGGACTGGTTGACTAAGCATAAGGCAACTTTGGATTGTGCGGCTAAGAAGATGGTGTTAAGGACTGCCGAGGATGAGGAGGTAATGGTTATTGGAGAGCGAAGGGACTACTTGTCCAATGTTGTTTCGGCCTTAAGGGCTGAGAAACTAATTTGCAAGGGATGCGAGGCATACTTGGCTTTTGTGAGCCAAACTAAGACTGAAGATTTGATGATGGAGACAGTCAGAACTGTTAGGGAATTTCAAGATGTATTCCCTGAGGAACTTCCTGGATTTCCTCTGAATCGAGAAGTTGAGTTTGGAATTGACTTGTTGCCTAGAACGGCTCTAGTGTCCATTGCGCCTTATAGAATGGCACTGAAGGAGTTAGTGGAACTGAAAGCACAAATCCAAAAGTTGTTGGATAGGGGCTTCATTAGACCGAGTGTGTCTCCATGGGGAGCACCAGTACTGTTTGTGAAAAAGAAGGATGGGACGATGCATATGTGCATCGATTATCGCCAGTTGAATAAACTAATGATAAAGAACAAGTATCCTCTGCCAAGAATCGATGATCTGTTTGACCATAAAGTGTATTATATGGGGAAAAGTGTATTATATACATAGACCATAAAAGTCTCAAGTATCTGTTGACTCAAAAGGAGTTGAACCTTAGGTAACGAAGATGGATAGAGTTGCTTAAGGATTACGATTGTTCGATTGAGTACCACCTAGGCAAGGCGAATGTAGTGGCTGATGCACTAAGCCGAAGGGCTATAGCTGAGTTGGGAGCGATGTTTGCTCGTTTGAGTCTGTACGATGATGGAAGTCTGTTGGCGAAGTTGCAAGTGAGACCAACTTGGATTGAGCAAATTAAAGAGAAGCAATTAGAGGATGAATCGTTGGTTCCTCAATTTCAGCAAGCTGAGAATGAGGAGAATTCAGATTTTGGACTGAATGCTGATGGGGTTCTTTGCTTTCGTGGAAGAGTTTCTATTCCAAATGACTCTGAATTAAGGTAGATGATTATGAAAGAGGCTCATGGTGGACCTTGTACCGTGCATCCTAGAGGAAATAAGCTGTATCGAGACTTGCGAGAGGTGTACTGGTGGCCTGGACTTAAGCGAGAGGTGACTGAATTTGTGGGAAAATGTCTGACGTGCCAGCACGTTAAGGCTGAGCACCAACTGCCTTCTGGACTGTTACAACTAGTGAAAATTCCACTCTGGAAGTGGGAGAGAGTTACTATGGATTTCGTAAGTGGGCTACCTTTGACACCCTCTAAAAAGGACTCTGTGTAGGTAATTGTGGATAGGTTAACGAAATCTACCCATTTCACACCTGTCCGAACTGATTACTCATTGCAAAAGTTGGCTAAGTTGTATGTGGTGGAGATAGTGCGACTGCATGGGGTGCCAGTGTTGATTATTTCTGATCGAGACCCTAGGTTTACACCTCGATTTTGGCAAAAGTTGCATGAGGCGTTGGGTACGCGATTGGACTTCAGCACTGCTTTTCACCCTCAGACAGATGGACAGTCGAAAAGGGTTATTTAGATTCTAGAGGATATGTTAAGAGGTTGTGTTATTGACTTTCGTGGCAGTTGGGAGGACAATTTGCCGTTGGCAGAATTTACGTACAACAATAGTTATCAAACGAGTATTCAGATGGCTCCATATGAGGCACTTTATGGGCGAACACCTATGTGTTGGACAGAGTTGGGAGAGCGACAAGTTCTTGGACCGGAATTAGTAGCAGACACTGAAAATAAAGTTAAGTTGATCAGAGATTGGTTAAAGGAGGCCTCTGATAGGCAGAAGTCATACGCGGATCTAAAACGTAAGGAAATCGAGTTCACTGTTAGGGATATGGTATTCTTAAAGGTTTCGCCTTGGAAGAAGATTTTGAGGTTTGGCAAGAAAGGCAAATTGAGTCTGCGGTTTATTGGCCTTATCGGGTTCTTAAACGAGTAGGGCCAGTGGCGTATTAGTTGGAGTTGCCATCAGAGTTGGATCGAATCCATGACGTCTTTCATGTGTCTAGGGTAAGACGGTATCGATCGGATCCTTCACATGTCATACTAGTGGAGGAGATTGAGGTAAAAACTGATTTGACCTTTGAGGAGGAGCCCGCGCAAATTCTGGACCGAGAAGTCAAAATATTGAGGAAGAAATCAGTCCCATTTGTGAAAGTACTTTGGCGCAATCATGGCAGAGAAAAGTCTACCTGGGAGCCCGAAGAGACGATGCATCAACAATACCCTCAACTATTTGGATCAGGTAAATTTCGAGGTCAAAATTTCTTTAAGGGGGTAGAGTTATAACGCCCTGATTTTCGAGATTTTTCGAGTTTTTGTGATTTTTGGTGAAATCTTGAAATTTTGGGTATTTGGTTACTGAAATTATGTTTAAGGATATTATTGGGCCTTTAGGAGGCCCAAGCCTAAGTTAAAACCCGGTAAAAATATCAACTTCGATTTTTAAGTGAAAGGGACTTGGTTAAGTGGGCCTTTAAGAAAAAGTTAGTAAACTGAAACACAAAGAGGGCCTTGGTAAGGTGGCAAGGTGGAGCCACTAAGTTCCTAAAAAAGTGGCGTGTGGACTGGGTTTAAGGGCCAGAGTTCAAGTCACAAGGTAAGCAGATGATACTTTTATTTTTGGGCATGTACCGGGTATGTGATGGGACTTAAGTAAAATTCGGCTAGGGCCTTGGGGAGGCTATGCCATTTGCTTAGGTAGTCATTAGGGTTACTTTTTATTTATTTTTTTGTCTTGGTAAATTAGGGTTAGCCACCCAGAGTTTTCACCCTTGATCTATTCTCCCTTTAGTGTGCCAAAAAGCCGAAAATGCAAGTAAGCTCTCCTTTGTGCTGACTTCTCCCTTCTCTTCTCCTCACTTCCATTCTTTTCTTCTTCTTTTCTTCTTTAGCCAAAACCACCTCTCCTCCTCACTTATCTTCCCTTTTCTTCTCTTCAAAATCAGAATCTGCCATTCTTTTCTTCTCAACCCATCAATACTAAAAGCTGAAATCCCGAAAGGCTGCTTTTTGTGCCGATTCCTTCTAGCCAAAATACTCCTATCTTCTTCATCTCTTTTGGTCGATTTTCACACCCTCTAAGCCCCAACCCTTGTCGGTAACATCACTTCAAAACCACCACACCAAATCATCTTCCTCTTCACAGTTCCAAAAGCTGAAAACACCATAGTTTTTAGGGACATATAACCGAATCTTTAGATCTCTAAGATTTGAAATCTGCTAGTGTTTAGGGGCTAGATCTGCATCAGATCTAAGTAGAAGAATCGCTTCGATTAAGGAAAACCTGTGGTAAGTACTCGACATCTCAGATCTATTCGATATTCCGAGATTTAGAAAAGTCGAAATCCTTAGAGGTTTAGGAAGGTTGTCGATTGGGGCCTACAGCTCTAAGGGGTTTAACACTTGATTTATTTTGGTGATAGAGTAATCTAGAGGCTGCAGATTGAGGGTTTGGACAGGTAGAACGACTAGATCTAGACACTAATTTCAGCAAAAGTAAGATCTCATGGGCTTTAGGTGATTATGGCCAAATATGGTAAATGTTTATTAGGTTTGGTTATTATTGATTTGTAATCTATGAGTTGGAGTGATCGATTGTAGGATACTGTGGGAGATTTCGTTAGCAGTTGTCACAAATCAGGTGTGTATCGAACACCCTCTTGTAGTTCAAATCGATAAAAGCTGAAAAGCCGAAATGCCGAAATTTCAGTATTTTGTAGGCTTGTGAGTGTGCGAACACTCACAAGTTGGTTGGAAATCATTGGATCTATAATCACAAGTGGCAAGATGGTTGAGTGCGCAATTTCGTGCACCTCGATAAGTTTGGGCCTCGATGGGCTAGATGTGGGCCCAATGGCCTTACGGGCCCATGTGGGTAAAAATAGGAAATAAATACGTACTGGTAGATTGTAGGTCCAAACTACTAAGACTGGTAAACCGATTATTAAAGTTGGACTAAATGGGCTTAAGTAGCTAGTAGACACTGCAGGGTCCATTAAGGGGTTTTAGGGTCCAATAACCAAAAACTGCATAAATGGGCTAAGTTAACTACTAAGATGTAAGTTGGACTATTAGTGACTGAAATATGCATAAAACCCTAAAAACTGGTATAATTACTAAAATACTCCTTATAGGTGCGAAATTACTATTTTACCCCTGGGTGCAAAATGACTGTTATACCCTTAGGGCTAAATTTGACTGAAATGCATGATTTACTATTTCTGTTTACTGTATGCCATATTGTGAATATCTGTTGCATGGGATTGGGTTATTGATGGAGGAAGTTCTGAAAGTGGCTTGACCACGTACTGGAGGCTTTGCCTCATTTTTTTGTTATCTGAGCAACTATGCTGCAACTGTGGTGTATAGGGCTGGGTGGGTTGAGTTCTTCCCCACATGGAGTGTAGGGCTAGTACGGGTGGAGTGTAGCGGTTAGGTGGGTTGAGTAGTCTACCCACATGTGATGGGCTTGCATTCATAATTATTATCTATTTTGCTACTGAAATAGGCATATGGGCCGTACTATTATCTGAAAAGGGCTAAGGCCCAGTTTATTATATCTAGATAGGGCTTCGGCCCAGTGGGGTTGAGCTGATTTGGGCTCTGGATGGGCTTCTTTGCACACTGAGTTCCCAAACTCACCCCTTTCTCTTCATCCATGCAGGTGAGCTCTAGATTGGTGGACCTGGAGCTGGGAGGGATTCGGAGTGGCCATATGGACTGCTGTTATTTAAGTTCTTTTTTAATTTATTTTATTTCCGTATTAGTTTTTAATTATTTTTATTATGGTTCTGGGTTGTAATAAGGCCGCTGTAATTATTTTTGTTTTGGGTTTTTAATTACTTATTCATACACTACTTTAATTATATTGAATATAGCTGCACAATTTTTTCTTAAAATTAAGCAAATGTTTTCAAAATCTCATCACACGTTTCAAACGAGTAACAAAGTTAAGTTTTAATATTATCCTCTTAATAACTAGTAATGCTTAAGTCATTCTCCAAAAACTGGGAATTTCTCTTAAACCCACAATATCGGTTTGCAAAGCTCACCCCAATCTTAGTAACTAGGTAACATGGTTAGTTGTAGGTGATGTGACACATCAGATTTGGTCGTAACGTCTGGGCCGGGTTTGGAGTGTTACAGTATGTGATTGGACATTAGTTTCAAGTGTTGAGTGATTTCTAGTTCAGTTACTAGTTCGGGCAATTTCTCTGTTTGTTCCTCAAATTCAGGGTTATCAAGGGTTTTGTCAACTATCTCAACCTTGTCATCCTCCTTTGGCATGAGTGGATTTGGGTTTACCAAATTCTACGTCGAGCATAGTGTAATTGTATTCACATGTTCTTTTTTGTCCTTTCAGGGATTATTTTTCGTATTACTCAAAATGCCTCTACCCATTTGTCTTTGCATAACATTCAATGCACTTACAATGTTGTGCATTTCTACTTTTAATTCGGCCAAATTGATGCAAGTTTGGGCGTACTCAATACTGACCTGTTGAATGTCGGATTTCATTAAGTGCATCTCACCTTTGATTTGATTCAATTGTTGACCATAACCCATGTGATCACTATCGGTGGATCTTTCTTGAGATCGTTGAACATTCGAAGGTTGATATGGAGGATTTTATCGATTTGGAACTGGGTTTCTGCTACTTGGATTGCCTCTGCACTTTAGATTCCAATGGTCTCTCTAACCAGGGTTACAGGTGTTCAAATAGGGACTTTCACCCCTATTGCCCAAACTATTCACTTCTTCCAATTTGGTTTTTGAGTATGGCATGTAGTTTCAAGCAACATCGTTCATGGATGACTTAATGGTGATCACGAGACGATGTAGTTTTTCTAAAATATGTTGATATTTATTGTCCTCTTTGAATGCTTTAGCCACCAATGACTTCGAATTGTATGAGAAGAGCTCATTAGGCCATACGTAAGTATTCATATCCATGTTCTCAATCAATTAATAGGCTCAGTCGTAAGTATTTTTCATGAAAGCCCCATTGGATGAACATCTAATTCAACTCTTAAGCTACCATCCAATCCATTATAGAATATTTGCAATTGCAACCATTCTTGCATTCCATGATGTGGGCACTTTCTTAGTAATGATTTAAAATGTTCCCATGCTTTGTATAAATTTTTACCTTTGAATTGCTTAAAGTTGGCAATGTTGTACCTCAATTAGATGGTTTGACTAATAGCGAAAAACTTGTGTAAAAATTTCCCTACTAGTTTGTCCCACGTTGTGATAGAACTAGGCTCTTACGAATTCAACCATTCATATACATTGTCACATAGCAAAAAGGGAAACAACCGAAGATGGATTGTGTCATCAATAACTCTGCTATACTTGGACGTCGCAAGCTTTAAATGTTGATTTAGGTCTTCCATCATATTACCCCAAAATTGCAAATTATTTTGAATCATCTAGATGATGACTGTCTTGATTTCGAAATTATTGGCATTTATCATCTGCCTCTCGAGATTTCTTCAGATTGCATCTAAGGTAGGTATTGGGTATACGTGTAGGGTTCACTCTTATTGAGCCATCAATGACTCTCTTCAGAACTATGCTTGCAATTTTGGTGATTCATCAAAGAGAGGATTTTCCTGAGTTAAGTCAGCTACCAAGGGTGGATTTTTTGCATTTATCAACAGGTTTGCTTGAGAATTCTCTCCAGTTCTAGATTTGGCTTGATTGGGATGGTTTCGCTTCAAGTTATACACGAAATGAAAGAGAAATTTAAATAACATCCACCCTATATGGTCAATGGAGGGTGTTATTCATGCCCTATCTCTTAATCTCATTTATGTTTCCTTACTTGCATTTGCAACAAGGAATTGGATCTTAAACAATCAGAGGGATATGGTTAGTAAGAAAGCACCAATCTTGATAAGAAAGGTTGTAACACCCCAAACCCAGCCTGGACGTTATGGCTAGATCTGGTGTGTCACATGGACCTACATCTAAGTTTATGACCTTTTTGCTAGTTGTGGCTTGAGTGAGATTTTCATTAAAACAGTGAGTTTGTGAAAAAGTCATATTGTTAAGCCTTTAGGTTATCCATATTTTGAACTAGTTGAGTTTTGAAAACGTTCTTGAGAATTTGAAAACCCCGCGCAGCCTATGACTAGCAGTTTCGATAAAGTATGAATTAAACCATTATTAAAAACGAAACCAATAAAGAAATTTAAATAGCAGCCTTATTACAATTAAAACCCCAAAAATAGCATAATAAAATACTTAAATTGAAAAGAAAACTGAATTTGCAGATGCTGTGGCCACTCCGAATCTCTCACAGCTCCAAGCCCACTATGGTTGAGGGTTACCTGCAGAGATGAAATTAAAGGGGGTGAGTTTGATAACTCAGTGTGCAACATAATCTCAACCATAGGCCAAAACAGATCAAGCCTCAGAATCAGATTAATTGGGCCTTGGCCCATTACAGAAATCGGGTTAAGCCCATAGGCCCATAACAGATACAGATCAGATATATTATGCAAACAGAAAACCCAACCCAGATCCATCCATAACACCCCCGTACCAGCCTTACACCATGTGGGGAGACTACTCGACCCACCCAGCCACTACACACCACAGAAATTTGCAGCGAGGCTGCTAGATATTGTGACGAGGTCACCAGATACAGATATTGTGGCGAGGCCACCAGAACGATGTATATGTGGCGAGGCCACCAAAACAGATATATACGTGGCGATGCCACCAGATTGCAGCAAGGCTGCCAGAACAGATATATATGTGGCGAGGCCACCAGATTACAGCGAGGCTGCCAGAACGCTTCCTCCATCATAAACCCAAACCCCATGCAACAAATATCATGATATGGCATATAACATACAAAATCTCATGCATCAGATATACACATGTATTATGAGATATGACATACCAAAAATAAGAAATCATACGTTTCATACAGAATTTACCCTAAGGGTATAAAGGTCATTTTGCACCTAGGGGTAAAATGGTAATTTTCCATACTTAGGGGTATTTTAGTCTTTTTATCGATTTTTAGGGTTTTTATGCAAGTCCAAGTAATTACTAATCCATTAGTGTCTACAAAAGTCATTTTAACCTTAGTTTCCAATTTTACCCTTTTTAGCCCAAAATCCCCTAATGGGCCTTACTAAATCCATTATCGTCTTAAGCCCATTAAAACCAAATTTTAATGTTCAGATTGTTAATTTAACCTGTTTATTCTCAACATACCGCCAGAATGCTTTTAATGACAATTTTACTAATATGGGCTCAGAAGCCCGTTGGGCCCACCTTTGGCCCACTCAAGCCCAACTTATCGAAATGCTCAGAATCGCACCCTCTACAATTCTGTCACCATCGAATCTAAAGTTGACCCTAATAGTGTAAACGATTACACAGAGATTCCACAAGACCGAGTTTTTGGTCACTTTCGGTCATTTGTCGGTCACTTTTGGGTCGTTACGACCGTTGCCGTCCTAGTTTATAGCAGGAGTATGTTACACACCTGTTAATGGATAAAGTGTTGACGAGATCCACGTGCAAAAGCCCTACAGTTAATCACTATAGTGTTAGTCTAACAATCGATAATCATTAAGCCATAATCCCCTAATCATAATCGGCCAACATGGTCTAAGTCATTGAAATCTTACCCTTTTGTCGATTATGGACTAAATCCCGATGTCCAACCGAGTTCGTCTCCAAGGCCTCTTGGAACACGCCCCTTTCTCTTACACTAGCGTATACAAGCAGAAGAAAGAGCCACAAGACATCTTAGTCCAAATGATAGCCTCCCTTAAAGGGGTTTCGGCTCCATTCTTAAAACGTGATCATCTAACAAAGACAAGTTCCTGAATACTTACCAACCTAGCCTCGATCTACAACGATTCCCCTTGCAACTAAGAGAAGAGATAAAAGATGATCTAACGTTCGGCTTTAAGCACCACAGGGTATGGAGGTTTCGGTTTCTCTCTTTGAAGAAGCAAATGAGGTTTAACACAAGAAGATTCAACTAAGGAGTTATGGGAGATGTCGACAAAAGGAGAGAAAGAAGGGAGTTATGTGACTGATGATAAATCGGCAATGGAACCACAAGGTTTCGGTCAAGGGGATAATCGACAATGAAGTGTTTGCTTTCGGCTTTTTGTGTCTATCAACCAGAGAATAATGTCAAAAGAAGATATATGGATGATAGAAGAAGAAAATGGAAAAGAAGAAAATAAGAAAAGAGATTTGAGAGGGTAGGAAATGAGCAATCGGTTTAACAAAAGAAGAACGGCACAAGATGGGGTTTTGAAAGATCTATGTTCGGCAAATGAAAAGAAAAGAGGATTCGGCAATGGGGTGTAATAGGGTTCGGCTACTAAGTTTGATGGAAGGAGCAAAGTGGTAAAAAGATACCTAATAAGCCATGTAAAAATCGAGAAAAGAATGGGAGTTTACTCTCTTAGGAAAATCGGCACAAAAACACCAAAAAGAACCTAGGGAATTCGGCACTACCAAAAGCCTATAGCCAAAATTACCTTACCAAGAGTCCTCTGGCCGGCCACCATTTTCAAAATTTGAAATATCCTTGATTTGCTCCTCAACCTCCTCCTTGATTAACTCATATGACCATTTCAAACTCCTCCAACCAGAGTTTAACTTGAAGTCTACCACTTACCTTTTCTATTCATAAAAAAAATAAGACACCTTAATACATACCTGGGACTTGAACCCTTGACCTTCACACTCCTTTAGGCGCCACTTTTGTAGCTCCTAAGTGGCGTCATATTGCCACTCCACCACTGGCTCACTTGTGTCTCATTTCGCACACATTTACTTATAACACCTGCTTTCCAGGGCCCCCTATCTCCTAAGTCAAAAATACAAAATTTCACCGAGTTTTTAACCAACACCTGGGCCTTCCATAGGCCCATTAATACTCCCCAAACAAGAATTACACAACCAAATACCACAGTTCAAACATTTTGTCAGATGAACAATAACCCCAAGAAAGACCTGAAATTTAGGGCGTTACAAAGGTGGTGGAGATGGTGGAATTTGATCTTGGGTCGATTGTGTATGATGAGACTACCATGCATGGTAAAAAGATACATGCTAAACATCCACTTCCCTTCCTATAACACCTCTAACTCATATCCTTCGCTAGAATAGGGTTATTGAGCATTACCGGACTTATATCATAATTAAGCATACACTTTATATACAATTACCAATTTCAAATGAATATCATTCAATTTCAATCACCCCGTCCCTAATAAGAGCCTACAATGCCCAAAGCATGCATTAGAAGTGGTTCGGGACTAAACCTATAACTTAAGAAATTTGTGGAAAACATAGAAAATTTTTCAAAATAAAGGGGTCACACGCTTGTATGCCCCAGCCGTGTGTTTCACATGGCCACAAGACACGCCCGTGTCACAGGCCGTGTGGACGTTCAAAATGGGATCACATGGTCGTGTCCCAGACGTGTCTTACCCCGTGTTACTCTCTGACTTGTTTCATACAGCCAACCACACGCCCGTGTGACTAGGCCGTGTACCTCACTGACTTGCTACATTTAAATACTACAAGGGACACACAGCTGAGACACACACCCGTGTCACTGCCTGTGTGAAAGAAAATAGGTCATTTTCCAAGCCACATTTCTCACCCAATCTTTTCTTTACCTACACAAACCAAATGGCATATAAGATGGCATAAATAAGCATCCAAACCAATCTCAACCAAGCCTAACTCATGCCAATTCCATACTAAGTACTATAATGCTCATAACATCATGTTTTTGCCAATTCAAAACATACCAAATTCAAATCCAACAATTACCTAAATGATCACTTACAAACATGCATTACTTGACCTAAAACCACAAGCAGACCCATCTAAAATTTCAACCATTTGGTATTACAAATACCAAATCACAACAAACATCACATAGCAATTATCAACTACATAACAAAATGGCCATTTGCACAATATATACACAACCAAACATGCCAAAAATCAGCCAAGTCACATGGCTATACACACAATTAACCATTCATTATTTACAAACCAAAACAAATGGCTAAATCCATTACCAAACTATAGACCAAAATAATCACAACTCCTATACATGCCATATAACCAAAATACATAAGTTCAAATTTACCAAAATGATAGCTGGATAGTGTGATAAGATCTCTGATGACTTCCGAATCGAGCGAGCTTCCAAATCACTATAAAACATAGAAAAGAAAATAGAGTAAGCTATAAAGCTTAGTAAGCTCGTATGATAATAAACTCAAATTATATATATTGTAACACCCCTACCCATATCCATTGCCAAATTAGGGTTACGAGGCATTACTGAACAAAATACAGCTTCCGAACATTCATATATTCACACAGATCATATTCGCATAAATAAAGCATATAGCTGATTAAATATTAAACATACATTATTAATTATAATACAAATACAATTCATACCTCAAAATTTAACCAAATCCATATCATGCAGATAATCATATTTACACATTAATAAACATGCCTCAACGCCATACAAAATATGTTTCAAAATACATGCACAAATCGTGTGCTTATCATTATAATGATATTTGAATACTTAATAAATATTAAACATTTTATTTCTTAATTGTATACATGCACTTAGTAGACCAAACAAATCATATCACAAAGCTTTATGTCCAATATCATATGCGGCATTAACAATTATACCAATTGATGAAATATATTTCATTGAGTAATAAAATCCTTATGCGCATTTAACCACATCAAATTTGAACCATTCAAGCATAGAACATGTGCACACATTTCCAAACATTCTATCCTCAATTTGACTAGCCAGTTAACTTATAAAAGCTAAACCCAAATCATACACTACTCATTTGACTAACATTAGCCAACAATCCAATCATTAGCAACCATGACATATGTGCATATATACACACATTCAATTTACCTAACTTTAACCGAATTTGCATGTGCATCATTTACTAACTTTAAGCCTATTTTCAAGACAACTATACATAAATTTATAAGACCAAAACATACCTATTTTCTTATTATAAGATTGTGCACATATGTATACATCGAGTCATTTCTGAACATCCATACTAAACATATCACTTTACAAATACTTTATAGTTCTACTAGCCAAACCTATTGACTAAATATTATAGCCTTTGCACTCCTATAATAAAACATCAATCATATTTCATTTTCATATGCATATCCAAATCAAATAACTATACATGCAATCATTAAACTTAACCTCCAAAAATTCATACCATTTCTAACATGATCCGTACCTAATGACTCACTCATTCAAGCTTAATATATATGCATACTCTTCCATTTCCAAACCGAATCAAAGTTAACCAATATACAATCAAATATAAATTCATCATTTTACCTCATTTAAAGCCGAATTATAAACTAACCATAAATGAAAATCAAACCATGTAACAAGCATACTCGATAAACTATTTACTAGGCATTCATGACATATGTGTAGGATCGCCCGGTGCCTCCAAGGCGCAGCGGAAAATTAGAATAATAAATTTTACCGGCGATCCATACCATGGATCCATGTGTAAGGAACGAATCGGGGTGATAAAGGTTTCGAAATTACCGAAACTTCAATCTGAGTAGACAGCGACGCCAAGGCAACGGGAATCCTGAAGCACTATCGAACCAAGCCGCAACCTTTAACGATGTCGGCCTCTACGTAGTCCACCCAATTGACAATGAACGGAAATCTCTCAGAAACTATTTTCAGAGAGTATCACTTTTGACGGCTGCTAGGCCTCACTTTTATGGTTTCGGGATTGCCTATGTATATCCCCTTTAGGGTTTTTACCCTTGCCATATTTAAAACTTTGTGTTAATTGGTATATATTCATAATGAATATTTATTACCATAAATAATCCGAATCATAATAATCGTTATTAAATAAATATAATAACGTTTAACCGAAAATTATAATTACGTTAATTATAATAAAGATTTCGGTAAACTATATTTATTTAAATTTATATATATATGAACCAAAATCATATATTAGAAAATTATGTTCTTGATTATGTGTACAACATCCTTGTACATATTGTATGTTCAATAATTTGATTGCCGAATTTAATTAATTCTATAATTAATTTAATTCATGCGACAACCAGACACAATACCAACTATGTTTTACTCCGTTCATTTCAATTAAAAGGTGTGACCCTATAGGTTCTTGTAACATTAGCAGTAATATTAGAACTATTCTAATATTACAAACAATGAGTGGCATCTAGCAATGCATCATTGCTACCTAAGTTACAAGAAGTCATGATTCGACATAACCTTTTGTGATTAACTTTTCATGCATTAATCCTTAAGTCCAATATCTTTAGAATAGACACAAGTCATGGAATAGTCACACTTGCATAGTCCATCCTATGTTTCTTGATACCTTGAGTAGACTATGATATACAAATAAGTATGACATCTCATATCAACTTATTTGAGCATGGCCATGCATTTCTAGTCTCACTCAATCAAGTGGCCTGAGATATTACTCCTATTATGTAGGAGGGACTTATCCTATATTGATCAACCATATCCCTCTACATAGATTGTGGTATATCCAACATTAGTCTTAATAGAACAACCAATTACAGTGTTCGTTTGACTATATCAAAATATACAACTCACGATGTTGGAATGATGATGATCTCAAGTATGAGGATCATATACATATTAATCACTATGAGTAATATTGTGACAATTACATAATAATCCAAGAAACATACTCATAGCGGGTCGGTCCAATATGTTGTTCTCTAACACACACATTCATGCATTGATTCTGATACTCGATATCAATGACAACTCTTTATCATCAATCAACTACATGTTAGTCTCAATGCATTATTATTGTCCTAGCCAACAATAATACTTGACTAAGGATCTTTTAAGAATAATCATATTATTCTTAGGACATTATTATAAAACAGTTTATTTATGCACACAGAAATGAAACTGAAATAATAATGGCAAAGCCTTATATTAATAAACATGATAAATCAAGTATGTTGTTACAACCATCTCGTGATTGATCTTTGGGCATACTCTTACAATATGCAAACAAAACATATAGCCAAATTATCATTAATACAAGTTATGAAACATACTTACCCCATCAAACTTAAACCATAATCAAACATAACTGAACTCAAGCATAATGATCAAGCCATTTTCACATGGCTTTATATATACAATTTAAAACTTAAACACATTAAGACTAGCTTATACATATATATACTTTCAAAACCAACCAAAACAAATACAAGCCTATACATGCCATAAGCTCAAAATTCAAGCTTTTAAAATACCAAAATAACGATCGATAGTGTGACGGATTTCATTGACACTCCCCGAGCTCATAACTAGCTTCCAAAATCTATAAAACAATGAACGAACAAACACCCAGTAAGCTTAAATAGCTTAATAAGTTATAAGCAAACAAATCATCCATTAAACATTTGCATTATATAATTAACTTGGCCAAATATAATATACTCATAAACATATATAGTTCAATCTTTTATCATGCATAATTCATATATTCATCTGAAGTACTATACTTACCTTACTTCATAATTATTTAACTCCACACGTACCTGAACCATTTAGCTCAATTTCACATTCGATCTTAACTCGATATTACCCGTTGAACCATTTGGAATCAAAAAGGATACTCGGATAGCTCGGAAGGCTCGTACAATGCCAACATCCTTGACGTGGTCTTACATGTAAGCAAATATCGATGCCACTATCCAAAATAGGGTCTTATACAAAATCATATATGATGCCAATGTCCAAGACATGGTCTCACACGTAAATCTCAACTCGATGCCAACATCCCAAACATGGTCTTACACGATAACACATATCCGAATCCTATGTCATGACATATGTATCCTAACTATTCCTATGGTCCGTACGGGGCTTTCAAACATCGTAAATTGATCGTTTCAAACTCGTAGTTACTTCTCCCATGCTTATATCAATTCAGCATACACATATATAGTTACTAAAATTCAATTCATCACAATTAAATACATTTTCATATGAATTTAACAAAAATTATTTACTTATGAACTTACCTCATACGGAGACGAACGGACCGGAACGGCTATTCAACAACTTTAGATTTCCCCCGATCCAAATATGATTTCCTCTTTTCTTGTCTAAATTAATATAAACTTAACTTGTTTATTCATATATTCATTCAAATACATCCATAAACACATAAATGGGCAAATTGCACTTTTGTCCCTAACATTTCACATTTTTCACAATTTAGTCCTTATTTCACAAAACACAAAATACTCAAAATTTCACCACACCCATGGTTGGCTGAATATCACTAAGGTCCCTAGTAGCCCATTTCTTTCATTTATTTCATATTATGACCTCTCAATTTACAAAATTCACAATTTAATCCTAAATAGACATTTTTACTAAAAATCACTTAATTAAACTTGAGAATCTAACAACATTTATTTATTTTTCGTCATCAAACACAAAAATCATCAAGCTATCAACAATGGCAAATCTCAAATTCGTCATCAAATTAAAAAATTCAAGCATGGGCTAGGAAAATCACAAAACAACGATATCAAAAACGTAAAAATTATTAAAAACCGAACAAAACCCTTACCTAATTCAAGTTAGAAGTGTGCCAAACTTTAAAACTCAACCATGGCTTATTTTCTCTCCAACATTAGACCAAAGATGAACATGCATGGCCATTTTTTTGTTTTTTTTTTTGTTTACTTTATTAAATATTATTTCTTAATTTACAAAACTAACCTTAATATAAGCCCATTACCGTCAGTGCATATTTTCAATGGTCAAATTGCAACATAATGACCCCACAATAAAAAGAACTTGGCAATTTGGCACTTAAACAATTAGTAGCCAACTTTTACATTTTACGCGATTAAGCCTTTTTTATTAAATCGAGCACACAAACGATAAAATTTTATACGAAATTTTCACACATATAAATTAACATGCTGTAGACACCAAAAATTATATCAAAACATTTTTCTAACTCAGATTTGTGGTCTCAAAACCATTGTTCCGACTAGGGCCTAAATCGGGCTGTTACATATATACAATTCAAGCAATTAAGCATATCATGTTATAACTTTTATTGATCCACAAACCTATCACATGTTCATTCACAAGATTAGATATGAAATTCACAAATTTCTTCGATTCAATGCCTATACGATTCATGTATATGTATGTACCAACACGTATCAATCCTTATACTCATCTATATCCTTGATATACCCGTTGAACCATTCAAAATAATATCAGATACCCGGGAATCTTGCACCCTAAGTGCCGAATACATAGTCGTAGCTATCTCAATCTCATATCTCATATATTCCTCACTCTCGAGCTATCAACAAGTCTGCTCACACAAGCTGACGGTCATGACATAACTAAATGGTGCTGCTCACACAAGCTAACGAGAATCTGCAACACATACTGGATAACTTAGCCACCGGTAGGACCTATGGACCAGCAACAAAATCACATAACCTCTAATGACATGTCATTCGTATCCTAATCTATTCCTAAGGTTCAACTGGGATTTCACATTGCCGAATCTTTGTCGAACATATCCGTAAGGTCGTATTCACAATTAAGTTCAATAATAAAGCATTTAAAATAAAAATATAAAAAATTTTATTAACATACGAACTTAGCTCGATCGCAAAAACAATGAAATAAATCAACTAGTCCACACTTTATTTTTCCCCCGATCTAGATCCAAACTTCTCTTTTCTTGATCTATATAATATCAAACTATCTTATTCAATTAACATTTTATTCAATTTAATCTAAATTTCATATTATGGAAAAATTACACTTTTGCCCCTAATATTTCAACATCTTTACAATTTAGTCCTTAGCTCATAAAAATGTGAATTCATACAATTAGATCCCTACCCATGCTAGCCGAATTTCCCTTATTACCATATCAGCCCATATTTTTCATTTATTTCACATTTCTTGTTTAATCCCTAACTGACAATTTTATCAAAAATCACTTTATAAAACTTGTCTAACTATTATCAAACATTTATAATCTACTATCAAACATAAAAATACACACATATTCAACAATGGTAACACTCAAACACTTTAACAGTTTCTCAAATTAGTCCCTGTGTAACACCCCAAACCCAGCCCAGACGTTACGGCCAAGTCTGGTGTATCACATCAATGATGGATTGAAACATATTCTTTAGTTAATACTATTAGAGCGAGTTCGCAAAACCGTCATTAAGAGTTTGGAAAGAAAACTAGGTTTTTAATTTGTGAAAGTCCTATCCACTACCAGATTAGAGTTTATTTTATTTTAAGGTCTTGTTTGTCGTTAAGTTATCCATTTCCTACATGCGTCATATTTTGAAAATGTTGATTAATTTTAAATAAAACCTGCACAGCTTTAGTCTATCCATTTTAAGCAAGTTTTAATAAGAGAATTGAAAACCAAATTAAAATACTTAAGAGCAGCCTTATTACAAACAAAATCGAAAAGGGAATAATTTAAATAAAATACTGAAAATAAAATGACCTAAGAAAAATTAGCCAAATGCAGTCCACATGGCCACTTCGAATCCCTCCAGCTCCAAGTCACTAGTTTAGGGCTCACCCACATAAATGAAAGGGAAAGGGGTGAGTTTGGAAAACTCAGTGTGTAAAGTAAACCCAACCAGAGCCCAAATCAGTTCAAGCTTTACTGGGCCTAAGCCCTACCCAGATTCGGTATTAACTGGGCCTTAGCCCTATTTAGTACATAGTATTAACTGGGCCTTCGCCCTATTCAGAAATTAGAGCAGCCCTTAGGCCCATTACAGTAGCAGAACTGAAATTATGCATGTATGCAAAGCCCAGCCTAAATCCAGCCCTACACACCACCCGTACTAGCCCTACACACCATGTGGGGAATAACTCGACCCACCCAGCCCTACACACCACAGTCGCAGCATAGTTGCTTAATCAGATAACGTGGCCAAGCCACTAACAGTAAAACGAGGCAAAGCCCCTATCAGTAAAACATGGCATTGCCACTTAGCACTTCCTCCGTCATCAAAACCAAATCCCGTACAATAGTTTAAAATGTCATGGCATACCGTGAACAGATTTAATATAACATGCATTTCAGTCAATTTAACCCTAGAGGTATAATGGTCATTTGCACCTAGGGATAAAATAGTAATTTCCCACCCTTAAGGGGTATTTCAGTAAATTTACCAATTTTTAGGGTTTTATGCACATTTCAGTTGTTAACAGTCCAAAAATCATCTAGGCAACTTATTTAACCCATTTAGTCCAATTAGAGTTATCAGGCCCTAAAACCCCTAATGGGCCTGACGGTGTCCACTAATTATGATAACCTAGTAAGCCCAAATTTCACATTTGTTTTAGCAGTCTTAACATTCAGATTACTGGGATCCACTTACCACTCGTTTTCACCCATATAGGCCCATAAGCCTATTGGGCCCAAATTCAGCCCCTCGAGGCCCAAATTCATCAACATGCGCGAAATCCTACACACAACCCCCTTACCGTTTGCGATAATTGATTTTACCATTTTAACTGACCCACAAGCTCTCGCACGCTCGCAAGCCCACAAAATGCTGAAATTTTGGCATTTCGGCTTTTGCCGATCTAGCCTACTAGTGGGTGTCGTTTACACACTTGATTTGTGAGATTTGCAAAAATCCCTCGAACGATCAACCTACAGAAGTCCACTATGATATTAGCATATAATCCAACATTATTAACTGAAATCGATACCATACAATACCAACATATTTAGCCATCCTTACCCAAAGCCGATAATCACTTACCCTTACTGAGATCTACCACTAGATCTAGATCTAGCTCGCCTCCACGACCCTAGCCTCCACTGCTCCCTGCTAGATCACCCCTTCCACGAACTACTACACATAAAACTGAATAAAAAGACTAGCACTAACCTTAACCAAAATCGACAGCCACCCTAAGGAGTTTAGGGGTTTTCGGCTTTTCTTGAATCGCAAGAAAGAAAGAGAGGAGTTTTGAACGCTTACCAAAGATCTACTTGCCAAAGACATGTCCTAAATACCTTCCTGTTCCAGATCTAGTATAGATCTAATCAACCTTAAGAGAGAACGAAACCAAGAGATCTAGAGGCTCCATTCCCGAATCACTATGGATAAGGAGGCTTCGACTTTGTGTATGAAGGAGAAGAAAGTTAAAAGTTTTGTAATGGAGAAGAGAATATGTCGACAAGGGTTAGGGGGTTATGAGGTTCGGCTAATTGGATTTAAGAAAGAATGGGGATTCGGCTAATGAGAAAAACTGGCACAAGCTTGTATGTCTCAGGATTTCGACTTTCAAGAAGTAGGCCAACTAAGGTTCCAATTGAATCAGTAAGAAGAAGAAGAGAAGAAAGGAGTAGATTCAGCTTTTAGAAAGAAAGAGATGAAATAAGACAAGTTTGGTTTACTTGCACAAATCGGCAAAAAGAAATAATGTATGGTTCACGTTTTCGGCTTTTAGAACATATGAGTAAAGAAGAAGAGAAAAAAAATGAATTGGAAGTGCTCCTCAAAAGTCTATACCTATTCAACAATTCAAGAAAAGAGTTCAAACAAATCCCAAAAGAACACTCAAGGCAATCGGCGCACACACTCACAACCAAAAGTCGAAATTGCTACACTAAACTCTCCTAGCCAAAAATGCTAAACCAAAGTCCCTTGGCCGGCAACCTCTTTCTTTAATTTGAAATCCCTAAATTTTCTCCTTTTTATCCTCTTTGATCTAATCTCATGAGCATCTCAAACTCTTTCCAACATAGTTTCACTTGGAGTCCATCACATGCCTTGCACATGCATTAAAAAATAAAAACACCACACTACTTACCATAAGACTTGAACCTTGGTTCTTGCACAACTCCCACACGCCACCCATGTCCTCTAAGTGGCGTTACATTGCCATCTTACGTCTGGTTCTTTGTGTCTTATTTTACCCACTTTTTTTTAAAAGCCCACATATTTAAGGCCCATTCTCTTTAAGTCTAAAATTTTAAAATTCTACTGGGTTTTAACTTAGGCTTGGGCCTTCTAAAGGCCCACTAACATCCCCAAAGCATAAATTATCATAACCAGACAACCAAATTTTAAGTTCACACCAAAATCATAAAAATCCCGAAAATTAGGGCGTTACACCCTGGGCTAGCTAGACCTAGTTGCAACTATTTCAAAAACATAGAAACCATTAAAAACAGAGTCAAAAATCACTTACATGCATTCACCAAAGCTAGCCAAACCCTTAAGCTACTTCAATGGCTATTTCTTTCCTTAATTTCGGTGGAAGAAGATGAATTAAAGCATGTTTCTTTTGTTTTCTTTAATTTAATTAACTTATTTGCTAATTTACACTTTTAACCTTGGTTTATAACATTAAAATTATCTAATCCATGTCCAATAATGTCCACTAACTTTAATAATGGTCTAATTACCACATAAAGACCTCCAATTTAAAGTTCCATAGCTATTAGACTCCTTTAACTAATAGAACATAAGTTTTACACTTTACGCGATTTAGTCATTTTTATCAAATTAAGCATTTAAACAGTAAAATTTCTTAACGAAATTTTCACTCAATCATAATAACATACTGTTGACTTAAAATAATAATAAGATAATTATTTCAACCTCAATTTTGTGGTTCCGAAACCACTGTTTTGATTTGACTAAAAATAGGTTGTTACCCTTCCCATTTCTATTCTTTTAACATCTTAAGTAGAATCCAAAGTTGGTTCAAGCCACTAAGCACTATGAAAGAGAGGTTATTTTGTTGAAATTCTCACCCAAATGGCTCAAAGGAAAGCATGATTCAATTGATCCAACTAAAGGACTAGAAGAAGCTAAACCTAACATTGTGACTATAACAGTGGTCAACAACAATTCCACCTACAATGACCACTAGAGCAAGTACTGCGAGCAATCTTGAAGGGTTCAATCAAAGGATGGTGGAGCATCTTACTGCTTCATTTGAACTTAAGAGCCATATAATTGCTCTCCTACTTTCAAAATTCAAGGACATTCAACAGATTCGAGATAGAGAAACTACCCTATATAATGAACTATTAGCTTGACATGTTTTAGTAATTCTTTTCATAAAAAAAGAAAGAAAGAAGAAGAGATTGGAAGCTAGATGAAAGATGTTTTGCTCCTACTGATAGGACCTTTTTTTAATTCTTTTGTTATTACAAACATCATTTTGATTGGTTTTTTTTGTTATTTTTTTAGAAATATTTCTAATGATAAACTTGATGAACTTTATTGGTGAATGGTTAATATTACTTTGACATACAAAATCTTATCCTCATCTTACTTAGATATAATTCTAGTATTTTCATTATTGATGCCAATAATCAAAAGGCATTAATAGTTAATTTGCTTAATTATGTTTTAAATTAAGTTTGATGGATTTAGGGAAATGTATTAAGGGGGAGCATTTGTTGCTACTATTGATGAGCTTCCTCATTTCAATTGGTTTTGTTCAAAAAATTGCTAAACGAGAAGATTATTAAGCCAAGTTTTTGAAGTGGCTTACAAAGTGCCAATGGTAGTGGCTACTACAATTAATAATATGACAGTCTTAGTAACCAGCCATGTTTTGAGTTGATAATTTAGGAAACAAAATATTTGGACTTCGAATAATGTTGATTTTGTGGAAGTATGAAAGCTAGTCTATGAAGATCAATCCAATCAAAACAACTTATCTTGAATATTGGATCAGATCAAGCAATCAGATCCTTTAGATTATGGAGATTGGATTGGGATAACATTATATATATTCTCCAATAGTCCATTTTATATTAGTCCTAATTATTATATTTCATGTGCTTTTTTTGTGCTTTTGTTAGCAAGGGATTAGATTGTAATTGATCCAGTATGTTACCACGTCTCGAATCTCTTATATATTTGAGAGACTTGCTAGGTTTGTATTGAATATTGAGAGCATTTATTTGTTTATTAAGGAACATATTTTTATGAGTGCATTTTGGAATGTAAACAAGTTTTGTTGCGTGGTTTACTACCAAAGTTCTTTGGGGGAGAATTTAGAGTTGGGTGATCTAAATATTTAAGTACAAAGGTGAGGTTGTTATACCAACATGTTATAAGACTTGAAAACTACAACCAAATAAGCCTATAGTGACACTTTTTTTTTTACTTACGAGGACACAAAAAAGGTCGGCATAGGCCCTCCTAATATTTCTCCTAATGCTTTTGAAAACTTTGTTTTTAGCACTATTAGCATAGGTACCGTGGAAACACAAAAATTTATATATTTTTTCATGCTCTTTTTTACTTAAAATCATGCTATTCCGGCTAAATTCTTGTCGAAAAATAATTAAATATTATAAAATAATTAAATTGTTTTAAAAATATGAAATGATGAATTTTAATTAATTTTATAGTTAATTTTTATTAAATTTGGTTATTTTTGACAGAATTGCACAAAGGGCGAAAAATGGCCCGACGGACACTGCGAGAAGAACAAAATCGAGAAGCAATTTGGAGTATCGAGGTGAACTAATTTCCAGCCCAAGATAGTCCAAAAATGCGTATTAATTCATAATTAAATTAATTTTAAGTTATTCCCCATTTAATTTGGGCTAAATAAATTATTTTTAATTAATTATGGAGAAAGGGTCCAATTGAACCACACTGGTCGAACCATATGGAGTGAACCGAACCAGCCACTAATTGGGCTGACCAGAACCGTCCATAGGCTGACCCAAATCAGCATTTTAGCTGATTAACTATGCTTGCAAAAAGCCCCTTGAAAAACCTCCAATTTGCATTCAAACCCCACCTTTATTTATGGCTTTATGGATTTGCCCCAACATATTTTTAGCAAAGCTAAAAGCTTCAACCTTTGCCATGTGTGTGGCCGGCCATAGGGGGGCTCTTTGGCTGCTGCAATTTGCTAGTTTTAGCAACCACAGTCAGCTATAAAAGCCACCCCTTGCTGACCATTTCACTCATCCCTCAATCCCACAACATTCTCTCATTCTCTCTTCCTTTCTCTTAACTTTTCTCTCCATTTCCCATCTTATTTTCCTATAGTCTTGTGCTGATTTCTCCTATTGGAAAAGAGGTATTTTCCCAGCTATTTTGGGTAGCAAGCAAGTGTTCGTAGAAGCCTTGACTGGCGAGGACAACGAAGACGAAGAACGAAGCAATCAATCAAGCCACGGAGAAACACCGAATTTGCCTTCTTGTTCGCTATCTTTTTAATTTTTGTTGTTTTTATGATGAACATATCTACGAATATTATTGTTGTTGAAATGGTTATTTTAATCAATTTAGCTTGAATTTAATTCGTGTTGGGTTGATTATAACCTACTTGAATTATTAAAATAGTGTTTATACTGTTATAGGCCTCGGTAAAAATGCTTGATTAAGTAAAATCATGCCTAAGTTATTCTGGCATTAAATTTGTTAGATAACTAATGAATTAATCCAACACAATTATATCATCTTGATTAAATCTCTTTGAAATCGTGCATTAGAACTCTTTTATTTTATTTAAATTGCTTTATTTAGTTTTGGAATCTTAGTTTATAAATCACCTTTTTCAAACCAAAATATTTTTCTCACCAAAGTGTTTTTAAATTAAATTCATAAATATTTCTTTTTACAGTCCCTGTGGGTACGATAACTCGACATTTACTTGTCAGTTTATTACTTGTTACGACTGTGTACACTTGCATATTTCTGTCGTTCCAAGTTTTTGGCGCCGTCGCCGAGGACTATTTTGAAAAGCCATTATTTGTGAAGTTATTTTTACATTTTGGTTCATTTATTTTCCTGTTCAATTTTACTTAGTTAATTTCTCTTTGATTATTTTAGGTGTTTATGAGTATTGACTGAATTATCAACTTACTCCCTGTGGACCCTGAGATAGAACGAACCTTTCAATAGCGAAGAAGACAAGCAAACGAAAGAAGGACCGAAGAAATGAATTTTAAGAACATGAATCAAGGAAACGGAGCAAACCTTGCTCAAAATCCTATCCTTATTACTGATGATAGGGATAGAGCTTTACGATAATATGCCGTGCCAGTGTGTAATGATCTTAATCTAGGTATTAGAAGGCCCGAGATTGAGGCACAACAATTTGAGCTGAAGCCAGTCATGTTCCAGATGCTTCAGACAGTAGGCCAATTCAGTGGAATGCCTACTGAAGATCCTCATCTTCACTTGAGACTATTTATGGAGGTGAGCGACTCTTTCAAGCTAACTGGAGTACTCGAAGATGCACTACAATTAAAGTTGTTCCCGTATTCGCTGAGGGACAGAGCTCGAGCTTGGTTGAACTCACTGCCACCGAACTGAATTTCCTCATGGCAAGAGTTAGCCGAGAGATTCCTCATGAAGTATTTCCCACCAAGCAAGAATGTTAAATTAAGGAATGAGATCACTGCTTTCCAACAAATGGATGACGAGTCCTTATATGAGGCATGGGAAAGATATAAAGAATTATTATGAAAATGCCCTCGTCATGGAATGTGACAGCCTTAAAACGACCCTAGTCGGAATGTGGTTTCGGGACCACAAAATCGAGGCATAAAATATATTTAATGTTCATTTTGATGCCTATAATATGTGTTGATTCTTGAGTGACATGTTTGGTTTGTCAATTTAGAGTTATAATTATGAATTGCACCTAAAAGGGCTAAATTAAGAACTTTGAAAATGAGCTAGACAAAGGTGTGATGACCAATAACTTCATGCATGCAAAATAAGGGATTTGCATGTCAAATTTCCCTCTTTTTATTATGATGGCCGGCCAACCTACTATCATGATGACACCTTTGTTTGTTTGTGTTTTGTAACCTTGTGATGAGTGTGTATTATGTGTATTTTATAATAAGAAAAATAGGTTTAATAATTCTAAATTATGAAAATGCATGAAATAATAAAATAAGGGATGATACAAACAAGGCTCTCCTATTTTCTTCTTATGGTTGCCGAAACTAAAAAAAAAAAAAAAGAGAAGAAAAAAACACTTTGGTGGTCGGTCATGAAGGTCTAGGTTGAAGGTAAGATTTTGGGCAATTTTTCTTTGTATTTTGATGTTTGAAATCTTTGTTTGATACCCTCCTAGACCTATGTTTTTGATTTTAAGATTGGAGCTATGTTGATATTCGGTCATGGGAGAAAAAAATTGTGGATTTTGAATTTGATAGAAAAAAATTGATAAATGAGTGTGTGAAGGGTATTATGAGGTTGAATTCATGTGATTTTGGGTTTATAAACCTAAATTAAACAATTGGTGTTTTCAAGGGCTTGATTTTGTTAGGGAGGATGTTCGGCCATGAGTGTTGTGTTTTCTTGGTAGGTGTTTTGATGTTTTGATATTAAGATTGAGGATAATTGAGTTGAGATTGCTAAACTAGGATGGTTGTGGCTAATGAAATTATTGACAATTTGCTACTATGTGAAATGCAAGATTAATGTATGATTTAGAAATTTTTGCTTAAAGGAAACATTCTATGTATGTGCATTAGCCGAATTTGAGCTTAGTGTGGTAAGTATAATTGGTGAAATTAGGCTTTGTAATAGTGAATTGTTCAAAGGAACATTCGGCCAAGGGGGTAGATTGCATTGTTATAAGTTGGGATTAAGGTTTGTCATTTGGTCCTTATTATGGCCGAATGTGTTATTGGTTAAAGAAAAATTGTTTAAAGGTGGAGTTAATTGAGTTTCGACGAGTAGTATGTGGTATGAAATTTGTCTAAAATGTCTTATAAGATGTTTGGCCTTAAGAGAATTTAGAACTAAGAAGCTTAATGTTCAATGCATAATACATGCATATACAATTGCTCAATGTGGCCTTGAAGACTTAGCATTCTTGAGTTTCATTGTTAATTTCGGTTAAGTGGTAATATGACAAGGGAATTTATGTTTTGATATTGAAATTGAGTATGTGATTGCCGAGTGTGCTTGGAGTTAGTATAGTAGTGCTAATTCTATGTGAAACAAGAAATTTGATAATTGATTAATGTGGCCATGGTTATATGTTGTAACTTGAATGGATGTGAATTGTGTAGGTATATATATGTTAAGGTTAAGGATTACTCTAAATGGTGCCTTAGAAAATGCTATGTTTTAAGTATGTGCATAAGAACATTAAAGAGTGGATTTTGTATAAAAATCTGCTTGGTACAGCAGCAGTAACGTGTTTTGGAAAAATCACCATAAATTGTGCGAGTTGAATTAGAGGCTGAATAAATTGTGTAATTGAAGCTTAATGAGTCTAGTTTCTTATAAAAGAAACCTTGCAAGCAAAGGAATTCCCGATAAAAAGATTTTTAGAGTAGAGTGAGACAGTGTCAGATTGACTTCGAAGTCCCCTGCTCTGTTTTTTGAAAAATCAGTATAAATTGTATAAAAATTTTTATGAGACAAAATTTATATGCTTAGACTCCTTAATGAGTCTAGTTTCGGATAAAATAGGTGAGGACATAATTGGAATTCTGTACAAGGAGAAATTCGGTTTGTAGTATAGAGTGGTCAGTTTAATCAAGCAGTGAAATAGGGGAACTTTAAGAAAATTCTGGTATTGATTGACCAAACCAAAAATTATGAAAATTTTATGGATTAAAGATAAATGAGTCTATTTTCATGCAAAATTTACAGCACTACATTTGGAGTTTCGTAGCTCCAGTTATGAATAAATTACTGAATGCTGCTCAGAAAATCAGCTTGTTGTGACTTATGACATGTATGTGAAATGCTCCAATGTGCATGTGTGTTTGTAATGAGAAGAATATGCATATATGATTTGACTATGACTGAAAATGATTCATTGAGGTGCTTGAATAAGAATTAATAGAATTAAATGTTTTATTTAGCTCAAGAGCATAGAGGGACGAGTTCGGATAAAGGGAAGGCTAAAGTGGTCGAATAGCCAACTCGTAATTCCTCGTGAAAGTTCAAGGTAAGTTTTGAGTAATCGAATTTGGTATTTAAGTTAAAATGCCATGATATACATGCTGATATTAAATGATGTCCCATTGAGAAAGAAACCTTATTCATGTTTGTGATATGGCCGAATGGCTCATAGAGAAAAGGGCCGAAATGGAGCTTTGAAATGCATTTGCTTATGTATGTTTGATCATTGGGCCGAAAGTTTAGAAAAGAAGTGTATATGTGTATAAGTTTGAATTATATGTATATTTATGATATAAAGTCGAGAAGCATGTTACATGTTGGTATGCACATGAATTGATTGAATTGTAAGTGAAATCTTGTTATGTGAAATTTGGCTACATGCGAATATATCTGTGTATGAGAATTTGTAATGTGAATCCGGGATTAATTCCCGCTGACTATATGTGGAGACTATGTCCGGGTTAAGACCCGAAGGCTATATGCAGAGATGATGTCCGGGTTAAGACCCAAAGGCTATATGCGGAGATTGCGTCCGGGGTAGAGACCCGATGGCTATGTGTAGAGTTTATCCGAGCTAAAGATCTCGATGATGATGAGAATAAAGCCTAAGACTAATGGTCTTCAAGGTAACGATCACTAATGAATTGCACTGAAAGTGCTAAGCTATACAGGTATGTACCCTTGGCTTATATGCAAGCTGGATTTTGGACCGAATACTAAGGTCATTATGTGATTTCATATGTGTTCATGAAACGAGATTATTAACATTATCAAAGTACAATTGGCCTATGTGAAATGTTATGCGAATTTTTGTGACATGTATATGTAATGTGAACTTACTATGAGTGGAAGCTATCCATTTTCGTATGTGATGTGAATGTCTATGTTTGGAAAAAGGGTGTCTTACCCAAATAGGAGAGGGAAACAAATATATGATCAACCATGTTAGAATTTAATGCTTATCTGTGACATTGCTTAAAACTTACTAAGCATTGTAATGCTTACTCTGTTTCCCTTGTTTCCTCTGTTTTATAGATCTCATTTTGGAAGCTACGGACTCGGGGATTGAAGCCTTAATCACCTACACTATCGCTGTTATTTTGGTACATTTGATGGTTATTTTCGGGTCAATGGCATGTATAGGCTAATCTCCTTTTGTCGATTCAAACTACATTTTGAGCTGTAATTATTCTAGCCATGCGAAAATGGCTTGCTTAGTCTTCGAGTTGAATTTATGTGTGGATGATATTCGTATGGTTTAATGTTGTGGTATGTTATTTAGTTAGTAACCAATATGTGATGAATTTCTAATATGATGTTCTGTCATTGAAAGGTTTGATTCGGCCTAGTTGTTAGTAACCACATAGTAGAAATATACTAGCATGCTATGCTTATGAAACGTTTTCTTTTAAGAGATATGACGTACTAACCGAACTTTTTGGTAGTGTTACATTCGGTTAAAGAACTAAATGAATCTATGTCTAGTGTGTAACTAAGAACCTCGGTAGGCTGTATCTAGTTATGTAATGCCTTAATACCCTATTCCGGTGACGGACGGGGGTGTAGGGTGTTACATGGAATCCCACATTGCATCCAACTTGAGACATTCTATAATGGTCTCAAGGCTCACACAAGGATGGTAGTGGACGCCTCTACTAATGGTGCTCTCCTTTCTAAGTCTTACAATGAGGCTTACGAAATCATCAAGAGGATCACCAGTAACAACTATCAGTGGCCAACTAATCGAGCAGCGTCAGGAAGACGAGTCACTGGAATCCATGAAGTGGACGCTCTCACTTCACTCTCATCTCACATATCTTCGATATCTTCAATGTTAAAGAATCTTACCGCTAATGGGTTTAACAGTTTTGCACCTCAGCCACCTAACCAATATGAGAACATAGCCAGTGTCTATTATTGAGAAGGACATTTGTTTGAAGAATGTCCATCAAACCCAGAATCTGTATACTACATGGGTAACCCGAACCAAAATCGAGTTTCGAGAACCAGATGGGCCAGCTTGCAACTAAACTTAGAACCCGACCACAAAGTGCTTTACGTAGTGATACGGAGAATCCAAGGAATCTGGGGAAGGAGCATTACAAAGCACTAACATTGAGGAGCGGAAAGATAGTAGAGCCTAACACTACTGAAGTTGAGAAAGAGCCCACTGAGGCTCAAGATTCAGAAGAAGTTCAACCGAGTGTTGAAGTTCCCGTTCCACTTGAACCAGAATCTATAAGATTTGATAAGGTAACCTCAGAACCAGTTAATCTGATCAACTAACAACTTCGTTAGGTGCAGAATTACTACCAAAGATGAATCAACCAGTACCAGTTCCAGTAAGGAAACCTCCACCACCCTACCCTCAAAGATTTCAGAAGTAGAAACAGGAGGTCCAATTCAAGAAGTTCTTGGATGTATTCAAGCAACTTCATAACAACATCCCATTGGTGGAAGCACTTGAACAAATGCCAAACTACGTCAAATTCATGAAAGATATCCTTTCCAAGAAGCGAAGACTTGGAGAATTTGGGGTGGTATCTCTGATGAAGGAATGTAGTGCATATCTTTAAGACAAATTACCCCCAAAGTTGAAAGATCCAGGATGTTTTACCATACCATGCAATATTGGAGCAACATATTGTGGTAAGGCACTATGTGACTTGGGCGCAAGTATTAACTTGATGCCTATGTCAATATTTAGGAAGTTGGGGACAGGTGAAGTTAGACCTACTACGGTTACACTTCAGCTAGCAGATCGATCCTTAGCACATCCAGAAGGAAAAATCGAGGACGTATTGGTACGTGCAGATAAGTTTATCTTTCCTGCTAACTTTGTAATTTTAGACTTTGAAGCAGACAAAGAAGTACCAATTATCCTAGGGAGACCGTTCTTAGCAACCGAAAGGACCCTGATTGATGTGTAGAAGGGCGAGCTTACGATGTGTGTTTAGGACGATCAGGTAACATTTAATGTTTTCAAGTCAATACGATTTCCTGACACAATAGATGATTATTCTACAGTATCTGATTTAGAAGAGTTAATAGTGGAGAAGGAACTCAACTCTATTGAGGATCCTCTGGAAAGAATTCTGACATCAGACCCTCTAAGTGATGAAGAGGAGGATGAAGACTTAGCTTTGCTAGAAGCTAATCAAAATAGATTTAATCCACAATCCCGTTTTGAATCTTTGGATTTAGAGAAGAGGGATTATATTCAAAAAAAAGTGTCAATCGAAGACCCACCTAAATTAGAACTCAAGTTATTACCTTCTCATTTAAAATATGTTTATTTAGGTAATGCTTCTACTCTGCATATGATTATTTCAGCAGAATTAACTACTGAGCAAGAAGAGAAATTATCTTAGTTCTAAAACAATTCAAAAATGCTATCGAATAAACCATAGCCGATATTTGTGGTATTAGTCCATCTGTATGCATGCACAAGATCATCCTGAAAGATGGTGAAAAATGGATGATCGATGGACAACGAAGGCTGAACCCCATCATGAAGGACGTGGTGAAAAAGGAAATTATCAAGTGGTTAGATGCGGGTATCATTTACCCCATCTCAGATAGTTCATGGGTAAGTCTAGCCCAGTACGTGCCAAAGAAAGGAGGTATCACAATCATAGAGAAAGAGAACAATAAGTTGATACCGACTAGAACAGTTACGGGATAGAGAATCTGCATCGATTACCGGAAGCTGAACAAGGCAACTAGGAAGGATCACTTTCCTTTGCCGTTCTTAGACCAGATGTTAGATAGACTCGCAGGGCGAGATTACTACTGTTTTCTCAATGGATAGTCAGGGTACAACCATATTACGGTAGCACCGGAAGATCAACACAATACCACATTCACTTGCCCGTACGGTACATTTGCATTTAGACACATGCCATTTGGTTTATGTAATGCACCGGCTACATTTCAAAGATGCATGATGTCAATTTTCACTAACGTGGTTGAGAAATTTTTAGAAGTTTTCATAGACGACTTTTCAGTATTTGGAGATATATACGATGATTGCTTAGCCCATCTGGCTAAGGTACTAAGGCGATGCAAAGAAACAAACCTAGTAATCAACTGGGAAAAGTGCCATTTCATGATACGAGAAGGAATTGTTCTAGGGCATCGAGTAACGAGACATGGGATCGAGGTAGATAGAGCAAAGGGAGACGTTATTAAGAAACTCCTACCTGCAACATCTGTAAAGGGTGTTAGGAGCTTTTTGGGCCACGCCGGCTTTTATTGAAGGTTTATTAAAGGCTTCTCCAAAATTGCTAAACCTTTGTGCAAATTGTTAGAGAAGGACATGACATTCAAGTTTGATGATGAATGCTTAAGAGCTTTCAAGGATTTGAGGTATCAGTTAGTTACGGCACCCATAATCATCACACCAAACTGGGACTTGCCATTTGCACTGATGTGTGACGCAAGTGACTTTGCAATTGGAGCTGTCATGGGCCAGCGAAGGAACAAAATTTTTCATCCCATCTACTACGCAAGCCGAACATTTACAGGAGCTCAATTGAACTATTCGGTAACAGAAAAAGAGTTACTTGCTATCGTGTTTGCTTTTGACAAGTTTCAATCTTACCTTGTAGGTACCAAAGTGACTGTCTATATGGACCACTCGGCAATCAAATACTTACTTGCCAAGAAAGACGCTAAACCGAGGTTGATCTGATGGGTACTTCTACTTCAAGAGTTCAATTTGGAAATTCAAGATCGTAATGGAGTAGAAAACCAAGTAGCAGATCACTTGTCCAGATTAGAGCCGCAAGAAGGAAATACTCCACTTATACCGATTCATGAGACCTTTCCAGATGAGTATATACTTAAGGTAAATCATGTCCATAATACCCCTTAGTTTGCTGATATTGCTAACTTTTTAGCTTGTGGTTTGATGACAATTGATAAGACGCATCAACAAAGGAAAAAGTTTTTTCACAATGTGAAGCACTATTTCTGGGAAGAGCCGTATCTATTTAAAAAGTGTGCAGATCAGATGATCAGGAGATGCATGGCAGAAGAAGAAATACTGAAGATCCTATACCATTGTCACTCAGCTTCGAGTAGGGGACATTTCAGAGGTACTCGTACTGCGGCCAAAGTATTGCAAGCCAGATTCTTTTGGCCAACACTATTCAAGGATGCATATACGTATGTAAAGAGCTGTGATAGATGTCAAAGGGTCAGAAATGTCACCAAAAGAAATGAGATGCCTCGAACAAACATCATTGAGGTTGAATTGTTTGATGTTTGGGGTATTGATTTTCTTGGGCCTTTCCCTCCGTCCTTCGTCACAGGTATATATTCGTAGCAATAGACTATGTGTCCAAGTGGGTCGAGGCGGAGGCATATCCTATAAATGATGCGAAGGTCATAATGAAGTTCTTGCAAAAGCACGTGTTTACAAGGTTTGGAACCCCAAGAGCTATCATTAGTGATGAAGGGTCCCACTTTGTAAATAAGTGGTTAAAATGGTTACTAGATAAGCATGAGGTGAAACACAAGGTTGCAACAGCTTACCATCCGTAGATGAAGAGGCAAGCTGAACTGGCAAATAAGGAGATTAAAGGCATACTCGAGAAGGTAGTTTGCCCGAACTAACGAGATTGGTCCAAAAGATTGGATGATGCTTTATGGGCTTATAGAACAACATACAAGACACCTTTAGGAATGTCACCCTATAGGCTGGTCTTTGGAAAAGCATGTCATCTACCCCTAGAGTTAGAGCACAAGGCTTACTGGGCTCTTCAACAGCTTAATTTGGATCCTAAGCTCGCAAAAGAAAAATGGATGTTCCAACTCAATGAGTTAGAAGAATTCCAAATGTTCTCATATGAAAATGCCAAACTACTCAAAGAAAGAATCAAGAAATGGCATGACAAGCACATCCGAGTTCGAGAATTTGAAGCAGGTCAGCCAGTATTGTTATTCAACTCTAGATTGAAGTTCTTTCCAGGTAAGCTAAAATCACGTTGGTCTGGTCTATTTACGGTTCACCGAGTCTATCCATATGGAGTTGTTAAACTCCAAGGTAAGGGAGGTAATTTTCGAGTTAATGCTCAGCTTTTGAAACATTATTGGGGGGATAAAATCGAACGGGATAACATCTCGTTCATTTTATCAGATATTTAATATTTCGTGTTTTGTTTAATAAATAATTTAGGGTCTATTTTTCGGGTTTAGAATGTTCAAATAAATTCTGTCTAGGAGGTTTGAACTTAAGCGGGACCGTTTTGTGACCCCTCCAATCTTTTCTGGGAATTTATTTTAACATAATTTTCCAAGAAATTATTCCTTAATAAACAATTTTTTTTTTGTTTTTCAAATAAAAGGGTCAATTTGATCCAATTTTTAATCTGCAACTCAATTTTTAATTTTCATTAAGTCTAGGGACTTAATTAAATTATTTTTTAAAAAAATTTGATTGCCCTTTTTGTAAATAATAAAAATTAGGTGCCTTTCTTTGTAAATATATTTTTAAGGCATCTAGAAGAAATATTTATTTTTATATTCTATTAATAATATGATAAACTTTAATATATAATTATATCCATTATAATTTATATATTAAATTTTATCAACTTAGATTAGAATTAGGATTAATTTAATTTTTATTTTATGTTTTTTCTTAATAATTAATAACAATTGATAATTTTGTATGCTTATATTTAATTATTAATTGCTATTAAACTTGAGTAGGATTAGAATTAAACTTTTATTTTTAATTATTAAATTAGACTAAGAGTTCTATTTTAAGTCCTATTATGCATGCTATAAACACCACCTTATTTCTCCCAACCATGCATCAACCAACCCTCTCAAACACCAAACCTCTTTGTGCCGCAAGCTCCCTAACTCCAGCAGCCTAGTCAGCAAGCACGCCCAGCAGCATCGCACCACACGACTTGCTCAGCACCCTACGCACTCTGCGCCTCACCTGCGCGCTTGCTGCTCTTGCCCAGGTCGCAACACACGCACACTCCAGCTGCCCAGGCAGAGCTCCCGTGCACACTCCAGGCCTACCTGATCGACATCCCGCTCACTCTAGCTCTGCTCGACGAGGCTCCACACACTGCTTGCTAAACCAACCCCTTGTTGCGCACTACTGATCACTCCAACTCCATCAGTCGCATGCCTTGCTACTGCCAAGCACTTGTACGGCACTCTCGTTACACCCATACACCAAGCCTTAAACCAAAATTCTTCAACCCTCCTTTTTAAATTATCATCTTTTCCTTCGTAATTATTCTCTTTAGAGTTATTATATTTTTAAAAGGTGGTAAGATTTAATTTCCTTTTAATTTTTAATTTTATTAAATTGTTCAATTTTTCAATTCATTGAATTATTAATAAATTTTATGACTTAAATTTTTGGGAGAATAAATTTTTCCATCTCATGTTCAGGTCAATTATGCCTCGCAAGAGAACTCGTGCCTCCGTCCAAATTAACGAAACACAAAGCAAGTTCCACTGTGAAGAAGCCAAATTGAGGTACACAAATATTTTCAAAAATCAACAAATGCATACTGAAAAAGGCTTCACATTGAAGGAAAGCAACTATAGAGACTTTATGACACGTATTCGTCAAGTTGCTGAAGCCCTCAATTGGGAATTGTTCTGTGAAAAGAGACCTAGTGTGGACGAAGAACTAGTTCGTGAGTTTTATGCCAACCTAACCTTAAGCGAGTTAACTGAAGTCCCAGTTCGAGGAATCAAGGTACTCATAAACTCAAATGCTATTAATGAATTCTTTGAATTACCTGATTTCGAAAGCAATGAATATTCTTATTTGATGAGCAACATCGAGCCTGAGAAATTGCAAGAGATTCTCAAGGAACTTACAGTTCTAGGGTCTAAGTGGTCTATGTCAAAACAAGGAATCCACACTTGTCGAAGAGAATATTTGACACCACTCGTGAAGGTATGGTTCTATTTTATCCGTTATAGCCTTATGCCTAGTTGGCATCGGACTACAATCTAATTAGAGTGAATGATCCTATTATACTCAATTCTAACTAGGAAGACCATTGATGTGGGCAAAATCATCTTGAGAGAAATACAGAATTATGCTACTAGATGTTCTGGCCCAGCTTATTTTCCGTTTACAATAACTATTTTGTGCTTAAAAAGCCGAAATTCTTGCAAATGTAAAGAAGACAGGGTACAGTCAAGGCACAATCACTGATTGGGACCTCTACCGAATAGCTGGAGATTCTGTTTTACAATAGCAAGATGAGGATCCTAAAGAAGAAGAAGATGATCCCACAGAGAATGAGTCAGTACAAAAAGCTGAAATCCCTAATGAAGCAGAACCAATTGAACAAGAAGTTGGACCTGATTTTGAAACTTCGATGTTTGGAGCTCCACCACCTAGTTTAGATGTTTGAGTTGAACTGTCAAAGCTAATGGACCTAATGCAACATATGCAATGGCAGCAACAAGCATACTGGAGATACTCAAAAATAAGGGATGACTCAATGAGAAGTGCTTTCAAGAAAATATACAATGACCCATTTATTTTTGTGCCTGAATTTCTAGATTTCATATTCGAGCCATGGACTCCATTCCCAAACAAGGAGCGAAGCGATTCATGCAAATACAATAATGATGGAGCAAAAGATTAGTCGAATTTGGAAGGATCGGCAAATAAATAAGAAGGGGATGATCTTGATTGTATTTTATTTTTGTTTTTAGGTTAAGTTAGGATTAGGATTGATTAGGAATTTTTTATTTTTGCATAATAAAAAAAAAAAAGAAGGAAATCCTGAATAAATATGGACAAGTCATAAAGTATAAAGTGTGGCAATAGATATATACATGTCTAGGATTGGATTTAGAAAGAGCTTGGTACTTAAGCAGTCACATTGACTCACTTCCTCTTTTCTAAATTCCTACCTGGTGTATAGTATCTATTCACTTTAAACAATGAGGACATTGTTCATTTTAAGTTGAGGGGACCGAAATTTGAAATCATTTCCATCCAGAATAAAATTTTTCTTTTAATTATAATTAGGATATATTTCTATTCAATAAATTTGAATTTCGTTAAGTATGCTAAACTTGAGTATGAATAAAGTTCTATTTTTTTCAATAATTTATTTTGTAGCTTAATAATGACATGAATGTATTTTTAATAAAGTATGAAACTTCATACCATAAAATTTTTATCTCTTTAGGAAAATTAGGATTGCATGAAAGTTTAAGTCTTTAGAATTGACTTAGTAGTTTCTTGAGGCGAAATCCTAGTAAGCATGGAACATTGAAAATGATTTACGCAGCTATTGTTTGGACCGTTTGAGCCTTTCAAGCCCACCATGGTAAATTTTATCCTTTGAAACCCAACTTTGAGACTATATGGCCTAATTTTGAAACCTATACAAATTTAGCCCATCACGTTTCTCTTAATTATCTTTAAATTTTCCTAAACACTAGACTTAGCACTATTCAAGAATATCATTTGAAAATAAGTTTGGGGGAGTTGAAAAGAAATATCAAATGCTCAAGAATTGTATGCAGAAAGCAAGTGCTCAATAAAAAAAGAAAAGAAAAGAAAAGAAAGAGCACATGTATTTGAAAAAGAGCATGTGAAAGTGGTGGTTGAAGGTAAAAATTTCCGAAGGTTCGATTTACACTGAGTCTAGGGTTTTTTATCCGAAATTTATCTATCTTTTTACCTACCCCTAAGCCTAGCCACGTTACAACCTTGTTAAAGACCTATTGATTCAAAGTTCCAATATTACCTACATTAGTGGAGAGAAATTGCTATGTTCAACATATGAAGACATAAGTTAAGCTTAATGATTGCAGCTTAGTGTTTATTAAGAAACATTTAGTCTAATTTTATTATTGTAATAGTTGTTGAGATTAATTTGAATACTCTGAACACTTGAGTAGCATAATGATCAAATTTCTTATTTTTGAGCATGAGTATATCAAATTCATAACTTTGAGAAAAATGTTGTTCTAAAGAAGTTTTCAATAGTGTTTTTGAGAAATTCTTTTCAAAATTTGTGCATTACTTGGGATGAGCAATGAAATAAGTTTGGGGGTATGGAAACACAAAAATTTATATACTTTTTCATGCCCTTTTTGACTTAAAATCATGCTATTACGATTAAATTCTCGTTGAAAAATAATTAAATATTATAAAATAATTAAATTGTGTTAAAAATATGAACATGGTGAATTTTAATTAATTTTATAGTTAATTTTGATTATATTTGGTTATTTTTGACATAATTGCACAAAGGACGAAAAATGGCCCAGCGGACACTGCGAGAAGAACAAAACCGAGAAGCAATTTGGGGTATCGAGGCAAACTAATTTCCAACCCAAGACGGTCTGGAAATGCGTATTAATTCATAATTAAATTCATTTTAATTTATTCCCCATTTAATTTGGGCTAAATAAATTATTTTTAATTAATTATGGAGAAAGGGTCGAATTGAACCGCACTGGTCGAACCGTACGGAGTGAGCTGAACCAGCCACTAATTGGGCTGACCAGAACCGTCCATAGGCTGACCCAAATCAGCATTTTAGCTGATTAACTATGCTTGCAAAAAGGCCCTTGAAAAACCTCCAATTTGCATTCAAACCCCACCTTTATGGTTTTGTCGATTTGCCCCAGCCTATTTTTAGCAAAGTTGAAAACTTCAACCTTTGCCATGTGTGTGGCTGGCCATAGGGGGGCTTTTTGGCTGCTGGAATTTGCTAGTTTTAGCAGCCACAATCAGCTATAAAAGCCACCCCTTGCTTATCATTTAAATCATCCCTCAATCCCACAACGTTCTCTTATTCTCTCTTCCTTTCTCTCAACTTTTCTCTCTATTTCCCATCTTATTTTCCTATAGTATTGTGTCGATTTCTCCTCTTGGAAAAGAAGTATTTTCCCAGCCATTTTGGGCAGCAAGAAAGTGTTTGTAGAAGCCTTGACCAGTGAGGACAACGGAGACGAAGAACGGAGCAATCAGTCAAGCCACGGAGAAATACCGGATTTGCCTTCTTGTTCCCTATCTTTTTAATTTTTGTTGTTTTTATGATGAACATATCTACGAATATTATTGTTGTTGAAATGGTTATTTTAATCAATTTAGCTTGAATTTAATTCGTGTTGGGTTGATTATATTTTGCCTACTTGAATTATTAAAATAGTGTTTATGCTGTTATAGGCCTCGGTAAAAATGCTTGATTAAGTAAAATCATGCCTAAGTTATTCTGGCATTAAATTTGTTAGATAACTAATGAATTAATTTTTAAACAGATTGAAATTGCATTTAATGGACATAGTACTTCATCAGTGCATGTTCAATTATTCTAAGGTAGCTGAAAATTAAATTAGCCTTGTATTTGGCAATACATATGCCATGCATAACTTGCAAGATTGTTGTGATTAAATTATTTCAAGGTATGGCTACCTTGTTACTTCACATAATCTTTTATATGTTTATTAAATTGAATTAATTGTTTGAATTGACATGGGAACATGCAAGAGATTAGTTGAATTTAATAAGTATGTATGAGCAATAGTTAGCAATTTTTCCGAGTTGCCATGAATTTATTCGTAACGGCATAAGCATGAATTTAGTAATTCTAAGTTAAAAAGATGTAAGTAATCCAACATAATTATATCATCTTGATTAAATCTTTTTGAAATTGTGCATTAGAACTCTTTTATTTTATTTAAATTGCTTTACTTAGTTTTGGAATCTTAGTTTATAAATCAACCTTTTCAAACCAAAATATTTTTCTCACCAAAGTGTTTTTAAATTAAATTCATAAATATTTCTTTTTACAGTCCCTGTCGGTACGATAACCTGACATTTACTTGTCACTTTATTACTTGTTACGACTGTGTACACTTGCACATTTCCACCATTCCATACCGCGACGCTTTGGAAAAAACGTCAACATAATTCAACCTAGGCCAACCTTTATTGAAGGGCTGGCAAAGACCTAGTCAAGGACGACCTTTAAAAAATGTTGGGATATAAGGAAATAGGCGATCCAAAAAAGGTCATATATGTCAAATTTTAAAGAGTTGGCTCATGCCCTCGTTAAAGGCGACTTAAAATGTAACACCCCTAATCCATATCTGTCACCGGAACAGGGTTACAAAGCATTACTTGAATTTACAGATCAAATAAAGTTATTTCATATAACATACATTTCCTTTATAATTCCTTTCAAGTTTAGATTATCCCATGTCAGAACTTTAAAAATCATCTCTACTACCGTATGCCAATTCTCTTTGAATTCATACATGATAACATATCACAATTCATATATTTCACAATATCACAATTCTCATACTTGCTATATAAATAGCTTTTCACAATCTGATTCACATTTCATTTTTCATACCATAATTTGAATATCAATCATAAAACTTTATTGTTCATTTAGCCCTATTAACACGACTCGGACTTCGACGGATACACGATCTAACCAAAACACACCAGTTTGCACCCAGTGCCTCATCGGATAATTCAAAGTAGTAAATTGACACCTAGTGTCTCATTGGCTAAACCAAAGTAAATTGGCACCCAGTGCCTTATGAAATTAATCCGAAGTAATAATTTTGACACCCAGTGTCTATCGACTCAAAGTTGAAGTAATCCTTGAACTCTTCCAATCCTATGGCATGCCATCTATATCCAACTCAACCCGATACAGTTAATAGGGTTTCAATTAACATTTCAGATATAATCAATATCCAATTCAATTCAAATAATCAATATATAAATATATACCAATTCAATCAATATAATTTCAATAAATTCATCACATATTAATTCAATCCATTTCAATTGCAAAACATAATAATTCTCACTTTAACACTTACCATATACATTAAATTAAATTATAAAAATTAACAACTAAATTTGGGTTATAGAAATACAAAATGAGTCTTTACTCAGCGTACAGTTTTGTTTTCCGTGCGCAGGTTAGGTATTAATTATGGTTGCCACTTTAGCATCCAACATCAGTCTCGAACTTAAACGTGGTGATGTTATTTCTTTTAAAATGTGTCGGCATGTACCTAGAATGTCTAAATAATAATTATTTTGTGGGTTTATTGTAAAGTAAATGGGATTATAAGTTTAATATTGGTTGGTTATATACATATAATATGTGATTATGTTAGAGGTCATATTATGGCATAATTTAAGTTAATGCTACAATGAAAATAATTTAGGAAAAATATATTAAATTTGGCATGTTTACAAGTTGGATTTGAATGACGTTCTATTGATATCTTTAATTGATATAATTGTGGTACCTATGAGGGTACATTGGTTAGGCACTTAGGATGATTGTTATGACATGTTTTGGATGTGTTTCATTGTGTTTTGAAATTATGTCGGTTTGATCGGTAATGCTCTAAAACCTTATTTCAGTGATGTATGTAGGTTAGGGGTGTTACATAAAAATAGTCAGGTTCAATCGTACTTGGGTCGACTTTTAAAGAGTCGGCTCATGTGTGATAAACCGTAAATTATACATATTTTTACCTCATGCTTAGCCTAATTTCTAGATGATTTATCATTGAATTTGTAGAATTTGGTGCTCCTAATCCTTTTATTTCATGTTTTATACTTACGAGAGCATAAGGAAGAGAAAAGAGCAAGGAACGGGACAAAAATAGGCAAATTAGGCCCAAATCAATAATCAACATGGCTTAGAAGTTCGTCACACGAGCGTGGCATACGGCCGTGCCACTTTAACACGCTAGAGCACGACCTCCACATAGACTCATACGGGCGTGGCACACGGGCGTGTCCCAGTCGTGATGAAGTTCAATTTCATTCGGAAAAGGCTACTTAGGGGCTAAGAAAGACATTCTAAACTCTATATAAAGACCCTAGGAGGCAACTACAAGGGTGTACATTATTCCCGCCAAGACAGGGAGTTAAAGGTAGGGAATTACTCGAAGGAAAGTCGATTGATCCATCTCAGAAGCGAGGTCTACATCAAGACAAAGGATCTCCCTTCTATCCTTTTAGGAATTTTTGGGTTTACTTATGTTTTGTTATTTTATTTATTCTAAGATGTTTCTTTCTATAATTATGAACTAAAACCCCAAATATCTAAGGGGGATGAAACCTAAGACGAATATTGTTATTGTTATCTGAACTATATGATAAATATTTGATTTGCTCTTAATTGTCTTTTTAACTCTTGAATTGGTATTTCTAGGATATTAATTTAAGTCGAATGTGCTTATACAGAGCAGCAAAAGTCCCTGTATACGAGTAGATCCAACGCAATTAAGTAGAGTTGATCACACTCCTAAACGTAAGATGACGAAAATATGCCAGATTAGAGTCAAATCTAATATGGGGAGCCATAGATAGAGTTAATACAAGACTAGGGGTTTTAATTAGAAAGAGATTTCAATTAATCAACCCAGGATTAGTTGTTCTTATCCTCGACGGAGGTATTAACATAATTTAGGGATCTCTACGGATAAAGTCAAATAAAGAAATTGTCTAGTTCAGAGTTAGATAACAAGTGAAGTCTAGGTGGATTCTTCCTTAGGTATTGCCCTCATCAATCAGTTTTCTGAAAAGCAATTTCTCAATTTACTCTTTGTTGTTCCTTTAGTTTAGTTTAAATTAGTTTACAACCAAACTCCTTTTATATTTTAGGCTAGATAATAAGAAGGAAGTCATTACTACTACTTTCAGTTCCTTGGATTCGATATTCCAGCCTTGCCACTAGCTATACTACTATTCGATAGGTGCGCTTGCCTTTTATCGTGATAATAGTTAGTTTCCACGTACAATCAGATTTTATTTCTAACGCCCTGATTTTTGGGATTTTTCAGAATTTTTACGATTTTGGTGAAATTTTAAAATTTTGTTGTTAGATTACAGAATTTATGTTTTAAGTATGTTAGTGGGCCTTTAGAAGGCCCAAGCTTAAGTTAAAACCCGGTAGAATTTTAGAATTTTGAATTTAAAAAGAAGGGGACTTGGTTATGTGGGCTTTTAAGAAAAAAGTGAGGGAATTAAGACACAAGGAAGCCTTTGGTAAAGTGGCAAGGTGGCACCACTTAGTTCCTAAAAAAGTGGCGTGTGGATGGGTGCAAGGGCCAGAGTTCAAGTCACAAGGTAAGCATGGTGTGTGTTTTTAATTTTTGTGCACGTGCCGGTCATGTGATGGATGTTAAGTGAAACTCTGATAGAAGAATTTGAGATGCTCATGGGATGTGATGAAGTAGGATAAGTGGGAGAAATTATAGGAAATTTGAATAGGAGCAGGTAGTGGTCGAACAAGGGACTCTTGGGATCTTAATTTGGCAAATTGGGTAGGTTGATGTGCCGAATAGGTAAGTTTTAGGGTTCTCTGTTACTACTCTTCTCCTCCCTTTTATTCTAGAAGTCGACACCCTAAGCACCATTGCTTGTGCCGATTTGTCCATAGCTGAATTCTCTTTTCTCTCCTCTCTTCTTTGATCCTCATTCTTTCCCTCTCTTCCCTTTTTCTTTCTCTCATCTCTTATCTCTTCCATTTTTCACAAAGCCAAAACCTTACACCTTAAGTTACTTTGCTGATTTCTCTATTCTAGCCGAATCGATACTCCCTATCCCTTCTATCTTTTCTTATTTCTTCATCTTCTTCATTGACTCCCTTAGATCCCATTTAGCCGAATGTTCCAATACAAAAACCCAAATCTTTTCTTTAGCCAAACTCCACTTAGCCGAATACTCCTAAAAGCCGAAATCCCGAAAGGTTTTAGTATTGTGATGATTTCTCCTTGGTTGAATACCCTTACTTTCTCTTCTCTTTTAGCTGAATCTCACAACTTCCATAGCCTTATTGACATCTTCCTCTTCTCATTACAAATCTTTCATCTTTCCTTCTCTTTCATTATACCAAAAGCTGAAATCAGCATACTCAAAGTGATTTGGAAACTGAACCTTTAGATCTTTTGGATTCTTTCTTTGATTGTATGTAAAGGCTAGATCTACATCAGATCTGAGATAGAGAAGGGTTGGAAGCATTCGAGATTAGTGAATCTTTAGTAAGTGCTTAAATCTCCTCTCTATTCATTATTTCAGGATTTAAGGAAAAGCCGAAAACCCTTCTGTAAGGTGACTGTCGATTAGGGCTACAGGCTCTATAGATCTTATTACTCGGTTTATTATGTGCTAGGGTGGATTAAAGGTTATCAGACAAGGAGTGGTGAAGGCTTGGATCATTAGAACGACTAGATCTAGATCTAATCCCTACTTTTGACAAAGGATACTCGTGGGAGATCTCGCTAACGTTCATTGCAAATCAAGTGTGTAAACAAACACCCTCTAGTAGTCTAAATTGGAAAAAGTCGAAATGCCAAAATTTTAGCATTTCGTGGGCTTACGAGCGTGAGAGCGCTCGTGGATTAGTTGGAAACAGTAAGATTTTGTAACCAAAATAAAAAAAGTTGGTAAGTGCGCAATTTCGTACATCTCGGTAGATTGGGCCTCGAGGGGCTAACTTCGGGCCTATTTGGGTGAAAATTGATGGTAAGTGAGTTCTAGTGATTTGTATTTTAAAATTGTTAAACTAGACATAGAATTTGGGCTAAACGGGCCAATATAGCTAAGTGACACTGTAGGGCCAATTAGGGGTTTTAGGGCCAAATAACTTTAAACTGCTAAAATGGGCTAGATAAGTTACTGAGATGAAAATGAGACTGTTAATAACTGAAACATGCATAAAACCTTAGAAACTGGTATAATTATTGAAATACCCTTTAAGGGTGAGAAATTACTATTTTACCCCTAGGTGCAAAATGACCATTATACCCCGGGGCTAAATTTGACTGAAAGGCATGTTTTACTTTATCTATTCGTTGTATGCCATGACATGTTTTACTGTTGTATGGGACTGGGTTTATTGACGGAGGAAGTGCAAGTGGCATTGCCACGTTTACTGAAAGGGGCTTTGCCTCGTATTACTGAAAGGGGCTTTGCCTCGTATTATTGAAAAGGGGCTTTGCCTTGGATTTACTGTTAGTGGCTTGGCCACATTATCTGAGCAGCTATGCTGCAACTGTGGAGTGTAGCGGCTGGGTGGGTTGAGTTATTCCCCACATGGTGTGTAGGGCTGGTACGGGTGGAGTGTAGCGGATGGACATAGGATGGGCTTTGGGCTTTTCATACATGCTTTATTCTGTTCTGTTACTGTGATGGGTCTATGGGTCGCACTGTTTACTGAAAAGGGCTAAGGCCTAGATTAACTGATTACTGAATAGGGTTTTGGCCCTGTATTTACTGAGACTAGATAGGGCTAAGGCCCAGTAAGCTTGAGCTGACTTGGGCTCCGGATGGGCTTCTTTACACACTGAGTTTCCAAACTCACCCGTTTTCTTCCATCTATGCAGGTGAACCCTAGACTGGTGGACTTGGAGCTGAGAGGGATTCAGAGTGGCCACGTGGACTGTAAAGTTGGTTTATAAATAGGTTATTTACTTCCTTATTTGTTTTTAATTATTTTCATTTTGGTTTTGGGTTGTAATAAGGCCGCTTTAATTGTTTTATTTTGGGTTTTCAATTCTTTAATTATAATTTATTTTCAATGATTTGAATAAGCCTACACAAGTTTTTCTTAAAATAAATCAACGTTTTCAAAACAAAACCCTCGTAACAAATGAATAAAAAATCAACTATCGAGATATGGTAACAAGATAACTTTTAAACGGTTAGTGGATAGGACAAACACTAATTAAACCTGGATTTTCTCCCCAAATTACCGAAACAGTTTTACAAAGCTCACCCTAATCATAGTAGCTAGGAAGTATGATTAGTCTTTCATTGATGTGACACACCGAACTTAGCCGTAACGTTTGGGCCAGGTTTGGAGTGTTACATTTAGTAGTATCAGAGCCCGATTGCAATAACTCGGCTGTGGATTGGGTCTAAAAAGGTTTTTGAAAAATTTAAAATCAGAGCCAAAGAAGGGTATTTTGAAATCAGTTTTGGAAAATTTTTAAGAAAACCCTTTTCAAACTCACTTTCTTCAAGGAATACACATTTTAAGGTTTTATTTTAAAAAGTTTAAGTTTTCTGAGCTTTCCAAAATCTGGTTACTGAAGGAGTGGCACACTGAATCCCCAGCGTGAAGTCTGTAAATATTCTTCTCTAATACTGTACTGCACTAAAACATTACTATAGATAGAACTAAGACCCTATTATGATACTGTAGATAGGGTAGTATTGAAAACTGTAAGACTGAGACGTAGGGAAACTAAACCCTAGAAGACTAAGACTATAGCTAGGCTGCGAATTCATGAAAACAAACTCTGAAACTCTATCTGTACATAAGACATTTCGTAATAAACAACTGAAATATTAAACTAATGTCATAAAATTTGTAATCAAATAAGTCATATGAGTACGAGGGCAGCTCGTGGATGAGGCCGTGGACATGGCCGAGGTAGTGTGCAAGCTGGGTTTTCATCTTCAGGAGATATGCCAGCTAAGGAGGCACGAGCGCCGCCAGTGACTGAGACTGGATCGTATGATCGCACTGCAGGGGACGATGCTCTATCCCAAACAATGTTAAGGGTTTTAAAGAGGGCCGCTAGGGCAAGCACTGGGACTGTAAATAGGGGATCCATTTCTGAGCGACTTCGGGCAAACGGAGCGGAGGTCTTTAGGGGCATATCTGGAGTAGCCCCAAATGTGGCTGAGTATTGGCTGGAAGCCACGGAACGGATCATGGACGATCTGGATTTCTCGATGGAGCAAAAGCTGAAAAGAACAGTGTCTCTACTGTGAGACGAGGCGTATTAGTGGTGGATCACTGTGAATGTAACATCCCAAAATAAGGCCTAATCGGAATAGTGGTTTTGTAACCACAAATCCGAGATAAAAATGATTATTTTATAATTATTTTGAGGTTTATATTATGATTGCATGATGGTGTGAAAATTTCTTGAAGAAATTCTATGCGTAAAGTGCTTAATTTAAAATTAGGGACTAAATCGAATAAGTTGCAAAACTTGCATTCTAGAAGTTTCTAGTATGAAACTGCTTTGAAATATTAATTAGGAGGTCTTAAATAGTAATTTGGCCAATTTTAAGTTCATGGACAAAATTTGGACATGGATGGAATTTTTGAAAGTTTAGTAAGGAGGGGCATTTTGGTCATTTGGATATTAACATGAAATAAAAAGGGAAAAATAACACAAAATTGATCATCTTCTTCATTACCATGAAATTTCAAGGGTTCTCCATAGCTAGGGTTCGTTTCAAGCTTCCAAGCTCCATAATAAGTGATTCCAAACCCCGTTTTTAATGTTCTTTACGTTTTCGTAGTCCCGGTAGCTCGATAAAGCTTATGTTAGCAATATTTTAAGTTAGGGTTCATATTTGGAAAAATACCCATAGTTGAAATTTATGTATTTTGATATTTTATGATAGAATATGAGGTTTTAAATTATGCTAGACAACTTGAGCTACTCGGTTTTAGGTAAAAACGAGTAAAAGGGCTTAATTGGTAAAAATACCTATTGTACATAAGTGTATGTTATAGTAGGAATTTGAAGATGATGTTGGTAAATAAATGATCAGCATGTCTTCAAATAAAAGAATTTGTGATAAGTTTTGATTTCCGAGTCTTGGGGCAAAAGTGTAAATATGCAAAACTTTAGGGGCAAAAATGTAATTTTGCCAAAGTTTGAGTAAAGGGCTGTTTTGATAAATGTTGATATTAAATAAGTTAAATTTGCTATTATAGATCAAGAAGAATGAAATTCGGGAGTAGATCGGGGAAAAGAAAAAGTAAAGGACTAAATTGTAAAGTTTAGTCACATTTGGTATTGAGGTAAGTTTACGATAAATAAATGCAATAATCTGTTATTTTACATTACTATTGTCAATTTCCAGCATTTATATATTCATTTATGAAAATAATCAAGTTGAATATAAGGTGATATGACAGAGAAAAGTAGTAGAAAGTCCCGATTGAACCTTAGGAATGTTAGGATACGAAATGTCATGACATTAGGGGTCGACAGGACAGGACAGGACAGAAATGAGCCATGTAAGTCCGTACTAGATATACGGCTTTGGAGACAGGATTGAGCCATGTAAGTCCATATTAGATATATGGCATTGGAGACAGGAATAATTCATGTAAGTCCACGTCAAAGACATGGCATTGGCAGGATATTGTTAGACAGGAATGACCCTAGTATCCTTAGAATTCCGAGTGGTTCAACGGGCCATTATTCAAGTAAATGTATAGTGAATTATCAGCAAAGCAAAGGTAGATTGTAATCATGAATAATGAAAGGTCAGGTAAGAAAGAAGGTAAGTGAAGAAGAAGAAGGCAAAAAATGAGATGTAAAGAAAGCTTATAATGCTAATTGATAGTTTGCATACTTATCCCATATGATGAATGTTGTAATTCATTTGCTTGTAAACTTACTAAGCCTAGTGCTTACCCTCTTTATTTCTTTCTTCTTATAGTTCTTGCCAAGCCACTCGGGGATCAAAGGAAACGTCAGTGATCCGATCACACTATCGAGGAACCCTATCGGTATAGTTAGACGTTTCTTTTCGTGTATGGCATGTATAGGGACTTGGCTTCTTTTGATATGGATGTCTTATGACATGTTCAATGAATGGGATGTAAATACTTGATAGTGAATAGCTAATGAAATGGCTAATGATATACAAGTATGATAGTATGTAGGCTTGAGTGATAACTATCACATGGAAATTAAGGAAAAATGTGAAAGTAGCTTAAAAACAGAACATTGTAACAGCAGTGACGTGAGTTTGAAAAATCACTAAAAATAATAGAAACATGGTTTGATGGTGAATAATATATGAAATTAAATCTTATTGTGTCCATTTTCATATGGAGCAAACAAAACAGGCAAAGGTATTGTATTATATGAGATATCTGAGTTTTAGTAAAACAGGCCCAGAGCGATTTTTGGATCCCCTGTTCCAACTTTGGAAATTCACCATAAATTGTACAAAAATAATTAGAGTATTACTTTATATTTTAAGAATTCTTATTGAGTCTGGTTTTAAAAGAAACAAAAAGTATAGTCATATGAATTTTGTACAGGGAGAAAAGTGGTTCGTAATAAGTAGAGGTCAGTGCAGTTGAGTTCTGAAATAGGGGCAACTTTAACTAATAAACTGTACTAATCAGCCCAGCCAAAAAGTCTAGAAAAAATTAGTAGATAGATACATGAGTCTAGATTTAGGGAAAATTTACGGATCTTGATTTCGAGTTTTGTAACTCAAGATATGATTTTTCAAGCGACCATGACGCAGATAAACTACTTATTCCGAAAATCAAAATAGATAATGTAAAGTTGTTTAAAATGGTAAATTATGTGTAGTAACACTTCAAGCTCGACTCTGGCAATGGTCTCGGGCGTGGGGGCGTTACATTTATTGGTATCAAAGCAGGTTTAATTGGTTCTCGGAATAGTTAGCACGAGTAAGAGTCTAGCTATACATGCCATACTTATATTTTGATAGTGTGACGACTCCTGACGATTTTTAAATATTTTGTTTTATAGTATTGGATCCCGAAAGAGCTGGTGATGATGATATGGAAAGTAATGCACCTGCTCCTGCGGAAGGAGCAGTGCCATCTAGGAATAGGCCAGTAATAGTTGATCAGGGAAGAGTGACTCGAGAAGCTCTCTTCTAAGCTTTGAATGATTGGTTTGCCGAGTTCGTTCGTACGAATCCGGCAGTTAGACCTCCACCCCCTCAGGATTCTCAGGCTACCCATGTAGCTCAAGCTCCCCCAGTCATAGGTACAGTAATAAGAGAAAAGCCACCAGTTGATAAAATCAGGAAATATGGGGCAGAAGAGTTCCAAGCAACAAAAGACGATGATGCAGAAAGAGCAGAATTTTGGTTAGAAAATACCATCAGAGTCTTCGATGAATTATCTTGTACACCTGAGGAATGTATGAAATGTGTAGTATCACTTCTTAGAGATTCGGCCTATCACTGGTGGAAGACACTAGTATCAGTTGTACCAAAAGAGAGGGTCACTTGGGACTTCTTTCAAGAGGAATTCCGTAAAAAGTAAATCAGCTAGAGGTTTATTGATCAGAAAAGAAAAGAGTTCTTAGAGCTGAAACAAGGTAATATGACAGTGACTGATTATGAGCATGAATTTGTTAGACTCAGTAAATATGCTAGAGAATGTGTGTCCACGGAGGCTATTATGTGTAAAAGGTTTGAGGATGGGTTAAATTATGATATCTGACTATCAGTGGGTGTTCTGGAAATAAAAGAGTTCGTCATTTTAGTTGACAAAGCCTGTAAAACGGAGGAGTTGTTAAAAAGAAAAGATAAAACTGAAACATAGACGCGAGATATGAAGAAAAGACAGATGAGCAGATCATTTCAGGCTACATCCAAGAGGCCCAAAGAGTTTTCTACCATATCTAGCTTTTCGACAGGGCAATCTAGTCAGAATAGAGGTAGCAGATTTAAAGATCCGAAAGCTCAGACCACTTTGACCGCAAGTGTGGGTAATGTTAGATCGGGTAGATCGGGATGCCCACGATGTGGTAGACTTGATTATGGTCCTTGTCGAGCAGGTGAAAATGTTTGTTATAAGTGTGGTGCTCCAGATCATTTTGTGCGAGAGTGTCCAGAGGTGGCTAACCGAGAAGTAACACAGAGTGCTAGATCCAGAAATGCTCCTACCAGAGGCAAATCACCGAGACAACTGGGAGTAGGAGCAAGTAACAGAGGCACCTCTAGAGATTCGACGGTGAGACCAGATGCTAGAGCCCCTACAAGGACTTATGCTATTCGTGCTCGCGAAGAGGCATCCTCCCCCGATGTGATTATGGGTACATTTTCTTTACATGACATTAATGTCGTTGCTTTAATTGATCCGGGTTCGACCCATTCCTATGTTTGTGTGAAACTGATGTCTAAAATGAGTATGCCTATAGAATCCACAGAATTTGTGATAAAAGTATTGAATCCACTAGGCAAGTGTGTATTGATAGATAAAGTATGTAGAAATCGCCCCTTAATGATTAGAGGTCACTGTTTTTCGACCGATCTCATGTTATTGCCGTTTGATGAGTTTGATGTTATTCTGGGTATGGATTGGTTGACGGCACATGATGTGATAGTGAATTGTGGAAGGAAATTCATTGAGTTAAAATGTGAAAATGGTGAGATTCTTTGAGTTAATTCAGATGAGTCAGATGGTTCATTTGCTATGATTTTTGTTATGACAGCTCAGAAATATTTGAGGAAGGGGTATGAGGCTTATCTTGGTTTTGTATTGAATACTAAAGATTCAGAATTGAAAGTTGAATTAGTGCCTGTAGTGTGCGAGTATCCAGATGTATTTCTAGAGGAATTACCAGGTTTGCCTCTTGTTAGAGAAGCTGAGTTTGGTATTGAGCTAATTCCAGGTACCACACCTATTTCTATTATTCCTTATAGAATGGCCCCGTCGGAATTGAAAGAATTGAAAGCTCAGCTGCAAGAATTAACTGATAAAGGATTTGTAAGACCCAGTAGTTCGCCATGGGGTGCACCAGTGTTATTTGTGAAAAAGAAAGATGGTTCAATGAGATTGTGCATAGATTATCGGCAACTTAACAAGGTAACTATCAAGAACAAATATCCACTGCCCAGAATTGATGATTTGTTTGATCAATTAAAGGGAGCCACCGTGTTTTCCAAGATAGATTTGAGATCCAGATACTATCAGATGCGAGTTAAGGAGTCAGATGTTCCGAAGACTACATTCCGAACTAGGTACGGTCATTATGAGTTTCTTGTGATGCCGTTTGGGTTAACTAATGCTCCTGCCGTTTTTATGGACTTAATGAACCGAATATTTAGACCGTATTTGGACAAGTTTGTAGTTGTGTTCATTGATGATATTTTGATTTATTCTCCTGATGAGACTGAACATAAAGAGCATTTGAGAACAGTTTTACAGATTCTGAGAGATAATCAATTGTATGCTAAGTTCAGTAAAAGTGAGTTTTGGCTCCGAGAAGTTGGATTCCTTGGACATATTGTTTCAGGTGAAGGTATTAGAGTTGATCCAAGTAAAATTTCAACCATTGTCGATTGGAAGCCTCCTAAGAACGTTTCAGAGGTCAGAAGCTTTCTTGGTTTAACTGGTTATTATAGATGATTTGTGGAGGGATTCTCTATGATAGCTATCCCGTTCACGAGATTGTTGCGGAAGGATGTCAAGTTCGAATGGATTGAGAAGTGCCAGTAGAGTTTTGACAAGTTAAAGGCATTGTTGACTGAAGCTCCCATCTTAGTACAGCCATAACCGGGTAAAGAATTTGTGATTTACAGTGATGCGTCTTTGAATGGGCTCGGTTGCGTACTCATCCAGGAAGGAAAGGTGATTGCTTATGCCTCTAGACAATTGAAACCACATGAGAAAAATTATTCGACGCATGGTTTGGAGTTAGCTGCTATTGTATTTGCATTAAAGATTTGGAGACATTATTTGTATGGTGAACAGTGCCGGATATTCACCGATCATAAAAGTTTGAAATACTTGATGACTCAAAAAGATTTGAACCTGAGGTAAAGAAGATGGCTAGAGTTGATTAAAGATTATGAGCTAGTGATTGATTATCACCCAGGCAAGGCAAATGTAGTTGCTGATGCTTTAAGCAGAAAACTTTTATTTACATTGCGAGCTTTGAATACCAATTTGGCCATGTCGGATGATGGTTCTATTCTAGCTGAATTGAGAACTAAATCGGTATTTCTTGAAGAAATTTGTGAAGCTCAGAAAGATGATAGTGATTTACAAGCTAAAAGAGTTCAATGTGAGTCAGGCATAGAATCAGATTTCCGGATTGGTTCTGATGGTTGTTTGATGTTTAGAGACAGAATATGTGTACCAAAGAATGATGAGTTTATTCGAAAGATCTTACAGGAAGCACATAGCAGTTCTTTGTCTATTCATCCAGGTAGTACAAAGATGTATAATGTGTAACACCCTACACCCCTGTCCGTCGCCGGAATAGGGTATAAGGTATTACAAAACTAAATACAATCTACCGAGGTTCATGGTTACATGCTAGGCGTGAATTCATTGAGTTCTATAGTCGAATATAACACTTGTAGGTCGGTTCGATCAATACATCATATCTCATTAAAATCCTTCTATAAGCATGCTAGCAAATCTCTACCTTGTGGCTACTAACAATTTGGCTAAATCGAACATTTCAATAATCGGACATCATATTAGAAATTCATCACATGTTGGGTACTAACTAAATATCATGCCACAACATCGAATCATATGAGAATCATCCAAACACATATAATCAAACTCGAAGACTAAGCAAGCCATTTTCGCATGGCTAGAAATATTTACAACTCAAAATGAAGTTTGATTCAACCGAAGGAGATTAGCCTATACATGCCATTGATCCAAAACAACCATTAAATGTACCAAAATAACAGCGATAGTGTAGGTGATTAAGGCTTCAATCCCCGAGTCCGTAGCTTCCAAAAAGAGATCTATAAAATAGAGAAAACAAGGGAAACGGAGTAAGCATTTCAATGCTTAGTAAGTTTTAAGCAATGACAACAGATAAAGCATCAAATTATAGCATAGTTGTTCGTATCTTTGTTTCCCTCCTCTTTTAGGTAAGTCACCTTTCAACCAAACATATACATTCACATCGTATACGAAAGTGGATAGCTTTCACTTATAGTAAACTCACTTAAACATACACATGTCACAAAAATTCACATAACACTTCACATAGGCCAATTGTACTTAGACCATATTAATAATCTCATTTCATGAACACATATGAAATCACATAATGACCTTAATATTCGGTCCAAAAATCCAGCTTGCATATAAGCCAAAGGTACATACCTGTGTAACTTAACACTTTCAGCGCAATTCATTAGCGATCGTTACCTTGAAGACCATTAGTCTTAGGCTTTACTCGCATCATCATCGAGATCTTTACCTCGGGTAAATCTCCATGCATAGCCATCAGGCCTCTACCCCAGATATAATCTCCGCATATAGCCTTTGGTCTTAACCCGGACATCGTCTCTGCCTATAGCCTTCGGGTCTTAACCCGGACATAGTCTCCACATATAGTCAGCGGGACTTAATCCCGGATTCACATCACAAATTCCCATACACATATATATTCGCATGTTGCCAAGTTTCACATAGCAATATTACACTTGTTATTCAATCAATTCATTTGCATGCAAACATATAACATGCTCCTCGACTTTATATCATAAATATATATATTTCAAATCTTATACATGTATACTCTTCTTTTCTAGACTTTCGGCCCACTGATCAAACATACATAAGCAATGCATTTCAAATCTCAATTTCGGTCCTTTTCTCTATGAGCCATTCGGCTATATAGCAAACATGAATAAGGTTTCTTTCTCAATGGGACATTGTTCAAATATCAGCATGTATATCATGGCATTTTAATTTAATTACCAAGTTGAATTACTCAAAACTTACCTTGAATTTTCCCGAGAAATTTCGAGTTGGCTATTTGACCACTTTAGCCTTCCCTTTATCCGAACTCGTCCCTCTATGCTCTTGAGCTAAATAAAACATTTAATTCTATTAATCCTTATTCAAGCATCTAATGAATCATTTTGACTTATAGTCAAATAATACATGCATATTCTTCTTATTGCAAAACACACACGCACATTCGGTCATTTCACATACATATCATAAGCCGCAACAAGCTGATTTTCTGCGCAGCATTCAATAATTTACTCATAACTGGAGCTACGAAACTCCAAATGAAGTGTCGTTAATTTTTCATGAAAATAGACTAATTGATATTTCATCTATAAAATTTTCATAATTTTTGGTTTGGCCAATCAATACCAGAATTTTCTTAAAGTTTCTCTATTTCACTGTTTGATTAAACTGACCACTCTATACTACGAACCGAATTTATCCTTGTACAGAGTTCAAAATGTGTCCTGGCCTATTCCATTCGAAACTAGACTCATTAAGGAGTCTAAGCATATAAATTTTTCCCCATAACAATTTTTATACAATTTATGGTGATTTTCTAAAAACAGAGCAGGGGACTTCAGAGTCAATCTGACACTGTCTCACTCTACTCTAAAAATCTATTTATTGGAAATTACTTTGCTTACAAAGTTTCTTTTATAAGAAACTAGACTCATTAAGCTTTAATCACACAATTTATTCAGCCTCTAATTCCACTCTCACAATTTATGGTGATTTTTCTAAAACACGTTACTGCTGCTGTACCAAGCAGATTTATACAAAATTCACTCTTTAAAGTTCTTACCCACATAATTAAAACATAACATTACAAGGCATCATTTAAAGAAGTCGTTGATCTTAACATATATATATACATAATTCACATTCGTTTTAATCAAAGAATTCATGCACATGGCCGAATAGGTCATTTCTTTAACCAAGAAGCTCCCACAACCACAAATTGATCAATTAGTCTAACTACCCTTTTCTAATGCATACACACTAAGGCCATTCGGCCATATGTCCACATGGACCTTTATTCAAAACCATCTCCTAAACTTTAACTAACATTTTATAGCCTTCCATCCAATACTTTGATTCAAATTCGGCAAGTATACAAACTCATACTAGCAATTTAATTAGAACTCCCCAATTTGCACAAGTTTTATACCCCACTCTAATTGCCGAATTCAACTTACTCGTTTAAGTCACCTATGACCATAATTCATTAATCAATTTCCAAGGTTCATTCGGCCATCACAAGGACACATAAAATTTAGCTAACAATAGCACCAATCTAGCATAAATGGCCAAAAGTCCCAAATAAAAAAAAAATCATTCATCAAATTTTCAAGGATTTATGCAAGCACAATTAAATTTATTCAATTGCCACCTAATTCCATCTATTCAAAGATCAATTTAACCAATTAAGCAAGTACTACAAATGTTGAGCACTACCTTGACCAAATGCTTCATGTGATTCAATAAGCAACATTTTATTTATCTCTTGATTCAAGTCCTCAATCGGCATTCATTCTAACATATACTAGCATTTACAAATATAATTTCCAAAATTAAACACTACCTCCCTTTACTCCAAGATAGCCGAATGAAGTTTCACTCCTTTTGTGCCACCTATAGCAAATTTAACTAGCTCCTACTCTTATATATCAAGTTAAAGATCAAATCTCACAACCTTCTTACAAAAATCTCCAATTTAGAATCAAAATTTAGAAGTAGGAAGCTAAGCATACAAACCAATTCAATCTATTCACAAATCTTCATAAGTAAACATCTACCTAGCTCAAACAACATCCAAATTCTATTATTTTACACAAACTTTTAATTAAACAAGATTTTCCCACCTCTTCTCCTATGGCCGAATATTGAGAATGATATAAACTCAAAAACTTTCACAAGAGTCATGTTAAGAGGTTGGTTTTCATTTCAAAATCACAAATACTACAAAATTTTTTTCATGGAAAACTCACCTTGATTTAGGGTCTTCAATGGCCGAATACCCTATCTTCTCTTCTCCTTTTCCTCTTCAACAATCGGCCATTAAAGAATAAGATGGAGAAACTTTGTTTTTTCACCCAAAATCCTTATTTTATTTCCTTTATTAATTCAATTTTATGACAACTAATTTCTTATTTCAATTATTATTAATTAGCAACAAACAAGGCACAAAATGACAAACTAGATCATCATTACCCTCCACTATCATAAAAGTGGGTAATTTGACATGCAAATCCCTTATTTTGCATGCATGCATTAACTAGTCTTCACACATTTGTCTAGCACATTTCCAAAGTTCACTACTAAGTCCTGTTTAGTAAAATTCAAATGTATAACTCTAAATCGACACACCAAACATGTTACACCTGAATTTACACATATTATAGGCATCAAAATGAATATTAAATATATTTTATGCCTCGGTTTTATGGTCCCGAAACCACATTCCGACTAGGGTCGTTTTAAGACTGTCACGTAATGATTTGAAGAAATTGTACTGGTGGGTAGGAATGAAAAGAGATATTTCAGAGTTTGTTTCTAGATGCTTGATTTGTCAACAGGTAAAGGCCGAACACCAGGTACCCTTAGGATTATTGCAGCCTGTGCTAGTTCCGGAGTGGAAATGGGACAAAGTTACTATGGATTTTGTGACCGGATTGCCGTTAATGCCGAAAAAGAAAGATGCAATATGGGTTGTGATAGATAAGCTAACTAAGTCGGCTCATTTTATCCCAGTCCGTATGGATTATTCACTTGACAAGTTGGCCGAGTTATACATTTCAGAGATAGTTAGACTACATGGAGTGCCATTATCGATCATTTCAGACAGAGATCCGAGATTTACTTCATGGTTTTGGAAGAAGCTACAAGAAGCTTTGGGCACCAAGTTGAGTTTTAGTACAGCTTTTCATCCCCAAACCGACGGTCAGTCAGAGAGAGTTATCCAGGTACTTGAAGATATGCTTAGATGTTGTATATTGGAATTTCAAGGCAGTTGGGAAAAATATTTACCATTGGTAGAGTTTGCTTATAATAATAGTTACCAGTCGAGTTTGAAGATGGCACCTTACGAAGCTTTGTATGGACGTAAATGCCGTACACCTTTATATTGGACAGAGCTTAAAGAAAATCAGATTTACGGGGTTGATCTAGTTAAAGAAACAGAAGAAAAAGTGAAAGTTATCAGAGATTGTTTGAAAGCAGCTTCAGACAGGTAGAAGTCATATGCAGATTTAAAAAGAAAAGAGATCGAATATCAGGTTGGTGACAAGGTATTCTTGAAAGTATCCCCATGGAAGAAAGTTCTCAGATTTGGCAGAAAAGGCAAGTTAAGTCCTCGTTTTATTGGACCGTTTGAAGTGATTGAGAGAGTTGGACCATTAGTATACCGATTAGCTTTTTCGACTGAGTTAGAAAAGATTCATGACGTGTTCCATGTGTCAATGTTACGACGTTATCGATCAGATCCGTCACATGTGATTTCTCCGACAGAGGTTGAGATTCAGCCAGATCTGACTTATGACGAAGAACTGGTAAAAATTCTAGCTCGTGAGATAAAACAATTAAGGAATAAAAGTATTGCTCTTTTAAAAGTCTTGTGGAATAGACATGGGGTGGATGAGGCTACATGGGAACTCGAAGGGGCCATGCGAAAACAATACCCAAACCTCTTCACAGGTAAGATTTTCGGGGACGAAAATCCCTAAATGGGGGAGAAATGTAACATCCCAAAATAGGGCCTAATTGGAATAGTGGTTTCATAACCACAAATTTGAGATAGAAATAATTATTTTATAATTATTTTGAGGTCTATATTATGATTGCATGATGGTGTGAAAATTTCTTGAAGAAATTCTATGCGTAAAGTGCTTAATTTAAAATTAGGGACTAAATCGAATAAGTTGCAAAACTTGCATTCTAGAAGTTTCTAGTATGAAACTACTTTGAAATATTAATTAGGAGGTCTTAAATAGTAATTTGGCCAATTTTAAGTTCATGGACAAAATTTGGACATGGATGGAATTTTTGAAAGTTTAGTAAGGAGGGGCATTTTGGTCATTTGGATATTAACATGAAAGAAAAAGCGAAAAATAACACAAAATTGATCATCTTCTTCATTACCATGAAATTACAAGGGTTTTCCATAGCTAGGGTTTGTTTCAAGCTTCCAAGCTCCATAGTAAGTGATTCCAAGCCCCGTTTTTAATGTTCTTTACGTTTTCGTAGTCCTGGTAGCTCGATAAAGCTTATGTTAGCAATATTTTAAGTTAGGGTTCATATTTGGAAAAATACCCATAGGTGAAATTTGTGTATTTTGATATTTTATGATAGACTATGAGGTTTTAAATTATGCTAGACAACTTGAGCTACTCGGTTTTTGGTAAAAACGAGTAAAAGGGCTTAATTAGTAAAAATACCTATTGTACATAAGTGTATGTTGTAGTAGGAATTTCAAGATGATGTTGGTAAATAAATGATCAGCATGTCTTAAAATACAAGAATTTGTGATAAGTTTTGATTTCCGAGTCTTGGGGAAAAAGTGTAAATATGCAAAAGTTTAGGGGCAAAAATGTAATTTTGCCAAAGTTTGAGTAAAGGGCTGTTTTGATAAATGTTGATATTAAATAAGTTAAATTTGCTATTATAGATCAAGAAGAACGAAATTCGGGAGTAGATCAGGGAAAAGAAAAAGTAAAGGACTAAATTGTAAAGTTTAGTCACATTTGGTATCGAGGTAAGTTTACGGTAAATAAATGCAATATTCTGTTATTTTACATTACTATTGTCAATTTCCAGCATTTATATATTCATTTTATGAAAATAAGCAAGTTGAATATAAGGTGATATGACAGAGAAAAGCAGTAGAAAGTCCCGATTGAACCTTAGGAATGTTAGGATACGAAATGTCATGACATTAGGGGTCGACAGGACAGGACATGACAGAAATGAGCCATGTAAGTCCGTACTAGATATACTGCTTTGGAGACATGATTGAGCCATGTAAGTCCATATTAGATATATGGCATTGGAGACAGGAATAATTCATGTAAGTCTATGTCAAAGACATGGCATTGGCGGGATATTGTTAGACAGGAACGACCCTAGTATCCTTAGTATTCTGAGTGGTTCAACGGGCCATTATTCAAGTAAATGTACAGTGAATTATCAGCAAAGGAAAGGTAGATTGTAATCATGAATAATGAAAGGTCAGATAAGAAAGAAGGTAAGTGAAGAAGAAGAAGGCAGAAAATGAGATGTAAAGAAAGCTTATAATGCTAATTGATAGTTTGCATACTTATCCCATATGATGAATGTTGTAATTTATTTGCTTGTAAACTTACTAAGCCTAGTGCTTACCCTCTTTATTTCTTTCTTCTTATAGTTCTTGCCAAGCCACTCGGGGATCAAAGGAAACATCGGAGATCTGATCACACTATCGAGGAATCCTATCGGTATAGTTAGACGTTTCTTTTCGTGTATGGCATGTATAGGGACTTGGCTTCTTTTGATATGGATGTCTTATGACATGTTCAATGAATGGGATGTAAATACTTGATAGTGAATAGCTAATGAAATGGCTAATGATATACACGTATGATAGTATGTATGCTTGAGTGATAACTATCACATGGAAATTAAGGAAAAATGTTAAAGTAGCTTAAAAACAGAACATTGTAACAGCAGTGACGTGAGTTTGAAAAATCACTAAAAATAATAGAAACATGGTTTGATGGTGAATAATATATGAAATTAAATCTTATTGTGTCTATTTTCGTATGGAGCAAACAAAATAGGTAAAGGTATTGTATTTTATGAGATATCTGAGTTTTAGTAAAACAGGGCCAGAGCGATTTCTGGATCCCCTGTTCCAACTTTGGAAATTCACCATAACTTTTACAAAAATAATTAGGAGGATTAATTTATATTTTTAGAATTCTTATTGAGTCTAGTTTTAAGAGAAACAAATGGCATAGTCATATGAATTTTGTAAAGGGAGAAAAGTGGTTCGTAATAAGTAGAGGTCAGTGCAGTTGAGTTCTGAAACAGGGGCAACTTTAACTAATAAACTGTACTAATCGGCCCAGCCAAAAATTCTAGAAACAAATTAGTAGATAGATACATGAGTCTAGATTTAGGGAAAATTTACGGATCTTGATTTCAAGTTTAGTAAGTCGAGATACGATTTTTCAAGCGACCATGATGCAGATAAACTGCTTATTCCGAAAATCAAAATAGATAAAGTTGTTTAAAATGGTAAATTATGTGTAGTAACACTTCAAGCTCGACTCCGACGACGGTCTCGGGCATGAGGGCGTTACAATAAAGGAGAGTACCCCAATTGAGCGGGTAACCTGGGAACTGTTTAAGACGTCTTTCAAGGGAAAGTACGTCGGAGCAAGCTATGTGGATGCTCGTAAGAAAGAATTTCTAAATCTGACCCAGGGCAACAAGCCTGTTGTAGAATACGAGGTAGAGTTTCTGAGATTGACCCCATATGCCAGCGGTATAGTTGCTACTGAATACGAGCGTAGTGTTTGTTTTGAGAATGGCCTCAGGGATGAGCTTAGGGTGCTGATAGCTCCGCAGAGGGAGCATGACTATGCTGCGTTGGTGGAAAAGGCTAAGATAACCGAGGAGGTGAAGCGAACTAAATGGCAGAACTGTAAGAAGGACCGAAACCGATTTAGGAGGGATTTTGGGCCCTCTAGTGCTGCAAACCGAAATGTCAAGAGAGCTAGGGTGGAGGAACCGGTTCGAGCAGTTCTGGTTAATACAGTTAGACCACAGGCTTCTGGGGACTGTTGTAGAGTGCATTTAGGAGAATGTTGGAAGCGTACTGGGGCATGTCTCTGATACGGGTCTAAAGAACATAGGATCTATCCTCGGAGGCCAGCTCAGACTCAAGTTGCTGAACAGAGGGGTTGCTCAACCAGCGCGAGGTGGACCGCTACTACCGAGAGGCCGTGGTTAAGGTAGGGGCGGCAACGGAAATGGTCGTGGACATGGAGCCTCTGGTAGGGGAGCTGGTAATGTTGAAGCCTGCCAGCCAGCGTTGGTTTATGCTACTCGACGCAGAGAGAAGGGTGGTGCACCTGACGTCATAACCGGTACGTTTTTTATCCCTAGCATGCTATACACTGCTTTGATTGATGTGGGTTCAACTCATTCGTATGTTGCATGTGATATTTCTCGGTAGTTGGGTGTGCACTCTGAGGAAACTGTGAGTGGGGTAACTGTAATAAGTCCACTGGGTTACTCGGTTAGTGGGGTAACTGTAATAAGTCCACTGGGTCACTTGGTTAGAGTAGGCAAACTCTTTAGGGAGGTGCCTTTAGAGACTCAAGGTAGGATTTTTGCTGGAGACTTAATGGAGTTACCATTCAGAGAGTTCGATCTTATTTTGGGGATGGACTGGCTTACTAAGCATAAGGCGACTCTAGATTGTGCGGCTATAAGGATGGTGTTAAGGACTACCGAGGATGAGGAGGTAATGGTCATTGGGGAGCGAAGGGACTACTTGTCCAATGTTGTTTTGGCCTTAAGGGCTGAGAAGCTGATTCGTAAGGGTTGCGAGGCGTATTTGGCTTTCATAAGTCAGACAGAGACTGAGAAGGTGACTGTGGAGACAGTTAGAACTGTTAAGGAATTTCAAGATGCCTTTCCTAAGGAGCTTCCTAGATTACCTCTGAACTGAGAAGTCGAATTTGGAATTGACTTACTGCCTGGAACGGCTCTAGTGTCCATCACACCCTATAGGACGGCACCAAAATTGTTAGTGGAACTGAAGGCACAAATCCAAGAATTGTTAGATAGAGGTTTCATTAGACCAAGCGTGCCTCTATGGGGAGCACTAGTACTGTTCGTGAAGAAGAAGGATGGGACGATGCGTATGTGCATCGATTATCGCCAGTTGAACAAACTGACAATAAAGAACAAGTATCCTCTACCAAGGATCGACGATTTGTTTGACCAGCTTAGAGGAGCTTCGGTATTTTCCAAGATCGATCTTCGATTTGGATACCATCAGTTAAGGGTCAAGGAGGTGGATATTCATAAGACAGCATTCAGAACTCGGTATGGTTATTACAAGTTTCTAGTTATGCCTTTTGGACTGATGAATGCACCTGCAGCATTCATGGATCTAATGAATCGAGTATTACAACTGTACTTGGATCGATTCATAGTCATTTTTATCGACGATATTCTGGTGTATTCAGAAACTAAGGAGAAGCATGATGAACATCTCCGTATTGTTCTGCAAGTACTGAGAGAGAAGCAACTCTATGCAAAATTCAGTAAGTGTGAATTTTGGTTGCAAGAAGTGACATTTCTGGGTCACGTTGTTTCTGCTGAGGGGATTAGGGTGGATCCTCAAAAAATTGAGGCAGTTCTGGAATGGAAGCCACCGAGGTCAGTATCGAAAATTCAGAGTTTTCTAGGTTTGGTAGGGTACTACAGAAGATTTGTAGAATGATTCTCTCTGATTGCTGCACCGTTAACGAAACTGCTGAGGAAAGGAGTAGCATTTGTATGGACTAAGAAACAGCAACAAGCTTTTGATAAATTGAAGATGGTATTGACTGAGGCGCCAGTATTGATCCTGCCGGAGTCTGGGAAGGAGTTCACCGTGTTCAATGATACGTCGCACGTGGGGTTGGGCTGTGTACTGATGCAAGAGGGTAAGGTGGTTGCTTATGCTTCGCGACAACTTAAGCCTCACCTACACATGATTTAGAGTTGGCAGCGGTGATTTTCGCGTTAAAAATCTGGAGACACTGTCTGTATGGGGAAAAGTGTATTATATACACAGATCAGAAGAGTCTCAAGTATTTGTTGACTCAGAAGGAGTTGAATCTTAGGCAACAAAGATGATAGAGTTGCTTAAGGATTATGACTGTTTGATTGAGTATTAGCCAAGCAAGCCGAATGTCGTGGCTGATACACTGAGCCGAAGGGCTGTAGCTGAGTTGAGAGCGATGTTTGCTCGTTTGAGTCTATATGACGATGGAAGCTTGTTAGCAGAGTTGCAAGTGAGACCAACTTGGACTGAGCAAACTAAAGAGAAGCAGTTAGAGGATGAGTCGTTATGTAACATCCCTATTCTGACCCTAGTTAGGAAATGGTTTCGGGACCAAAAAACCGAGGCACAAAAATAATTTAATAATTATTTTGATGCCTATTATATGTGCCAATTCATGTGTGACATCTAGGGTGCTTTAAGTTAGTATTATAATTATGAATTGCATCAAAAAGGGCTTAATTATGAACTATGAAAATATGCTAGACAAATGTGTGATGATTAACAAGTGCATGCAAGTAAATTGATGGCCTTGCATGTCAAACTTCCCTTTTTCTTTTAAGTGGCCGGCCAACTCATCTAATAATGATGTTTTGGTTGTTTTGTTTTGTATTTTAGTGAACATATGCTTATTTTATGTATAAAATAAAAGTTATTATAATACCATAAAATAAAGATGAATTAAATAATAAGAGTGGTGATAAAAACAAAGTTGTCATGCTTATTTCCTTCCTTCATTGCCGAAAATTCAAAGTGAAAGAAAGAAAGTGTTCATCTTCCTTGGTTTTGGCCGAAACATGTAAAGGAAATGGGAAGGAGATGTTAAGCTATTCGGTCACCATTTTTATGCAAATTTAAGGTATGTTTCATGTTAATTACTTGAGATTTTGTGAGTTTGAGTTGGTTATTAAGTCTTTGATAAAGCCCATGTTGGATTTTTTATTTTTGGTCAAAGAATGAGTGTTCAACCGTGGAGTAATTATGTTTTAATTGATGCTTGATGAGTTTGAAATGAGAGTGATGATAAATGAGATGATGCTAGCTAATTATGCATATATGTGGTTTAGATGAACAAAGGAGAATCGGCCTTCATGCTTGCATTTTTTTTAGTTGCCGTATGTGAGTTGGAATAAGAAATAGATTTGATTGAATTTAGCTTATTCCTATTAGTTAAGCTTAGGATTTATGAAATTTAATGGAAAATGGATTGATGGAGTTGTGAGTGTATAAATTTCTTTGATTGAGCCAAAAACATGTATTCGGCAATGTGGATTAAATAGAAAATGGTATATAGATGAGTCTAAAGCTTGTTAATTTGATGGAAAGAGTGGAAAGGACATGAATTTGATATTTAGGTAGTGTATGACCATGGAGTAAACTATATTTGTGAAATGAGATTCAAAAATGGTGAATTATGTGATGAAATGGTGAATTTAAATTGTGTATATGTGATTCAATTAATAAGGAATTTTATTAGCTCAATGGGATAATCGGCTATAAAAGATGATGAATGAACTTAGTGAATTTGATAAATGTTATATCCTTGATAACCTTGAATGACATACGGTTTTAGTGCAATTTTGAGAAGTGGTAATGTGAATATGCCGATTGATTTTTTTTTAAAAATATTAGTATAGCATTCGGCATAGGTAAAATGTCATAAGGATGGAATTTATGTTATTTGTGGGTAGCCTAAATCCATAAAGGAGCATTCGGTTTTGGTCTAAAGGATAGTGAATTGTTGTTGAATGGCCTCAAATGAAATGTGTATGTTATGAAATGAGTATTTGGGCAGGCTAATTGATTGAAAAGTGTTTGAAGCATGTTTGGGTGGAATCTAATTGAGTCCTTGTGACTATTTTAATTGTAGTAATCCGCTAAAGTGGTTATTGTGTAACTATTTATATATTTTTATTATGATAGCCGAATGTAGCATAAATAAGGATGTGAATAAATTGTAGTTTCAGAAGTTGTTAATGAAAACATGAGTGTGGGAGCATTCGGTCGAAGAAGAATGGTTGCATGAAAGTAAGATTATAAATGTAGTAGTGCCTTGTAAAGTGCGTAAATTATATGACTTCGATAAGTGTTGCTTGTGTTTCGAGACTTATCAATGTTTTTAAATGTGCCGAATGTGATTTTTGAATGATTGAGATGTGATAATTATAGTATTTTATAAATTGCTGAATGTAGTTTTAAATAATGGAGATGTGATAAGTTGAATTTGTTTAATTAAGCTCAAGGACAAAAAGGGCACAAATTTCGGATAGGGGAAAGAGAAAGTAGCTGAATAGTCGATTCGTGATAATTCGATAACATCCGAGGTAAGTTTTAAGTATTTAAATGGAATGAATATGAATTATGTACCTACGTTAAGGTCAATGACTTTTCTAAATGATGGCATATATGATGTTATGTTTAAATATGTGAATGAGAACTTTAAAGAGTAAATTTGTATAAATCTGCTTGGGACAGCAGCAGTAATGTGTTTTGGAAAAATCACCATAAATTGTGGGAGTTGAGTTAAAGGCTGAATAGATTATGTAATTAAAGCTTGATGCGTCTAGTTTCTTATAAAAGAAACCGTGTAAGTAAAGGAGTTGCCGATAATGAGATATTTAAAGTTGTGTGAGACAGAGTCAGAATGACTCCGAAAGCCCCTGTTCTGTCTTTAGAAAATCATTATAAATTGTACAAAAATCATTATAAGATAAGATTTATATGATTAGGCTCCTTAATGAGTCTAGTTTCAAATTAAATAATCGAAAACCTATTTTGAATTCTGTACAATGAGAAATTTGATTCGTATTGAAGAGTGGTCAGTATAGTCAAACAGTGAAACAGGGGAAACTTTAAGAAAAATCTGGTATTGATTGGCCAAACCAAAAATTCTGAAAATTTTATGGATAAAAGATATATGAGTCTATTTTCAGGGAAAATTAACAGCACTTCATTTGGAGTTTCGTAGCTCCATTTACAAATAATTTAATGACTGTTGCTCAGGAAAAGCAGCTTGTGCTGAATTTGTGATTATGTTGTAAACCTTGATAAAACTATTTGAGTTGCTTATAAGCTATCGATTAAATATTGGTAATCAAAGTATCAAATCCATATTAAAGTGAAGCTATAAGCCGTAAATGACTAGTATACCTAGTCAATTTTGTTATGATGAAATTGATGTACAAGATATGTATATGTGATAAGGCCAAATGGCCAACGTGATGAATGTGAAAGTGTATATATGTGATAAGGCCGAATGGCCAATGTGATGAATGTGAAATTGTATATATGTGATAAAGCCGAATGGCCAATGTGATGAATGTGAAAGTGTATATATGTGATAAGGCCGAATGACCAATGTGATGAATGTGAAAGTGTATATATGTGATAAGGCCGAATGACCAATGTGATGAATGTGAAAGTGTATATATGTGATAAGGCCGAATGACCAATGTGATGAATGTGATAAGTCCCGAAGGGCATTTGTGCCAGTAATATATCCGGGTTAAGATCCCGCAGGCTTTATGCGAGAATATTATCCTCATTTAATGTCCGTAGGCTTCGTGCTCATAACATATCCGGGCTTTAAAGACTCGAAGGCTAAATGCTGGGATTCAAGTAAGACTTTGATATTGAGTATCCGCAATAAGTTACCATCAAATAGTATTTACGCTGTTTAGGTACGTATTACTTACTCATCGGTGGAGTGATTTCGAAGTGAATTATTAGTATCAAAGAGGTATGTAAATGTGATTAATATTATAACTCCAAATATGAGAATGATCTAATTGGTAATGGTATGCTTGTATAATGAAGTATGTGATGAAATATTCTTATGTATTAGTGCATATTCTGCCCAAAAGCCTTATGATTTGAGTATGGGTTGGGTTCAGCTAGATGTGCCAGTACAAGGTAAGGATTATATTCTGTAAACTTACGTATATGTGATAAGGAATATGTTTGGTTCTTTATGTGTCTACGGTAATTTAGTACTTGTCATGTTGAAATAATTGAAAATATGGATGTGATTATGAACAAGTGGAAAGGATTATTGAAAGTTGTAAATTGGTGAAGAATGTGCTTACCATGTGAATCCAACTTCAGTTGATGAAGAATGTGATTTGGAAATATTCGACCATCTAGGTCATTATTATTCGAAAGTATATATGTGATAGCCAAGTGATGCGTTTATTGATATTATGGTTCGAGATGAAGCTCTAGATTAACTTCATCGAACAGTTGAAATGAATGACCAATGATATTGAATGAAAACACTTTGTGACTTAAAACTCAAGGCTAAAGAAAGGTGAATTAAATTATGTGAAATTTTGGCTAAGTATATTGGGTCAAATGAGATTTTACCTAGATTAAGTATATGTGAAAAAAAAAACGTCATTGATTCAACAAAATTATTTTTTTGCTTAAAACTTACTAAGCTTACGAAAGCTTACTCTGTTCGTTCATGTTTTTGGTCTATAGGTTGTGGATTCTGACTACCAGCTCAGGGATCGTCAGCACTTCGTCACACTATTTACCATTACGGCAACCATGTGATTTGACTTAGCTTATGGCATGTATAGGATAGGCAATATAGTAGAATGATATTTTGATTATTGTATATAAGCCATGCGAAAATGACATCGTTTGAATGTTTACTTATAGAAGTTTAAATTTTATCCCTGGCTGTGTTTAGTACTTATCTAAATGAATGTTCTTTATTTCAAGAAAAAGTTCAAATTTTTACTGTTCTGATATGAGTTACAAGTCCGGTAATGCCCCTTACCTATTCCGGCGACGGCTACGGGATAGGGGTGTTACACGTTAGTTCCTCAGTTTTAGTAAGCTGGGAATGAGGAGAATTCGGAGTTTGGACTAAATAGTGATGGAGTTCTATGCTTTCGTGGAAGTGTATGTATTTCGAAGGACTCTGACTTGAGGCAGTTAATTCTGAAAGAGGCTCATGGTGGACCTTGTGCCATGCATCCTGGAGGGAATAAGCTGTATCGAGACTTGAGAGAGTTGTACTGGTGGCCTGGACTTAAGCGAAAGGCAACCGAATGTGGGAAAATACCTGACATGCTAGCAGGTAAAGGCTGAGCATCAACTACCTTCTGGACTTCTGCAACCAGTGAAAATTCCACTTTGGAAGTGGGAGAGGGTAACCATGGATTTTGTGAGTGGGCTAATGTTGACACCCTCTAAGAAAGACTCTGTATGGGTAATTATGGATAGGTTAACAAAATCTGCCCATTTCATACCTGTTCGAACCGATTACTCATTTTAGAAGTTGGCCAAGTTGTATATGGCAGAGATAGTGAGACTGCATTGGGTGCCAGTTTCGATAATTTCTGATCAAGATCCTAAGTTTACATCTCGATTCGGGCAGAAGTTGCATGAGGCGTTGGGTATGCGAATGGATTTCAGCACTGTTTTTCACCCTCAGACAGATGGACAGTCGGAAAGGGTTATTCAGGTTCTAGAGGATATGCTAAGGGGTTATGTTATCGACTTTCGAAGTAGTTGGGAGGATTACTTACCATTGGCAGAATTTGCGTATAACAACAATTATTAGGCAAGTATTCAGATGGCCCCATATGAGGCACTTTATGGACGAAGGTGCCGTACGCCAGTGTGTTGGACAGAGTTGGGAGAACGACATGTTCTTGGACCAGAGTTAGTGGCAGATACTGAGAATAAGGTTAAGTTTATCAAAGATCGGTTAAAGGAGGCATCTAATAGGCAAAAGTTGTATGCTGACCTAAAGCGTAAGGAAATTGAGTTCTTTGTAGGGGATATGGTATTTTTGAAGGTCTCGCCTTGGAAGAAGATCTTGAGGTTTGGCAAGAAGAGCAAGCTGAGTCCGTGATTTATTAGGCCTTATCGGGTTTTTAAACGGGTAGGGCTGGTAACTTATCAGCTGGAGTTACCGCTAGAGCTGGACCATATTCATAATGTCTTTCATGTGTCCATGCTAAGACGGTATCGATCGGATCCTTCGTATATCGTACTAGTGGAGGAGATTGAGGTAAAGACGGATTTGACTTTTGAAGAGGAGCCTGTGCAAATACTGGATCGAGAGGCCAAAATGTTGAGGAGGAAGTCAATACCTTTGGTAAAGGTACTCTGGCGGAATCATGGCAGAGAAGAGGCAACTTGGGAGCTGAAAGAGGCGATGCGTCATCAATACCCTCACCTATTTATATTAAGTAAATTTCGAGGCCGAAATTTTTTTAAGGGCGTAGAGATGTAACTTCCTGATTTTCGGGATTTTTCAAGATTTTTTCGATTTTGGTGAAATTTCAAAATTTTGTTGTTAGATTATGGAATTTATGTTTTACATATGTTAGGGGGCTTTTAGAAGGCCCAAGCTTAAGTTAAAACCTGGTAGAATTTCAGAATTTTGAATTTAAAGAGAAGGGGACTTGGTTATGTAGGCTTTTAAGAAAAAGTGAGGGAATTAAGACACAAGGAAGCCTTTGGTAAAGTGACAAGGTGGCACCACTTAGTTCCTAAAAAAGTGGCGTGTGGATGGGTGCAAGGGCTAGAGTTCAAGTCACAAGGTAAGTATGGCGTGTGTTTTTAATTTTTGTGCATGTGCCGATCATCTGATGGATGTTAAGTGAAACTCTGATGGAAGAATTTGAGATGCTCATGGGATGTGATCAAGTAGGATAAGAGGAAGAAATTATAGGAAATTTGAATGGGAGTAGGTGGTGGCCAAACAAGGGACTCTTGAGGGAGCATAATCGGTTTTGGCTTATCGGTTTTGGGACACAATCGGCTAAGGGTTTCTAGGGTGCTAGCCGAACACTCTTAGGGTTTTTTTGGGATCTTAATTCAAGAAATTGGGTAGGTTGATGTGTCGACTAGGTAAGTTTTAGGGTTCTCTGTTACTACTCTTCTCCTTCCTTTTGTTCTAGAAGTCGACACCCTAAGCACCATTGCTTGTGCCGATTTGTCCATAGCTGAATTCCCTTTTCTCTTATCTCTTCTTTGATCCTTATTCCTTTCTCCTCTGCCCTCTTTCTTTCTCTCATCTCTTATCTCTTCCATTTTTCACAAAGACAAAACCTTACACCTTAAGTTACTTTGCCAATTTCTTTGCTCTAACCGAATCTATACTCTGTATCCCTTCTATCTTTTCTTCTCTCTTTATCTTTTTCATTGAGTCCCTTAGATCCCATTTAGCCGATTGTTCCAATACAAAAACCTGAATCTTTTCTTTAGCCAAACTCGACTTAGCCGAATACTCCTAAAAGCTAAAATCCTGAAAGGTTTTAGTATTGTGCCGATTTCTCCTTGGTTGAATACCTTTACTTTTTCTTCTCTTTTAGCCGAATCTCACAACTTCCATAGCTTTGTTGACATCTTCCTCTTCTCATTACAAAGCCTTCATCTTTCCTTCTCCATCATTATACCAAAAGCCGAAATCACCATACTCAAAGTGATTTGGAAACCGAACCCTTAGATCTTTTGGATTCTTTCTCTGTTTGTGTTTAAAGGCTAGAGCTACGCCAGATCTGAGATAGAGAAGGGTTTGAAGCATTCGGGATTAGTGAATCTTTGGTAAGTGCTTAGATCTCCTCTCTATTCATTATTTTGGGATTTAAGGAAAAGCCGAAAACCCCTTTGTAGGGTGACTATTGATTGGGGCTACAGGCTCATAGATCTTACTACTCGGTTTATTATGTGCTAGGGTGGATTAAAGGGTATCAGACAAGGAGTGGTGAAGGCTTGGATCATTAGAACGACTAGATCTAGATCTAATCCCTACTTTCGACAAAGGATACTCGTGGGAGATCTTGCTAACGTTCGTTGCAAATCAGGTGTGTAAACGAACACCCTCTAGTAGTCTAAATTAACAAAAGTCGAAATGCCGAAATTCCAGCATTTCGTGGGCTTGTGAGCGTGAGAGCGTTCATGGATCAGTTGGAAGCGGTAAGATTCTGTAACTAAAATCAAAAAAGTTGGTAAGTGCGCGATTTCGTACATCTCGATAGATTGGGCCTCGAGGGGCTAATTTCGGGCCTATTTGGGTGATAATTGATGGTAAGTGAGTTCTAGTGATTTGTGTTTTAAAATTGTTAAACTAGACATAGAATTTGGGCTAAACGGGCCAATATAGCTAAGTGACACTGTAGGGCCAATTAGGGGTTTTAGGGCCAAGTAACTTTAAACTGCTAAAATGGGCTAGATAAGTTACTGAGATGAAAATGAGACTGTTAATAACTGAAACATACATAAAACCCTAGAAACTGGTATAATTACTGAAATACCCCTTAAGGGTGAGAAATTACTATTTTACCCCTAGGTGCAAAATGACCATTAAACTCCTATGGCTAAATTTGACTGAAATGCATGTTTTACTTTATCTGTTCATTGTATGCCATGACATATTTTACTGTCGCATGGGACTGGGTTTATTGACGGAGGAAATGCAAGTGGCATTGCCACGTTTACTGAAAGGGGCTTTGCCTCGTATTACTGAAAGGGGCTTTGCCTTGTATTACTGAAAAGGGGCTTTGCCTCGGATTTACAATTAGTGGCTTGGCCACATTATCTGAGCAGCTATGCTGCAACTGTGGAGCTGGGTGGGTTGAGTTATTCCCCACATGGTGTGTAGGGCTGGTACGGGTGGAGTGTAGCAGATGGACATAGGATGGGCTTTGGGCTTTTCATACATGCTTTATTCTGTTCTGTTACTGTGATGGGCCTATGGGCCGCACTGTTTACTGAATAGGGCTAAGGCCCAGATTAACTGATTACTGAATAGGGCTTTAGCCCTGTATTTATTAAGACTAGATAGGGCTTAGGCCTAGTAAGCTTGAGCTAATTTGGGCTCCGGATGGGCCTTCTTTACACACTGAGTTTCCAAACTCACCCCTTTTCTTCCATCCATGCAGGTGAGCCCTAGACTGGTGGACTTGGAGCTGGGAGGGATTCAGAGTGGCCACATGGACTGCAAAGTTGGTTTATAAATAAGTTATTTACTTCCTTATTTGTTTTTAATTACTTTCATTTTGGTTTTGGGTTGTAATAAGGACACTTTAATTGTTTTATTTTGGGTTTTCAATTCTTTAATTATAATTTATTTTCAATGATTTGAAAGAGGCTACGCAAATTTTTCTTAAAATAAATCAACATTTTCAAAACAAAACCCTCGTAACAAATGAATAACAAATCAACTGTAACACCCCTACGCCCGAGACCGTCGCCGGAGTTGAGCTTGAGGTGTTACCGAACATAATTTATCATTTAAACAACTTTACATCATTTATTTTGACTTTCGGAATAAGCAGTTTTTCCGCATCATGGTCGCTAAAAAAATCATATCTCGAGTTACGAAACTCAAAATAAAGATCCGTAAATTTTCCCTGAATCTATACTCACATATCTATCTACTACTTCTTTTTTAAAATTTTTGGTTGGGCCAATTAGTACAGTTTATTAGTTAAAGTTACCCCTGTTTCAGGACTTGACTACACTGACCTCTACTTACTTCGAACCACTTTTCTCCATGTGAAAAATTCATATAACTATACCGTTTATTTATCTTAAAATTAGATTCAATAAGGATTCTAAGCATATAAATTACACCTTCTAATTATTTTTTTACAATTTATAGTGAATTTTCAAATTTGGAACAGGGGATCCAGAAATTGCTCTGGCCCTGTTTCACTAAAACTCAAATATCTTATAACATATAACTCATTTACCTATTTTGCTTTTTCCATTTGAAATTAGACACAATAAGCTTCAATTTCATAGTTAATTCTTCACCAAATTCGTTTTCTACTATTTTTGGTGATTTTTCAACCTCACGTCGTTGTTGCTGTAGTGTTCTGTTTTATGGCAAGTTTCATCTTTTTATGAATTCTCATGAACTATATAACATATTAAACTCACAAGGCATCCAACATTATCTAGGCTAGCCATACCAATTACTAAGCATTATCAAGCATTTTCTCAACCAAACCACAACCATATCACAAGATTATTTACACAAAACAAGTATATTGCTATACATGCCATACATCAAAACATACAAACCAATATACCGATTCTTACTCGGATAGTATGAGCGTTTCTTCGACCTTCCCGATATCCAAGTTGGCTCGCTAAAAACTACAATGAATGAAAAGGAGGGAGTAAGCATAAATGCTTAGTAAGTTCACATGCAAATAACAAGTAACATAACAAAGCAATTATATCAAAAACAATAGCATGATATCACCAAGATACAAACCACATTTCTAGCTATCGTGTATCATCTTACCACCTTATTTCTGTTATATCAAGTTTCAACCCGAGGGTTAAGTACATACCTGTCCAAATTGTCCATTTCACAACACTTACCAAAATACCATTTTCATCTTGAGTATTCTTCCATTCCGCTAGAATTTTACCCGCTGAACACATCGGAATATAACTCGGATACACGGATCATTTGCACATAAGTGCCACATATGTAATCAATCAATCATGTAACCCGCCCATAAGCGAACTCGGACTCAACTCAACGAGCTCGGGCGTTCGCATCCATAAGTTAACTCGGACTCAACTCAACGAGCTCGGATGCCTAGTTACATCTCACGAACTCGGACTCAACTCAACGAGTTCGGACATTTGCATCCATAAGTGAACTCGGACTCAACTCAACGAGTTCGGATGCCTAACCATCCTAGTGACATGTCACTTGTATCCTAATCTATTCCCAAGGTTCAAACGGGATTTTCCTCAATCACATATCCTTGCCGTCTTCCACAGAATGCCGAAACCAATACTCGGTAGCAATTTATATTTAACAAGTAGCACACATAATTTGCATATTATTCGATAATAACCACAAAGCATATATTTCATGATAAAATCAGCATATCATATAAATAACATCAATTAACTAAAAAATAACGATTATGTTACATTATTTACACATGAACTTACCTCGGTACTAAATATAGCAATTTTGCAATTTAGTCCAAAATCTTTTCTTTTCCTCGATCAAGGATGATTCCACGTCTTTCTTAATCTAAAATAACACATTTAGCTTATTTAATACTCTCATTATCAAAATAGTCCTAAATTCAAATTTTGACAAAATTATAATTTTGCCCCTAAACTTTTGCATATTTACACTTTTGCCCCAAAGTTCGAAAATTAAATTTTATGACAAATTCTTATGTTTTAGAACATGCTGATCATTTATTTACCATTAGCAAGCTCAAATTCCCACTAAAACACATACTTATGAACAATATGTACTTTTACCGATTAAGCCGTTTTACTCGTTTTTACTTAAAACCGAGTAGCACAAGTTGTTTAACATTATTTAAAACCTCATATTCTATCATAAAACATCAAAATACACAAATTTCACCTTGGGTATTTTTCCAAATATGAACCCTAACTTAAATTATTGCTAACATAAGCTTTATCGAGTTACCGGGACTACGAAAATGTAAAGAACATTAAAAATGGGGCTTGGAATCACTTACTATGAAGCTTGGAAGCTTGAAACAAACCCTAGCTATGGAGAACCCTTGAAATTTCGTGGTAATGAAGAAGATGACCAATTTTGTGTTATTTTTCCCTTTTTATTTCATGTTAATATCCAAAAGACCAAAATGCCCCTCCTTACTAAACTTTCAAAAATTCCATCCATGTCCAAATTTTGTCCATGAACTTAAAATTGGTCAAATTGCTATTTAAGACCTCCTAATTAATATTCCAAAGCAATTTCATACTAGAAACTTCTAGAATGCAAGTTTTACAACTTATTCGATTTAGTCCCTAATTTCAAATTAAGCACTTTACGCTTAGAATTTCTTCACGAAATTTTCACACCATCATAAAATCATATCATAAACATCAAAATAATTATAAAATAATTATTTCTACCTCGGATTTGTGGTCACGAAACCACTATTCTGATTAGGCCCTAATTCGGGATATTACAACTCTCCCCCCTTTTAAGGATTTTCGTCCTCAAAAATCTTACCGGTAAACAGGTGTGGGTATTGTTTCCTTATAGTTTCCTCGGGTTCCCATGTAGCCTCTTCTATTCCGTGCTTTTGCCACAACACTGTAACATCCTAATTTTTGGGGCTTAGTAATTTTGTGTGATGTTTTGTAAATTTTTTGTAAAATATTGAGATGTGGTCGTGGAATTCATATTTAGAGGGTGTAAATGGGCCTATGGAAGGCCCATGAGTTGGCCAAAACCCTGTGGAATTTTTGAATTTTGGACTTAAGGAGCTAGGGGTTGGTGATAGGTGGTCTTATTAAAAGTTGTGGGTAAAATGTATCACAAAAGGAGCCTTGGTAGAGTGGCTAAGTGGCGCCACTAGTCTCCTAAAAATGTGGCGTGTAAGTGGAAGGGAGAAGGCCAAGGTTCGACTCTCTATGCAGGTATTTGTGATGTTTATTTTTGTGTCTTGAGTAGGCAAGAATTTGAGGTTGAGTGGAACTCTGTTCACAAGAGTTTGAATCGGTCATGAGCTTGATTCAAGGAGTGATAAGGGGGAGCATATCTTGGAGGGATTTTAGGAGAATTCAATTTTGAAAGGAGTGTGGCCGGCCAAGGGGTTTGCATTGTGCATATTCGGCAATTGAGTCTAGTTTTGGGGAGTCCTTGCATTTTCTTTGTTGTGCCGATTCACCTTAGTCAAATCCCTCTTCTTTCTTTTATTTTATTTTCCTTTTCCTCTTCTCCATCCTTTAGAAGAAAGCTGAACCATATTCCCTTCCCACTTCTTCTTGTTAGCCGAATACTCTAAAGCAAGCCAAATCCCGAAAGCCATCTTGTGCCGTTTTCTTTTAAGCCACAACCCTTAGGCTCTTTTCATCTTTTTGTGGCCGAATCTTACAACCTCTAAGCCTTCAATCCCCTACCGATTAAACCATCCCCAAAACACCTTCTCCTCCCTTGAATCAAAAGCCGAAAGCACATCACCTTTGGAGGACATGATTGGCCGAATTTTAGGACCCCTGGGGAGCGATTTCTGATAGCATTTGGGAGTTTGGTCTGTTTCAAGTTTAAGGTGGTACGGAAGGGTTCTAGTGGTAAGTACTCGTACCCTATTCGATTCAGTATTTTAAATGCTTAGAAAAGCCGAAACCTCCTAAGGTTTAGGGAGATTGTCGATTTGTAGTCTAGGCTATATTAAGCCTTCTTCTTTCGTTTTATGGTCTCTTGTAGTGAAGCAAACAAACCTTGAAGGAACAATAGATTGGAGAATCGGTATTGAATAATCCTAGTTCAATCGTCGAATCTTGCGGAGGTAAGAAATCTATGGCGTTAGGGATAGTGGCCGAATGGTATTGATGGGTCTAGATTATTGCTCGTTTTGGTTTCAAACCTGATATGTCTAATATACAAATGTAGGACAAGCGCGTGGTATACTTTGAGGAATCGATCGTCTTTAAAGCAGGTGTGTAACATACCCCGTAATAGCCTAGGTTCATATTGTATAAAAGCCGAAACATCGGATTATGTTGTTGATGTAACCTGTAAATACGAGATGATGTGTGGATGAGTTCAATTGCGATGAACACAGTAAACGGAAGGGAAGGAACAGGTAAAAGTACAATTTCGTACAGTTTGGTACTTTGGGCCTCGATGGGCTAAAATAGGGCCCAATGGGCTTGTGGGCCCATTTGGGTAAAGATGGGTAAAAATGGAATCTGATTGAAATGCATGTTAAATTTTTATTACCGTTACGTAACTTGGGCTAAAAAGGGCCTAAATGACTAAATCGGCTACGAAGGGCCCATTAAGGGTTTTGGGCCCAATAACTTGAATGCACTATAATAGGCTAAAAACGGTTGTTTAAACACTTGGAATTGATGAATAAACGTGGGAAAACCATAATAGTTAGTAAAATTACGAAATTACCCCTAAGCATGGGAGATGACTATTTTGCCCCTATATGAAAATGTCTATTTTACCCTTAGGGTTTCATTCTGAATATGATGATTGTGATATTGTTATTTTACATGCTATGACATGATATGCACATGATATGCTATGACACATGCACGATATGCCATGTTTTTACTCATTACATACATGGGTTGGGATTATTCGATGGAGGAAGTGTTAAAGGGCCTTTGCCCCAGTTTACCGAAAGGGCTTTTGCCCCAGTTTACCGAAAGGGCTTTTGCCCCAGTTATTAAAAGAGGCTTGGCCTCCAATTATATGATTAAGCAGCTATGCTGCCAGTGGAGAGTTTGGCTGGGTGGGTTGAGTTATTCCCCACATGGAGAGTTTGGTTGGTACGGGTGGAGAGTAAAGGATGGTGGGTCGAGTAGTCTCCCCAAACGGGTTTTGCATACATACATGTTTTGTCATATGTGATATTGAAATGGGCCTAAGGGCCATACCGTGTACAGAAAGGCTTTGGCCTAGAAATATGAAATTGAAAGGCTTCGGCCCAGTAACAGTTAACCGAAAGGCTACGGCCCAGTATATGATGAAAAATTAAAATTTGTGCAAGTGTGGATTTGGGCTTTGAAAGGGCTTGTTGCACACTGAGTTTTCAACTCACCCCCCTTCTTCAACCTTGCAGGTGAACCTTAATATGGAGACTTGGAGCCGGTGGGAATTCAGAGTGGCCATGATGTTCAATCGGACTTTCTTTTAAAAGTTTTATTTAAATATTATTATCTATTTTTGGGTTGTAATAAGGCCATTTTAACTAATTTCTTTCTGGATTTGGTTGGTTTTGAACTTTGAAATCTGCGTTATTATTTATATCTTAAAATGGGCTAGATCTAGGTTACCTTTTTAAACAACTCTCACTTTTCAAATCTTACAAAGATAAAATATAACGTTTTAACTAAGGCATCACTTTGAAGAAACACCATCTCGAGACATTTTCAAGATTTTCGATAACCTAAAGTGTGGCAATGGTTGTGGGCATGTCAAGGATTGGATCCAATCAAGAGCTTGGTATTTAAGCAGCCTTCATGGCTTACCTCCTCTGTTTCGGATACCTACCTGGTGCACAGCTTCCATTCACTTTAGTCTTTTAAAAGTTATCATCAAATTCTTTAAGAAAGGTTTAAGATCAGAACTTGTGTTTTTAATGTTTTCAATGTGACATGTCAGATTTGGCCATAACGTTTGGGCCGGGTCTGGGGTGTTACAACACTTTCACAAGAGCAATACTTTTGTTTCTTAGTTGTTTGACCTCTCAAGCTAAAAATTTAATCGGTTCTTCTTCGTAGGTCATATCTTGTTGTAATTCAATTTCTGTCGGTGAAACCATATGTGAAGGATTCGAATGATACTGACGTAGCATAGATACATGGAACACATCATGAATTTTCTCCAACTCAGATGGTAATGCTAACCGATAAGCTACCGGTCCAACTCTTTCAATTATTTCATATGGCCCGATAAAACGCGGACTTAATTTACCTTTCCGTCCAAATCTGAGGACTTCCTTCCACGGAGACACCTTTAAAAATACCTTATCACCAACTTGAAACTCAATTTCTTTTCGTTTCAAATCTGCATAAGATTTCTGTCTATCCGAAGTAGCTTTCAAACAATCTCGAATTACCTTCACTTTTTCTTCGGTTTCTTTTATTAGATCAACTCCATAGATCTGATTTTCCTTGAGTTCGGTCCAATACAAAGGCGTCCGACACTTACGACCATACAATGCTTCATAAGGTGCCATTTTCAAACTCGTCTGATAACTGTTATTGTAAGCAAATTCCACCGACGGTAAATATCTTTCCCAACTTCCTTAAAATTCTAATACACAACATCGAAGCATGTCTTCAAGAATCTGAATTACCCTTTCTGATTGCCCATCAGTTTGTGGATGAAAAGCAGTACTGAAATTTAACCTTGTACCTAACGCTTCTTGCAACTTTTGCCAAAACCGCGAAGTAAATCTCAAATCTCTGTCTGAAATGATTGACAATGGTATTCCATGTAGTCTAACAATTTCTCTAACATATAATTCAGCTAACTTGTTAAGAGAATAATCCGTACGTACTGGAATGAAATGAGCCGATTTAGTCAATCTGTCAACTATTACCCAGATGGCATCTTTCTTTCCTGGAGTCAACGGCAACCCTGAAAAAAAATCCATAGTAATCCAATCCCATTTCCATTCTGGAACCATAATAGGCTGAAGTAATCCTGAAGGCACTTGGTGTTCAGCTTTCACCTATTGACAAATTAAGCATTTCGATACAAATTTCGATATATCCCTTTTCATTCCATTCCACCAGTACATTTTCTTCAAATAATTATACATTTTCGTACTGCCTGGATGAATCGACAAATAACCACCATGTGCTTCCTGCAAAATCTTTTGAATTAACTCCTCATTCTTTGGTACACAAATTCAATCTTTAAACATCAAGCAACCATCAGGACCGATTCTAAAATCTGACTCTGTATCAACCTCACATTGCTTTCTTTTGGCTTGCAAGTCTTCATCGCTTTTCTAAGCTTCACAAATCTCTTGTAAAAACATCGGTCTTACTTTTAGCTCTGCCAGAATGGAACCATCATCTGACATTTCCAACTGAGTGTTCATAACTCACAAAGCAAACAACAGTTTTCTACTCAAAGCATCAGCAACTACATTTGCTTTTCCTGGATGATAGTCAATCACTAGCTCATAATCTTTTAATAACTCCAACCATCTTCGCTATCTCAAATTCAAGTCCTTTTGTGACATCAAGTATTTAAGACTCTTGTAGTCGGTATATACTCGACACTTTTCACCATATAGATAATGTCACCAAATCTTCAAAGCAAACACCACTGCAGCCAATTGCAAATCATGAGTCAGATAATTCCTCTCGTGAGGTTTTAACTGCCTCGAAGCATAAGCCACAACCTTTCCTTCTTGCATCAGTACACATCCCAAACCATTTCGAGAAGCATCGCTATATACCACAAATTCTTTACCTGACTCGGGCTGTACTAACACTGGTGCCTCTGTTAATAACTTTTTCAATTCTTCAAAACTTTGTTGACATTCTTCCGTCCACTCAAATTTAACATCCTTGCGAAGTAATCTAGTCATAGGAGCAGCAATTATAGAAAATCCATTTACAAACCGTCGATAATATTCAGCTAGTCCCAAGAAACTCCTAACCTCGGTTACATTCTTCGATGGCTTCCAATCAACAATAGCTGAAATTTTACTGGGATCAACCCGTATACCATCACCCGAAACAATATGACCCAAGAATCCAACTTCCCGAAGCCAAAATTCACTTTTACTAAACTTGGCATATAACTGCTTGTCTCGCAAAGTTTGCAAAACTATCCTTAAGTGCTCAGCATGCTCTGTCTCATCTTTCGAATAAATCAAGATATCATCTATAAATACCACAACAAACTTGTCCAAGTATGGTCGAAATATTCGATTCATCAAATCCATAAACACAGCAGAAGCATTTGTTAATCCAAACGGCATAACTAAAAATTCAAAATAACCATACCTTGTCCTAAAAGCAGTTTTAGGCACATCTGACTCTTTTACCCGCAGCTGATAGTACCCAGATCTCAAATCAATCTTTGAAAACCATGTTGCTCCTTTCAGCTGATCAAACAAATCATCAATTCTTGGCAACGGATACTTGTTCTTAATTATCACTTTGTTTAATTGCCGATAGTCTACACACAATCTCATCGAACCATCCTTCTTTTTCACAAACAATACCGGAGCACCCCAAGGCGAAAAACTCGGTCTCACAAAGCCTTTGTCGGTCAACTCTTGCAACTGCGACTTTAATTCTTTCAACTCTGTTGGTGCCATTCTGTACGGAGCAATCGAGATCGGAGCTGTTCCCGGCATCAAATCAATACCAAGCTCTACTTCTCTAACTGGAGGCAAACCCGGCAATTCTTCTGGAAATACATCCGTAAACTCACATACAATCGGCACTGATTCCACTTTCTTTTCAATTTCCTTTGTATTCAACACATACTCTAAATAAGCTTCGTAACCCTTTCTCAAATATCTCTGAGCCGACATTGAAGAAATCACACTAGACAATGCCTCTGATTTATCTGATTCGACCCGCAGAGTTTCACCATTTTCACACTTTAATTCAATAACTTTCTGTTTACAATTTACTATAGCATCATGCAATGTCAACCAATCCATACCCAAAATAACATCAAACTCATCAAACAGCAACAACATCAAGTCGGCCGGAAAGTAATAACCCCGAATCATTAAAGGACAGTTCTTGTATACTTTATCAACTATAACACATTGCCCTAACGGGTTTGACACTTTAATCATAAATTCTGTATTCTCAACAGGTATATTCATGCTAGATACTAATTTCATGCACACATATGAATGAGTAGAACTGGGGTCAATCAAAGCAGTAACATTAACATCATAGAGAGAAAATATACCAGTAATCACATCGGGTGAGGAAGCATCTTCACGACCTTTAATAGCATAAGTTCTAGCTGGAGCCCTTCCTTCAGGTCTAACTGCTGCATCTCTGGCTACATTCTTGCTGCTTGCTTCACTCCCAGCTTTTCTTGGATACCTTCCTATCGAATCTGCACCACCTGCTTTTGTACTCTGAAATTTTTCTTTTTCAATCCTCTCTGGGCAGTCTCTAATAAAATGATCCGGAGAACCATATCGGAAACATTCATTTGCTCTACACGGACCAAAATGATTTCTACCACACCGCTGGCACTCAGGTTTAACAAATCTCGAATTCCCTACACTAGCTGCCGAAGTAGTCTGGGACTTAGGACCCATATTTTGCTTCTTAAAATTCCCATATGACTGTCCAGTTGAAACTTGGGAACGAGGATTCATATTTCTTGATTTTCTAGGTTGCTGTGAGGGTGCATTACTCATTGGTCTTTTTTTCCAATTTCGTGTCTCAGATTCTACCTTTTTCTTCTCTTTAAGTAGTTCTTCAGCCTTGCAAGCTCGATCGACAAGTACCACCATTTCTTTTAATTCAAGAATCCCAACAAATACCTTAATTTCTTCATTGAGCCCATCTTCAAATCGTCGGCACATCTTGGCCTCTGTAGGAACATATTCTCTGGCATACTTACTCAATCGAACAAACTCTCTTTCATATTCAGTGACTGTCATATTACCTTGTTTTAGCTCAAGAAATTCTTTGCGCTTCTGATCAATAAATCTTTCACTGATGTATTTCTTCCGAAACTCTTCTTGAAAGAATTCCCAAGTTACCCTCTATTTCGGTACCACCGAAATCAGTGTCTTCCACCAATTATAAGCTGAATCTCTCAACAAAGATATAGCACATTTCAAGCATTCCTCAGGTGTGCAAGACAATTTATCAAATACCTGGATAGAATTCTCAAGCCAGAACTCTGCTTTCTCGGCATCATCATCTACATTAGCTCTGAATTCTTCGGCCCCTAGCTTACGGATTTTATCAACTGGAGTTCTTTGGAATTTCATCATACCCATATCTTGAGGCATCGGAGGTACAGGTTGAGGAATTGGGGGAGGTGGGGGAGGTTGTACATTCGGGTTCGTACGAACGAACTCAGTATACCAAGCACTCATCATCTGCAGAAAGGCTTCTCGACCCCTTTCTCCTCCTCCTTGACTAATAGTGGGAGGTGGTTTTCAGTCGGCACCGCCCCTTCAGCCGGAGCTGGTGCATTACTTTCTACATCATCGGCCACAGTTGGATCGGGATCCATTTACTATAAAAAAATCATTTAAAAGGTCAGAAGTCGTCACACTATCATAATACACATATGGCATGTATAGCAAAATCCGTACATAAAACACGTTAGTCCGAGAACCGACTAAGTCTGCTCTGATACCACCAAATGTAACACCCCCACGCCCGAGACCGTCACCGGAGTCGAGCTTGAGGTGTTACCGAACATAATTTATCATTTAAACAACTTTACATCATTAATTTTGACCTTCGGAATAAGCAGTTTTTCTGCATCATGGTCACTAAAAAAATCATATCTCGAGTTACGAAACTCGAAATAAAGATCCGTAAATTTTCCCTGAATCTAGACTCACTATCTATCTACTAATTTTTTTCTAAAATTTTTGGTTGGGCCAATTAGTACAGTTTATTAGTTAAAGTTACCCCTGTTTTAGGACTTGACTACACTGACATCTACTTACTACGAACCACTTTTCTCCATGTACAAAATTCATATAACTATACCGTTTATTTCTCTTAAAATTAGATTCAATAAGGATTCTGAGCATATAAATTACACCTCCTAATTATTTTTTTACAATTTATAGTGAATTTTCAAAGTTGGAACTGGGGATCCAGAAATCGCTCTGGCCCTGTTTCACTAAAACTCAAATATCTTATAACATATAACTCCTTTACCTATTTCGCTTTTTCCATTTGAAAGTAGACACAATAAGCTTTAATTTCAAGTTAATTCTTCACCTAATTCATTTTCTACTATTTTTGGTGATTTTTCAACCTCACATCGTTGTTGCTGTAGTGTTCTGTTTTATGGCAAGTTTCATCTTTTTATGAATTCTCATGAACTATATAACATATTAAACTCACAAGGCATCCAACATTATCTAGGCTAGCCATACCAATTACTAAGCATTATCAAGCATTTTCTCAACCAAACCACAACCATATCACAAGATTATTTACACAAAACAAGTATATTGCTATACAAGCCATACATTAAAACATACAAACCAATATACCAATTCTTCCTCGGATAGTGTGAGCGTTTCTTCGACCTTCCCGATATCCAAGTTGGCTCGCTAAAAACTACAATGAATGAAAAGGAGGGAGTAAGCATAAATGCTTAGTAAGTTCACATGCAAATAACAAGTAACATAAAAAGCAATTATATCAACAACAATAGCATGATATCACCAAGATACAAACCACATTTCTAGCTATCGTGTATCATCTTACCACCTTATTTCTGTTATATCAAGTTTCAACCCGAGGGTTAAGTACATACCTGTCCAAATTGTCCATTTCACAACACTTACCAAAATATCATTTTCATCTTGAGTATTCTTCCATTCCGCTAGAATTTTACCTGTTGAACACATCGGAATATAACTCGGCTACACGGATCATTTGCACATAAGTGCCACATATGTAATCAATCAATCATGTAACCCGCCCATAAGCGAACTCGGACTCAACTCAACGAGCTCGGGCGTTCGCATCCATAAGTGAACTCGGACTCAACTCAACGAGCTCGGATGCCTAGTTACATCTCACGAACTCAGACTCAACTCAACGAGTTCGGACATTTGCATCCATAAGTGAACTCGGACTCAACTCAACGAGTTTGGATGCCCAACCATCCTAGTGACATGTCACTTGTATCCTAATCTATTCCCAAGGTTCAAACGGGATTTTCCTCAATCACATATCCTTGCCGTCTTCCACAGAATGTCGAAACCAATACTCAGTAGCAATTTATATTTAACAAGTAGCACACATAATTTGCATATTATTCGATAATAACCACAAAGCATATATTTCATGATAAAATCAGCATATCATATAAATAACATCAATTAACTTAAAAATAACGATTATGTTACATTATTTACACATGAACTTACCTCGGTACAAAATATAGCAATTTTGCAATTTAGTCCAAAATCTTTTCTTTTCCTCGATCAAGGTTGATTCCACGTCTTTCTTGATCTAAAATAACACATTTAGCTTATTTAATACTCTCATTATCAAAATAGTCCTAAATTCAAATTTTGACAAAATTATAATTTTGCCCCTAAACTTTTGCATATTTACACTTTTGCCCTAAAGTTCGAAAATTAAGTTTTATGACAAATTCTTATGTTTTAGGACATGCTGATCATTTATTTACCATTAGGAAGCTCAAATTCCCACTAAAACACATACTTATGAACAATATGTACTTTTACGGATTAAGCCGTTTTACTCGTTTTTACTTAAAACCGAGTAGCACAAGTTGTTTAACATTATTTAAAACCTCATATTCTATCATAAAACATCAAAATACACAAATTTCACCAATGGGTATTTTTCCAAATATGAACCCTAACTTAAATTATTGCTAACATAAGCTTTATCGAGTTACCGGGACTACGAAAACGTAAAGAACATTAAAAATGGGGCTTGGAATCACTTACTATGAAGCTTGGAAGCTTGAAACAAACCCTAGCTATGGAGAACCCTTGAAATTTCGTGGTAATGAAGAAGATGACCAATTTTGTGTTATTTTTCCCTTTTTATTTCATGTTAATATCCAAAAGACCAAAATGCCCCTCCTTACTAAACTTTCAAAAATTCCATCCATGTCCAAATTTTGTCCATGAACTTAAAATTGGTCAAATTGCTATTTACGACCTCCTAATTAATATTCCAAAGCAATTTCATACTAGAAACTTCTAGAATGCAAGTTTTGCAACTTATTCGATTTAGTCCCTAATTTCAAATTAAGCACTTTACGCTTGGAATTTCTTCACGAAATTTTCACACCATCATAAAATCATATCATAAACATCAAAATAATTATAAAATAATTATTTCTACCTCAGATTTGTGGTCACAAAACCACTATTCTGATTAGGCCCTAATTCGGGATATTACATCAACGATCGAGATATGGAAACAAGATAACTTTTAAACGGTTAGTGGATAGGACAAACACTAATTAAACCTGGATTTTCTCCCCAAATTAAAAAAAAGGGTTTTACAAAGCTCACCCTAATCATAGTAGCTAGGAAGCGTGATTAGTCCTTCATTGATGTGACACACCGGACTTAGCCGTAATGTCTGGGCCGGGTTTGGGGTGTTACATTATTACTTCCTCTCATCACGATCAAGTTTTTGGCGCCGTTCCCGGGGAGCTAAGATTTTAGGAACACTCGATTCCTATTACTTTAGCCATTCTTTACGTTTGTTGCAATTTATTTTCTATTTTTATTTTAGGGTTTTAATTTTCTTTTTACCTTTCCCTTTTAGGTATCTCTAGTTTATGACTAAAAGAAACCCAGGAGGACTATTATTATTTGACGATGATTTAGAAGCTACAGTTCGTCAAACTTCCAGAGAGATAAGAAGAAGATTGCAATATCCAGAACAAAGTTAAGAAGAAGAACCTGAACCAGCTGAAGAGATGGAGGCAAATCATGATAATCAGCTACCGCCTGTGGTAGCCGCAAATCCTGTTCCTCGTACTATGTATGATTATGCTAGACCTAATTCACCTGGTACTGAATCTAGTATTGTTAGACCTACTATTGCTGTAAATAATTTTGAACTGAAACCTAACACTATTCAGATGATAAACAGTTTGTTCAGTTTGATGGTTTGCAGGATTAGGATCCTAAGGCTCATTTAGCCAATTTCTTGGAATTCTGCGACACATTTAAAATAAATGGCGTTTCTCATGATGCCATTTGTCTTCGGTTATTCCCATTCTCCTTGAGAAATAAAGCTAAACAATGGTTAAATTCTCTCCACGAGGGTCTATCACTACATGGGAACAAATGACCGAAAAATTTTTGCTCAAATATTTTCCACTAGCTAAAATGGCTAAATTAAGGAATGATATCTCTTCTTTTGTACAGATGGATTTAGAAACACTTTACGATGCTTAGGAAAGATACAAGGACTTATTGAGAAGGTGCCCTCACCATGGGTTACCTTTGTGGTAACAAGTTCAAACCTTTCACACCGGTTTGAATCCTTCAAGGAGGCAAATGATCGATGACGCCGCCGGTGGAACAATTAATAACAAAACACCAGAAGCAGCGTACAAGTTTATAGAAAAAATGTCACTGAATAACTATCAGTGGCAAGTCATGAGAACAAAGCCACAGAAAGCTACCGGAGTTTTTAATATTAATGCAGTCACCATGCTTTCTAATCAGGTAGAACTTCTAGATAAAAAGATTGATAATTTTTTTTGGTTCCACGCAGGTACATCTAGTGATACAGTGTGACTCAATTCAAGGAAACATGAGCTATTCTGAAAAGCCCAACTATGAATATGGCATGGAAAACAAGCAAACCAACTATATAGGTAACAATCTTAGATCTCAAAATAACCCTTATAGTAACACTTACAATGCAGGTTGGAGGAACCACCTAAATTTCTCATGGGGAAGACAAGGAAATCAAAGGCAACCACCTCCTCTGGGATTTCAACAACCCCCGTTCCAACAAGAAAAAAAGCCAAACCTTGAGGAGATGCTCACAAAATTTACCGTCGTGTCAAAAAACCATTTCCAGAACACTGAAATGGCACTTAAGAACCAGCAAGCATCCATTCAAGGGCTTGAAACTCAAATAGGCTAGCTCGCTAAGCTAATTTCTGAAAGACCACAAGGTAGGTTACTAAGCAACACCAAAACTAACCCTAAGGAGCAACTTAATGCCGTGGATACACTAGATGAGGAGAGTATGGTAAGTAAAGGTAAGGATGAGGTAAGTTCCAAAGAAGCAATTGTCAAAGAGTATAAGCCTCGTATCTCATACCCAAAAGCGTTAAAGAAAGACCGCACAGATGAACAATTCGATAAATTCCTTAAACTTTTAAAGAAATTACATATTAACTTACCATTTATTGAAGCTCTTTCGTAGATGCCAAACGCCGTTAAGTTTTTAAGAGAGCTACTAACGAATAAACGAAAGCTATATGAGACATCTCATGTAGAACTGAATGCAGTCTACTCAGATATTTTACAGAATAACCTGCCCAACAAACTAAAAGATCTAGGGAGTTTTACAATTCCTTGTTTACTTGGTAGTTTAGACGTCAAAAATACTTTAGCTTATTTAGGGGCTAGTATTAATGTAATACCTTATAAATTGTTTAAACAACTGGGTCTTGAGAAACCTAAACAAACTAAGATGAGCATCCAATTGGCTGATAAAACCATTAGATTTCCAAAGGGCATAATTGAAGATGTGCTTGTCAAAATTGATAAATTTAAATTCCCAGTTGACTTTGTTGTTCTCGACATTGATGAGGATAGCAATGTGCCCTTAATTCTAGGGCGACCCTTTTTAGCAACTACTAGAACCATAATTGATGTAGGCACAGGCAAGCTTACACTTCGTGTAGGTGATGACAAAGTTACTTTACAAGCTCGAAACTCAAATAAGATTGTTGATGATAAAAATATTGTTACGAGTCATTGTAATAAGAATGATCTCACCGTCCAACCTTTTTTGCAGGATACACTTCACATAAGGGCGACCCAACCATAGACGAGTCCATCCAAGGGAAACGTACATGAAAAATGAATGCTCCAGATTGATGAACAAGATAAGTGGCTAAACTATCAACAAGAAAAGCCCAAAATATGCCACACCAACCAAGAGCATCACCAAGATGACTCTAAGGTAAAAATGAATCAATTTAAGGTCAGGGATAAGGTATTCTTAAAGGAGGAAGATCCTCAAATTTCGAATGCAAAACTTCATACAGGTGACATACCTCCCTTCACGATAATGAAAATTTTCCCTTACGGTACAGTCGAGATAACACACAAAACACTCGACACTTTCAAGATAAATCATACTCGACTCAAACCTAATGTTGATAATGAAATGGAAAGTAGGATAGAAGAGTTTCAACTCTGCAAATCACCATGACTGAACAAGCCTCAGAAAAGTCGAGCTTAGACTATAAACAAGCACTTCTCGGGAGGCAACTTGAGCACTAACATAGTAAAGTCCTTTTATTTAAACTCTTTAATCCATCAACTGACCCTTCGAATACAGGTTTTTCAAGCCACACGGCCATGCCTACGGGCGTGCCTAAGGCTGTGTGGACACCATGAGCAAAGACACGGCCAAGCGATATGGCCGTGTATGAGCAGGGTAAGATTTTCCCAAAACACTGGCTACAACAAATAGCCATGGCCGTGCGAGGCGGCCATGGCCAATCCTAGTAAATCAACACAAGCATGCGACACGCCCGTGCCCCAAAGCCGTGGTTGATCCTATTAATCTAACACGGGTGTGCGACACGCCCGTGTCTCAACCTCGTGGTCGAACCTGCCAATTCAGACACGGCCGTGTGACCCCTTACACGGCTGTGGGAGAAGTGAACATTGAAGGACATGGCCGTGTGACACGGCTGTGTGCCCCAACACACCCTAGGAACACGGGCGCGTTCCACGACTCAGGCGCGCCAAAATCCTCAAATTTCAAGCCACACGGGCTAAACTTGATTCACACGGGCGTGTAACATGCCCATGGGACCCAAAATCCTATATAAACCCTTACTATTCATCTCCTTCTTCACTAAAACCCTAAAAACCCCTCCACCCAAAACCCACACCAGCCTTCTCTAGCGCCGTCGCTGACCTCAGCCACGCCACCACGCCCATGCAAGCACCACCACGACTGTGTTCCGCTCCTAACCTCACATTTTTGGTTCCCCTTTCTCACTTTCCTCATAAATTTTAATGCTTTTAATTATTTATCTATTCATGATTTCATTCTTTTAGGTTGTTTACATTATTCTTGATAATATTCTCATACATTTTGCATGATTAATCTAGAACACTCATTATGCCACTTTGAATCATTCTCTTGCTGCCACTTTTAACTATCTCATGCAATTGGCTTTAGGCATACATTGATTATAAAAACCCACTAGAACAACCATTGTCTTTATTATTTCTGCTTAGGATGAATCTAATATGGTATCTAGGTTAGTGAAATTACCCTTTGCATAAAGCACTTAGTAATTCTTGATTAAGCTTAATTTGTTATTTAGTATTGTATGAGTATCCATAAATATAGTTCTCTCTTTTTGCTATTCTATTTTAGGTAAAATGTCGTCACGAGGGAAGAAAGCTGCCTTCCCTACTTCCAAAAAGCGAAAGGGAACCGGTGGTTCCTCCTCCAGAGCCACAGCTGAAATTCGACATCCATTCCTCTAATTTTCGTCAAGTTCCCAAGAGGAACTGTTTCAAATTCTAAGGGCAAGACCACTCGGAGTGGAAAGATGCATTGATTGGGTCGCACTAGAACGGGTCCAATTAGCAGACGTCGTACGAGCCTTGTTGACAACGGACCCGTAGGACCAATTCTTCCAGATTGTTGAGCCCACCTATTTCAAGCTCACCCTAGAGTACTGCTCCACATTCCATCTCTAAATGATCATGACCCGACATGACGATCCAGGGATGATCCAATTCCGTCTAGGAGGCCTTGTTCGACAACTCAGTGTACCGGAGTTCGGTACAGCACTGGGCCTATACACCGAGCAGTTTTTAGAGAAGGAAGAGCTTTTCGAGCTCCACTGCCACATCCATTTCTCTCCAGTCAAGTGTTGGCCGGCCTTGGTCCCTGTTTCGGCCACTTACGATCCCAGTTGCTCTAAGGCGACGGCTCTCGCCCCATCTCTGAGGTACCCTCATGCCATATTCGCACATACATTGACGGGTAGGCGAGAGAGGACTGGTGTTGTCAACACACACGACCCCTATTTCTTGTAGAGCATGTCGCATAGGCATGTGCTCGATCTTGCATACTTCATCACCCATGCCATCCAGCACCAGACGAAGCAACACCGAAGGGGTGTGATCTTGATGGGCCCCTACGTGACCTGCCTGGCTCGCTACTTTGGCCTCCTCAACACAGAGGCTCAGACATCCTCTTATACTCTCGTTGGCCAGATGTCCCCATAGGGCATCCAAAGTATGCTTCACATGAGGATGATTCAGCGCCGACACAGGATTGATCCCCCACAATACCTCCTATTCTAGGGTGCCAAGCAGGAAGACCTAGAGGACATTCTTGATGATGTCCAACCACAAGAGGAGGCATCGACTAAGCCACTGCCCATTCAACGCCCAGTTCATGTGACAGCTTCCTATGCTGACATATCCCAGCGCCTTTCACGATTCAAGCAGCAGTGCTTCCAATGCTTCGACCATATTGATGCTACTCTTCAGCATATATGCCAGCATCTACACATTTCATCACCGCCCCCACCTCACGAACCATCTGAAGATTAGGACTCACGAGTCCTCTTTTCTTCTCCTTTATCTTCATTTCTATTTTTCTTTTTTCCTTTATCTTATCTTTTTTATTATTTGAATTTTAGTATTTTCAGAACTTAGCTTATTTTATCTCAATTATTTCATATTGGCTATTTCCTAACGAGTACAATGTGCTAATCCAAATTCCCTAAAATTGATAAATGCTATCGCAGTTTCAAAAAAACCTTACAGCTTAAATCCATATCTAATGGCAAAACCCTGCCATGACTGCTGGTTCCTACACGACCACGACCACGACCATAGCCACCACGACCATAGCCACCACGACCTCGATCATCATATTCTTTAGGCATGGAAATTGTGGATAAACACCCTTCCCTACAAATCTTCACACCCAGCTCAAGGAATTCATCTAATATTCAGAGAGTTTCACTTATCTTCCTATCTTATGAGTTTATGCTTCTATTGCTACTAATGTATCTTTGTACATTGAGGGCAATGTACATCTTAAGTGTGGGGGGAATTCACTTTCATTCTTTATATTATCTTTGAACCCTTGAAAATTTTCGCCACTAACTTGTTGCATTGTTCTCAAGTTTCGAATTCTCACTTTCACTCTCTACATTAGTCTCAATCCCCTATTAAAATGAATTCTAATTGATTTATGATTTTTATTGATATGTTGAGAATTAAGACATAGGCAGTTATGCTCTGATTATTCAAACTTTATGATATTAAAGAATCAAGCATGATAAGTTGAAAATTTTGAGAATTTAAATTTTTCTAGGTTGTTTTCCCTAATTTTAAGTGTTATATTGAAATTTTAAATTCCCAAGAGTGACATCAAAAGCCATAATTCTGGTGAGATTTTTGAGCCTTTTGAGTATACATCCTCTCGTGCTCACTTTTATTGTTGCTTTGAGTGAGTCAATACTGATTTGTTATTCTAGAACTTGCTTTGATTATACATATCGAGACAACATCATTGATTTGATATACCGAAATGATAAAGGCACTTAGGATTTAACCTACTTACTCCATAAAAGCCTACCTCCATAAATTAACCCCTAGTGAACCCCATTGAGCCTAACAAACTATTCCTTGACTTACCTTCAATATTAACCTATAACCCATTTTTTGTTGAATTCCCTTTAATTATTTTGATCCCTCTTTTTGTCGAGATTTGAGTTGAATAATTATCTAGCTTTGTTCTCTTTTTCAGTTTGTAAAATTTTTAATTGTTCAATTTGTTATTAATTGGTTTGTTCTTAAAAAAAAAGTGCAAATACAGTTAATTCAGTTGTAATTCAATATTTTTGCATATTTCTATTATAAGCTTCCGAATCCAAAACAATGAAAGAAGATGCTTAGCTCTAGGGATATGTTTCAGTGATAGAGATTTTTTTAGTTAGATGATTTTTTAGTTCAATCTCGGTTCTAACCCCCTTTTTCATCTTGTGGCCATACCCCTAACCAAGGCCATGTTACAACCCTTGAAAGACCTTTTGATCAATGTGTCATATCAATCTATAGTGGTGGAGATTTGATTTTCCTGTAAGCTTATGGTAATAACTTTTTAGGTTGACTAATGAGTGCTTAATTTTTTAACCTTAAACAGTTCGAGTGGATAGAGTGAATCTTTAGTGAGGTTGTCAACTCTTGTTAATTTTGAGTTCAAGGTAATTACTTAGGAGGGGGAGAAAACCTATGTTTTTGTGATAAGATTCTCAACTTAGAGTGTTTGAGACTTTAATTTTCTTTCGGTTGAATTTTCACTGTATGATTACTTATGAATTAGTTTGAAACTTTATTGATAAGAATTATAAGTTGAGAGGAATGATTTTTAATTATGAATTGAGATTTTGCTTGAGGACAAGCAAAGGCTTAAGTGTGGGGGGATTTGATAAATCGTAAATTATACATATTTTTACCTCATGCTTAGCCTAATTTCTGGATAAATTATCATTGAATTTGTGGAATTTGTCCTTTTATTTCATGTTTTATACTTAAGAGAGCATAAGGAAGAGAAAAGAGCAAGGAACTAGCCAAAAAAGGCAAATTAGGCCCAAATCAACAATCAACACGGCCTGGAAGTTCATCACACGGACGTGGCACACGGCCATGCCACTTTAACAGGCTCGAGCACGGCCTCCACATCGACTCACACGGGTGTCGCACACAGGCGTGTCCTTGTCATGATAAAGTTCAATTTCACTTGGAAAAGGCTACTTAGGGGCTAAGAAAAACATTCTAAACTCTATATAAAGACCCTAGGAGGCAACTACAAGGGTGTACATTATTCCTGCTAAGACGGGAGTTAAAGGCAGGGAATTACTTGAAGGAAAGCCGATTGATCCACCTCAGAAGCTAGGATCTACATCATGACAGAAGATCTCCCTTCTATCCTTTTAGGAATTTTTGGGTTTTCTTATGTTTTGTTATTTTATTTATTCTGAGATGTTTCTTTTTATAATTATGAACTAAAACCCCAAATATCTAAGGGGGATGAAACCTAAGACGAATCTTGTTATTGTTATCTGAACTATATGATAAATATTTGATTTGTTCTTAATTGTATTTTTAACTCTTGAATTGATATTTCGGGGACATTAATTTAAGTCAAATGTGCTTATACAGAGGAGCAAAAGTTTCTGTATAGGAGTTGATCCAACACAATTAAGCGGAGTTGATCGCAATCCTAGACATAGGACGACGAAAATTTACCGGATTAAAGTAAAATCTAATATGGGGAGCCATAGATTGAGTTAATGCAAGACTAGGGGCTTTAATTAGAAAGAGATTTCAATTAATCAACCTAGGATTAGTTGTTCTTATCCTCAATAGAGGTATTAACATAATTTAAGGATCTCTACAGATCAAGTCAAATGAAGAAATCGTCTAGTTCAGAGTTAGAGTACAAGTGAAGTCTAGGTGGATTCTTCCTTAGGTATTGCCCTTATCAATCAGTTTTCCCAAAAGTAATTTCCCAATTTACTCTTTGTTGTTCCTTTAGTTTAGTTTAAAATAGTTTACAACCAAACCCCTTTTATTTCTTAGGCTAGATAATGGGATGGAAGTCATTACTAGTACTTTTAGTTCCTTCGATTTGATATTCCGGTCTTGCCACTAGCTATACTACTATTCGATAGGTTCGCTTGCCTTTTATCGTGATAATAGTTAGTTTCCAGGTATGATCAGATTTTATTACTTCATCTTATCATGATCAATGTGCCAATCAAAGTCCACCTAATAAAAGTTGAGTTAGTATACGTTTATGTTGACACAAGAACTATTGGTACATGGTCAATCAAGACGTCGGGTTAGATTGTGACTACATCAGCTTTCTAAAGGTTCTACTAAACGCAATCAAAATTAACTCAAAAAATGTAACAGCCCGAATTAAGGCCTTGTTAGAATAGTGGTTGCGAGATCCAAATCTGATATTAAACTATATGTTTTATGATTATTTTAAGGCCTATGATTGATTGCATAGTTGTGTGGAAATTTCATGAAGAAATTTTAAGAATAAGTGATCAATTTGTCCTTTAGGACTAAATTGGAAAATTTTCAAAATATGAGTTTCTATAAGATTCAAGGATGAAATAGCATTAGAAAATTTATTAGAGGTCCTTATTTAGCAATTAGACCATTTTATATCATGATGGAAAAAATGGGCATGGAAGGGAAAAATTTCAAGGAAGGTCATTAAGGGCATTTTAGTCACTTGGTTAATTAATGAAATAAAAAGGGAAAAAGAACCAAAAATTTGTCCATCTTCTTCCCAAGAGTCTCAAAATTCTCAAGCTCCATAGCTAGGGTTTTGTTTCATCTTTTCAAGCTCAAAGTAAGTGACTCCTAGCCTCGTTTTTAATGTTCTTCGTATTTTTGAAATCCTCGTAACTTGACCTAGCTATTTCTAACCGTATTTTAAGTTAGGGTTCATGTTTAAAAATTTACCCATGTGTGACATGGTTGTATCTTGATGTTTAATGAAAGAATATGAAAGTTAGATGATTTATAAGCATCTTTTTCTAAGTGATTTTCATGGAATTTCATGAAATGGACCAAAATGTAAAAGTTGTGAAAGTAGTAGTAGAAGTTTCAATTGATAAGAAATGTGGGCTATTATGAGTGTATATAAGTTTTGGCTAGGCTTGGGCAACCAAGAAATTGAATACGTTTCATCATACGAGCCTAGGGACTATTTTGTAAATATGTGAAAGTGCAAAATCATAATTTTGACAAAGTATGAATCAAAGACTAATTTAGTCAATGTGGTAACTAAATAAGTGAAATTTTCCATTTTAGATCAAGAAACACGAAGCTCAGACTGAAACCGTGGAAAGAACAAGGTGGTGGATTAAATTGAATATTCACTCGTATTTTGGATCCGAGATAAGTTTGTGTGTAATAAATTAACATTATGATATTATGTATTTAATGTTTCGATGTTGTACGAAATATATGTTATTTCCATGAAAGATATTAATGAGATTTCAATCAAGAAATAATGAAACTAAGTTATATTGGAATCCCGATTAAACTCTAAAGAATACGAAGGATATCATTGTCATGACGTGAGACTGAGGAGGTACTGTATAAGACCATGTCTAGGACATGGCATCGGCAGTGATACGAGATCCCATGTAAAACGATGTATGGGACATGGCGCCGGCATCTAAGTTAAATCCCATGTAAGACCATGTCTGGGACATGGCATTGGTATCGATATATGATCTCGTGTAAGACCATGTCTGGGACATGGCGTTGACATCGACATACAATCTCGTATAAGAGCATATCTGGGATATGGCATCGAAATCGATATGAGATCCCATATAAGACCATATCTGGGATATGGCATCGGCATTGACATGTAATCCCATGTAAGACCATATTCGGGATATAACATTGGCATCCTATAATGTGAATGACATTTCTAAGTATCCTTCGGTATTCCAAGTGGTTTAATGAGAAAGGAAATAAAGTTGATGTTCAAGATGAGAATGACTAAAGTTATGAGATGAGTGTTACACGTACACATGAGAAACTTACGAGAATTAAGCCCAGTATAGTATGTAATGCCAGTAAGAAAGAGCATGATTAAGCTATGTCAATAGTCAATGAAAAGTATGAGATTATTTATGATGTATTATATGGATGTTATTTCATGATCTTTGTTGTCATTTATTACATGCAACTTTCTAAGCATTTGTAACACCCTTTAACCCTCATCCGTTGGTGGAGTAAAGTTACTAGGTACTACCTAACGAAACACAACCTTAGGATATTCGAAGATAGACATATAAATCATTTTCAACTGACTGAATATAAACATAGAAATAATGCATCTCATTTCTTCCTTTCCATTTAATTCGTACAATTATCAACGATATAAGCATTAGCGAATCAACCACTGAGCATGTATATATATATATAAATGTATACCATAATCAAATATGTCAAGCCATAACCAAACATTTCACGAACATAGATTCAACTAAGAAACCTTACTAAACATTAAGAATAAGCCATACCACACTATAAATATTGACCATATTTGATCTTTTCTTTTCTTTGAACATATATCACCAAAATGATTGAGCCATTTTCGCATGGCCTTTAATTACATACATAACCAACTTGTTCCAAAATAGGTTCAACTATATATGCCACACTAAAACATAATGTTCTTATAAATACCGAATTAAAGTTCAGATAGTTTGGATGGCTTCGAACAGGAATCCCCGAGCTCATAGATAGAGTCAAAGATCTATAAAACAAAGAAACACAACGAACGAAGTAAGCTTTCATAAGCTTAGTAAGTATTAAGCAATGTAAACAAATAAATCAAAATTAACAATCAAATGTTCGACTTCTCAAGTAACCATCATCTAGATAAAATGCCATTAGGCAGAAAATGCACAAATACTTAATGTACTCTTATCATTTTAATTTCACTTAATTACGAACTCATATAACATTGGTACATCAACTTCTTCACATAACTTTTTCCCTTGGCCGAATGTATTAAAATCAAATAAATAATCTTAATACTTATTCACATATACACCTCTTATTACACACTTGTGACACAATCCAAATCGAATTCAAATATAAGTTCCAGATACATACCTGGTCAACTTACCGTGTTAAACTATTTCAATTGTCATTTTATCACCAAGTCTCAAAATCTTATAGATCCGAATTCATCACCGGCACGAGGCCTGCTAGACGTTCAGTCTGAACTCATTCACCGGCATTTTGCCTGCTAGGCTCAAAGCCCGATATAATCTCATTGGCATTATAGCCTGCTAGGCTCGAGGCCCGATATAATCTCACTGGCATTATAGCCTGCTAGGCTCGAGGCCCGATATAATCTCACCGGCATTATAACCTGCTAGGCTCGAGGCCCGATATAATCTCTTTCACATCTTTAAGGCATACCACCTTATATGTCCTTATTTCGAAATGATCATTTGGCTTTAACACATGTGCATAATTCACATTCATTCCAAAGACATGTTACAAAATTCACTTAAAGTTTCTAGATGCCATTCGGTCATAAGCTTAAAGCCACATTTTAACATTTCGTTACCTCTTAAATTAAATAGCCATATTTGACCTATGAAATTAAATTATTTCAAATACTTAAATACTTACCTTAATTGTCGTTGAACGACTACGGATCAACTAATCGGCTAATTTCGCCTTCCCCCTATCCGAATTTGACTCCTTTTGCTCTTGAGCTTAAATTAAACAAAGTTTAACTTGTCGTTAATCAACTAGACAAGCCTTATCTCATAATTGTATATTCGGCACTCACATACATATAATTAAGAGTCAAAATTTTAACATTCAAGTCTTGAATCAATATAAGAGCCGAACTTCCAAATTTCTTATCTAATACCTTTCATCTTGAATCACACTAAACCATACATTGTCTTTAAGCTCATTTAGTTGTTTAATATATGTAAATCAACACTCAATTCACACACATTATAAGCCTCATTCGGCCATAGCAAAATACATAAAATAGATTCATTCATTACTTAAAACACATTCGGTAACCATATGCATATATATACATATATATACTATCGTTAACTCATTGCTCAATTTCAACAAATATTAGCCGAATGTCCTTTAAGATTAACAAAGCACACATATAGCATATAAATTCAATTTTTAATACTTTATTAATCAAACATTTATTACATCCTTATTCTTGTTCAAATTCGACTAATATACATGTAAATACTAACTGTAACACCCCTAAACCCGTTCCCGTCGTCGGAGGGTTAAGTGGTATTACACGACATTCATAAATCGATTCAACGAACAAACACAACCATTTCTTTTCATGGTGAGATATCATGACTTGACTAATTTCAACACTTTAACACCTAGGCCAATTTTACATATACGTACGTGATATTTAATCATCACGAAACTCAAAACAAATCATGCACTTGTAAATCATTCATCAACCGCATTGCATACATTGACAAATTTCAAGACATATATGTCTCTCTAACATAATTATTAATATATAGCATACATCAAACCTAGTTTACCAAAATGCATAACTTAAGCTTACAATTCACATATAATATAACTAAGTTTAAAACCAGGCATATGGATGCAAGGTATTCGGTAAGCCATTTTCGCATGGCTAACTTAGTTACAACATCAAAATCATGTTTGTTTAACATCAAAATATCAAACCTATACATGCCATTTTGAAGGTTTAGTTACAAAATACTGACAGATGTTTTGATAGTGGGGATGACTTCAATCCTAGAATTCCCGAGACCGTAGCTAACGAATGTGATCTATAAAACAGAGAGTAAAGGCAACAGAGTAAGCTATCGTTTGCTTAGTAAGTTTTGAGTAACAAGGTCATTTAAAAAGAAATGTCGTAGTAATATCTATACTAGTTTAATTCATTCTTTGGCCAAAATAGAATACAAGTAAAACACTTATTATACCGTTCATATCACAACGGAAAGACCAATATATATAAACGAATACTTTAATTCTATAGCCAAATACACCCATTTCATTTTTTTATTTTTTTTTTCATGTCAAACATATATATACATATACCTTTCGCTTTCATAAAATTGAGACTCTCAACGAAAATAGGACTCATATATATATATATATATATATATATATCAAATATCGGATCGTAACCAATCGAATGATGCTAAATAATGGCTTAAGTATCCCTACTAGATTTCGAAATCAAACTTGGAAGGAAATCAAAATCTCAAAGAGAGTAGAATGCATACCTAGCTATTTTACAGTAGGTAGCACATTTATTTAAAACTAGGTCGCATTTATTATATGATATCTTGTACAATTGCCTACGAGGTTTTAAACTAGTTATAGAGCCTACACAGATGGCCTTCGGGACCAAGCTCGGTCCTTAATTCTGGCTCAAAGCCCTTCGAGCCTAAGCTCAGATCTTAACAATGGCTCGAAGCCCTTCGAGTCTAAGCTCGGATCTTAACACTAGCTCATAGCCTTTCGAGTCTAAGCTCAGATCTTAACACTGGCTCATAGCCCTTCGAGTCTAAGCTCGGATCTTAAACCCAATTTGGCAATCACACTCATATATAAATATGTATCATATTCGAATATCATTCCCATTACTCAATTACTATCATGACATGATTAACAACTATACAACATTCGGTTCACTAGTTATCCCGAAGACCATCATTTCAGTTCAAGATATAACTAAATTCAAAATTAGCATGCGGCTTCCAGTATATGCTCAGATTATCTTTTCCACAACATTATTCGAATATAACCTTTAAATCAAAATTTATATATTATGCATATGTTTTACAATTCCATCATGTCATGAACTAAAATTCGTTACTCAAGAACTTACCTCGTATCTTTCTGAGTGATTACGGGTCGGCTATTCCGTCACTTTTGCTTTTCCCTTATCCGAAGTTGCCCCCAAGTGCTCTTGAGCTTAATTAAATAAATTAAGTGTATAAATTTCAGGTACCTCACGTAGTCAAAGCAAGAAATACAATTTTCCTCCCTATAGCATACATACACATTCGGACAATTACCACCAAGTTATAAGTCAAGCTTAGCCTTGATTAAATCAAGTATACAAAATCTATGAAATATTTACTCATTAACCTCTATCTTTAATTCAATTCCCTAGCTCCCATTCGGCACACTAAGGCTGTCTTAATTCATTTCTCATTTGGTTAACATACACATGACAAACTAATTCCCATAAATAATTATCTACAATTCATTTATTCCCTAGAGACAAAGCCGAATGTGCACTAGCAAATATGGTACAGAATCATGACTTCTTAAAATAAACCCAACATTCTTTATTCCATTAATCTTAACAACATCCAACTAATGGCCGAATTTAAAAAGAACTTTGTTCCATGTTCACTAATTTACTTATTCTATGTTCGATTTGCCAATTAAGTAAATAGCGCAAATGTTTAGCATTATTCGGCAAATTTGTCTTAAGTAGCCGACTAAATTCAAGTTCCTAATTCAAAATTTCAAATATTTTATTCACAAATTGCACAATCACCTTCAAAAATCTCAAATTCATTCACGGCAAACACAAACACATTAGTCAAAATTTCCCCAAAGTATCTAAACTATTACTAAGCATTTTTAACAAGTTTTAAGCTCACTTATCCCCTTTCACTCACAAGAGCATAAAACAATAACCATTTCTTATCCTTAAAGCCATGGCCGAATGCCCCAAATCACAATAGAACTCAAAATTCCAAAATGGGTTAGGTTAAACACTTGATTATCAATCACACTTTAGAAAATCAAAGGAAAATAACAAGAATTTCTTACCTTAATTAGGCCAACTAAGAATGACCGAATGTCAAGCCTCTTCTTCTACTTATTTCTTTAGTTTCAGCAAGGAAGAACAAAACACAACCAAAATTTCCTTTCTTTATCTAATTTCATTATTTTATTTATTTTCTATCATGATATCATTTCAATTTACTTAATTTAACAATTAAAATATTAAAGCCACCAATAATTCCTTGTGCATGGCCGGCCACTTGCAAACAAAAGGAAAAATTGACATGCAAACCCAATTATTTTAAAGCCTTCATTATTTTAGTCATTTTAGTTTGCCTAGCAAAGTTTCTAAGTTTTTCAACTAAGCCCTTATTATTAAATTCACATTGAATTTGTCAAATTCAAACCAATAAATTTCACATATGCATTTAACAATTAATTTAGTCTTTGAAAATAGAAAAAGATAATAATAACTATTTCATTGACTCGATTTAGTGGTCCCGAAACCACTTCCCGACTAGGGTCGAAATAGGGCTGTCACACTAACAATTTAACATGTGTCTCTAATATTAAGCACAATTTCATACTTTACCATAACCGATTGCTCTCATCTTGTATTTAATCATTCAATTAAGTCGTTCCATGACCAAAAATCACATTCGACTAAGTAACAAGCTAATTTAACAAATTAACACAATACCCGAATAACATTTTAATCAATTTTTTTTAACTATTTGATTGTTTGGCAACTATACTCCTCATACAAGCATTATTTTAAACCACCATATACAAATCTTGCATTTAACCTTATAGCCGATCACCATCTATCTATCTAATTCACACCTTCAATCATCTCCATATATAAACACATACTCAATTCATTAACAAAAAGGGTCATTCGGCTTCTAATAAATATAGATTAACAAATTAAAACATAATCACAAATGTACATTTCAAAACCCCCTAATTACTAATTAAAACACAACCACTACTTAGCTATCACCAAGCTCACATTCGGTAATCAAGGACATTTCAAGCTCACAAACCGATCCTTATTTAACATCTAATTCACATATGCATTTTATCACCAATTTTCACCAAATCAAAGCTCAATTTAATAAGAACATGCTTAATTTATGTAAAAACAAATTTATTTTCCCAAAAGCATATATATACGGCAACTTCAACTTCATACCTCTTAACAAAGGATTTAACTTAATCATTCATTAATAATACATTCATTCGGCCATCATATAAGCAAATTTAGCATCAAAACAACACCTTCCAAAAGCTATCAAATTATTACAATTTAACAAATTGCCGAATGCACACATGTTCAATAATTTATGAATTTAAACCTTGGGTCTTGACAAGAGCTTTTAAACCAACTCAATTTCAAAAACAACTTGCAAAATTTCACATGAACTTACCTTCAATCTAGCTCAACCATGGCCGGATGCCTTGCTCTTCTTCTTTAGTTAAATTTTGGCAAAAACAAACATAAGAACAAAGTGGTTTGGCTTTGTTTTTATCACCCCCACTAACTTTTTATTTTAACATATTTTATATAATTCATAATATAAAACCATTACCTATTATATATATTATTAAAATAAAATACATATATTTTGCATCAAGCAATAATCATGGCCGGCCACTATGTTTAAAAATAGGGAATTTGACATGCAAATCCCCTATTTTTAAACCATGCAATAATTTGGCCATTTTAAAATCACCTCTCACATTTTCAAGTTTTATCACTTGAGTCCTCTTTAATAATTTCACATTCGGATGACAAAATCAAAGCATGAAATTTTCACACATGCAATTTCACATATAATAGACATAAAATATAACATTTAATTATTCTCGTGACTCAATTTTGTGGTCCCGAAATCACTTTCTGACTAGGGTCAAATTAGGGCTGTCACAGCATTTATGCTTACTCCCCTGTCTTTTCCTTTTCCTTGTAGTATAATTATGCTAGGATTGTCGGAGTTCGATTCACACTATCAAGCATTTCCTTTTGGTATAGTAAAGTTTAATCATTTTGAGTATGGCATGGATAGCAATTTGGTCATTTTGCTATGTGTCATTTTAGATGGCCATTGTCTTGGCTATTATTGATACACATTCCTTTTGTAAATGGCTCATTGAATTTGGCCAAAATAGTTAAGTTATATTATTCAATGATGATGAAATTCATGAAAGAATAAGCTTGCAAAATTGATTGTGAATGTATGAAGTTTATGCATGGTGGATGTGGCATAAAAATTAGGTCTGAAAGTCATGATTATGGATGTTTCGATGTGTATTATTGCCATGTTATGAGTTATTGGAAATGGTATAAGTATGGTTATGTTTCAAGGTGGCAAAAGGCTTAGAAAATAGCCGTATATTTGTCCACATGGGTAGATACACGAGCCTGTGTCTAGGCCGTACATGACACATGGTCAGCCCCATGGGTGTGTTGATAGGTTGTGCGTCCCCTGCATCCACACTTAGCAAAATAGAATGCCCAGTAGTAAACACACGGGCAAAGACACGACCGTGTGTCTCATCCTTATGAAGGATACGGCCTAAGGACATGGGCGTATGCTTAGGCCGTGTGAAGTCTACACATTAATTATGAGAATTAAATTTGCCACACGGCCTAGCACACGGGCATGTGACTTGGTCGTGTGCCCCTAAATATTTGCTGATGTCATAAACAGAATGTCATGGTTTTCACATGTAACACCCCAATTTTTAGGGTTTTTGAATTTTTGCATGAATTTATTTTTGCATGGCTGGATGTGCTGTATTGATGTGTTGGGTGTATTTAGTGGACCTTTAGAAGGCCTAGGTTTAAGTTTAAAGCCTGGAAGAATTTTAAATTTTAGACTTAAAGGAGAAGGGACACTGGTTAAGTGGGCTTTTAATTAAAAGGTGGGGTTTTATAGCACAAGAAAGCCTGTGTTAAAGTGGCAAGATGATGCCACTTAAAACATAGGGGGTGGCCTGACATGGCTTGCGAAGGAGCCGAGGTTCGAATCCTTTGTTGAGCAGTGTGGTTGTTTTATTTTTACTACATGTACATGGTATGTAACATCCCGAAACAGGGCCTAAATGGAACAGAGGTTGTGAAACCACAAATCTGAGATAGAAAAGTTTATTAAGATGAATTAGCATGATTTACCTATTGGCTAGATGTATGTGTTAGACTACCGATAAGAAATTTTATAGATTGCATGTTTAATTTGTCTATTAGAGCTTATTTGTAAAAGTTGCTGTAACAGCCTGATTTAGGGCCTAAACGAAACGATAGTTTCATAACCATGAATCAGAGGTCAAAAAAAAATATTCCGATTTATTTTTAAGGTTTATTTATTGATTGAGTAATTATGTGAAAATTTTGCGAAGAAATTTTATGTATAGGTGCCTAATTTGATAATTAGGACTAAATTGTAAAAATTGTAAAATGTGAGTTCTAGATGTTAAAGGGGATTTAATTGAAATGAGTTCTTAAAGTGGAGGTCCTTATTTAGTAATTAGACCATTGGATAATTTGGTGGACAAAAATGGGCATGAATAGGACAAATTTGAAAGAAAAGCCTTTAAGGGCATTTTTGTCATTTGGTAATTAAAAGAATTAAAAAGGGAAAATAAAGCCAAAATTGGTCCATCTTCTTCATGGAGGCTGAGTATAGCATGGGGGAAGCCATGGTTAGGGTTTCCAAGCTTTCCAAGCTCAATAGTAAGTTCGTTCTAGCCCCGTTTTTAATGTTCTTTACATTTTTGGAATCTCGGTAGCTCGATAAAGCTTATTCTAGCCATAATTTAGGCTAGGGTACATATTTGGAAAAATACCCATAAGTGAAAAGTGTTATTTTGATTTTTTATGATAGAATATGAGGTTTTAAATTATGCTAGACAACTTGTGCTACTCGGTTTTAAGTAAAAACGAGTAAAATGGCTTAATCGGTAAAAATACCTATTGTTCATAAGTACATGTTATAGTGGGAATTTGAGGTTGATGTTGATAAATAAATTATCAGCGTGTCCTAAAACATAAGAATTTGGGATGAAGTTTAACTTCCGAGCCTTGGGGCAAAAGTGTAAATATGCAAAAGTTTAGGGGCAAAATTGTAATTTTTCCAAAGTTTAAGTTAGGGACTGTTTTGAATAGTACATCAATTAAATAAGTGAAATATGATGTTTTAGATCCCGAAAAATGAGATTTGGACCTAGAACAGGAGAAAAATTGAAAATCGGGAAAGTTGGTAAAATGGTCGTTTTGGCATCAAGGTAAGTTCATATGTTTAATAAGAAATTAATTATGCATATTTGGATGTTAAATTGGTATTTTAGCTATAAATATTTTAGTAGTGAATTTCAGATATAGTAATTATTGTTCGATAATAGTTCCACATTGAAAAGATAAATTATAAAAGGTTACATGTAAGCCCATATCTGAAATATGGCCTTGTATGATATTGAGAAAGTATAGAAAAACATAGTTTAAAGGGGTAAGTTGAATCAAAGAGGATTCGATAGATAAAAAGTATCAAAAAGCCCCGTTTGAACCTTAGGAATGTTTGGGATACGAATGTCATGACATTTGAGGTTATCAGACAGGACAGGAATAATCCATGTAAGTCCATATCAGACATATGGCTTTGGAAAGATAGGAATATCTCATGTAAGTCCATGTCAAGAACATGGCATTGGCAGGCTATTATCAGGCAGGAAAACCCGAGTATCCTTAGTATTCCAAGTGGTTCAACGGGTTAATGTACCTGTTAAATTATAAGAAGGTTCAGGTAAAGAAATGATAAACAGGTCCAAGTGAGTTCGTAAGAACACCATAGTTATTAGTTGAGGAAACTTTCAATAAAGGAAAGGTAATTTATGTTTATGAGTTTTCAGTTTACACCATGAGAATGACATAAGTTGAAATATCTTAATATTAGGAAGGAATATGACTATGATCAGTGAGATGATGTAGGCATGCAAGGGAAATTAGTAAGTGATGAGCCTATAGTATATACAGCCTTTGGTAAGGCCACAGATAGGTAAGTTGGGAAAGTAAGAATTTAGCATTATTTATTCAAGCTGAAACAGCTTAGTAGTAAGCTAAATTTATTGTTACTGCTTATTACTTTACATGTGAACTTACTAAGCTTTATAAGCTTACTTCTTTTCCTTTCCCATATTTCAGAGTACTTAAAAGCAAGCTCGGGTTGGAGGTCGTCAGAGATCGCTTCATACTATCGACTATCAAGTTACCAAATGGGTATCTTCATTGACAAATGTCCTAGTTTATGGCATGTATAGGGACTTAATATTTAGTAAGTGTCAATTATGATATGGCCAATGTATGGCAGGTAAACATTTGATAAGGATTAGATAATGAAATAGCTAATTAAGAATATGTTTTGATGTTATGTATGCCTAAATGAAAGTGAATACATGGAAATCATGAAAAAGTGAAGTCAGCATTAAAATAGTATTAGATAGCAGCAGTGATGTGAATTTGAAAAATTACTAAAAAATAGTATACATAGAATTAGATAGTGAGTGAGATATAGAATTAAAGCTTAATGAGTCTATTTCCATGTGAAAGAAACAGGGGAAGCAAAGGAGTTGTAAATTATGAGTTATAAGAATTTGAGTGAGACTGCTCTAGATTGATTTCGCGATCCCCTGTTTTGACTTTAAAAATTCACCATAAATTTTACATAAATAATTAGAAGTTATATTTTATATTCCTAGATTCCTTATTGAGTCTAGTCTGTAATAAAAGAAGCGGCATTGTTATTTGAATTTGGTACTGAGAGAAATCCATTTCGTAGTGAACAAAGGTCAGGGCAGTTGAGCAGTGAAACAGGGGAACTTTAAATAATAAACTGTACAAATTCGCTAAGTCAAAAATTCTAGAAAAAAATTAGTAAGAAAATATATGAGTCTAGTTTCAGATAAAATTTACGGAATTAATTTTGAGTTGCTAAACTCGAGTTATGATTTTTTTAGCGATAGTGACGCAGTTGGACAGCTTTATTATGGAATAGGGAAATGATATGTTTTGTTCCATTTAAGTAATCGGGAAATTTTCATTAATCCTGGTTGGTCCCGAATCATTTCAATTGTATTATTTAGGGTCTCGATGACCCTTTTTAGGGACATATTGAATGAATGAAAATAAATTAATTTTAGAAGCAAATTTTATACCTAGGTTGAGTAAGTTAAGTCCGGTAATGCCTCGCGCTCGACTCCGACAAAGGTCTCGGGTAAAGGGTGTTACATGGTAGGAGGTGGACTCTGAGTTAAAATCTAAGGGGAGGTGTTTGAATGGCTCAAGGGAGTGGATTAAGGAGTGATAAAGGGAGAAAATTTAGGAATTTTGAAAGGGAAGCAAGAGTTGGCTGATTGTGGGAGTGTTTAGAGAGCATATTCGGCTATGGAGGCTTAGAGTAGCACTTTCGGCATTTGTTGTATGTGTGCCAATTTCTTTTGACAAATTTTGGTCATTTTCTTGGTTACTGAATAGGTCTAGTTCTCTTGGGGGGATCTTTGTTCTTTCTTTTCTCCTCTTCTTGGTGTTCTAAAAGTCTAAACCCGAACCTTTTGCTAGCCGATTTCTTCTTTGGCCGAACCTCCTCTTCTTCTTGTCTCTATTCTTACAAAAGCTGAAACCCTCAAGTCTCTCATCCCTTTGTCGACCATCTCCTCTCTTTTCATAAACTTCTCTTCCTCTTTCACCTTCTCTTTCAAAATCAAAACCTCCATACTCTCTAGTGTTTTTCGAAAGCTGAATCTCATAGATCACTCCTCTTCTTGCGTTCTGACTAGATCTATTATAGATCTGGGCTAGGCTAGTGATCGGTGGTTCTTTCGTGTGGCAAGGTAGTCAAGTAGACTCTTGGGTTAGAATCTTTCCTTTGTTCTCTTTTAAGTGATTAGGGGAAAAAGCTAAAACCCCTAATTTCCTTATGTTAATCGGTTTTGGGATCCCTGTCTAGTGGACCGTTTTAAACCTCTCTTTTTGTGGTCAATTGTGGTTACAGTTATTCGTAGTGATGGATCTCGTTAAGGGTGGTTAGTATTAGCAGAGCAGACTTGATATAGTGGTTGGAACTGGGTTGTGGCAAATGTAAATAATGGTGTTGTTTTGGTGATTGCCGAATGAGTAAGTTAAAGTGATGTTGGTAGTTTCAATTAGATTAGGGATTAACATAGTGGGTAAATCACTGTAGGGTGATCGCTCGTAGGATCTCGACGTAGTTCGCAAACAGGTGTGTAATCGACACCCTCCAGTAGATTAGATCGGTAAAAGTTGAAATTCTGAAATGCCGGCATTTCGAGGGCTTACAAGCATGCGAGTGCTCGTGGGTCGATACGAAACTGTGAGATTGGCAATAATGAGCGGAAAGACTATTGTGCACGTTTTCATGCACTTAAGTGGATTTGGGCCTCGATGGGCTGGAATTGGGCCCAAGGGGCTTACAGGCCCGTATGGGTAAAGGCATGCGGTAAATGGGTTTTTGGTAAGTTGGACATTAATTCTGTGATATTATGTGTAAAATCTGAATGGGCAGGCCACACTAGCATGTGGGCTTCCTCGGGCCCATTAGGGGTTTAAGGGCCCGATGGCACTATACGAGTAAATGGGTTATTTGAGTCGCTCGGAGCGACGTTAGACCTGCTAGAAGGTCGTAGTAAGCATAAAACCGTAAAACCTAGCAAAATTACCGAAATACCCCTAAAGGGTGAAAATTACCGTTTTACCCCTAGATGTTAAATGACAATTCTACCCCTAGAGAAAAGTTAATTGATTTGCATGATTACTGTTTCTGATATTCTGTATGTCATGTCATATTATATTTTCATTTGCATGGGGTTGGGTTATTGTTATAGAGGAAGTGCTAAAAGTGGCAATGCCACGTAATCTGCTTAGAGGCTCTACCTCGTACTACTATTCTGGTGGCTTGGCCACGATATCTGTTTTAGCAGCTCTGCTGCAACTATGATGTGTAGGGCTGGGTGGGTTGAGTTATTCCCCACATGCTGTGTAGGGCTGGTACGGGTGGTGCGTAAGGTTGGATTGGACTTGGGCTTTGCATACATGCATATATTACTATAATCTGATCTGTTTCTGTAACGGGCCCAAGGCCCACACTATTTTCTGAATAGGGCCAAGGCCCCATTTAAACTATATCTAAATAGGGCTTCGGCCCAGTCTGTGCTTGGACTGATCTCTGACACTGGTTGGGTTAACTTATGCACTGAGTTCCACAAACTCACATTTTCTTTTCCATCCATGCAAGAAATCCCTAACCTTAGAAGACTTGGAGCTGCAAAGGATTCGGAGTGGCCACGTGAACTACTTTCTGGTTTATAGTTATCTAAGTTTACTTTATTAATGTTTTATTTTAATTTAGGTTTTAAATTGTAATAAGGCCACTTGGAGTATTTTGTTTTGGGTTTTTCGTTCATTATTTGTTTCCTTTATGGTAGACTAGTTCGCGCGAGCTTTTCAAATCTAAGTAAACATTTTCAAAACATACAACAGGTGACAAATGGATTATTTAACAACAATAACACAATAACAAGATTTGCTAAAAAGTGAGAATTTACCTAGCAGTAGCAACGGTTTCTAAAACTGAGAATAACTCTTGTTTACAAGCTATTGAACACGGTTTTACTACAAATAAGCTAATGTTTTATTAAAAGAAGATCAAGGTTTAGTCAAGTATCCATGTGACACACCAGATCTGGCCATAACATCTGGGTCGAGTTTAGGGTGTTACATCATACATGGGCTAAGACATGGGCGTGTCCTGGTCGTGTGAGGGACACGGGCCATGGACACGGGCGTGTGCCAGGACATGTGAAAACCCCTGTAGGTTCAAAATGAAAAATAAATTTAACACGAAATAGGGACACTGGCGTATGTAACCACATGGCATGCCCACATGGGCGTGTCCCATCCCATATGGGCTTGTGGCCCTATTTTGAAAAAAAAATTCTAAGTGTGCGTAAGTTTCTGGCTTAGTTCCGAACCATTCTTGAGGCATGTTTTGGGCCTTGTAGGCCTGTAATAGGGACAAAATGAGTTTAATGAAAAGTTTTCTATTTGGACATGAAATTCAAGGTATAGTTATGTAAGAATGTTATCGTTTAAGTCTAGTAACGCCTCGAACCCTGTCCCGGTGTCAGATACGGATAAGGGGAGTTACAAAAAAGGTTAAGATAGACCATTTTATGCAAACCTTCAAAAAGGTTTGGATAGACCCGTCTAAGGTAACCTTAAAAAAGTTGGGATAGGCCTTGTTTGTGCAAACACCTTACATAGTTGGCTCAAGTCCCATGTTTTTTACGACTTCTTTTCCTGAATTTTGTAGAGCCTATTTTGGAAAAGTATAAGCCACTTTGTATGTGTTGGGTTAGGACAAGTTTGAGAAAATATTAATTAAACAGTTAATTAATATAAACTGATCATATTAATACAAAATTACCACTTAATAATTCAATTATTAGTTTATATACAAAATCCTAATATAAGCAATCAACATGTTGGCAACTTGTCAGCTTGTTATCCATTACATCACTTGGTAATTGCATTCAATGAATATGTTGCCAACATGTTGCCAACTTGTTTCCCATGAGATTAAAAATTCTGGGAGAACTACATCCATTATCTACTATAACATATATATGTATACATAATATGCAGCAGACTTCATTCATCATCATCTGAACTAAAAGCCTCATCATTAGGTCCTTTAGTTAGAAATTCATTTGCATTAACAAGTGCAAAAAAAACAATGTAACTTTTCTATTTATATGAGTTAGATAACATGAACACGTGAGAAGAATATTTCAGTAATAGCCAAAGAACCATAAATTAAAGCTAAATCAACAAATTTCATCACTACATCCATTAATTATTAGTTAAGCAAACAATGAAGACATCAAATAAAAAACTAACATTCAGTTACAAGACATACAAATAGCTAAATAACAACAATCAACCTATAATAAACCATTAGTAAACTTATTGACAAACTAGTACTATTAGTAAGTATTTCACTTACTTGACATTCTCTTTGCCATACACTCATTGAGGAGAGCCTTATACTTCTTCTCACGAGCATCTATCATATCCATTCACTTTGCCTCTTAAATTTTAGTCAATTTCGTAAACCATTCTTTTGCCTTGGTTATCAAACGAGTTTTTCACTCTATGGCCTCCACACAAAATTTAGATTCTGCTTCCTCAAGTAGAGGCTTCTCCTGAACTACTTGTTTAACTTGAATTGTTTATATTTTTTAGCATGTTTAGTCCTTATCTCTTCAATTAATGTATTAATAGCCGGTGTAGATTGGCTACCTCAGGTCACTAAACCATAGCCAGACAACCTGGAGTTTGGTTATCCCATATCCATATCCTAGCACTCTTCCATATTTGTAAGGGTCGAACACTTATGTATACACCTCATTTTCCAATGTAACATTATCTTGAGACAAGGAAGAACTCTCAGGTGTTGGCATAGATTCTTTAACCCTCTTGCATACTTCATCCTACATTTCTCTTTCATTAGAAAAATCTAATTTGAAAAATTGTAAAGTTGATGTCAAAATAAAATAAAAGAAACAAATAAATAATACAAATTGTTTCTTACAAAAACTTTTTCTACAACCTCACTACTTAATTTTTCAATCCCATCTTTTTTACAAATGTTGGAATCTAAACTACTCCAAACACGAGCGTTCACGGCCTTCCTTCCCAGCCTATTATACAACAAAACAATATTTGTTAACAATATTCACCAATGAGTGAAAAATAATTAATTTAGGTTACATATTGATTAATATGTAATACTTACAAATTTTGAATTGAGGGTCACATATCCTATGTTACCAACAGTGTGTGCATAATGCACCTTTGTTCGAGATTTTTTCACCCTTTTTGATTGTGCCTATTGTGAAAATTGATGAGAAACAATATTAGAGTAATAGGAAAGCTAAGTTTATTGCGGCTTATTCAACAAATCACGCATATCTGCACCCGTACTTTGATCATACCATAAGTGAAAGCAGAAAAAGTGAAACATTTAGTCTAATAAAAGTGCATATTGTATCTTGTGGTGTTCTCTATTGCTCCACCAATCACTTCTATTTATCATCATGCACACCAGGAGGATTGTTTTCATATATTTCTTCTAGTGGTCGACCTTCTTGGACCATATCTTTGTAGTATCTAGTCTTTAAAGTCGATTTAAACTCTTTACAGAGTTTCTCAACATGTGAAAGGATGTTAGAGTCCTCCACCTTACTTTAAAGATCGAACTTTTCCTGCACATATAACGAATTATTGCAACAATTACTCATTACATGCAAGTTCAAATTATGCAAAACTATTACAATACATTAAATTAGAAAATGATTATGCACTATATACATGAATGATTCTCAATATGTTTTCCATCACATATTTTGAAACATGTCTCCAATGTTTGGTATTCAAAAGATAGATAGATTCAATCTTTACAATTGTGTTAAGGAATTCATCAAATTTTGATACTTCTTTCCCCATAGGTTGGCCATATTAGTTACCTTCTACTACTATATGAGTTTCAGGTTGAAGATTCCATATATCTTTCATTTTTATAGGCCCTAGCTTTCTCTCAGTAGTCTCTATCAAAAGAAGCAACATATATAATGTACAGAATAATGATAAGCCGTGGCAATCCTTATATAAATGATGTTGATAAAATGTTAATTACTAGTCAGAGTTGCAGGTATTTCTTCCACCGTTTGACTTGGAGTTTCTTCTCTTGTACTTTGCCTATTAGTAGGAGCACTTCCCAAGGTGTTCGAACCCGTGGCAGAACCCCTGGAGGAAAATCATACACCTCTTAATGTTTGAGTTTTGCAAGCCATTTTCCTAAAAAATAGATTAAGCACATACATATATATATGTTAGGCAACCCATCAACATCTATCATTTCGACAATGATCGGTAATGAATGAAGGTTAACGAAGAAGCACCAGAGGGAACTAGTAGAGCATCAAAAAGGTCTTGGAGGAATCGTGTTCGTCTTCTTATTATTACGTTCCCTTTTCCTTTTTCAATGTCTTGTACTTTGGGTTTTAAGGAGGAGGAAAATAACATAATATTGGAATTAGGAAAGATGAAGTTTCAATGTGCTTTTTACAATTATTGTTAGGAAAACCTAAGCCGACGAGAAATTTAGAGGAGGGAAAACCTAAGATTGGAATTAGGAAAGATTGGGTTTTCTCTTTGGGCCAAGTTTTTATTTGAGCTAACTAAGCTAAACTTGACCCAACCACATCCTTAATAATTGATAAAGGTTTTAGGGATTGTACAATCATTCCTTCCTTCATCGTCTTGCTTTTCAATTGATGAAAGCAAATATCATGAGTTAATTACTTATTGGATTATAAATAATTTTTTTTTTGCTGAATCAAATGTTTGTTGTTTTAAATTGGTTCTTTTCTTCTTTGAATCGATTGTTTGTTATTTTAAATCGATTCTTTGCTTCTTTGAATAAATTGCTTGTTGTTTTAAATTGATTCTTTTATTCTTTGAATCAATTGTTTGTTGTTTTAAATTGATTCTTGGCTTCTTTAAACCAATTCATTATTGTTGTTTTAAATAGATTCTTTACTTCTTTGAATTGATTCATCATTGTTGCTTTAAATTTATTATTTGCTTCTTTAATTGATTATTATTGTTTAAAATGTAGCAACTTTTTCTTTTGGTCATGATTTGAGCAAAACCTTGAATATTTAGGCCCAAATTTGCTCATTCAGCTTTTCAATCAAGTCTAAAGGGACCAAAAGAAAACTAGTTTGATTCTAAAATATTTAAATCGAGTTAATATTAGTAAGAAAGATAGCTAGAGATCCCAAATACTTTAAATCAATTTAAAATACTTAAATCAATTATTTGTTGTTTGAATCAAAGAAAATGTTTACAAATATAAACAAGAACATCTAGATTCTTCCTCCTTTTTTCTATCATCCCAAAAATGGATGACGTTTGACATATTCTTGGACATTCTCTTCTCCAACCAAATTTTCCAAATAGACCCAAATGGCACCACATTTTTCTTTGATCAATCGCAAGGACAATAATTAGTTTATAAGCTTTGAGGAAATATACTCATGTGTATTTAAAAAAGGAATTTCATTACAATGGAATTTTTACATCATGCATTATCACGAGTCCTTGTATCTTGAAAAGATTTAGGACATACAAAGTTGTGTTCCTAAAATGTGAACATAACTAAAAACATAATAATGACAAAATAATTTAGATCCAACTCAATTGTATTTAAAAGAAAAAACAAATATCATGAGTTATTTACTTACTGGATTATAAATAATTTTTTTACTGAATCGATTGCTTGTTATATTAAATTGATTCATTTCTTATTTGAATCAATTGTTTATTGTTTTAAGCCTATTATTTACTTCTTTGAATCGATTCACTATTGTTGCTTTAAATCATTTCTTTGGTTCTTTGAATTAACTGCTTGTTGTTTTAAATTGATTCTTTTCTTCTTTGAATCGATTCTTTATTTTTGTTTTAAATTGATTCTTGGTTTCAAAATCCAGTAAAGTGAAAGATCCGAAAGCTGTTAATCCGAGTTGGGTCCTTCAAAATGCAAGGCTATTGGGCTCTTGAATTGTGAACGCGTGTATCGCGATTAGACAATCGATAAGAGTTGGTTTGCAGGGCGTACTAGGATCAACTACGAGAGGAAGAATTAGGGGTTAGGACGTTCTTAGCTGCTATACTTAGCTAATTATTTTGGGGAGAAAACTAATTTCCACGGATCGATTCAAAAAGCGGAATCCACCGAGTCTAGCGTTAAGGCTTTATAACTCTATCTACAAAGTTTGAATTTATTTCCCAATTTAATTTTATTTTCAATTTATTTAATTTTTTATTTTTTCTATTTCATTTATTTAATTTCTAGTCATTTTGAAACTTCCCTAATTTACCTTTCAGCAAATCGTTTGGAGTCGGGGCACGAGTATTGTCATGATTATCGGTTCAACACCTATGGAATCAACCTTACTACTCTTTACTACTGTTTAGAGTTATTTTATTGTAGAAATTATTTTTATTTGGTGGTTTTGATACCTACCAAATTTTGGCACCATTTCTAGGGATTGGAAATATTTTTCTAACTTTTGTGTGTTTCCTTTATGACTAGATCAGAACCTAGAATTCTACAGTTTGAACTAGAAATAGAGAAGTTGGCTTGAAAACTGTGAAGAGAAGCCATTTGACATGGTAAATGACCACTCCTGAGTTTGAAACTGTATCTTACACCAAGGACATTTTCTCATTTGATGAACCAGACGAGATGGCAGAGCAAACTATATTCCAACTCGCAGCAGCCCTAGATGAACAGCAGCCCCTATGTATAACTTATCTGGTGGGAGGAACATTGTTTGAGTTGAAATCGAGTTTTTGAGTTGAAATCGAGTTTAATTCATCTTGTTGCCCACCTTCTATGGATTACAAAATAAAAATCCGCACACTCATCTCAAAGAATTCCATATGGTCTACACAAGCATGAAGCCTCAGGGAGTAACCGAGGATCAAATTAAACTTCGTGTTTTTCCTTTCTCATTAGCCGACTCTACTAGAGAATGATTATTTTATTTACCTCTGGGATCTATCAATACATGGTCTGACATGTTTCTTTTATTTCTTGATAGATTCTTTCCAATAGCTCAAGCAGCTGAACTAAAAAGGGACATTGTAAGAATCTGTCAAAAGGAGACTGAATCACTCTACGATTACTAGGAGTGGCACAAAAAGTTTGGTGCAAGTTGCCCACAACATGGACTGACTGAACAGTCACTCCTGCAGTATTTCTATAAGGGGTTGTCCCAATGGAAATGAAAATAATAGATGCTACAAGTGGAGTGGAACTTGTTAATATGACTCCTCAGACAGCGCGAAAGTTAATTTCGACAATGGCTACAAAATCTCAATAAGTTTGACCAACTACAGAACACATGAGATAGGTTCATGGGTTAAGTTCTCTATCTCTAGAAGATAAAATTGATAAGTTGATAATGTTGTTCAAAATTTGCTTACAGATAAAACAAGCCCAACAGGATTGTACTAAATTCACACTATGATAGACCACCCGATGGACTTATGTTAGATTTTACGTGAAGACTCGACAAAACAAGCAAATGTTGTTGGAAATTTTCTAGGGCCACCTGAAAGGCGATATTATCCCTACTCGAACACATATAATATGGGGTGGAAAGATCACCCAAATTTTAGTTATGGGTCAAATCCTCGATTCAATCAATCTGACCAACAAAGGCTTCCTCCAAATCAAAAATTACCACCCCCAAAAGTCGTCTTTGGAAGCCATAGTAGAAAGGCTAGCAAGTAGTACTGAGAAGTATGAAAAAAATTGACATGTATTTGTAGGAGTTAGAATGCAACTGAGCAAGCTTGTGCTTACAATTAGCCATTTGGAGTCCCAAGGTAAGCTACCGTCCCAAACTGAACCTAATCCTTAACACAATGCAAGTGCTATGACGTTGAACCCATACTTGGCATAAGTCATGCCCACGATGTTGGTCGAGACAAGAAGGAACTTGACTCAGAGGCTCCAATAGAGTTAGTACCAAAAAAAGTATTTGCAATACCACCTCCATTTCCTAGAAGACTTGTCCAATGCAAGAAAGAGCGAGAAGAGAAGGAGATCCTCGACACCTTCCAAAAGGTAGAAATCAAGATTCCTCTTCTTGATGTGATTAAGTAGATTCCACGATATACAAAACTCTTAAAAGAATTATGCACGACTAAAAGGAAGCTCCTGGGAAATAAAAAGGCAAGTGTCGGAGAAAATGTCTCCGCCCAAATGTACGGACCAAGGTATGTTTTCCATATCTTGCAAAATAGGTAGTGTTAGTATTAAAAAAGCCATATATGGCCTAGGTTCATTGATTAATGTTATACCTTTGTCCATTTTTAAACTACTTAACATGGTTCATTTGAAGGAAATAGGTGTTATCATTCAGCTTGTAGATAAATCTATAGTGCATCCAGAAGGAGTGTTGGAGGATGTTCTTATTAAGGTAAACGAACTAATTTTTCTTGCAGACTTCTACATCATCGACATGGAGGATGATAACTCGGCCAATTCCTCCAATATACTACTCACGAGACCATTTTTTAGTATCGCACAAATGAAGATTGACGTACAAAGTGGGATACTCACTATAGAGTTCTATGGAGAAGTGGTGAAATTTAATGTTTATGAGGCCATGAACTGTCCTAGCACAATTACTAATATTTCTAATGTTGATATAATTGAGCTTTTAACTATATTGCATTTGGAATATCAAGACGAATATGAATTACGAACTGTTATTTGCAAAAGTCTAGACTTTGATTCCATAAAAGAACTAGAGTAGTGGATAACTATCGGAGAGTCTATTCGCGAAATAGTGGCTCATATGTAGGCATGTCAATTACGAAAATATTCAAGTAAAACTTTTGAATTGTCTACTTTACAAACTAAGCTTTTACCATTTATTTTGCACGCCTCAGAATTGGAACTCAGACCATTTCCAAACCATTTCAAGTACGCTTTTCTCGACAATGGAAATACCTTAACAGTAATAATCTCAAGTAAACTCTCGAAGATAGAAGAGGAAAATTTGGTACGAGTACTTAGAGAATATAAAGAGGTGATCATGGACAATAGCCAACATTAAGGGTTTGAATCACTAGACTTGTATGCACAAAATTCTAGTTGTAGAGAATGTGATTCCCAAAAGAGAGACACAAAGGCATCTCAATCCACCCATGATAGAAGTGGTAAGAAAAGAAGTTCAAAAGTTACTTGATGTTGGGATGATCTATCCCATTTCTAATAGTAATTGGGTTAGCCCAGTCCATGAAGTGCCAAAAAAAATTGGCATGACCATAATTAAAAATTCAACAAGTGAGATGGTTCCCACTTCAGTCCAAAATGGATGGAGAGTCTGCATAGATTATAGGAATTGAATTCTTTAACTTGGAAAGATCACTTTCCACTTCCTTTTATTGACTAGATGTTAGAACGTTTAGCTAGGAAATCTCATTATTATTGTCTTGATGGTTACTCAAGTTTTCTCCAAATTCTAGTGGCATCGAAGGATCAAGAGAAGACGATGTTTACGTGTCCGTTTGGCATGTTTGCCTATAGACAGATATCGTTTGGACTTTGCAATGCACCAGCCACATTCTGAAGGTGTATGGTAAGTATATTTTTCGACTACGTTGAGAAAATAATCAAGGTATTTGTGGATGAATTTACCATGTATGGTGAATCTTCTGATATGTGTTTGTCAAATCTTGCAAAAGATTTAGAAAGATACCTAGAATTTAACCTTGTTTATAAAGGATTAGTTTTAGGTCATATCATTCTGCTAAAGAAATTTCTATTCATAAAGAAAAATAGATATTATTAACTCACTCCCATAACCCCACAACAGTGAGGGAAGTCTGTTCTTTTCTTGGTCATGTAGGTTTCTATAGGCAAATCATTAAAGACTTTTCAAAAATTGCACAACTGCTTTGTAATCTCTTATAGAAGGACAAGTAGTTTGAGTTTGACCAATCATGCAGGGATGCGTTTGACACACTCAAACATAAACTTATCTCAACACCCATAGTTTAGCCACCAAACTGGAACTATCCCTTTGAAATCATGTACAATGTAAGTGACCACAACGTAGGACACAAGAATCTAGTAGCTGACCATTTGAGCTAAATACCTCTATCAAAAGATGTCGCATCTCTTAAAGACGATTTATCGGATAAAAGTCTACTTTCTACTCAGACGATTTTCCTTGGTACACAGACATGGTGAATTACCTTGCTATAGGTATAATTTCTTCTAATTTAGCACAATTTGAAAAGGATAAGATTCAACGAGTTGCGATACTACATTTGGGACTAGCCCTACCTCTGGAAATATTGTTCTAATCAGGTAATTCAATGATGCGTTTCAGAAAATAAGGTAAAATTGATTCTAACTTTTTTTCATTCTTAAGCATGTGGGGGATATTTTGGCCCTAAACGAACAGCGCATAAAGTACTTGAATGTGGACTACATTGCCCACATATCTTTTGTGATGCATATTTATTCTGTAAGCCTTGCGAAAAATGTCAAAAGGTAGGAAATTTTAGCCAAAAAAATGAAATGCCTCAAACACCTATACAAGTATGTAAAATTATTTATGTATGGCGCATCGACTTCATGGGGCCTTTTGTCTCATCATTCAGTAACATTTATATTTTACTTGTAGTTGTTTATATGTCAAAATGGGTGGAAACTAAAGCCACCCAGCATGCTGATGCCAAAACTATAGTAGATTTTCTAAAGACTTATATTTTTTCAAAGTTTGGCAAACCGTGAGCTTTGATAAGCTATCGAGGAATGCATTTCTACAATAAGGTAATTGACACACTTTTGAAAAAATATGGGGCAGTGTAACAATTTGTTACGTCTTATTGCCCTCAATCAAAAGATAACTCGTAAACAACTTGTGGTAGGGCATAAAGTATTACTTTATGACCCTACACTAAGAATCTTTATAGATAAGCTTCGAACTAAGTGGTTAGGGCCTTTTGTTATTACTCACATATTTTCGCATGATGCAGTCGAGGTCAAAAGTGAAGAATCCGGAAAAAGTTTCAAGGTCAATGGACAACAATTAAAGCCTTTCTACGAAAATTTTCAAGTCCACATGGTTGAGGAATTAATCATTGAAGATCTTATAGAATAAATTTCCAAGTCGTCAAGCAAACGCACGTTAAACAAAAGCACTTTTTGGGAGGCAACCTAATTTTTTTTAATTTTTTAATTTTAATTTAATTTAGGTTCAAAATAAAATAAATAATAACCATATTATTATTTAATCCAGATAATGTGTTATTTTCCAATGACATAATAGAGGTTGTCAATTTTTCGAAAATCGGATATTGATGATGGCGTGGGCACACCAAGCTCAGTGCTACCATTTATTTTCTTCACAAACCAACACCCAAGACCCAAATAAAAAAAACTACAACAAACACACACCTAACCCAAATACACTTTTCCTACAAACAAAACCCAACACCCTTAACCTAAATAAAATCCTAAAACCCAAATCCACTTAATATACCTACCCTATACCAAATACCAATCCAACACCCAAATAAACACCAATTACCTAAAACCTAAAAAAACAACCTAAATACCCAAAACCCAAACAAGCCCAACGAAACCCAAAAGAAAAAAAAAAAGAGAAGGAGAGAAGGATTGGCCCCAGCAGCCAAATAAGGCTAATACAGAGAAAAAGAGAAAAAAAAGAACAAAAATAAAAAAGAAAGAAGAGAAAAATAAGAAAATAAATAAAAATCCCCAAACCCCCACCCATCTTCTTCCTCACGTTTCTTCTTTTCTTCTCAGCAAAAAAAAAACACCTAAACCCTTTAACACCATAGCGTCACCGTCCTAACCGCCTACGCCGCCAACCACCACTGTTCTTTTACCCTTCCTTCTCTCCCTCATGCTCGAAAAACCCTACACCCAACCAACTCAAAATGGTGTCAATTTGCAAGCACTATCGCCCATTTCATCTTTCTCATTGCCTCCATCACTAAACATTACTTCACGAGCACCTTCACTCATTCCCGTCCTCCTTCACCATTATTAAACTTGGACCTCACCGTATCACCATAGTCTCACCAAGCTATCCCTCACCAATGCACCGTTTCTTCTTTCTCCCCTTCTCACCACCAACTTTTCATAACCACCAAAACCTCCAACTTCCTTCCATTAACGCCACCACCTCTACACCTACAAAATTTCCTCTTTAAAATCATCACACCTCTCTACACCACTGCCCAAAGATCGTCTAGTGTCGCCACCATCGTGATCAATGGTGACAAAAATGTCATTTCTTCTTTAAGCTCATTTGTAGACCATGGTTCGAACTAGAAACCAAACAGCCGATAGTATTTCGACTTCGCCTAATCATAGATGAAACTGATTTTCAATGCCTCCAATTGTTGATTTAGATGATGACGACTCAAAACCATATCCACCCTCAACAAAATGAACAATTGCATCTACCAGGAATCGTCACCAATGAAGCCCAACTTCGATTGAGATAGAACATTCATACAACAGCCCCGCTACTTCTGAGAGGTAAATTCCTAACCTACAACCTGTTTTACCTTTACTAATGTACTATGCAGGTTACTTGGATGAGGTCGAGACTTCAAAAAATCATGGCGAAGGTCCTTTGACTAGAAATAATAATGTTCCTCAGCGTCAAACACAATCGTCCACCACTCGAGCCCATCAACCACCGATACATGACCAAATGACACCTCCACACAGAAACACTAATGTTGCTGGAAATTTGAGTCCACTACCAAGTTCGCCTGACGAAAATGTTTGACCTTCACGAGACGGTCAACATAATAAGTGAGGTCGTTCCTATATTTTTCCCATCAAAGGACGATTACGAGGGTCTCTAAACTTTTTAACCTCGGAGCATTGCACAAGATACAACAACATTCGACATTGTCCACTCTTGGTCTGTAAAAAAATATATATTTACACTCTTAATATGTGAAATTTACGTGATGCGGTGTTAAACTATTTTGACGTTATTGGTTAGAGTTCATTTGCAAACATTTCAGGTATTGCATAATATGAAGTAGTTTGAGTTTTACACAATATTTAACTTCAATATTAATGTGTTACAAACTTTTGAAACTAAAGACATAGTTGTTTTTGATTACTTGGAAAAGACTTTAGGATGTTGATTTATAATTTTAACATTACCATGGGTTTTGTTGACCATGATGACATACAAATCGATTCCTACCATACTGCTTTGTTAGAAAATCCAAGTAATTTCGATGCTAACGATGTTTATTGTGATTTAACTCATTCTGGAAATCAACTTTATAATCCTAAAACCTCTAAGGACTTGTTGGTGCATGAACCTGCTTTGAGATACATTAATTAGTTTTTAACTTTTACTTTTTCAAGTCGAAATGATTCGTCATTTGTTTTAACTAAAACATAATTGTTCTTTCTGTGGTGTATGCATTTTGGATTTAAAGTTAATTTAGGATATTGGTTTCCGTAAAATTTTCATGCTTTTTACGCTCTAAACAGCCACTAATACTTGGCCCATATATTACAAATTTAACCTCTCAACTTTTTCCGTCTAAAGTCAATTTATCATCCTTAACATGTGCATATACTATGGATAATCTAGATGAGTATTGTTTGGATTCTATGAGTTTGCTTGTCGACACCCCTACTGTGTTTTATTTTACTCGTCTAGGTACACAAAATGCTCGCAGTAATAGGTTCTTTCACCAACACCCTAATTTCACTACTAGGGAACAAGAGGAGCATCCTCCTTCATCGGTAAAGACACGTGCAATTCAGATCGAAGCTCCACTTGAAATAATAAAAACCCTAGTCTTCAAAATTTTCGACATCTTGCAAAATCCTTACTCCCAACGCCAATAATGTTAGAAACACATGGGGAGTATTCTTAACCTTTCTCTTTAAATGTTGTTAGAGTTAGTAAACTTTAAATTCATATTAAACATGCTTGAGGACAAGAATTGGTTAAGTAGGGGAAATTTTGATAATTTGTCATTATGCATGGTTGATTTTCTTTTGCTGCATGGTTTTTCATTTTCATATGTTCATTCTTATACCAATTTATTCGCTAATTTATTTGAAATTAAGCTTTTAATTTCATTTCTAATCAATTTGGACAATTGGGTGACTTTTGACTTAAAGGGTTCAAATATCTAGTTTAATTAACATATGTTTTAAAGATGATATATGTAATTAGATTTTTTCGTGAAAATTGTCTATTTATAATTGCTTGGTAAAAATATTGTATTTTCTTGTAAATAAATAAATAAAAAGGGGGGTTTGAGTTATGGGTGAAAATGTAATAGCCTAGTTTTAGCTAAATTAGAACAGTGGTTTCAGAACCACAAATCTGATGTCAGAAAATTATTTTAATTTTATTATCAGTGTTTACAACATGTTGATACATTGTTGTGAAAATTTTGTGATTTAATTTTGTCGATTGGATGGTTAAGTTTATAAAAGACTAAATTGCATAAGATGCAAAATTTCTATTCTATTTGATTAACTGCTTAATTGCTATGGTTTATTAAATCAAAAGTCCTTATGATGTAATTAGCCAATTGATTGTGTTAGTGGACTTTTATGGACATGTTTTATATATGTGTGAAATTAGTATCCAGTAAGACTTTGCCTGTTAAGTCTACTGAGTTTGTGATTAGAGTATCGAACCCTTTAAGCAAATGTGTATTGGTTGATAAAGTATGTAAGAAATCTCCGTTGATGATTCGGGATTTCTATTTTTCGGCTGATCTAATGTTTTTGCCGTTTGATAAATTTGATATAATTTTGGGTATGGATTGGCTGACGCTGCATGATGCGATAGTGAATTATAAAAGAAAGATAATTAATTTGATTTGTAAGAATAATGAGATTATCCGAATTGAATAAGATGATTTGAATGGTTTACTGGTAGTGATTTCATCGATATTAGCTCAGAGATATGTGAAAAAAGGTTGTGAAGCTTATCTTGCTTATGTACTTGACATGAAAGTGACAAAAATGAAGATTGAGTTAGTGTCAGTGGTGTACGAATATCCAGATGTATTTCTCGATGAGTTACCAAGATTACTACTAATAAGAGAAGTTGAGTTTGGTATTGAATTAGTATTGGGAACAACTCCTATATCGATAGCTCCGTATAGAATGGCTTCAACAGAATTGAAAGAATTAAGAATTAATCGAAAGAGGGTTTGCTAGACCAAGTTTCTCGCCCTGGGGTGCACCAGTGTTGTTTGTAAAAAAGAAAGACGGCACTAAGAGAATGTGTATAAATTATCGACAGGTTAACAAAGTGATGATCAAGAATAAATATCCATTATTGAGAATAGATGATTTGTTCGATCAGTTGAAAGGGGCAACCGTGTTTTCAAAGATAAATTTGAGATCTAGTTATTACCAATTGTGAGTTAAAGACTCTGATGTGCCGAAAATTACTTTCTGAATGAGGTACGGACATTATGAATTTTTAGTTATGCCTTTCAGACTAACTAATGCTCCTGCAGTCTTTATGGATTTGATGAACCAGATCTTCAGACCATATTTTGACTAATTCATAGTTGTATTTACCGATGATATCTTGATTTATTCTCGTGATGAATCTGAGCATGCCGAGCATTTTAGAATTGTATTAAAAACTCTATGAGACAAGCAAGTTGTTTGCAAAGTTTAACAAATGTGAGTTCTAGCTATGAGAAGTTGGTTTTCTAGGGCATATAGTGTCAACCACAGGTATCCAAGTCGACCCGAGTGAAATTTCTGTAATTGTAGGTTGGAAGCCCCCGAGAAATGTATCTGAAGTCCGCAGTTTTATGGGACTAGCCGATTATTATAAATGATTTGTGAAAGGTTTATCGATGATTGCAACCCCGATGATGAGGTTGCTCCAAAACGATATTAAATTCGAGTGGACAAATAAATGTCAGTAAAGTTTTGAACAGTTGAAGACTTTATTGACTGAAGCTCTAGTGTTAGTCCAGCCTGAATCGGGTAAAGAATTCATGATTTTCAGTAATACGTCGTTAAATGGCCTGGGCTGTGTTTTGATGCAGGAAGGCAAAGTTATAGCTTATGCCTCAAAACAATTGAAGCCAAATGAACAGAATTACCTGACACATGATTTAGAGTTAGCTGCGATCATGTTCGCGTTGAAAATCTGGCGTCATTACTTGCTCGGTGAGAAATACCACATCTATACTAATCATAAAAGTTTGAAATACTTAATGACTCAAAAAGATTTGAACTTACGTCAGCGGAGATGGTTAGAATTGATAAAAGATTACGAGTTAGTGATTGATTATCATCCGAAAAAAGAAAATGTTGTTGCTGATGCTTTGAGTCGAAAGTTTTTATTTGCCCTGAGTGCGAGGAATACTTAGTTAGCTTTATCTGATGATGGTTCGATTCTAGCTGAGATGAGAGCCAGATTATTATTTCTTTAGTAGATTTGTGAAGCTCAGAAAGTTGATAATGAATTGCAAGCAAAACAAGCTCAGTGAGATTTGAACCCTGATTCAGATTTTCAAATTGATTCTGACGACTATTTGTGTAACACCCCTATCCCGTAACCGTTGTCGGGATAGGTAAGGGGTATTACCGGACTTGTAACTCATGTCAGAACAGTAAAATTTTGAACTTTTTCTTGAAATAAATATCATTCATTTAGATAAATGCTAAACGCAGCCAGGGGTAAAATTTAAACTTCTATAAGTACACATTTAAAAGATGCCATTTTCGCATGGCTTATATACATTAACCAAAATATTATTCCGCTACTAGTCTATTCTATACATGCAATAAGATAATCCAAAACATAGCAGTACCAAACAGTAGATAGTGATAGTGTGACTAGTTGCTGACGATCCTCGAGCAAAGGCCAAAATCGATAATCTATAAAACAGAGAAACGTAACAACAGAGTAAGCTTTCAAGGCTTAGTAAGTCTTAAGTAAAACAATTAACTTTGCTGAATTAAATACATTTATAACTTACACAAGATCCAAATGAAGTCTCGATCGGATTAATAAGCCTACACAAGTACATAATACATACCTGGCCAACTTAATGTGCTGAACATCCGTAATTGTTGATTTATTACTAAGTCGCTTAAGATTAGCCTTGGACAAATTGCGTTACGTAATGTAAAGATATATCACCATTCGGTCAAATAGTTTAAACCCCATGTATGCACATATAATTCATCTATTTCATCCAAATTTAAGAGTATATACCCCTTCGCATTTAAAAACATCAATGCTACTTCTAGTTTAATCAGTCGAACTAAAACATAACACTATAATCACATTCGATTTCCATATTTGGAAGCACATATTCATGTTTTAATCTTACATAAACCATTTAATAGAGTCGATACTCGTTGAATATAACTTATAACCATCTCATAAGTGATTCCCCAAGCACATTTGTAATTCAACCGAAATCGAGTTCACATAGCAAGTAAGTATCCCTTACCATATACTTAACCTTTATACACTTACAGTTTCGATAGTTACCAATTACCAATTCAATCTTTCAATACCTCTAACCACTTATTCATATGCTCTCATTTCATGCACATACATAAATGTATTTATGTATTTAGGAGCTTAGTTCTTTGGTTCATATTCACATTAATATTTTCAAATAATCAAATCATGACAAGTATTAAAGTTACGTATAAGTATATAAAGGACCAAACATATTCCTTATCACATATACATAAATGACCAAACGAAATCCATACCTTGCATTTGCACATCCTGCCGAATACAACTCAAGTTAGTAGATTTTCATGAAACTAATTAAATCCTTATCTTAAAGATATACAAATGGTCTTCGGTTTGAAATAATTCAAGGCACTTAGCCATAGCCTACTAGGTTTAAAAATCCGAATCCAGTTACTAGCACCAAGCCTGCGGGACTTTAAGCCCGGATATATCATCATAGTCAATTCAGAAGGTTGTATACACATCAATTCACATACCTTCGATTTTCCCATCATGGAAACACATTAATAAGGTATCACTTCATTCGAACTTATTCGTATCTCAATATAGTTAGTCTCATTTCACAAGAGTCATTAGGCCACATCACGTAGTCAACAAGTCTTAACCTGGATACTTTCCAAATTCCATGTATATTTAATCACATGTTACCACATTTCACACAGACTATCACATTTGTAATTTATTAAGCTCATTCGAATATAAGCATATAACATGCACCTTAACTTCATGTCATAATATCATTCGACTTTAATACATATTTATATATATATATAACCCTTTTCAATAAACTTCCAACTAAATAAGCAAGTACACACATGACTTACATTCTTCTCATGACAATCATTCGGCTAAACAACATATATGTCACTACACCTTCAATTTATAAAACTATCAACACATATTACATATACATTGCTTACATTTATAAGATAGCCATTCGGATAACCTGCACACATTTAAATTTTAGCCATTTTGGCCTCACCACCTATATATTTATCTTGTACATCAATTTCAGCAATAGCTTATAAGCAACTCAAATAGTTTCATCAATGTTTACAACAAAATCACAGATTCACTACAAGCTATTTTCCTGAACAACAGTCATTAAATTATTTGTAACTGGAGCTACAAAACTCCAAATGAAGTGCCGTTAATTTTCCCTGAAAATAGACTCATATATCTTCTATCCATAAAATTTTTAGAATTTTTGGTCTTGCCAATCACTACCCGAATTTTCTTAAAGTTTCCCCTATTTCACTATTTGACTATACTAACCACTCTTCACTACGAATCAAATTTCTCATGTACAGAATTCAAAATATGTTCTTGATTATTTCATTTGAAACTAGACTCATTAAGGAGTCTAAGCATATAAATTTTATCTTATAACAATTTTTGTACAATTTATAATGATTTTCTAAAAACAGAACAGGGGGTTTTGAAGTCATTCTGACACTGTCTCACACAAATTTAAATATCTCTTTATAGGAAATTCCTTTGCTTACACGGTTTCTTTTATAAGAAACTAGACTCATTAAGCTTTGATTACATATTTTATTCAGCCTCTAATTCCACTCCAACAATATATGGTCATTTTCTAAAATCACGTTACTGCTGCTGTCCTAAGCAGATTATTACAATTTGCTCTTAATTTTCCAAGTCCAAACACTTAAGAACTTACCATTTAAGTTTAGGACATATCATGGCCACATCATATCTTATTAAATCAACTCATTATGTTCTATTATGATTAAATTTACTCAACGTTTAATCACTTAAAACTTACCTCGGAAGTGGTCGACGACTAGATATCCACGGCTATTCGTTTACTTTCTCTTTTCCCTTATCCGACTTTGATCCTCTTTGCTCTTAAGCTTAAGTAAAACAATAAATTTGCTTAAGTACTTAACTAATATTATTCACTTAACAATCACATTTGGCAATCACATATCATTTTCAATATGTATCATATTTAATAAAACATGCCATGACTCGATTTCATGCTTATTTAATCTATATCAAATTCACATTCACAAGCAAAGAGTCATTTAATTTACCATCAAATAAATATTTATTCACATAACAACAATTCATTTACATCTCTATAAATGATCATAGTCGGACATTATAAACAAATCAACTAGTTTAGCATTCAAATTCTTCTAACCATTCCTTAACTTTAGACACATAAGAATACATTTTTGAGACACATTTTAATCACCTTCATCAACTACCACTTATCACTTAAGTTGGCCGAATGTATACTCTCAACCATGCACACATATAATTCACATTTCATCACAAAGCTAATATATATATATCAAGGTCACATTTGGCCACTAAATGAACATATCAAATTTCACATTAATCACTTTGGCCGACTATTTCCCATCAATTTAGTCACGTATATAAATTTTCAAGCTCAAATTCGTCCTTTACCTCTTTTCTCACTTTATTCCAAATTCGACAAGCATCTAATTACTTAATAATAAATTTCATTATTAACTTCCAAAATTAAGCACATATTCTACTCTTCAATCTCATAGCCGAATGCTTTAATACAACTATCAAAGACATCTAAATATCATACTCACATTTCTATATCTCAAAATGCCACAAATTGTTCAAGTTAATAATTAAGAGTACGTTCGGCCACCTTCTTAACCAATGAAACAAAACCCGAACACACCTCATTACACATAAAAAAAAATCAAAACATTATTTCCATATGCCCAAAAACGCCATGGCCGAATACTCATCTCTCAACCAAATTGAAAATTTTATCATTGTAGAGTCTATCAAACCTCCATTCATCAATTTCAATAACCGAATATGATATCTACTCAAGATCTACCACACTTCTATTTATATACATTCCACAAATTTCTAACATTTAGCTTACGGTCCTACTAATTTATCACTATGACCAAAGCTCATCTTCATCACTTTAAAACTATATTTGGCAAACACACAATACACATCCTATAAATTTAGCATTAAATTCCAGCAATTTGCAAGCTTAAACATCATCAATTTACCATGGCTGAATGAACATATCTCAACAAGTTTCAAAACTTTTACATGAGCTACGTAAGGGACTTAGTAATTGACTCAAAATACACAAAAATTTCATGAATTAACATGAATTACATACCTTGATTTATGCAAAAAAAATGGCTAAAAACCTTGGTGTTCTTCTTCCTCCAGCTACGGCAATGGGGGAAAAAAATGAACCAACTTTGGTTTTTCCTCCCACTATCATATTTTTATTATTATCTTTTATTTTATGTTTATTATTTAACATATAATATAACAAATACATAAAATATGAAAATAATAATCATTACATGCATTTGTTGGCCGGCCACTTAAACTTAAAATGGGAAATTTGACATGCAAGGCCATCATTTCACTTGCATGCACTTGTTAGTCATCACACATTTAACTAGCATACTTCCAAATTTCTCAACTAAGTCCCTTTTAAAAGTAATTCACATTTATAACTCTAAGTTAAAACACCAAAAAAAATGTCACACATAATTTGACACATATAATAGGAATCAAAATAATTATTAAATTATTTTTGTGCCTCGGTTTTGTGGTCCCGAAACCACATTCTGACTAGGGTCAATTTAAGGCTATCACAATTTGAGATTCAGAGATAGAGTATGTGTATCGAGAAACCCTTTGCTTATTCAGATGATTTTAAACGAAGCACATAGTAGTTGTCTATCTGTACATCTCGGAAGCACAAAAATGTATAATGATTTGAAACGGCTTTACTGGTGGCACGGCACGAAAAGAGATATCTCCGAGTTCATTTCAAAATGTTTAATTTGTCAGCAAGTTAAAGCTGAGCATCAAGTACCGTCAGGTTTACTGCAACTAGTGATGATTCCTGAGTGGAAATGGGACAGAGTAACTATGGATCTCGTATCCAGTTTACCCCTATCTCTAGGAAAAAGAGATGCGATCTGGGTTATTGTTGACAGATTGACAAAATCGGGTCACTTTATACCGATTCGTACGGATTATTACCTTGATAAATTAGCTGAGTTGTATATATCTGAGGTTGTGAGACTGCACCGGGTGCCTATTTCCAATTTTGGAAGAAACTGCAAGATCGTTAGGTACAAAGTCGCATTTTAGTATCGCATTTCACCCACAGATGGATGGTCAATCCGAGCGAGTTATACAAATACTCAAGGATATGTTACGTTGTTGCATTTTTGAGTTTGAAGGTACTTGGGTGAAGTATCTACCATTGATTGAATTTGCTTATAATAATAGCTTTCAATCGAGTATTAAGATGGCACCGTACAAAGCTCTATACGGTCAGAAATGTCAAACACCATTGTACTGGACTAAGCTTAGCGAGAATAAGATTCACGGGGTTGATCTGATTAGAGAAACAGAAGAGAAAGTGAAAGTAATTCGCAATAGTTTCAATGCAACGTCAAATCAACAGAAATCGTACGCGGATTTAAAACGAAAAGATATTGAGTTTTAGATCGGAGATAAAGTGTTTCTAAAGGTCTCACCGTGGAAGAAAATGCTCAGATTTGGCAGAAAAGGAAAGTTGAGTCTGAGATTCATAATGTGTTTCATGTATCGATGCTTTGATGATACTGATTCGATTTGCCACATGTTATTTCTCCTATTGAGGTTGTGATACAATCAAATCTATTGTACAGTGAAGAACCGATCCAAATTTTAGCTCGTGAGATCAAAGAGCTTAGAAATGATAAAATTGCATTAGTGAAAGTATTATGGCATCAGCACAGGGTTGAAAAAGCTACGTGAGAACTCGAGGATGCTATGAGAAAGCAATACCCGAACTTATTCACTAGTAAGATTTTCGGGGACGAAAATTCCTAAATGGGAGAGTTATAATAGCCCGGTTTTAGCTAAATTGGAACAGTAGTTTTAGAATCACAAATCCGATGTCAGAAAATTATTTTAATATTATTATTAGTGTTTACAGTATGTTAATACATTATTGTGAAAATTTCGTGATTTAATTTTTTCGATTGGATGGTTAAGTTGATAAAAGGACTAAATCGCGTAAGATGCAAAATTTATGTTCTATTTGATTAAGTGCTTAATTGCTATGGTTTTTTAAATCAAAAGTCCTTATGATGTAATTAGCCCATTGATTGTGTTAGTGGACTTTTATGGGCATGTTTTATATGATTTTATAATGTTTTCATGAAGGGTATAATAGTAAAATTAAAATTAAAGGTTAATTAAAATAAAACAAAAGCCATGATTTAGTCCATCTTCATCCATTTTCAACCAAAATTGAGAAAGAAATTAGGGTTTGGAAGCTTAAAACCATTCGGCACTTGTATAGCTTGATTAAGGTATGGTTTTAGCTCGATTTTTTATGATTTCGATGTTTTTGTGATTGTTTCAACTAGTACTAGCTAGCCTAGGGACTATTTTGCAATATTGTTAAATGTTTTGAAAGATTCCATTGATTAGTTTATGTTTTTTTGAATTTTTAATGATCAACAATGAAACTTTGATGTTAGATTTTTATGTTTTGTAAAGTAATTTTTTGATAAAAATGCAATTTAGGGATTAATTTGTGAAAGTGCAAATTGTGTGGTTGAAATGTGAAATAATTGAGAAATATGGGCTGCTAGGGGCTTAAAAGTAATTCGGCCAAGCATGGGTATTGTTGAAATTTCATTAATTTTTGTTTTTGTGAAATAAGGACTAAATTGTTAAAAATATGAAAGTTTAGGGGCTAATGTACAAATATGCTTAAATGTCTATTATGGACTAAATTGAATGAATGGTTGATTGAATAAGTTAATTTTGAATACATTTAGATCAAGAAAAGAGGAATTCGAAGTTAGATCCGGGGAAAGGCAAGATTATTGAATAGTCAAGCTGATTTGTTATTTCCACACCCGAGGTAAGTTCGTATGTTAATAAACATTCTTAAATTGTGTTATAAATGTGTATTTATTCTTGAATTGAATTGAATGCTGAATGGTCATGAATACGAGCCAAAGTTGACAAAGTTACAATGCCCAAAAGTCCCGTACGAACCTTAGGAATAGTACAGGATACAAATGTCATGACATTAGGATTACTGATATGAGATTACGTGTAAGACCATGTCTAGGACATGGCATCAATACGCGATTCATGTAAGACCATGTCGAGGACATGGCATTGATACTAGATTCGTGTAAGACCATAGCTGGGCAATTAGCACCGATATGTGATAACATGTAAGACTATATCCGGGATATGGCATTGTACGAGTTATATGAGATTTCTGAGTATCCTTAACGGTTTTGATTAGTTCAGCGAGCATAGTCAAGTTAAGAATGAAAGTATAAACGAAAAAAATGATACAGGTATGTACGAAACTCACATGAATATCAAATGGAAGAAGATTGATGAATGAATATGTGATTATGTGTATAACATAGAAAGGTTTGTGTATAAACAAGTGTTTTGCCATATATAACTTTTTTTATTTGAATTGTGGTTATTTGATAAGTTAAGTTTATTTACATATGAGCTTACTAAGCTTTTAAGCTTACTGTGTTTATTTTACCCTGTTTTATAGAGAATCGAAGCTAGCTCAAATTTGGGAATTGTCAAGAAACGTCATCACACTACCAAACATATATTTGGTATTTTTAATGTTATGTATATAGTATATGGCATGTATAGGCTAGTGTCATTTTGGTATGTTTTAAGCTATGAACTTAGTCATATAAGTTGGCTTATAAATGGTATAGTTGATGGAAGTGAATTTGGCTACACAAATTAGTTTATTTTGTGAGTTTGTATATGGTATGTGATGTATATAATTTGCCTTATGATTTGGCAAACTTGATATAGCTACTTTGATGGTTAGGTGGTTGTTTAATTGGTGAGTTATTAATGATGTATTGTGGTTTAAGAAATGGTATGTTTTGAAATGATTTAAGATGATGATATGGTATGCTAGTGAGAATTGGTTTATTTGCTGAAATGGTGAGAAAATGCATATTAGAATTAGGTTGAATTGATGATTATGGCATATTGATTTGGTATGTTTTGGTTAAAAAAATGTATATTAAATTGTTTGGGATCGATATGGTATGATTTATGCTTGAATTGGTAATGAATGGCTGTTTAATTTTTGTATGGAAATGGTGCATTTTGAGCTTGAAGGGTATGCCTTATTTGGGTGGCAAATTGGCCTTGCAAATGGCCTATTTTTGTCCACACAAGCAAAGGCACGAGCGTGTGTCTTAGTTGTGTCTGACACACGGTCATGGTACACAGCTGTGTGCCCTCTGGTGTGGCAATTCAAATTAAGTCAGGATGCTCCACACGGCCTTACACACGAGCATGTGACTGGCCATGTGGCATAAGTCAGCATACCCTATAGTTTTGGCATGGTCGAGCACACGGCTTGGACACAGGCGTGTGAGGCCATTTCAAATAGGCACACGAACTACATACATGGGCTTGTGATTAGCCGTGTGACCAATGTCAATATACCCTCTAGTTTTCACACAGCCAGGCACACGGGCGTGCGGTCAACCATATGGTGCAAGTCAATATGTATGCCTTATTTTCACGTGGCCTATGACACGGGCATGTCTATAGCCGTGGGAGGCACACGGCCTGTTCACACGGGCGTGTGACCTCTATATGTTTGATTTTTTTAAGTTTCCAAAATTTTTATATGTGATCGGTTTAGTCTCGAACCTTCTTTAAAGAATGTTTAAGGTCTCGTAGACCTATAAAAGGGACATGTTTTTATGTTTGAATAATATTTTATTATAATTGTTAAATGTTTGATAAATGAATGTTTATGTGACGTAATTGTTTGGTAACACCTCATAACTCTATTTCAGTGATGGATATGGGTTAGAGGTGTTACAAAAAATTTCAAAAAAGTGACCAAATTCAGTAATCAGGATGAGGTGCTTGGGTTGTCATCTCATCTCGCATAAAAATATTCGAGTGATGAACTGAAAACTTGCAAACATTTTGCTAACCAAGCTATCATAAAAAAAATGAAAATAATAGTCCATTTGGAGACATGTCGAATTGAGTAACCGGGGTAGGGTGTTTGGATTGTCATCCTAGTTCACGTAAAAAGGTTTGACTACGTCTCAAATTTACTACATGATTAATTAAAAATAATACCTTGCAAATTTTGTTTTAATTTAGTGAAATGATTTGATTAACATGTTTAAATTTTATGGACACTTGTTGATCAAACTAGGTATTTTGAGCACTTATTCATTTTTCGCCTAAATTGTTTGCGTTGATCATGGTTGCAGAAAAAAGACTTGATTTTCGATAAGTTACCGAATAATTTCCAACATAGGAATATACAGTATGCTTGAGGACAAGCATGAGCTAAGTATGGGAGATTTGATAGCTTGTTCATTTTGCATATTTTTTGTGCTTAACTCGACTTGTTCTTCAATTAGTTCTTGCTAATTGGTGAATTTTGTGTTTAAATATTGATAGGGACGAAATTCAAGTGCTTTAAATCAAAGACAAGCAAAGAAAGGATTAAATTGAAGCATGAGAAATAGATGAAGTGTAACGCCCTGAATTTGGGCCTAGAAGTATTGGGCCTTGAACAAGGGAACAGTTAGGAGACTGCACATAAGGATTTACTTGTGTAAGAAAGTGACTGTAACAGCCTAGTTTGGACCCTAGTTGGAATAGTGCTTTCGAGACCACATATCCGAGTCTGAAAAATATTTTAATATTATTTTCTATGTCTGTGATATATGATTTACCATCTGTGAAATTTCTGTGAATTAATTTGTCTATTTCTATGTTTAATTATGAAAAAGGATTAAAATACATACGTGATAAAATTAGCATGTCACATTTGCATATATGCTTTTGGAATGGCTTTTAATGATTATGGCCTTAAATGGAAATTGTACCATTCTATTTGATGGTGGTCATAAATGACCTTATTATATATGTTTTACAAACTGTTTTATGATGGACATTTTGGTAATTCATGATATAATCATGAATTAATATTATTACAAAATATAATATGGTGTTTTAATGCCAAAAATACCAAAGAAAGAAAAGAATAAAAGCTTTGTAGGGTTCGGCCATGAATGTGCTTGATTAAGGTATGAGTTCTCATCTGTTTTTGATAATTTTTACGTTTCTGTGATCATTGCTTTGAAATCTTCCATACCCATCTATCAATTTCTGTTTTTGATGAAGTTTGTGAAAAATGCCATTGATTCTATTTGAAGCCTTGTGATGAAATTGAGTGAATAATGATGGATAGGTGTTGAATAAACATGTTTTACCATGAATTTTTGATGAAATCGAGCTATGTGGGCTAATTTGTGAAAACGAAACTTTGGGAGGACTAATTTGTGAAATAAATGTGTTATATGGGCTTTTATGAAAGCCACAAATATTCGGCCAAGCTTGTATTTAAATGAATTTTGTGAATTTGATGTTTTGTGTATTAGGGACTAATTTGTTAAAGTATGAAACTGTGAGGGATAAAATGTAAAATACCCAAAAATTGTGTTCATGGATTGAATTGAATGAAATGAATAATTGAATGGTTGAATTTGAATTGATTTAGATCAAGAACAAAGAAAAACTGACTTAGATCGAGGGAAGTCCAAAGTCGTTGAATAGCCGACTCGAATCCGTTTAAATCCGTACGAGGTAAGTCAATATACAATTACGAGTTAAATTGATGTATGTATAGATGCTGGAATTATAAACTGTATTGGACAGTCGTGAGAGCCTGATGTACAATTCTGATTATTAAATGGTGAAACGATATCATGTAAGACCTTGTCCGAGACGTAGGCATTGATTTGAAAATTTTTGTGTAAGACCACGTCTGGGATGTTGGCAACGATATCTGTTTTCATGTAAGACCGTGTTTGGGACACTAGCATCGCATGAGTTTCGTGTAAGACCCTGTTCGGGACAGAGGCATCAATATTGAACGACATGTAAGACCACGTCAGGGACGTCGGCATTGTTCAAGACTTTCAGGTTCTGTAATATCGCCAAATGAATTGAAGTGAAATTTTGAAATATGAATGAATACATATAATGGATGTCTGACACAGGTATGTCTGTTGTGTACTAAATTTCTGAGAATGGAAAATACGATGTTGTGAACTATGAGTATATATATGTATATATATGTATGAAATGGTTATCAAATGGTATTTATGAATTGCATATTTTTGTATTTGGCTTACTAAGCTCATTATAGCTTACTCTATTTATTCTTTCAACTGTTTTATAGATATCATAGCTACTGAGGGCTTGGGGATAGTCAAGGATCATCACCACACTATCAAGCTTGATTTTGGTACCTTTTGAATGTACAAAGTTGAATATGGCATGTATAGGCTAGGATGACTAAGACGTGTTTTTGAGTCTATGTATTTATGTCATGTGATGTGGTTAAGCTATGGTTATGTGCTTTTTTGGTATTGTGAATAGTGCAAATGTTGGAATGAAATTGATGAATGAATGTTCTTAATGAAGTGGATATTTTGATATTAAATCTAAGTGGTGAAAGGTAAGTTTAGTTGGTGTTGATTAAGTATAAATGATAAGTTTTAGTTATGGATACTATCCATGGAATGTTTGTCCATTGGCATGAGATTGTATATGAATATTTTGATCATATAGATGAATGTTTTAAGCTTTGAATTAGTTGGATTTTGTTTAGGTACATTGGCGTTTTTGGCATGTTGTGAAATTGACCCAAATGGGTGGAAAATATGACTTATTTCAAGTCTGCTTTGTGCCACACGGTTAGGGCACACGGGCATGCCCTATGGCCGTGTTGATTTTCCAGTATTGACACAAAGATTCACACGGCCAAGACCCACAGGCGTATCTTGTGGCTGTGGCAAAAAGTCAGTATGCTTACTCTATTTTGGCACGGTTTGGGTGTTTGGGCGTGCCTGAATCCCGTGTGAGGCACACGGCCTGATCACACGGGCGTGTGACCTCCTAAATTTGAAAATTTTTACATGTGTTCTGAAATTTGTGAATGTGTTCGGTTTAGTCCTGACCCTATCTTTATGCATGTTTGAGGTCTTATAGATCTCCAATGGGGACTTATTATCTAAATCTTATTAACTGTGAATGTTCTGTTTTGATCTGTTCTGAAACTCTGGTAACGCCCCTTACCTATTCCGGTGACAGTCTCGGGATAGGGGTGTTACAGTGACACAAATAAATAGTAGCTTCAGCGGTTAAGTGTCCAGATAAGTGTGGGAAGTCCTGGGTTCAAACCTTGGCTTTAGCAAAATTTTTACTTTAAGTGAATAAAAACCTATGGTTCTTGGTAGAAGGTTTGTAAGTAACTATGATTAAAATATGACACAAAGGAGTTGTTGGTCTGGTAGTAAGTGGCATGTGGAGTGCTTCTGGGTTCTAAGGGTCGAGTTGTGGCAATGCAAGGGGAGTGTTTTATTTTGCTCTCTTGCCATGTGAGAAGTATAAGTTGACTGAAATACTGCTGAGTGGAGTAGAGTTGGACTTGGTCATGGAGAAAAGTTAGGAGGATTTTGTGGAATTTGAAAGGGGAGGAGTTGTAGCCAAAATTGAGGAGGAAAAAGGGGGATTTGGATTGGATCAGTTTAAGTTTGTTGTATAGAGAGATTATGGGAGGAAATAGGGAATTTTGAATAGAATGAGTGTTGGTGTCGTTTTGAAACTCTAAGCACCCCTATGGATTCAGTTTGGGGAGAGAAATGAGTGCACAATTTTGAGAAGTTCTCTTAATTCAGTTTGGCTAATAATTGTATTTGTCAATTATCCTTTGCCTACTTTTGGTTTCTCCTTAGCACCGAATTTTGCTAGTGCTGTCAGGTACCTTTCAGTTTTGGTGGCCTTTGATTTTCGTTTTGTTTATTGATGCTCTTCTCTCTTTGCCGAACCATCTCGGCTCTCTTCCAATTCTTAAGTTTTCAGTTTAACACTTTTCTCTCTACTTTGCCGAATTATTCTTCTCTTGTCTCTCTTTTATTTTTCCAACTTCGGTCGAATAGTATTGATCTTACTTTTGGCCGAACTCATCATCTCTCCTCCCTCTCTTTTCTTTTTCGGCTTTCTATTAGTTTGTGAACCGATCTTCTTCCCCTGCTAACTCTTGTGCGTGGCTGAATATTTCTCTTGCTTTTTGCTGTCGACATTTATTAAGGTGGTGGATCTGCTAGTTCTGTCTGGGTCGTAGTGAGTGGTCATTAGGTGGTAGGAGGCCGATTGTTCTCTTCTCTACTTTTGGTCATATTTTCGGTAAATGATTTTACGCTTGGTCCAATCTATGTGCATATACTATGTTAGTTGTTAAGATTCGATTGGTATGCAGGTGGTCTCTAAGGCTAGTAATCGAGTGTTTACAACGATAGGAGTGTGCGAAATCTCATTCGTTCAATCAAGGTAAATGTTGGTGACAATTTTTGGATTAAGTGTGTAAATGAGGGTGATTAACCCGATTGACAAGTGATTAATGTATTACCCGATTGAATGTAGGGTTTGGGCACTCGTGGGCTATTCGTTCGTTTTTTGTAAACAGGTGTGTACTCACACAGTTTTAACCGTAGAACAACAAAAGTCAAAAAGCCAAAAAGTCAAAAAGTACGGCAATTGATGCCACACGGGCATACGAATACACGTGTGGAAATTCGATATCATGGTATTGGCCACCATGAACGATCTCATGGGCTTACGCTATTTTTGGGCCATGTTAGGCTGAAATGGAACGTGTGGGTCCGATGGGCTCGTGGGCCCACACGGGTAATGGTTATGGACATGCGGGAAATATTTGACCTGGTTGTGTCATTGACATGGATAAGGTAATTTCTGGGCTTAACAGGCCACACGAGCGTGTGGGCCCCACTTGGGCCACATAATGGGCTTTGGGCCCAATTGCACTGTTTGATTGTTAAAGGTTGCACGAGTCGCAAGAGACGACTGTGGACCTACTAATGGGCCGGTAAATGTACCTGGACCCCAAACAGAGAAATGACTGAAATACCCCCATAGGGTAAATGACCGAAATACCCCCATAGGGTAAAATAATCGATATACCCCCGTAAGGTAAAATGACCGATATACCCCCATAAGGTAAAATGGCCGAAATACCTCCATAGGGTAAAATGACTGATATACCCCTACAGGGTAAATGACCGATATACCCTCATAGGGTAAAATGACCGATATACCCCTACAGGATAAATGACCGATATACCCCTATAGGGTAAAATGATTGATATACCACCATAGGGTAAAATGACCAATATACCCCCGTAGGGTAAAATGACTGAAATACACCCATAGGGTAAAATGACTGATATTCCCCCGTAGGGTAAAATGACAGATATACCCCATAGGGTAAAATGGCCGAAATACCCCCACAGGGTAAATGACCAAATGCCCCCACAGGATAAATGACCGATATACCCCCGTAGAGAAAAATGATCGATATACCCCCACAGGGTAAATGACCAATATACCCTCGTAGGGTAAAATGACTGATATACCCTAAAGGGTAAAATGACCGACATACCCCCGTAGGGTAAAAAGACTAATATACCCCTGTAGGGTAAAATGACTGGTATACCCCTGTAAGGTAAAATGACTGATATACCCCTATTGGGTAAAATGACTGATATGTCCCTATAAAGTAAAGTGACTGTTTTGCTCTTACTTGTGTATGACTGTATTTGAGCATGCCACGTTGTATGTATGTTGCATCCATGCATGATATTATGATATTACGTATCATATGTTGCATGGGAATAGGATTATTATAATTGGAGGAAGTGTACTGATCTGTTAAGGTCGCACGGGTCGCACAAGACGACTGTGGACCTATCGATGGTTTTGTGCTGTTCATATTACTGATAAGGTCGCACGGGTCACACGAGACGACTGTAGACCTACTGATGGCTTTGTGCCATACATATTACTAGTAGCTTTGCTGCAATACTATTTAGTGCCACAACCGGTGCTAACATTGGAGTGTAGGGATGGGTGGGTCGATTTATTCCCCACAAGAGTGCACGGTTGGACAAGAGATGGTGTGCAGGGTTGGTTGGGATTATGTGCATCATGCATTCTAATTTCTGATACCGTTATGGGCTAAGGCCTAATTGATACTGTTATGGGCTAAGGCCCAACCAATATTGTTATGGGCTAAGGCCCAACCAATACTGCTATGGGCTAAGGGCCAACCAATACTGCTACTATAATGGGCTCTGGCCCAGACTGTTATTGCATACTGTATGTTGACTGTATGATAAGGGATTACACACTGAGTTTTCATAAACTCACCCTTCTGTTTAAATGTACAAGTAATCCCCAATTGTAGGCGGGTCGGTGTTGCGAGGGACTCGACGGTGACCACACAACCGCTTTTGCTTCCATTTTTAGATTTTGATTTAAAAGTAGTTTATCATGGGTATTTTTATTGTAATAAGACCTCTTTTATTTTAATTTGGTTTTATTACTCTGTTTTATAAACTGCTAGATGTAGAGAAAAGACGGGTTTTTCAAAAGATAATTATTTTTCAAAGACATCATGGTTACGCAACTATTTTCAAAAGATAAGCTTCCATTATAAATGAGATTTTAAATTGATAGTGTTTAAAAGAAAGTACTTTTGACAATAACACAAGATTTTTAATTGTTCTTTAAGATCACACAAAGAGGCTAAATAAGATTGGGCTTTTCAAACGATATTGTGTTTTAAAAGTAAATAACTCTTCAATGACGCGCGTTTTGGAAATGAACAACCTGTATTAGAATCACTGTTTGACTAAATAATTTTGAGGTTTCCAATGTCATCGAGATTTTTGTTTCACACTCCAACGTGACAACGCCAGATTCGACCATAATATCTAGGTCAGGTTTGGGGTGTTACAAGAAGGGCCAAATCGTGAATTTGGGACATTTGAGGGGCTTCCCAAATTTTTGACCTTGTAAAAGCCAAATTTAGAAAATAAAATCTGATATTATTTCATGTAATTAGTGAGTAGGTGGAACTAGTCTAATTTTATTATATGGTTTATATACAAATAAGTGGTATGGTACACTTAAAAAAACATAATTGACACTTGAATTCACTTGGAATTAAATAGAATTATTTTTTCCTATCCAATTTCATGCGTCAGTAGCATACTGCTATTCGATTTCCATGTCCTTGTTTCTTTGCAAAATTATTTAATTACTTTTCAAGTCCCTTCGCTTTCTAACTTCTATCATTTTTATTCAAATCCACTCCATGACCAACCAAAGCATGATTAAATTCATGTTTCACTAAATTCAAATTAGCTTTAGGCTGGTATTCTTTCTAGTCAAGAATCGTGAGAAATTGTATCCGCACTAAAAATCCCTCAAATCGGTATTCACTATCTCTCCAAAATATCGGGATTAACAAATTCATCCTTTAAAGTTTAACTCAATTTCAATTCAAAAAGTGAATTGGGTTGGAGTCATTTTGGCGTACATTTGGGAAGACAGGTCGGCTGTAACACCCCTTACTAGTATCCGATACCGGGATAGGGTACAAGGCGTCACCTTACTAAAACACTTGCAAACATTCAACTGAAGCCAACAAAATGCGTCCTAATTTAAAACCTTTTCAAACATTGTCCTACGGACCTTCATATGGGCCTACGAGGCCTAAAATATGATTTGGAAACAATCCGAGACCATTTCAGGTACTTGAGAAAATTAGGGTAAAAACTACTAAAAACAGGGCACACGCTCGTGTGAATGGGCAACACGCCCTTGTGGCCTCTAAACATAACCGTGCTGAAGGCTCGTGTGGTTCACATAGCCTAAGCACATAGGGACACACCCGTGCCCCTCGTCCATGTGGATTATTTTCTAACATCGAACCTACAGGGATTTTCACATGGCCTGGCTCACGCCCATGTGCTTAGCCCGTGTCCCACACACGGTTGAGACACACGACCGTGTCTCATGCCAGTGTGTTTACTACTAGACATTTATTTCTACCAAGTCAAGGTGCATGGGACACACGGCCTAACCCCACGCCCGTGGGGCTGACCGTGTGTGACACACGCCCGTGTGTCTACCCGTGTGGACAAAATAAGGCTATCTACTAAGCCTTTTTGCCACCCTGAAATAGAGTCAAACACATACCAACACATAACAAGTCTCAAATACTCAATCAATGGCCATAATTTGGCAACCCAACATATTCACATAGAACCAATCCAACCAAGCATGCATATTACTACTCTTAGTACACATGTTCATCCACAATACCTTGCACATTATAAAAACCTCATTTGCATTTATCAATGATGAATATTAGCCATTACCCGTGGCCAAATACAAAATAGTGTATCTTTGAAGCAAACCAACACATTTGGCCCAAAATAATATGACACTTGACAAAAGAATAAAATCCTATACATGCCATATTTGAAAAGTTCAAACTAATTATACCAAATGATTTTGTGGATAGTGTGAGCAAAGCCTCTAACTGATCCTCAAGCTATTTAGACGGCACTATAAGAAAATGGAAAGGAAAGGAGTAAGCATAAAGCTTAGTAAGTTGCAAGTAAATAAAAGACAACAAATTACCATGCTAAGACATGCTTTCAATACATCATGATTTATGCATGATACAAGAATGGCCATAACATAACTTACTCGTTTTCATCCATTTCTAATTATACAACATAAGTTTAAGCTCATAATTCATACATTTCATAGAGGTACCTGCACCACTCACAAGATCATCATAATATCTCTCAATCGTAATACAACTTTAAATTTCCCGTTGAACTATTTAGAATACGAAAGGGTATTCAATAAGCCTTAAACATAGGGTATCGAGCCGATGCCATGTCCTAGACATGGTCTTACACTAGCTTACATGTCAAGTCGATGCCATGTCCCAAACATGGTTTTACACTGACTCTCAATGTATCGAGGCTGATGCCATGTCCCAAACATGGTCTTACACTGGCTCTTTTCTATCCATGCCGATGCCATGTCCAAGACATGGTCTTACACTAGCACTCGTATGTAACACCCCTTACCCGAGTCTAACGCCGGGATGAGGTACGCAGCGTTACAGTGCTAAATCACACTAAATCACGTAAACTCGGGCTATAAAATTACAATTTTAAAACTTTTCATTCATTCTCTTAATAACCTTATCATGGGCCTACAGGGCCCGAAACATATATTGGGTGTATTCTGGAACCGATCTGAGAACTTTCGGGCACTTAGAAAATTTTTACCTAAAATAGGGCCACACGCCCGTGTGGGATGGGACACGCTCATGGGGGCAGGCCGTGTAGTCTTACACGCCCATGTCCCTAGCCCATGTCAGATTTATTTTTAATTTCAACCTACAGTGGTTTTGACATGGCTTGGGCACATGCCGGTGTCTATGACCCGTGTCCCTCACACGGCCCAGACACACACCTACCAATATCCCGTGGAGTATCCTGACTTTGAACACTATAACTATCAGAGGTGCACACGGCCAAGGCATACGCCCGTGTGCCCAGCCCATGTTCTATACTGACTTAACTAAATTGGATGCAGAGGACACACGGCCTATTAACACACCTCTGAGGCTAATCGTGTGTCACACAGCCTAGGCACACGCCCGTGTGCCCAACCATGTGGACAATAATATGCTATTTCCAAGCCTTTTGCCACCTTGAAACATAACCAAACAAAATGCCAATTCCATAGCACACATCAAGGCATAATATACTCTCTAAGACTCACAACTGAGGCATCCACATGTCATTATGCACATCATTCTCATCCATCAATACTCTACTTGAACTTGCAATTTGCATACTCATGAATTTCATCCACATTGAACAAGGTATAACTTAATTAACATTAGCCCATTTATAAGGCTATTACAATACCACATGAGTAATGTTACTAGCCAATGACTTTGGCTACACCAAAAGGACACTTATCAAAAGTAATCAAACTTCCTATACATGCCATACAACAAAGCGACCAACTTTACTATACCAAAACAGATGGCTTGATAGTGTGACTTTGAGCTCCGACTTTAACGATCCCTGAGCTGGTTCGGCAAATTCATGCTTTTCATGTTGTATTTCTCATAACAATGTACTTTCAATTTCTCATAATTTACTTGTATATACCTGCAACACTCAACGTGAAATTTTAGTCTTTCTCTGGAAATTTATCAACTTGGATACTTTCTCCTTTAAGATCCTTTTAGAATACTGAAGGATATTCGTAAGTCAATGTTATGAAATGATGCCAATGCCATGTCCCAAACATAGTCTTACATGGGATCACGCCTTGATGTCGATGCCATGTCCTAGACATGGTCTTACACGATATCGTACACTGATGCCGACGCCATGTCCCGGACATGGTCTTACATGGGATCACACATATATGATGCCCATGCCATGTCCCAGACATGGTCTTATCGGGGATCCTTATCTCATCTCAGTGCCGAAGCCATGTCCCAAACATGGTCTTACACGGGACCTCGTCTCGGATGCCCATGCCATGTCTCAGACATGGTCTTACAGGGGATCTCAGTTCGGTACCGATGCCATGTCCCAAACATGGTCATATATGGGCCCCAAAAATCCTGAAACTTTTAATTTTGTTTGATAAAGCTTTGCTTGTGTGATTAGAGCTAGTAGGGTGTCGATTTTGAGGTATTATTGGGTTTCTATGAAGTTCCAGGTTTAAGGCAGACCGTAGGAAAATTTTAATTTTTGGCCTTAGTGGAACCTTAATCTCAAGCATTATGACTTTTAAACAAATAAAGAGGAAATAAGACACAAATGGGCTTGTGGCAGAGTGGCGCCAGTTTGGGAGTATGGGAATGATGCAACAATGAAGCAGGGAGGTCCAAGGTTCGAGTGGGGCTTAACGCATTGAGGGGCAATTATTTTTACATTGGTGCCGTGTAGATAGCGGAGTTGGACTTAAACTCTGTGAAGGATTGGTCTTGAAGTTTGAATGGTTGTTGAAGAGAAAATTAATGCATGATAAGGGGAGAGATATTAAGAAGAGATCAAGGGAGAGTTGGGGAAGGAGTTGGAGCTAAATTGGTAATTGAGGGAAAGATAATCGATTTTGGTAGTAGATAGGTGCTGAATTGTAGATTTAGGGAGTGGAAAGACTATAGCCTAATCTTTATTAGTATTTTCGGCTCTTGGAGAGCATTCTTTTTTTGACCAAAACTGGGGTTGTAATTGTTTTGTCATATTGCCGAATCTACTTTAAAAGTGATCTCTTGCACATTAAACTTCAACCCCTTTTTCTTCTTCTCATTCCATAACCGCACATCCCCTTCTTTTTTCTCTCAACTTACTTCTTGCTTATATCGATCTCTTTCTCTTCTTGCTTGAAACTGAAACCAAATAGTGACACCCTCTTTGGTTGAATCTCTTTTAGTGCTGTCACCAATCTCTTCTCTTTATCTCAACGTTGGTGTTGAATTCTTTAATCGAGACTCTTAAGCCCTCACGTCGTCAAGTTGCCGATTGTAAGTCATTCTTCTATTGTGTCGCATAACCTTTTTTCTCTGCTTCACTATTATCCGCATCTTCTATCGATTTTGGGCTTTAGCCGAAACCACTCATTGCATTTTTACTCATTCTCTTGACTAGGCTGAACCATTGTGTTCTCTACCAAATCGCTGTTGTTCGGTAACGAGTCTCTATCCTCGCACTATGGGTTTTGGTGTGGTAAGGATCCCTAGTCGATCAATAAGTTTATTCATCTATATTCTTGGATTAATGTTTGGCCGAATATGGTTAAGATTGATTTAGAGTGACTTTCAATGGATGTAAGTCACTTGTTTGCGCAGCCTTTGATAGTTAAAGTTCTTTAACACAGATCTTAGATTCAATCGCGATTAAAGAATAAGTGAAGGGTTGATAAAGCTGAATCGTTCAAGGTAAGGATTTGTATGTTTTCGGCTTTTGGATAAGAGGGAGAAAAGATTCTAAGAGTATGATTAATTGTTAGTTTTGACTGATCGTAGGTTTGTGGCTAAGGAATCGTAGCAGGCTTCGTAATCAAAGGTGTGTACATACATCACGCACACGACAAATCGGTAAAAGTCAAAATCCTAAAAAGTTAGAATGTCGAAAAGCCAAAAAGCCGAAAGGTTAGTACCAGCAACCACACGAGCACGCGAACACTCGTGTGGAAATACTGATAGGACAATAGAGGCTCCGTGGGTGATTCCATCGACCTGGGCCACCATTTGGTCAACTGGGACGAAATGGGCCAAATTGGCCCGATGGGCCGTAGGCTCATCATGAGTAAAGTTGATGGGCTAGTAGGATTTGATGAGTCAGTTAGGCTAATTACGTGATTCTTGGTAGAATTTGGCCTATTGGGCCAAATAAGTGTATGGGTCCTACTTGGGCTATGAAATGGGCTTTTGGGCCCTAGTGAGTAGGTAACTCTAATGGAATTAGCTTAAAATGCATTGAGTAACGGAAAAGTGTTAATGGGCCAAGTTGTGTGTACTTATTCCCATAAGACAATATGATTGGTATGTCTAAGTGAAACATGACTAAAATGCCCTAAATGCAAAAATGACTAAAATACCCCTACGTGCTAATATGTGAAATTGTATGTGTTGCATTCATATGATGTATGCTGCATTTAGGTGGGTTCATGATACGAAGGAAGATGAAATGTGAGGATCGCATAATCACTTGACAACCGTGGATCCACCGGTGGCTTTTAAGCCCATTATATGATTAGCAGCTTTGTTGCAACGATTGAGTTAGTGCCGCAACTGGTGCTACCACAAGAGTGTAGGGATGGGTGGGTTGATATTTATATCCCCACAAGAGTGTAGGGTTGGAAAGGAAAATAGAGTGCAGGGTTGGATTGGGATGGGAGCATTGCATACTTATGATATTGATGTGATATGGGCTCAGGCCCAATTGAGGCCACTGTGGGCTAAGGCCCAGAGGCCACTGATATTGATAGGGCTTAGGCCGATTTGTTTAATTGCATGTTAATGTGTTTTTCGAGGGTTGTACACACTGAGTTTTGGAAAACTCACTCCCTCCTTTAATTTTACAGTCAATAGGTGACTGGACGTAAGAGAGAACTCAGAGGTGGCCACATTGCAAGCTGATTAGTAATTTTATAGTTTAATTTATTTTATTTTACTTTTAATTGTTTTCATTGGGTTGTAATAAGGCCTGTTGTCTCCGATAGGATTTTATATTTGGTTTTATTATTTCCATAATTAGTTTACTTCCTATTTAAACATGTTTTCCAAATCCAATAGCATTTTGAAACCAACATAAATACCTGAACATTTTCTTAAAACATGAGCTTCCGCTATAACTTAACAAGTAAATTTATAAGATATACAAACTTGGGTTTTCAACGATCAAATTCAAAGCTTTTAATTAAACTAACCCGAACTTTCAAATTAAGCAACCATCCAAAGAAAATCATTTTTAACTAAAATATTTTTCCAACAGAGCTAATTTGAAATTAAACCCTTATTTGAACCTCGAGTGGACAATTGTTTTGAAAGCTATCCACTATACGCAATTGGTATGAGCGACCATTCAATGTGACACCACCGGATTCGGCCATAACATCTGGGTCGGGTTTGGGGTGTTACACGGGACCTACAAATACTCATGACATGTTTAGGGTATCCTTTATATTCTTTTTACTTACATGTAATTTCTCTTTCATGTTTCATCATTTCTTGGTAGAAATTCATATCAATAATCTCATGGAAATTGTACATAATTCATACATGTAACACCCCTTACCCGAGTTCGACACCAGAACGGGTACGAGGCATTACCAAACTTGAACATTCTTAAACTCACGAGTTCGGCAATAAAATTTCTCTTCCTTTAAAACTTCTTATTTAATCTCTTACTAACTCTAACATGGGCCCTCAAGACCCTAAACATACATCAAAGGTGTTCCAGAATCGATCCTAGAACATTCCAAACACTTGGAAGATTTTATCTAAAACATGGTTACACGCCCGTGTGGGCAGGCCGTGTAGTCTCACACGCCCATATCCCTAGCCCGTGATGAATTTATTTTAAATTTCCACCTACAGGGATTTTGACATGGCCTAGACATACGCTCGTGTCTATAGCCCATGTGTAAGAACCTGGGTATTCTATTTTTCTAGCACAGCTAGAGCACACATCCGTGTGCTTAGCCCATGTACTGTACTAACTTAGGTAATTTAGACACAAGGGACACACGGCCTAGACACATGCCCGTGTGCCAAACCTTGTGAACATTAATAGGCTATTTTCCAAGCCTTAAGCCACCGTGAGACATGATCAAATACAATACCAATCCACGCCAACATCATTTCACAATTTAGAACTTAGCAAACATGAAAACATCCACAATTATATAAAATCAAAATAGGCAAATTTAGACCATATCCATGGGCCATTACAACTTGACTCAAAGTACAACAATGGCCAACACATATAGCCATTAAAGTGGTAATTTACAAAGTAACTAACTTACTATACATGACATACAACAAAAGGTCTGCTAACTGTACCAAAATAGTTGGCTTGATAGTGTGGCTACGGGCTCCGACTTCAAATGATCCTCGAGCTAGATCGACAAACCTACATGGGAAAAAGGAAAGGAAATGGAATAAGCACATAAAATGCTTAGTAAGTTGCATGAATAAGTTAGCCACAATTTCAAAGAATATTTTCTTGAATAGGCATTGAAAAGTATCACGGACTTCTTACTCGTTCTTAAGTTTTCATCATGAACATTTCTTACTCATTCTCTTGAATTGCTCATTCTCATATCGTACTCATTTCCATCAAGTAGTATATCTCATAGCCATGCATTTCAATTACCCCTAACTTACTCATTCTTGGACCTGCAACACTCCACATGAAATTTTAGTCTTTCTCATATAATTTGCTAACTCATAAACTTTCCTTTAAAATCTTTAGAATACCGAAGGTACCCGTAAGTCAATATCATAAAATGATGCCAATGCCATGTCCCAAACGTGGTCTTATATAGGATCACCATCGATGTCGATGCCACATCTCAGACATGGTCTTACACGAGATCGTACTCTCATACCGATGTCATGTCCCAGACATGGTCTTACACGGGATCTAATATAGGATGCCCAAGCCATATCCCAGACATGGTCTTACAGGGGGTTCGTATCTCATACCAGTGCCGAAGCCATGTCCCAGACATGATCTTATACAGGACCTCATCTCAGATGCTCATGCCATGTCCCAGACATGATCTTATACGGGACCTCATCTCAGATGCCCATGCCATGTCCCAGGCATGGTCTTACAGGGGATCACATCTCGATGCCAATGCCATGCCTCAGACATGGTCTTACATGGGATCTCAGTTCGGTGCCGATGCCATGTCCCAGACATGGTCTTACACGGGACCTACAATACTCAAGACATGACAACGATATCCCTCGCATCAACTTAACTCGCATGTAATTACTCTTTTCATGATTTCGTCACTCTTTGGTAAAATCTCACATCAATAATTTCCTGAATCTCATACATTTTGCACATTGCCTTATCAATTCAACATCATAGTACTTATACATGTTTTCATATAGATATCATACCAAGACTTCATGGAACATTTAAATTCTATAAAATATATTCATAATGAATTTATATGGAAAATAAGCTAAATTGTTACATACAACTTACCTCAAGTCCAAAATGTAGATAATTGTTCGATTTAGTCCACAACTTTGCCTTTGCCTCGCTTTCGGTCCGGGCTTCGTGTTTCTTGATCTAAAATGACAAATTTAGCTTATTTAGTACCCACACTGACTAAATTGTCCCTAAATCGTACTTTGGCAAAATTTATAATTTTTCCCCTAAAATTTTTGACCGTGATAAGATGATGTAATAAAATCTTATCGTACCTGGAAACTAACTATTTTCACGATAAAAGGCAAGCGCACCTATCGAATAGTAGTATAGCTAGTGGCAAGATCAGAATATCGAATCCAAGGAACTAAAAGTACTAATAATGACTTCCTTCCTATTATCTAGCCTAAGAAATAAAATGGGTTTGGTTGTAAACTATTTTAAACTAAACTAAAGGAACGACAAAGAGTAAATTGGGAAAGTGCTTTTGGGAAAACTAATTGATAAGGGCAATACCTAAGGAAGAATCCACCTAGACTTCACTTGTTATCTAACTCTGAACTAGACGATTTCTTCATTTGACTTGATCCGTAGCGATCCCTAAATTATGTTAATACCTCTGTCGAGGATAAGAACAACTAATCCTAGGTTGATTAATTGAAATCTCTTTCTAATTAAAACTCCTAGTCTTGCATTAACTCGATCTATGGCTTCCCATATTAGATTTGACTTTAATCCGGTAGATTTTTGTCATCCTATGTCTAGGGTTGCTATCAAATATGCTTAATTGTGTTGGACTTACTCCTATACAGGACTTTTGCTCCTCTGTATAAGTACATTTGACTTAAATTAATATCCCGAAAATATCAATTCAAGAGTTAAAAACACAATTAAGAATAAATCAAATATTTATCACATAGTTCAGATAACAATAACAAGATTCGTCTTAGGTTTCATCCCCCTTAGATATTTGGGGTTTTAGTTCATAATTATAAAAAGAAACATCTCAGAATAAATAAAATAACAAAACATAAGAAAACCCAAAAATTCCTAAAAGGATAGAAGGGAGATCCTCTGTCTTGATGTATATCCTGGCTTCTGAGATGGATCAATCGGTTTTCCTTCGAGTAATTCCCTGCCTTTAACTCCCTGTCTTGGCGAGAATAATGTACACCCTTGTAGTTGCCTCCTAGGGTCTTTATATAGAGTTTAGAATGTCTTTCTTAGCCTCTAAGTAGCCTTTTTCGAGTGAAATTGAACTTCATCACGACAAGGACATGCTCGTGTGCCACACCCGTGTGAGTTGATGTAGAGGCCGTGCTCGGGCCTGTTAAAGTGGCATGACCATGTGCCATGCCCATGTGACGAACTTTCAGGCCATGTTGATTATTGATTTGGGCCTAATTTGCCCGTTTTTAGCCCGTTCCTTGCTCTTTTCTCTTCCTTATGCTCTCCTAAGTATAAAACATGAAATAAAATGATTAGGAGCACCAAATTCCACAAATTCAATGATAATTCATCCAGAAATTAGGCTAAGCATGAGGTAAAAATATGTATAATTTATGGTTTATCACTTTTGCATAATTGTAAAATGGTCCCTATGCTCGTAAAATGAAATGCACTTAGTTTCTTAGGTACCCAAGCCTAGCCGAACCTCATATGGTCTCATAGTAACCTACATTGCCTATTAATTTACACATTAATACTCATTTTACTAGCTTTGTAATTTGGTCCCTATTAGGGACTTTCGTGCAAAATCATTTAGAGAAAGGTGTTTACTACACTTTAACCCATCATTTTCCACCACTAGACATCAAAGTACTTGCATGTCATGCATGAGTATATTTTTTAACATGAACCCTAGCTCAAATTAGTGCTAGAAATAGCTAGATTAAGTCACGAGGATTTCAAAAATACGAAGAGCATGAAAAACGGGGCTTAGAGTCACTTACTTGTAGCTTGAAATTGAAGAAAACACTAGCTATGGAGACCCTTGGAATTTCGGCACAATGGAGAAGAAGATGGACAAAATTTGACTTCTTTTTCCCTTTTTATTTCATTCGTTTACTAAATGACTAAAATGCCATTTTTGTCCTTTCTTTGAAAATTTTTCCTTCCATGGGCATTTTTGTCCATAGTGCAAAAAAATTGGTCTAATTGCCAAATAAGGCCTCCTAATAATTTCTTTTATGCTATTTCATACTTAAACCTTCAAGAAACTTATAATTTGCATCTTTTGTGATTTAGTCCTAAAGGACAATTTATTCATTATTTCATGAAATTTCATTCATGGAATTTTCTCAATATCATGCAAGCATGTCAAATCTTATAATAAATCATGGGAATAAAATTTTCTACTTCAGATTTTGTGGTCTTGAAACCACTATTCTAACTAGACCCTATTTCGGGCTGTTACAAAGAACGAAAGCCCTTTCCTTCTCGATCTATTGCGCACGTGGCAAAACTCATTAACACTTAAACGTTACTACAAGAATTGAATTGACATCCAAACAAACCAAAGAATTAGCAAAAGAATGGATAGGTGTTCAACCAATACTAACAAGACAACACAATCCTCCTTACCACTCAGTATTCGGCCAAGACCATTGAAGACTAACCAAAGATGTGCGGAGAACCAAAACAGTCGACGCTTTACCGATCGCCAAAGACCAAATATTACAAACAGAAGAAGAGAATAAAATGTTTGAGAAGACAACAAGGGAGATTCGGCTATCTACAAGACGATGGAAAAGAATATGAGATGTAGTTGTGTTCTGCCAAAGAAGGATATTTGAGAGAAAGAAGCAGTAAGGTTTGGCCAAGCACCAAAATAAGGGGTTGAAGGTTTAAGGTAATTTGTTTGAACAAGGGATTGAAAGAGAGAAATCAAAGAAAAGAAGAAAAAGAAAAACCTCCCTAAAGAAAATCGGCACTTGATGGTTTGGTTTTCGGCAAAGTAACAACAAGGAAACCCGAGGAATAAGAAAAAGAGCCCAAATGGTCATATGTTTCAGCTACTAAAATTTCCCAAAACTAAGAGAGAATAAACAAATACTGAAACTCTAAAAACAAAAACCCCTATTCGGCACCTAGTGTGACCGAATAGGTACCCACACTCTCCAAATTCACTACACCAACCTCCTTGGAAATCTCCATGATCCCCTCCACTGGTATCTCCTTGATTTACTCCAACTCCCTCCATTCAAATTCAATTCAAATTTCTATGACCAAATCAAACTCTTCCTTTTACCAAGCCCACAATAACCTTCCAGAATTTGAACCCCTTCAAACTCTTGCCGCCTCCATGTAGCAAAATAACTATATTTTGCTTAAAGGGGATTCAAACCTTCCCTTCTAACATGCACACACGCCACTCGCCATCACAACACAAGCTCCTTTGTGTCACAAAACAAGCACAACTAAATATAAGCCTATGGGCCAAAGTCTAAGTTCATTTAAAAGAAAATCAAAATGAATTATAAGCGCCAAGACTTGAACCCATGCTCCATTGCAACCTTAATGACGCCACAACCATTAGACCACATGCTACCTTGTGTCATTTTTTCAACACAATAATTTATAAGGCCTACTTTCCAACATCCAAGGTTTTATTCACTTAAAACCAAAATTTTTGCCAAAGCCCAGGTTTGAACCCAGGACTTCTCCAACACTTCTCAGGGCCCTTAATCCACTGAAACAAGCCTTCATTTACAATAATTCCTGCACACATAAACTTTTATGTGCAACCTCCTAGCGGCTCCCATGCACAAGGCCCATTCCTACTAGGCCCAAATTCAGGGCGTTACAATATACGCCGATGTCATGTCCCAAACATGGTATTACACTGGCTATCATATATCCGTGTCGATGCCATGTCACAGACATGGTCTTACACTAACACGTAGCGAGACCGATGCCATGTCCTAGACATGGTCTTACACTAGTACTCGTATTGACCCTAGTATCACAACATGAATATCCAATCTATTCTTAAAGTTCAACCGGGATCTATTTCATAGTTTTTCATCATTTCATGACTAAAATCATCATTCAACAAATCATGCTCAAATAATGTTTTTATGTACATATCATAGACACAATTAATCAATTTAGACCAATCAATGATTTCATGCATAAAAATTAATAATGTTGTATTATTTACCTACAACTTACATCGATATACAAAATGAAAATGACTACTCAGTTTAGTCGATTTGCTTGGCCTTTCCCCGGTCTAGGTTCGGATTTTGTAAATCTTGATCTATAATAATAAAAATTCACTAATTTAATCACCAATTTAATCTAAACAATACAAAATTCATAATTTGGCAAAATGACCATTTTACCCTTAGGCTCGGAAATTGATTTTTATCAAATTTCCTTACTAACCAAGCCCTTTTTACTCTTATGGCATCCCAAAATTCTCATTATTTCACACAAATGCCAACAACTTAACAACTTTATAAACTAGTCCAATTTAGGTGTTTTCCATGAACACTATTTTACAAAAGTTATTTATTTAACAACATTGACTTATTTTCTTCCATAAAAATCCAGCAAACAACACTTACACATTCATAGTGAATCTCTAAAATTTTAATCATTTTGCACAATAGTCCCCTTAATAGGTAGTCCATGCTACAAGGTTCCAAAAATGCAAAAATTATCAAGAAGAGCCACGAGAATCACTTACTTGTAAGAGAAATACTTGGCTGAGTTCTTAAGCTCCAAAACCCCTTGTTTTTGCTGGTATTTTCGGTGAATGTAGAGAAGAAATAAAGAAGATGAAAGTTAGGCTAATAGGCTAATATTAAATTGCTAAATATCTCACCTAATACACCACAAATTTTGACTTTTCTTTTCTTTATGTCTCATGACCGGCCACCCTTATTTAAATGGGTGTGATTGTCCATTAAAGGCCCCTAATTTATGATCCCTTGCTATTTAACACCAAATGCTAACAAATCACAACTTTTCCCCTTTTTTTGCGATTTAGTCCTTTTTCGCAATTAAACTCCCAATCGCGTAAATTAATTTACCAAAATTTTCATGCACTCTTATAAAAATACTATAACACATAAAATATATTAGAACTAATTTCTCCAACCTTGGGTTAGTGATTCCAAAATCACTATTCCAACTAAGCCCAAATTCGGGTTGTTACATCAGTTATGATGTATTCAAATTTCCACGAACAAGTTAAGGAAGATTGTGATCGAATATAAATCTCCCATGCGGTTGAGGCCATTAACCCATGTTGGGTTCTTCAGAATACAAGGCTCCCGGGTCTTGAATTACGAACGCGTTTATCGCAGTTAGAAAAATTGGTAAGGGTTGGTTTGTAGGGCATACCAGAATCAACTACAAGAAGAAGAATTGACGATTAGGATGTTCTTAGCCACTATAACTAGCTTATTATTTGGGGGGAGGAAACTAATTTTCGATGATAGATTCAAAAATTGGAATCCACCAAGTCTAAGGCTAAGGTTTTATAACTCTGTCTACAAATTCTTAATTTATTTCCCAATTTAATTTTATTTTCGATTTATTTAATTGTTTATTTCTTTTATTTCATTTATTTAATTTCTAGTCATTTTAAAATTTATCTAATTTATTTTTTAGCAGGTCGTTTGGAGTCGTAGGCACGACTATTGCCACGATTATCAGCTCGACAAAAATTATGTTCATGAGAAAAACACGAAAGTTGATCATAATACTTAATTCCTGTGGAATCGACCCTATTACTCTTTACTACTGTTTAAAATTATTTTCTTTTAGGAATTATTTTTATTTGATGATTTCGACACCAATCAGCAACCATCACTTCCATTTAAGTTCTCTTTTTCTAAGAAATTATCAACTATCTGTTTCAACTTATATAAATAAAAAATTCAACTATTTTAAATTAAACGTTTAAAAAGAGCAAGGAAATTATCTTTTATAGCACGAAAGTGAAGGGTTATCTTTAATTTGAGGTGTTGGTATTATAAATTTTTATTGAATAAGTTATTCTATTATAATTTGATAAATTTTAGATTATTTTTATTTTTGAAATTTGTATTTTTTTAAAGAGCCGAATATACTAAATGCAAAACATAACACATTAAAAGACAAAATATATATGAACTTAAACTAAAAAAAATTAAACAAAGACACACATATAATAAAACTTAAATCCAAAAAATATGGTATTGGTGCCTAACAAAACTTAGACGCTCAATGTCCTTGGGCCTTAGCATCTGCTAAACACCGTGAATTTTTATTTTTGCATAAACTCTTTTACGTTAATTTTATCAAATAAATTTACATGCTCTATTTTTTAATTGATGATATTGATGTGTTACATATACATTGGAATTTTTTATACAACTGAACAAATATTTTTCCTTTTGTTTTAAAAAGTGTAAAAAAATATCTGATTGTGAAAAAATAAAAAAAAATAAAAACATTTTTCCAATCTCTTTCAATTATAATATTGAGTAAATTAATCTCTCTCAAAAAATTAGAGCAATTTAATCAATTTTAATTTCAAAAGTGAGTAACTCAAAACAATTAATTACGATGTTAACATTTTCTATTGATTGTATGTAATTTTGCGTGGTATAATAACAAAGTTAGCCTTCAATATTTATATACTTTGCATAAATGTTGATAGAATGTATAAATGTTATTGGCTGAATTTGGTAAATCAGGATCAATTTGAAAAATATGAGAATGTTGTGGGCAAATTTTTTTAAATCAAGACCAAATTGACAAAACGTGTACACTTTGAGGGCTAAATTTGTTATCATACAAATAAAAACATACAGTTGACGTTGTGATTAATTGTCTTAATTGCTCATTTTCAAATTTGACATGAATTAAATTACTCTAATTTGCTAGAGAGACTAATTTATTCAAAATTGAAATAGAGAGAGCCTAGAAAAATGTTTTTACCAATAAAATGTCAATATTTACAAGTGAAGATTTTTACTAGAATAAGGTTGTTTGAAATCTTTATTACTTAAATGGGGTAATTTTAATTTTTCTTTTCTTTTATAAAGACCCTTCAAACCATATCACCTCTACATGTTTTTTAATAATTAATTTGATTACTTTGATAATAATAGAAAAAATGTTAATTTGACCCTTTCTTTTTGCTTTTATTTAACAACTATATCTCTATAAATCCTAAACCATTATTGTCATCTTCGTAAAATAAATTTCTCAGTGAACCCCATCAGCCGCAAGAATTTCATTGTAAATCTTGAAGACCTAACGTTGTTTCTCATTTGTCAAAGTTTAGTTTGATTTACCATTCTTTGTGAAGAAAGTGTAGTCTTAGAGATTGCAAGTTATCCGAAATTTTTTTATGCTATTCTTTTTCTGCCAAAACATGATCCGACCAAAGGTGATTTGATGATGATGGCAATCATACTACCTCTCATTAAATATCTATGAAGCAATACGAAATTCATTTACACCAAATAAATTTTCTATGCCTACTCCATACATTGCAAGGCTTAGGGGAACTCTTGAAAGCAAATATCATACAAATAGAAAGATTTTGTAACCTACTTCTTTACTCAACAATTCCTTTCCTTTTTAATTTTATTAAAACTTTGATTTTTTTTTTTACCGAAAAAGGAGATAAAACTTGGATAATCCAAATTCCAAAACACTGGTAGTGTAAAGCAATGTAGTATCCTTGAGAAAGTTGATTATATATGGTAAAAACATTGAAAAACACCCAAGGTTTAGAGATACATGGGTATCGTTCAAAGAGGAAATTTGGGGAAAATTTTATATGCAAACGTTGATAATTGTAGTCGTAAGTATAGTCAAATAGACTGTGACATTGCTTCAAGTATATCCTTAAAAGCAAAAAAAGTAATAATAACAAAATAAATAAACCTGATTTAAATAATAATAATAATAATTTTATTTTTTAATTAGGGTATCCATTGCCGATAACAATAACTAATCCTCCCGTCACGGGTACTTTCTAAAAAAATAAACAATTAATCATGAAATGTATTTTATTCTCATGAGTAAAATTCAAACCGTTGACCACATGATTAAGGAATGAGATAAACAATCACTAGACTTAATAATTAAAATTTTAAACATTTTGCTCTTGAGAAAAAAACTCTTTACAACTAATGTCATTATATTTTTAAAATTAATAAATCACACTAAATTATTTTAAAAATTAATAAAAAAATAATAACTGAAAATATATAAAAATGTTATAATAAAATTATAATACAAAAAATTAAAAAAAAAATTTGCGAATACAAAAAATTGGTATAGAATTTTATCTCCGCGAAGGAACAGTGGACTGCCCTCCTTTTCTTTTATGCGTAAAAGTTGTGGGGATATTACCACGGAAAAAGTAACCAATAACGGGTAAATTACTAAAAAAAGCCTTTTTTTTTTTAAATTATGGAAATGGGCCGACTTCTTAATTAATTATGGAAATAGGCTAAAAACCTCAAAAACATGTCCATATCAGCGCGTTGTCAGGGTAAAAACCAAGAAAACGCTTCCTTGAGGAAGCGTTTTGTCCACGTCAGCACAAAACGCTTCTTTGGGGGCGCGTTTTGCTGATGTGGACAACCCGTGTTTAAATTTTCAAAAAAAAGTTCTTTTTTTAAATATTATAAAAATAGACTAATTTTTTTTGAAAATTTACAAGAATAAACCTTAAAAAAGGCTTAAAGTGATAACATTATTTTTTTTCAGGTGTCACCAATTAATATGGAAATAAAACTTACAGAACAAACCTTTATATAGACTCAAAGTCTCATTTCCCTTATTTTCTTAAGCAATGTGGGATATGAGATATGTGTATATATAGACTCATGAGTAGGCTTGTAGCTTGTTCCTAAACAATATGTGATTCCTTCCTCTTTTAATTAACAACATGAAATTAAATGCTATACTATATTTTATAATTTTTTTACAAAACAATTTCTATTTTTTTATATTTTATTAACATTTTCTCATATTATAAATTTATTTTTTGAGATATTTAATCTTGTTGCATTTTAGAATTGTTAACATATACAAAAGAAATATTAAAAAAGAGAACAAATTGCACATATGAAACTTGTACATGCAATAATCTTCTATTCAATTTTAAATGTTTGAAGTTAATATGAATGCAATTCTAATTTTTAAAATATTTTTCCATTGTTTAAATTTAGAAGTTATAGTTTTAATTTTTTATTTTATTTTTTATTTTATATTATGAATGTTTGATTAATAAATAAATTGTGAGTATTTGGCATTCAAATAGTATTTTTTGTAATTTTAAAAAATTAATATATCTTTTTTAAATATTTATTTATTTTAAATATTTTACTATACTCATTAATTTTTTAATTCTAATTTTAATTTATTTTTTATCACCTAATGAATGCTGATAAATTTATTTTAGATGTGTTTTGACTAGATTGATAAACATAGTATATAATTATGTTAAATAAGTTTTTTTATAGAAATATATATTATAAATAAAATATAATAATTATTTTTCATATTTTTATATCTAGATTAAATTATATGGGTAAAATGTCACTTAACTATGATTTTTTAGCTATCGAATTATAAAAACTTACAAAATGATCACTTGACTATTAATAATTTTTTAAATATTTATTTTTAATATTTTACCATACTCATTTTATATTTTATAATTTTTTACTTAGAGTTTAAATTTTTTTTTTTTTTTACAAATAGTTAAGATTTGTTACATTACAAATAAAACTTTTAAACTCTATAAGTAAAAAAATTATAAAATATAAAATGAGTATGGTAAAATATTAAAAATATAAGTAAAAAAATATAAGTTTACTTAGAGTTTAATTTTTTTTTTACAAAAAGTTAACATTTGTTACGTTACAAATAAAACTTTTAAACTCTATAAGTAAAAAAATTATAAAATATAGTATAGCATTTAATCTCATATTGTTAATTAAAAGAGGAAGGAATCCCACATTATTTAGGAACAAGCTACAAGCCTACTCATGAGTCTATATATACAAATATCTCATATCCCACATTGCTTAAGAAAACAAGGGAAATAAGACTTTGAGTCTATATAAAGGTTTGCTTTGTACTTTTTATTTTCATATTAATTGGTGACACCTTAAAAAAAATAGTGTTGTCACTTTAAGCCTTTTTTTAAGGTTTATTCTTGTAAATTTTTAAAAAAATTGGTCTATTTTATAATATTTAAAAAAGACCTTTTTTGAAAATTTAAACACGGGCTGTCCACATCAGCAAAACGCGCCCACAAGGAAGCGTTTTATGCTGACGTGGACAAAACGCTTCCTCAAAGAAGCGTTTTGTGCTGACGTGGATAAAACGCTTCCTCAGGGAAGCGTTTTCCTGGCTTATACCCTGACATCGCACTGACATGGACGCATTTTCGGGGGAAATGGCTCTTTCCTGTAAATAATCTAAAAGTTAGCCTATTTCTGTAAATTTTGAAATAAAAGGGCTTTTATTAGTAATTGGCCCACAAAATTTGCTTTAAAAGTAGTGGACTGCCCTTTTACAAATTGTAATATAAATAATATTATATTAGTATAGTTCACATAAACGTGCAGGTATAGCTAATATTTGCCTTATCTTTTTTTTATATTTAATTTTATCATAAATTTTTTTGTAGGGTCCGACCATTATGAAAGTTTGGTTTCTTTTCAAGCTCAAACTTGATATAGACCTGGGATACAAGAAGATAGGAAAAAAAGAACCTGTAGAAGAAATTTAGATCCAAGAAGGTATACAAAAACTGAAATTTAAATACTTTATCTTATTTATGAATTACATGACAAGTAGAATTAAAGGTAAAACCAAAAAAAGGTAAAAGCGAAATCCCAACAAGTAAAGAAGCAGCAGCAGCAGTAGAAGTTTACTGGTCTAGCCTGGTGAGAATAGCAGATTTAAGGCCTTGTTCATGCAGTCCGAACCCGTTCTCAGTGATACTTACGACAACATCCTGGATCATGAGGTCATTAACGCACGACATGCTTGCATGATGAACTCGAAACTCCAAATTACGAAGGGCATCCATTAACCTAGCAGCTGGATGGTTCACGTTCTCTGATTGGACCCTAATCATTGCATCATTTCCTATGATCTTGATATCTAGCTCAAACCCATTAGACCCAGCATTTCCGGACGATGAATTGCTGCTAGGCTTGGCTGCTTGTTCCACCGACGTGGTGGTGCTTTGGTTATCCATGCCATCCACCGTTTCCATTTTCACTTTCTTACGGTCCCTCCCAAGCTCCGATTGGAGGTCTTCGATTTTCGACTTTAGCTCGTTGATATATGCAACGGCGTCAGATAAGAGGGATGCTTTGTCCATGCGCGACACGTTGGGGACTACTGCTCGTAGAGCGTAGAACCTGTGGTTCAGCTTCTCACGGCGTTGCCTTTCTGCTTCCACGTGGTTCAAAAATGTCTCTCGTCCCGAACCCGGTTTCCTCCCTCGTTTCTTCGGGATCCTCTTCTCTGTAATACTATTACTGTTACTCTCCGTAGCGGCACGGAATCGACACTCGGAATCCGAATGGTCTGAGTTCACGAAAGACAGTTCCCCATGTTTTGGACAATCTTTCTTGGTTTTAAAACCAAGGGATGCATGTTCTTGCTCTTGAACGCCGGCGATTACCCCCATATCTGAAAATGAGATGTTTCTATCAAGGAACTGGTTTGGAGAGGATTGTTTTGGTAAAAGGCGAATGAGATCCGACCCGAATAGGTACTTAACTTGTTGGACCAATCCCCAGTTTTCCCTTATAATTTGGGAGGAGCCAAGCTCAAGAACCCCGCAAGAAGTGGGTATGCAAACCAGGGTTTCAATGCCGTGCAATTGTGCTTCTTTAGCCCTTTCACAATTGTAGAACTGCAACTCATGGGCACCAGTTAACCACACCAAAGATCCAGTAGTAAGACACTTGCCCGGTATCCCATCACCCGCCGAGAAACACCGTGTCAATGAGATCATGTAGAACCATTCAGCCTCACCCATATCGATGTCGTGGTTGTCCCCGATGAGGGCTTGGATCCCTTTCATCACCTTCCTTCGTTCAACCTGGATGTGGTTGGCACCCGATTTCGGAGACTTATTAGTGCCTTGAAAGTGACCGTCACCCCAAGCCAAGAGCAGCCGTCCCAGGTCGTCGTTTGATGTCTGCCAGAAAATAGCGTACGCCCACCAATCTTTCTGGCTTTCCAGCACATGTTGGAGCCTCTGCTGCAGAGTTGAAGGAGGAGTTTCGTGTGAAAAAGAGACTAATGAAGAAGATGAAGATGGAGAGATTATTAGTTCTTCCATAGCTGACAGACAAAAACAAAAGAGGCGTGTGAACTGGGATAGCTCAGAGGCTGCAACAGTTTTTTTGCTTGATTTTCACTACTAGCTTTTTACCTTATCCTGTGAGCTTGGAGGAACTTATGATTTCTTTGCAAGTGTAATCGCCTTTTGTTATTGTGTATATATAGGGCAACCATGAACCGGAGTCAAGGTTAACAACATCATTTAAATAAACAAAGAATTCAAAAAAAAAAATGAAATTACTTTATTATTAAATAAAAGAATAGATTTTCAAATTGTATATAAGATTTGATAAACTGTATAATACTGTGTCAAATTTGATTTTGTAGTATTGTACATGATAATCTTTAATTTTTTTAAATTTAATTATAATCCTAAATCTTTGATTTTAATACAAATTATACTTAAAATTTTACTAGCTTTATGTACACCAGAGTGAAAAAAAAATGCATGTAAACCAAATGAGGCTTCTGTTGACATAACTAAGTTAAAATTCTATTATAGTATTATTTTATTAAAAATATGAAAAATAAAAATATTATCGTATTAATACTTATACAAAAAATGTTTGTTATTTTGTAAATAAAATAATCTTTTAATAAATTTTCAATAGAATTGATGCATAGTTAATATGCTATATCAGCTCAATTAAGATTTGAAATAAGTTAAATAATAAACAATAGTAAAATAAACTCAATGATAATGTTAGTATACGTTAAATTAAAATTAAAATTATACGAAATTAAAATTAATGTGTAAAAAAAAACTTATGAGTTAAATAAATAAAATATGGTGCAGAGGAATGAAGGTTAAAATACAGTTAATGTACAATATTATGGTTGATATGGATATCCAAACAGACCATTAAGTTTGGGGGTAGCTGGCGGAAGTGTCCAAATTATCCTATGAGTGACTAGGCGTAGACGAGTCACTATTGGGCCCCACTACCACGTGGTTCGACAGTGAGAGGCCCAGTGACTACTGATGCTTGTGGATGAGGGGTCCTGCCCCTCTTTCTCTTATTTTACAGGAAAAATAAATTTTCTTTTAAGGGTTAATATACTATTTCCTATTTGATTTTAATTTTAATATTTAATTTAATATTTTACCTTTTTTTCCAGTTCAGCATTAAAGTTTGGATTTAATGTTGACTTTGATATTCGAGATTTTTTAATTTAATACTTGAATTTTATTTTGTCCTAATTAAGAACTTAAGTATGGCTTTAATATTTACTTTGATACTTAAATTTTTTTATGTTTTATTTATGAGAGTAAATGTGTCAAACATTATATCATTTGGTTTGAGTATTAAATTAAACACTAAAACTAAACTCAAATACTAAATTGATAAAAAATCACGTATAAATTAAGTGCCAACTTTGTTGTTTTGTTTTCAAAAAGAAAACTCTTTTTTTCTAGATATATTAATTTATAAAATTTTGAAGTTTAACAGAATTTGAACCATAATTGTTGGTTAAAGTTTTCTATTACTAGAAATGCTTTGTATTTTGTTAGGTATTAAGGAAATTGGTGGAAATTTGAAAGCCACTTGGAATGCCTATGTGGAAAGAAAAATATTCAAGCCTCGTAAGAAAATGCACATTTCAAAAAATAAACGGACTAAAAATGTTAAACTTATAATAGGAATAAATTCGCTAAAAATACCTTGTACAGAGGCCTTTAGTACATTTTGACATTAAACAAATTAATGACGATGACATTGTGCACACAGTTATAATTTTTCCGCTTTGTCAGAACAGAAAGAAAGTTACTTACGGTCATTATAGTACTGTGCCAATACATTTGAAAACGTGCTTGTTCAGATAAAGGCAGAAAAGTTACGGTTTTAAAATTAGTGCAACTTTTTATATATTTCTTAAATTTAGGCTAATCTTTCTATCTAGTCATCTGAGTTTATTCATATTTTTATTTTGGTCCCTCATTTTAAAATTTTATTATTTTAATTACTTTCGATATATAAGCTGTCAATTTTAATAATCGTACAATTAAATATTTTTGATCACCAGACGAAATACTAACATGGTAGTCTTTTTATTGGTATAAACAAATTTAACCCTTAACATTTTACACATTCTGTCAATTTAGTCATAATTCTAAAGCATTCAATAAATTTAACCCTCAATGTTTGCATATTTTACCAATTTAGTCCGAATTCTAAAAATTCAAAAAATATATAATTTTAAAAACTTGAAAATATATATTATTTATTATAAAAAGACATAAAAACATAAAATATTAAACAATATATAATTACATTATAACTTTTGAATCATCTTTCACTATTAAACATTTCCTTTCTTTCTATTTGTTAGAATGTGCCTCCAGTAATATTTCTCATATTCTTATGAGAACATTGATAGAAGTGGGTCGATAATGGCATTGATGCTTACTCTATTGTTGTTATCAAAGCTAGTCCATGTCGCTTATCGATGTCTCGCGGTGGAAGTTTTGGGAGTTAAGTTATTCTTCCTGTAACACCCCTAACCCGTATCCGTCGCCGGAATAGGGTTACGAGGTATTACTGAACAAGACACAACTTCCAAACATTCACATATACACATATGCTATATTTACATATTTAAAACATAAGTATGATTAAAACATTATACATACAATTAAATCGTAAAACAAATACTTAGTAACTATCATACTTTTATTTGCTATTGTTATAATATACTCTTAACAATCAAACAATTCATTTATCAAAGCTTATATCCAAAAATTATAGGCGGCAATATCAAATTAATAAAATGACCAAACATGCTAATCCTTTTTATTTAAATCACAAAACTATGAGCCAATTTATATAACAGATTTACCATAATACAAGCACAAAACTCATAACTAGAACACTCTTAATACACGGCATTAGGTAAAAACAATTTAATCAAACAAACTTTTAAGTCTAAGTATTAATTCATATAACCTTTCCACAAGACCAAACATATTCATTCACTCATTCATAAATAAGCACATAGGTATACAACAAATAAGTTTTTAACCTGAATTAATATAGCCAAACATAAAATGAACATGTCAACCCAATATCTCATTATTATGCCCAAAGAGTCAAGAATTATAACTAAATTTTCAATGTCATAAACGGCATATTTAGTGTCAAATATCATATCATCAATTTGACCATTTTAAAAGCAAAACAAATACAAATATTTCCAGACATATGTTTCACTCATTTTCATCTATTATTAACGGAACATTATCATCAAATTATTATCTTTAACAATCCATTTCAAGCTAACCAAAGTATTTAAAATCTTAAACATCATTTATCAAAAGAAATCATATCAAAACATTTTTCCAAATCAACCTAACAATATATCCATTTCCTTGACTCCTCTAGCTGAACATATTAAATAAATAAAAACATTGATATATATATACATATACATACATTGCTTAGCCAATTTAAACTTACCAAAATCAATACATATAAGCATTCACAAAATCGAAATACATAAGTACATTATAACAACTTCTAAACCAACTCATCATTATAACAACTTCTAAACCAACTCATCATGTACATAAGTATAAGTGCCGAATCATGAGCAGCTTACAATCATTATCCATATCTAATTCATCACATAACCGAATGCCATTATTTCAAACCATAACCATTTACCACATAAACCACGCTCGTTTATCATGCATAGTACTTAACTATATATATCCATCCACAATTTCACATCATACCAAATATGTCATACACATATACCTTAACCTAATTTCACTACCATTAGCAATTATATCAAACATGATTCACATAATAATATATATGGTATGGCCAAAGAAAATCAAACATATCTAGCACGTCATATATGTATAACATGATCAAAACACTTAAGCTTAGACATCATTTATAGCCATTTTTGCATGGCTCATTTTTACATACCCCAAAATCAAACATAAACACAAACTAGCCTATACATGCCATAGGTTTAATTTGAACTTATAAAATATCGAAACAGTAGATAGTGTGATAGACTTCTCTAACGATCCCCGAGCCCTTAACTAGCTTCCAAAATCTATAAAACAGAGAGCAAACATACACACAATAAGCTTCCACAGCTTAGTAAGTCATAAGCAAATAAACAATTCAATGACATTAATAGTTCAATAAGACAAAACCAAATCATGCTATCATATTCACATATACATTTTTCAAGCTTGCAAAATTCATATATCAAACATATAACTATGCATAAATTATAGCTTGGTCGAATAAATATTTATTCATTAGTATTATTATCTTTAATATTCAACATTATAAATACCTCATTTGGCCGTATATATACTTTCATATATGCATATATATAATTCACATTTCATTATACCTACATTCACATTTAAATACCATATAGCCAAATGCACATATAAACTTTGGTAAAAATATAAAATTCACACTTCAATATATATATCATACATATATCATTAAGCCGAATATATTTGCATTCAAATATACATATATTTAATATTATAACATGTATAATTCATATCATCTTTTCAAATCGACTCATTTCATCCTTCATTCTCACACTCTTTCATCTATTTCCCATTTATTAATATCAATCACATAGGTTTAAACTCAATATCATCAACCACATAGGTTCTGTACATACCTGTACCGTCACGTACTTATATATCACATTTACCACTTTAAAACTCAATGTATTAACTCGCTTGATCACCTTGAATTACTCAATGGATTCGCACAGTTAGTGCTAAATAATTAGTCGAAGCTATAATGAAATCGCACACTTAGTGCCCTCGCATTAAACCAAATTGGTCTCGGTATCGCACACTTAGTGCCCACTATTCAATCGCCATCATTTTAGTTTCACACACTTAGTGACATTCGTATAGCCGTAGCTATTTTATACTTGCACACTCAGTGCTAAATATCAACAAATCACATTCACATCTATTCATGCTTCCCAAGTATATGCACATTCGGCTACCCCATATATATATATATATATATATATATAAATATATATATATATATATTTATATTTCACATATTTCATTTCAACATATATAACTCGTATTTATTTAAATTTAACAATGTCTATTTGTTTATAATCTTACCTCGGCAACAATAATCCAAACGGGACGATTATTCGACTACTTTGGTTTTTCCCCGATTCAAATCTCATTTCTTTGGTTCTTGATCTAAAAATATTCAAATTAAACTCATTCAAACATAATTTCATTCAATTTAGTCCAAAAACACATAATTGGGCAAATTACTATTTTACCCCTAACATTTTACACTTTTAATAATTTAATCCAAATTACACAAAACACAAAACATGCAAAATTTGAATACATCATGCTTAGGCCGAATCTTCCTCATGTTCATACAAGTCCATACATTTCATTTATTTCACATTTTAGTCCCTCAATTTATTATTTTTACAATTTAGCCCTAATTACTCAAATTCATCAAAAATTCCAATACAAAACATATTAATCCAAAACATATCTTTCATAATTCATCATCTAACATCACAAATCTCATAAATTCATCAATGGCATAACTCAAAAAATTCATCAAAATCAAAAATTAAGGCATGGGCTTTGTAAATTTCATAGCAACAATCTCAAAAATGTAAAAATGATCAAAAATCGAGCTAGTTACATACCTTAATCAAGCTTCCAAATGGACGAAAACCCTAAGTTTTATTCTTTTCTTTCTTTTAGTATTTGGTCATGGTGGAAAATAAAGATGAATGCATGATGTTTTATTATATTAACATTATTATCATTTTACAAGTTTAACCTTTTTTATAAAATATAAAACCATTATAAATCAAGGATATAACCATCCATCACTAATTCATATGGCATAATTTCAATATAAATACCTTAATTTATAAAGACAACAACAATTTAGCTCTTACACATTTAACTATTAAATTTTCATTTTACGCGATTAAGCCCTTTTATTAAATCGGGCACTCAAACGATAAAATTAAAACATGAAAAATTTCACACATATAAATTCACACATAATAAACACAAAAAATAATTTTAAAATATTTTTCTGACTCAGATTTGTGGTCCCAAAACCACTGTTCAAAATAGGGTCTAAATCGGGCTATTACACTTCTCTTACCTCATATGATGAGCATGAAAAAGTAAGAAACCAAAATTTGAACCTCCTATAATCGGTGTTGCCAAATCATTGATATCAAATCTGACATCTCTGACTCTATTTCAGTAGCAAAGTGTAGGACTTTGAATGACTCAAATGCTTAAAGCTAATCAGTGCTTCAATGGTTGATTTTTTTTCTTTAATAGAAAACGCAATAGTGACATTGATGCTTACTCTATTGTTGTTATCAAAGTTGGTCTATGTAGCTTACCGATCTCTCGCGGTGGAAGTTTTGGGAGTCAGGTCATTCTTCCCTTACCTCATACGATGAGCATGAAGAGGTAAGAAACCAAAATTCGAACCTCCTGTCATTAGTGTTGTCAAATCATTGATATCAAATCTGACATCACTAACTCCTTTTCAGTAGCAAAGTGTAGGACTTTGAAGGACTCAAATGCTTAAGGCTAAGCAGTGCTTCAATGGTTGATTTTTTCTCGTTAATAGAAAATGCAATAGTGGCATTGATGATTACTCTATTGTTGTTATCAAAACTGGTCCATGTAGCTTACCGATGTCTCAAAATGGAAGTTTTGGGAGTTAGATCACTCTTCCCTTACCTTATACAATGAGCATGAAGAGGTAAGAAACCAAAATTTGAACTTTTTATCATTAGTGTTGTCAAATCATCGATATCAAATTTGACATCTCTGGCTCTATTTCTGTAGAAGAGTGTAGGACTTTGAAGGACTCAAATGCTTAAGGCTTCAATGGTCGATTTTTTCTAGTTAATAGAAAACGCAAAATTGAGTTTATGTGTGTTTGTAAAAAAAAAAAAAAAGAAATCTAGTTTGGGTGTGGGTTTAATGGTAAGTGCTTAATGGTGATGTGATTATGGTGTTTCAGTATGGTATTTGAGGTTGTGAGGTTTGGGCGAGAGTATGAGAATAATGAGAAGCTTGAAATTGAACGAGAAAGGAGATGGAGGGATGAATGTTGTTTTTATAAAGTTTCTCTGTTTTGTTAGGTTGACCAAAATATCTGGTAACAGGAAAGAAAATTTTGAATTTTTTTCTTGTATTTTTTAACTGCATTGTTGTGTAGTTGCATATATCAAATGTAGGAGCATTTTGTGGGTTTTTCATTTGAATTATAACTAAAAAAACTTTACTTACTTTGATTTTGAATTTTGATTGATTATTTTTTGAATATTTTATATTTCTTAATATTTTAATTAACTTGTTTTATGAATTTTTAGAATTTGGACTAAATTGACAAATGTGCAAACATTAAGGGTTAAATTTGTTGAATTTTTAGAACTAGGACCAAATGTCAATTAAGCCTTCATGAAATTATATATAATTTTAATATATATATATATATATATTTGTCTTTTTTAATAATAAATAATATATATTTTCAAGTTTTTAAAATTATAATTTTTTTTGAATTTTTAGAATTTGGACTAAATTGACAAAATGTACAAACATTAAGGGTTAAATTTGTTAAATTTTTTAGAATTATGACCGAATTGAAAAATGTGCAAAGTGTTAAGGGCTAAATTTTTTATTATACCAATCAAAAGATTGCCACATCAACATTCTAATTGGTGATCAAAGGTATTTAATGGTAGAGTAACTAGAATTGATAATTTATCTACCGTGAGTGACTAAAACAAAATTTTTTAAAATAGGTGACCAAAATAGGAACGTAGATAAATTGAGGTGACTAAATAGGTAATTTACCCTAAAATTTATTAAAAATTAAAAATATAAATAATATAAATCTAAAAAATTATTATTAGAATTAAAATTAATTATCTTTATATTAGGGATACCTATGATAGGTGATTTTCTTTTTTGTTAAAATGTATTTATTAATATTTTGTGCTTAAAAAGATTAAAATTTTGATCCAAATGAAAAAGTTGAACACCTATTAATTATAGTGTCTTAATTTTAAGTCCTATTATTTGTAAGATTTTATTGATTTTAGGGTTAATATATATGGAGGTACTTAAATTTGATAACTTGTAAGTACTTGGTAGCTAAACTTTTTTTTTTTTACGTAACTGGTATCTAAACATCAAAATTATAAGTCAACTTGGTACTTTTTTTAGATACTTGACTAACACAATTAAAATACATTGACGTGGTTGTAATGACCCAAAATTCACGGTCATCGAAAAAGTGTGTTATCGAGTCTCCGTTTAGTAAAACGGATTTGTAAATATTTTTAATAAAATATTTACGAAGTTAGTTGTATAATTAATTAAGTTTTAGTTAGGTGAATTTGATTTAATTAAGAGTAATTACGAAAAAGAGCTAAATTGAATAAGTGTGAAAGCTTAATTATAGAATAGAGAAAAGTAAAGAGACAAAATAAGAATTAATCCAAAAGTTGACAAGTGTATGGTAGTAGTAGTGACATGTGTAATACTAATATGCATATATTTACAATTATTATGTATTTACATATTATTTAAGTAATTATTATTATTATAATAATATAATAATATAATAAATATAAGTTAAATAAAAGAAATAAAAGAATAAGAAAGGAAAGAATTGGGACGAAACAAAGTGGCAAAAGACGGAAAGAAAAGAAAGAAAGAAATTAAGGTTTTCAAAGGTTCAAATTTAAATTGATAAGTCAATTTAAATCATTTTCTCTTAAATTTTGAGTTATTATCATCCTAGAGTAAAATACTATTGGATTTATGTTGAAAATTTGAAGTTAGTAGGTTCTTGGATATAGTTTATGTTGAATTAATTGATGAGTTAAGGGTTTTATTTGATAGAATTTCTAGTTGGAATTGGTTAAAGGATTAAATTGTAAAATAGATTGTAAGTTTGGTGTAATAGGGACTAAATTGAAAGAAAATTCTAAATTAGGGTTTTACGATAAAAATTTGAGAGTTAAATTTAAGTTTAGTAGGAAATTGAATAGAAATAAGGTATGAATTGGAATGGAAATATAGATGAATTTAGTTAGGGATTAAATTGGGATTAAGGTAAAAATTGAGTAGAAAATTTAAGTATTAGATGTAAATTGGTATTTTATTAATGATTATAAATCATTTTAATTTTCGTAGCTAACATCGTGCCGAAGACATCGGCCAAAAAGGCGAAAGAGAAAGCGGACGAGGATTGAATCGAGAAATTTCGGTTTGTATTAGTGTAATTCAATCTAATTTAGTTATTAGTAATTTTTGAATTTTAATTAATAAGCATGGTAAGTAAAAAATTGAGGTGAGTATTAATATTGAATTGAATGAAATTAAATTGAATTATGAATATATGTGTGTATTTGAAATGTATATTGATTGGACAGTGGAAAGTGATTTGAATTGAAAGTATGAGAAATTGTGATTGAAGTGAAAATTGATATGAATATTGAGTGAAATTGAAATGTGTTTTGAATTCCCTATTAACTAGTCAGGCTAAGCCGGATATAGTTGGCATGCCATAGGATTGGAAGTGTTCAGGGATACTTTAACCTCGAGTCAATGAGACACTGGGTGTCATACTGTTACTTCGGATAAATTCAATGAGGTACTGGGTACCAACTTACTTCGGCTTGGCCAATGAGACACTGGGTGTCAACTATTGCTTCGAATTATCCGATGAGGCATTGGGTGCCATCCTGGTGTGTTTGGTTGGATCCATGTATCCGCCAAAATCCAAGTCTTATTAATAGGAGTAATGAATGAAATTGTAAATCGAATGAAATTGAATGACCTTGTTCATGAAATAAAATGAGAATTTTAAATTGAGAAATAAGAATGAAATGAATGAACCAAGGGTTCATGGAATGATTGATGATTCAATGATATGGTATATGAAATTAAATTGATGAATAGCTAATGTAAATAGTTATTGTTGAGAAGTGAAAGCTAAAGTATGGATTAGTGTATTTATGAATTAAAATGTTTTATGGTTAAATGTGTATGATTTATTCTTTTGCTTATAAATTTGAATTATAGTAGTACCACTGAGTATAAATATACTCAGCGTACGGTTGTTTCCGAGCACAGGTAGTTGAAGTCAAATATTTTGATTCAACATCCAAATCCAATCCCGACCTCAGAATTTGGTGATACATATTTCTTTTGGTAAAAGTGGCATGTATCTAGGTTGAGCATAGGTTATTTTGGTTTTGGTTGTAATATATGTCATAATATGTTTTGAATGCTTATATAATATGCAAGTTAATGAAATGATATTATTAGTATAAAATTTGAAATGGAAATTATTGAAGTTAATTAAGTTAGTATGAATATTATGTGTAAAATTCTTAGGATTAAATATTAAGCAAATTATTAGCATGATGTTTTGGTATGATTTGAGTATAATTGGGATATTGGCGTTGAATTGGTTGCGGTTTGAAATTGCAAGGTTGGCAAATTTGTTATAAAATGCTCATATAGAGTCCACCGGCCTGGCACACAGACAGGTGACCAGACCGTGTTAGACACACGGTTAGCTCATAGGCGTGTGAACTGGCAGTGTGTCCCCTGCATCTTAAAAATTTGAAATAGAATGTCCAGGTTTAGGCACACGGGTAGAGACACAGGTGTGTGTCTCAGCCGTGTGAGGCACACGACCTAGCACACAAGCATGTGACTTGGCTGTGTGACCCATGCAATAAATAGAGTTACAAGTCAGAAAGTTACACGAGTAAGGGACACGGGCGTATGCTCCCACACAATCTAGGACATGGGTATGTCACTTGGCTGTGTGAGCCACACTGCCTGACCACACGGGTGTGTCCTTTAGTCACACAGGTGTGTGAGCCCTACACATCAGAAAAATTTTGAAAATTCGTGAAAAATTTCCAGAGCACTCGAAAAGTCCCGATTTGTTTCTAGTGTATATTTTAGGCATCGGTAGCCCATAAAAGGGACGTTATGATATAATTATAAAATGTATGCTAATTATTTGTTTAAATTTCGTATTTGTTCTGGTATGTCCAGTAATGCCTTGTAACACTGTTCCGGCAACGGTTTAGGGTTAGGGGGTATTATAGTGGCATTATTAACTAATAGCATGGTGATACGTGACAACTTCTCATTTTGGCATGTTGCAAAAAATAAAAAATTAAAATTTATAAATGAAATTATTTTTCCCACGTGTCAAAATGTTAGGTTGCCACGTGTTACCATGCTATTGGTTGTAAGTGCTACACTAGCGCTACATCAGCGTATTTTAATAGTGTTAGGGTCAATTTGGATGGGTGGTGAGATTTGCTCTAGTGAGATTAAAAACAAAAATGACAGTGAAATTAATTATCATAATAGTGTGGTGGTTGCTTACTTCATCCTTTAACCATGCGGTTGGGGTTCAATCCTCGTTCATAGGAATGAAGCATATTTAATGGCCAACCGTTTTTCTCTTTGGAGAACATTTGCAACGAAATGATTAGTAACTGCTATAGGCAATAAATACCCTGATTAAGATAAAAAAATATTTTTAAATATTTAATGTATTGTTTTTTTATTAAATTTAAATAAAACAAATATAATACATTAATAACAATTTACTTGGCTAACTTTCCTTTTTAATCATCCTCAAAAGTTGTACGAACATAATGCATAAAATTAAGGCATAATAACTTATTTGGTACTCTAATTTTATAAGGTAATTATTTATATCATTTATTTAATCTTTTGGCTTTTGTTAACTTTGTTAATGTGGCATACATGTACAATACATGTAGATTGTCACGTGTATATTACGTTTGCAATGAATTAATTTTTAAAAATTTTAAAATAATCTTTTTATAATTTTATACTTTTTAATAAATTTAATATTTTTAAATTTAAAAAAAAATATTTTTCTTGAATTTTTAAAATTTAAAAGAAAATAATTAATTGAAGATGCAACATCCACGTGTGTGCCACATCTGCAAAGTTAATGTTTTGGTTGAATTGACAAACTACGTAAATATAAAAGTTAAAGACAAAAAAATTAAATAAAAGATTAAAATAACTTATTTATAAAGTTGGGGTGAAAAAGTGATTATAAACTAATTATTTATCAGCAAATCCTTCTTTTCAAGGATAACCGCATAAAATAGACTTTGGACATAATGTTATTGAGCTTGAATAGGCTGGACACAAATTGCTAATAAAATTATATAAAATAATTTAATTAAAATTTTCAAATAATTTTAAGTTTAGCCTAATTCAAATTAAAATATATTTTTAAAAAAAGTAAAGTACTTAATTATTCAATTTATTTTATTTTAATAATTTAATTATTAATTTTTTTTGTTATTTAACTTTTAGAAATTAAATATTTTATTACTCTTTCATTAGTTGCCTAACAAAAGTCTACCATAGGCTCTGTTTTATTGATGTAATAATAAATTTAGCTCCTCTAATGTTTACGAATTTTATCAAATTGATCATAAATTTAAAAAATCAATAAATTTAACCCTTAACTTTTATAAGATTTGTCATTTTAGTCTAATTATAACAAAATATTTAAAAATCTATAAAATAGGCAAATATAAATTTTAGAAATTTTAAAAAGTAAATATAAAATATTTTAAAAGTTTTTGGACCCAATGACTTTCCACATTATCTTCCACTTTGTTCTTTCTTTTATTCAATTGATAAAATTAGAAATATCAGATACCCTGACCTTACTTGCAATCTATCTCTAATGCTTGAGTTAGAAATGATAAAGATATGAGAATACTAGAACTTAAAATTGGTTCTATCTCTATAGTAAAGAGGCCATTAGAGTTAGTATCATTAACCCAACCATTTTCCCGGGTTTATAAATTAGTTAATTTAGAGCTTCTTTCTTGGTTTTAATTAGGCATTTGAGACCAACAATATAGAAAAAGAAAAAGGGGACTAAATCAAAAGAGATTGAATAAAAAATAGCTTTAATTTTTGAGTTTTTCACATGTTTGGTTTATGAGAAAAAGTAAATATAGCTTATAAAAAAAAGTAAATATAAAAATTTTTAAAAAATTTTTAAACATATTTTTAAAATTAGAACTAAAATGAAAAATTTTGTAAACATTGAAAGCTAACTTATTATATTTTTTTATATTTGTATAAAATATTAGAAGGTTAAATTTATTATTAGGCCAATAAAACAAGGCTCATGTTAGACATCAGTTAAATAATTATAAAAGATGATTAAAATATTTAATTTTAAAAGTTAAAATTTTAAGAGAAAAAGATAATAATTGAGTAACTGAAATAGTTAGACTGAATATTTTCATTTAGCCTTAAAAAGTTGAGCTACAGTCCGATTGAACCTAAAAGTATATTTTTTTATTCTTTCTCAGCTCCCCATGCGAAGCGCCTAACTTCACATAGGATGCTAATTTACGATTGTGACAGAAGAATATTAGATTGTATCAATTTTGATATAAGATGACTTGTTAACCTACTAAAATTTATAATAAATAAGATTTTGAATAACAAAAAAAAAAGAAAAAAGAAATTGTTGTTTTCCTGAGTTTTCTTTTATTGTTTTTGTAAGAAGAGGTGGTTTGGATTGAATTTTTTTATTAAGTACATTAAGTTGACGTTTCTTCATAATCACTATTTTCATGTGATCCTTTCGATGCCCACTTCGCATTTGAACGTTTGTTTGCATGTATTAGATGAGACACACCTTCATTATCTTTCCTTTTTTTCCTTTGGATTATTTCATTTCCTTTATTATTTTCATTAGATTATGGTCCGTTTGTTTACATGTAAAAAGTTTTACGAAAAATATTTTTTGCATTTTCTTGTGTTTGTTTCTTAAAAATTAGTTTGGTCAATGGAAAATGACTTACAGGTCAATATAAAATAAGCTCTTTTTCTTGTAAAATGACTTACCATTTTGAAAAGTATAAGTCATTTTTCGAAAAAGAGCTCATCTATAGATAATTTTATTTTTTACATAAAAATTAACTTAAATCAAGCTTAATATTATTATATTGATAATAAATTTTATTTTTATTTTTAAAATATTTAAAATATCATATTTTTCAATATTATTAAACATACATATTTAATTATTTATATTTAGTCATATTTAAATTATTAATATAATAAATATAATTCATTATTTTAATAAATTATTTAATATTTCAATTTTATTCTAATAATAAATTTTAAAAATAATAATTTTAAATAATATTATTTCCATATTATTGAAAATATTCAATATTAATATTTTACT